>OZ010796.1:476966032-478176394 GCA_963932465.1 Maratus speciosus
ATATTCATTTGATAATACAAATATAATCTAACATTTTCTTCAATTAAGGGAGGCGTAAAAAGTCATAAATTGGAGAATATAATTACATCTTCAAATAAAAGGTGAAAAAGTGAATAATATCTTCAACTGATACAATTTGGGTAACACGTAAAAAGTGGATTTGCCATGAATGGATAAGTGTCCTGGAAAAGGGTAAGTCTCAATTTATATTATTGTTCACATGCCTATTTGATGCGATTCAAAATCCTATCAAGAATATGAACTCTTATTAGAAATAAATAAATTAAATAGACTCCACTGAAATTTGAAATATCAGATATTTGATAAATAAAGTCAAACAAACTTTTAAACTTTCAAAAAAAAAGAAAAGTTGTAATAACTTTTTACGGTAACACATAAATAATGTAAGTTAAGAAAATGGCAGCTTCTAAAAACAATTTAGCAATTGAAAAACTCACAGCTACAAACAGAAATCCATGAACAACATAATTTGTCTAGCAAACTGTATCTTTTAAGAAAACTTTATGGCATTAAATTTGTGGAAGGTGGCAACGTTATTAATCATATTACAAAAATAATGGAAATAGTAGATAAATTAGTGCCCATAGGAGAAGTTATAAATGATAACTGCATTTCTGCACTGTTATTATGTTTCCTACCCCAGTCTTATGATACCCCGTATTACTGCTCTCGAATCGAGAGAAGAAAATGAGCTTACTCCGTTATTTATTAAGTCTAAACTTATTGATGAATATAACTGAAAATATGATAATGAAGAGAGACCAGAAAATACTACCAGAGCATTTAAAGCCCAGAAAAATTACAACAACAAAACAAATAATAAATACTGCTCCAATTGTCGGATGAGAAACCATAACACACAGGAATGCTGGCATAACAAAGTCAAAACACAAAACAAAATCAACATATTATACCAAACAAAAAACATTACTCTACATCACTAGTTTTTCAAAAGTGTGAAAACAATTTTAGAAGTAGACAAACACCGGAATCGAACCGTAGGTACAGTCACTCCAAAAATGTAAACAATACATGGAGGGCGAACGAAAATAAATATTATGGCTATATAACGCAAGGAATAGAAAACAAAACATTTATCATAGACAGTGGTAGCTCAAGCCATATTCTATGTTCAGAATCAATGTTTACAGAAATAAAATCACGTGAAAAAACAAATGTAACCATCGCAAAGAGAAAAAAAATTATCGGTTACAGGTCAGGTGAAGTAAATATAAATATGCGAACATCAGACAACAAACTCCATGAAATAACACTTAAAGATGCATTACTAGTACCTGAAATCGAAACAAATTTATCGGTTAGCAAAGCAATGCAAAATAGATGTGAAATTATATTCAGAAATGACAGATGTATGTTCAAATTTAATGGAGAAATATGTTTAGAAGCTCAAAAAGTAAATAACCTATACGAAATTCAGTTAGCATTTGAAAACTACTCAAACGTAGCTTAAAGCTGCAACAACAAAAATTACGTAGAATTATGGCACCATAGGTTAGGACACAGAAATCTAACATCAATTAAAGAAGTTACACAAAAGGAATTAGCTAGAGGAATCCAAATAAATAACTGTAAGCATAACATAGATTGCGAACCGTGCATTAACTGATGAACCCTATCTGAAAATTGCAGACTATAGAGCAACTATAAGACTCCAGTTCATTCACTCTGACGTGTGCGGATCTTTTCAAACACCGACAATAGGGGGGAAATCATATTTTTTTACTTTTATTGATGACTACTCATGATTTACGATCATATACCTATTGTCTAGAAAAAGTGAAGTTTACGAAAATCTTAAAGAATTCATCATGTTAATTAGCAACAAATTTGAAGAAAAACTGAATGCAATTAGAGCAGATAACAGAGGGGAATTCACATCAGATGAAATAGAAAATTACCTCAGGGCTAATGGGATAAAACATCAACACACAGTCCCATATTGTGCAAGTCAGAACAGTGTGGCACAGAGGAAAATAGGTCATTAGTTGAGATGGCAAGGACAGTGTTAAGCAAATCAAATTTACCATTAAAGTTCTGGGAGGAAGCAATTTGCACAGCAAATCATTTGCAAAACAGACTACCGACAAAAGCAAATGAAAAACACCATACGAGTTATGGACAAACAGACAGCCTAACTTAAGTTATGTTAGGGCATTTGGCTGCAAAGCCTTTGCATATATCAGTAAAACCAGAAGACAAAAATTAGATGATAAAGCTATAGAGGGAATTTTCATCAGATATGATAATGAATCCAAAAAATACAGAATATGCGTAGGAGGAAATGAAATAAAGATCGCAAGAAGCGTTAAATTTCTCGAAAACAAATTTAAATATAGAAACGAGAAAGTAGAAAACAAATCAAAACAAGATGAAAAGGAAAATCGCGATAATGAAAACCTTGTAGAAATAGAAATTTCAAATAGCAAAGAGACACCATCCATGTCCAGTCAACCAGTAGCAGAATCTAGACAATCAGATAGAATTAATAAAGACGTACCTCCTGATAGTTTAATATACATGGTTAAGAGCGAAAATGCTACTGAACCAAAGAATTATGAGGAAATCGAAAACATGGAAAATTTTATGGATAAACAAAATTGGATAGATGCAATGAAAAGCAAAATGAACTCCCTTATGAAAAATAAAACATGGTCAGTTGTAGAACTTCTGCCAAATAGGAGAATAATAGGTTGAAGATGGACCTACAACAGGGTTCATACTCATCAGGGGAATATGGGATTCATGGGAACATCAGGGGATAAATTTTGGGTTGTAAAAGTCAGGAGAATCTCAGGGGATAATGCAAAAAATTCGCCAAACCTGGGAAAACCTGGCAAAATGACAGGTTACTCTGGGAAATTAAGGGCAATTGCTGCACTTCGTGTGCTTTATGATATCATATGTGTCTTGTCTACATCCATTCATTCACTAGATTCACCTTCTAACATCGTGAGGTTTAATAACAATTCAAGAGGAACTTAAAAAAAATAAATGATGTTTTAAAATTGATATTGACACTTGCAGCCTTCATATTATTCATAATGCTTTTGAAGAAGTAATAAAATCGTGAAGTGGAAATTAAATTCTTGCAGCCAAGCTACCAAGTTTTTAAGGACAGCTCCACAAGGCATACAGACTTCATCTATTTTACACAAATTAATGTTTTTCCTTTAAAGTTCTTTTCATATTGTTTATATAGGTGATATATAAACTTTATTTTTGAGATTATCTTGTTTTTATTTTATTTCTGAAAGGTGAGTGTCATGATACTGGATTAAAAAATGTCATTAATTGTTGACATGGAAAAATTGTACCTTCTGAAAAATACATCAGGGGATTCTCAGGGGATTTTTTTCTTGTAAAATGAGTATGAACCCTGTACAAACTACAATGCGGCAACACAGGAAAAATCCAAAAATATAAAGCGCGTTTAGTTGCAAAAGGATATTCACAAAAATTCGTAGAGGGTTATGATGAAACTTACTCGCCAGTCATGTCATATACAACAATAAGAGCATTATTAATAGCAGCATCACATCAAAATTTAAATGTAAAACGTATTAATATTAACACCGCATTCTAACATGGAGAGCTTGAGGAGGAGATATACATGTCACAATCAGAAGGTTTCGTTGAACCAAATCAGGAAAATGAAGTATGTAGGCTAAACAAAGCCATATATGGACTTAAACAAGCCGTGAGAGTGTGGCATAATAAAATTTCAGAAACGCTAAAAAAGATGAATTTCAGCCAGAGCAAATTTGACTCATGCCTTTTTACGCGAAAAAGGGGCGATAACACTACCTACATAATAATGTATGTAGATTATATTTTGATTGCTGGAAAAGACGAAATAATAGAGGAAGTAATCACGAGGTTAAATAAAGAATACAAACTAAAAAATTTAGGTGACATCAGTAACTACTTAGCCATGAACATTAAAAAAGTAAATAAAAGCTACTTGATAAATCAAACTCAGAAAATAGAGGAATTAATCAATAAATTTACTTTGCAAGATGCAAAACAGTGTAGCACACCCATGGAGACAAATTACACATGCTTTAATGATGAGGATAACACTTTACCAACCAACTAACACATATTACAGACAGGCAATAGGAGCACTACTGTATTTAGCAATGATAAGTAGACCTGACATCTGTACAGCAGTAAATATTCTTAGTAGAAGAAATGAATCACCAAGAATGAAAGACTGGAATGCGGTAAAAAGAATGATAAGATATTTAAAGACTACAAAAAATTATAGTCTGGTTCTAAGTTCTAAGCGGGGAAAAGAAGCTGATATTGAAGTTTATGCAGATGCAGATTGGGGAGGAGATGTAGATTCACGAAAATCAACAAGTGGGAACCTATATGTGTTAGGGGGAAATCCCATACAATGGGCAACCAAGAAACAATCTTGTATTGCATTATCATTGGCAAAGGCCGAGTATGTGTCAGCAGCAATTGAAATAAAGTGGCTAGTCAATTTACTGAACGAATTAAACCTACATCTAACCCTACCCATAAATCTATATGAAGACAACCAGTCCACAATCAAGATGATAGAATTAGAAAAGCATGCTAGTAAAACCAAACATATTGAAATTAGGTTCCACTTGATAAAACAACTAAAGCAAGAAGGGACTGTCAACCTAAAGTACTGCCCAACCAAATTGATGATAGCAGATCTGTTTATGAAACCCGTTTCCAAGTCTGTTTTTCAAACCCATAGAAGGAACTTAAATTTGTGTGACAGTGAAACTTCAGAAATTAAGGAGGAGTTGATGGACATAAATCATCAAGATGAATAAATGTGTTAAAAATAAACTAATTTCTTCAGTTGCATAAACAATATAACTTTTCAACTTAGCCATAAATCTCTTTAAATAATAATGTATTTAACCTTGAAAATCTTGTGATGAAGATAATGACTTTTTAGCAGCTAAATTAGACTCATAAACTACAGTAAACTGTTTTAGTGTTATGATTCTGTTACCTTATAATGTAAACATTTTATTCATTCTAAAAAATGTAGCTAACCCAGAAAAAGGCATATAAAAAAGCTCTCTTATTACAACTTAAATACGTGTTAATTAAATAACTTAAAATGTCACTGCATATTCATATAACATCTCCAAATAAAAGGTGAAAAAAGTGAATAATATTTTTAACTGGTACAATTTGGATAACACATAAAAAGTAGATTTGCCATGAATGGATAAAAGTCCTGGAAAAGGGTAAATCCCAATTTACATTCTCATGCTCATGCCTATTTAATGGGATTCAAAATCCTATCAAGAATAAGGGCCCTATGATGAACGAACTTGTGAATCCACACTATACTGTCACTTTTGGGGAATGCAACGGTTTCTGGGTGTAGTCACGTGGATTAGTCATCGCCCAGATATGACAGTTATGGGTATTAATGTCACCATGAAGAGAAAAATGAGCTTCATCTGTCCCCAACCTTCTCTTGCACAAGCATTAAATAAAGCTAAGCATCCAGGAGATGTTAAAGACCCAGGTAGGATTCTGTTCGATTTTGGAAAAAGACCACCTTTCAAATGCTTCCCTCTGTACAGTATCTACTGGTAAAAGTTCATGGCATGACTGTACTCTGTATAGATACAGATCAAGTGTTCCATGAAAAATATTGTGTACTGAGGATGGTGGTAAGCCCAAGGACCTGGCAGCTTCACAAGCACTGCTGTTTCCTGTAGCTGAATCAGATGCTAACGCTTCCATTTCGGCTGCAACATGCGGTGAACATACCTTCACTAAACATGGTCATCCTGATCTTACATGATCCTCCACCTTTCCAGTTTCCCCAAACCGCCGAACAAGCTTTATGAGGCCTGTCACTGTTAAAGGCCCTTTTCCAGTCTTTACATTCTTCTGAACTCGGAATTTACGCAAAACAATGGTCGCTGATTCCTGGTTCACGTAAAACAACTTCATGAACAAAGCTTTATCCTTCGCACTCAGCATCCTTGTTCATTTACATGGTTTACAACTGTGAACTAGTTGTAGATTGGAAGCACAAGCTTTTATAACTGTCTCTTTTGCATATTTCCTCCGAAGTTGCTCGTACCTGCACCATCTGTCGGCTGTTTTTTTAGGTTTTTTTCCTTCTTAAAAAAAATTCTTCTGACCTATAGATGCCGACTCTACAAACTGTTTTTTATTTCAGTTATTTTTCTGGATTTTATAAATTTTTAAAGTTTCTACGGACTTTTTGCCCTTTTATGTTAGAACTAAATCCCTCTTTGTATTGATATGTTTTGCTTAAAATATTTGAAAATACAATAACTTATACTTTCCTGTGTCTAGGTCATTTCTTTACTATAAATTTTCACCTAAGTCAACTGTGAAGGCGTCTACCTTCACATATTAATCTTAATAGTTTTCCCTTTCACCCCCTTTAAAATTATGTCTTTTCTAAATTCTTAACTTTAATTTTCTGTCTGCATTTGGATGCATTTTAGTTTGTAACGCTCTTTTCCTTTCATAAAATTAAGCAGTCATTTCTCATTCCCTTTAATCTTTTAACTGCAGTGCTCTACATTTAAAAGAAAAGAAATAATATCCTTTTCCGCCTAGCAACGTCTTTCAGATTTCATCCTTGTGCCTTATTTTTGATGATATGCAGAAATTAGTCAGATGCTTTACTTTTACATTTAAGCGACCATTTGTCCAGATGCAATATATTAGTTATTTCATTATTGGTACTCTGTCTTTAATTTATTTTATTTTATTAACGTTCATTTTCGGGTTTCAATCCCATGAGACTTTTGGCAACCCCCCTGTAGAATTTTGACTTATAGTTTTTGCCTCCCCATAAATTCTCCGTTATCGGTTGGTGTTAAATAATTCATATTTCTTTTTTGATGCCTCTCATTGTGTTATAATTAATGAATCTGACCACATGTCTTCACTCAATTTATTCTCGCCATATAGCATACGTAATTGGCGAAAAACATATATGTAGTCTTGCCAACACTCGATCATTTGGAGAAAATGCAATTTTGATCACTCCTCTCTTGACTATTGGTGATAGCACAATGTAACCAGCAGCCAGCCTCTCCAACGTTCGGCGGCAGTTCCTGCTGCCGAGGGCTCGCCTTGCGAGTAGTACCTGCGATCCTGCTGTCCAGTTGGTCAATAAAGAATTGTTGCAGTACATGGCTGGTCTCTTTCTGGAATAGGGACTAATTCTTTCTTTTAATGTTGTTTGGCATAATTCTCAACATCAACATCTATCCAGGAACCCAAAACACCTGTATAGTCAACTAGTATTAATTTTTCTCCCTAAAAGAAAATTCATGTTTTTAAAACAATAATTATAGAAAAAAAACAATGGTTTTTGGTTATTGTGCCAAATAACTCTGAAATGATAAATTTTTTGAATCATAATAGTAAGGAATAGATCAACTCTTATCTTGTAGATATCACTACAGCTACAAATTACGATTGTTGGAAGTCTGATTTTATGTACAGCGTACAAGTCAACCCCTATACTTTCATTGTGTTATATACCAGAAAATACAGCAGTTCTCAATATATATATAAAAAATACTATAATATACCTGATATATTTTTGTCATGTCTTGCTTAAAAACAATAAGCATTATTTGTCAGTGCAACACAAAGTTATTCTTAGTTATAAGTAAAATCTGATAGGAATATACATAACCCTGATTTCCTCCATGTACACCTATTACATAAATATTTATTTTATTTAAATCTATCCTTAAACTTACTTACCTTTGTTTATAGCCATCTATTTATTCCTCCTTTCATCTTCTTAAAGTTTTTATTAAAATTCTTTCAGTTACAGTCTTAAAGTATCTTTCCAGCCAGCAGTCATTTATCTTACTTAAAGCACTATTGAAAACATTATTTGTTTACCTTCATATTCACAATTCTTTTCTTTTCTTTTCGATTTTGGCTTCATAGTAGTTCAAATCATCACTACAAGGTGGCGGTAGCAGTTTGACATGATCAAAATTTGCATATTCAATCCAACATCAGCACTCAGTTAATTCTAGAAGCATGTTCTCGAAGCTGGAAGAGAGTGTTGTTTCATGATGCATAGTGGACTGTATCTCATCTATCTGAGATGCATATATGCAAGTGTCTCAACATTCATTGCAGTTGTTTGTTTCAACTTCATAAGAGGATGTTGGAGCAATGTTTTTAATTGATTTATCCAAGTACTCACATTTCACATGATGTCATTTACCTGATGTGGATTATTCAACGTTTTGGAATCTGGCTGATATATTTCTTTCATCTTTTAGTGATGAACTCTCTTTAAACTTGATTCATGTGCAAGGTTCCAGGTCATTTATGTTAATTAAATCCAGAAAAGGAATTTGTGTGTCCAGTCATTAAAGTTGACAGATCATCTTGTGTGATTTTTAGTAGGAGGATATGGATGATAAATTAGCTCAGACTTTTCCAGAGGGTTGAATTGTCAAGTCAGTGAAATAGTGACAATGTGTTATCATATTATGAGTTTATAGAGAGCTTGATTTTCTTATTTTTCAAAGTAAATTTTTCATCAGACTATCAGAGCAATTAATGTGACTGTATTGACTTATATATAACATAGTATACAGTCTTCAAGTGCCTTTTAGAACAAATATAGAAAACATATTACATTGTAGATCTGAAAAGAATATCTAGACTGCTATTTGTCTTGCATTAGTGTGTAAATGGAGTTTCTTGTGAATGAAAGTAATGTCTTCCTTTGCAATTTCATTTTTCAAATGAGTTCAAATTCAAGAGATATATTCTGTAAAACTAAGCATAACTTTACAGATTACGATGTAGACTATTTTAAATCTTATTTTACATATGATTTTTATGCTATTCATATAATACAAAAAATTTGATTTTTGAAAATTTAAAAAAAAATAAAAAATAATATTTTATGTATTTATTCTCTACTTTTTATGGAAATAATGCTAGGAACAAGATAAGTGCTTATTCTTTACTTTTACAGCATATTTAAAATGTGTGCAATTTATGGATCAATAAATCTATTAAGAATGCCAGTATGATCTTGAATTCTACTATCAAAAAAAGAAGGGCCTTAGTGCATATTTAAACAAATTTTGGTATGGAACCTGAAGTTGCTATCCACTTATTCAGTTGGTAAAGTACATAAGTGTTCTCCTCTAACTGAACTTGAATTTTTATACTTTTTTATTTGCACTACTTAAATTGTGTTTTAAATAAAAAACATTCTGTAATGAACTATTATATGTGCTGTAAAACATTTTTATCAAAAAATAGAATGTTGCTGGAAGCACAGTTACCAGAAACTCCCACATGATATCACAGAATTTTCATTCTTTGATTGGAGTATTTCAGGTAATTTTTAGCTTAGATTGAAGAATTTTCCATGATTTCAGACTAAAAACTAAATTTTTATTTAAGAAACAGAACACTGCTGGCAGCACATTTGCTGTGGTTCAGTTCTGTTTCCTTTCTTTCTCTTTATTATCGTGTTCATAAATCAGATTAATATTATTATTTTTTTTATTTTAGAGTTGTTTTTTTAAGTAATATCCTGATTTTTATTAATTTTTTTTTTTTTAGGACTTAACTCATTTGAATATAAAAGCAAGTATCATGTGTATGGCTAGTAAAGTACAATCTTTTATAGCCAGTGAAAAAAAAGGGCCTTCACCTGAATCTCAGATGCAGAATTCAAATTGGACTTCTGAGCTTATGCCAAGTATTAAAAAACTACGACAAGCCATCCAGTGTCTTTTAAAAACTGCAAAGTTGACATACAGTATTATATCTTTGAAGGTACCCAATCAATATTTAAATTTATTATAATAATTCACTTATTTAATATAAAGTAAGATGTATCTATGAATTACTACATGTACACTTGGTCTCTTCTTTAGAATATTCTGTTTGCAGGTCTCACCAACCTGGTCCCTACTGCCCACTAGAAGATGTTTAAATCTTTCAGGTTATAGTGGCTGTGTCAAATGCTTTAAAATAGAAAAAAAAAGGAAACCTAATTTACTAAAATATACTGTATATTGCAGGGTTTTTGTTTCATAATGGCATTCACTTCAAATGAAATATGCAAACTGGGTACAAACTAAACATAAAAAACATACAACAAATTGAACTTTCTCACAATCATTCTCAAATTTCCCAGTTTCTTCTAAAATTTTCTGAAAATTTAATTTTGTCAAATTTTATGTAAGCTCATTAAAAAACATGAAACCCCTAGATACTTATAATAATTAGAAGTTAAATAAGTCATATCATTTGAATAAATATTATATACATGAGCACTGAATTAAGTGGACAATAAGAAAATTATAATGTTAATAATAGCAGTGGTGCCAAATTAAATCAGCTTTGGATGGACTGAAAAATTTGTTTAAAATGGCAGAGCCATTTTTACTTACCCATCATATGTAGTATAGGGTAAGTCTTGTAATCGTTTTAAAAATCGGAAAAAAAAAGTTGATGGATTTATACGTTTCAGACACTGGAGATTTCGAAAAACATATTTTTAGTAAAAAAAATTGCCGTCTATCTGAGTGTGCCTGTAAACGCTCTATCTCCCATACAAATTGAGATAAAGACCTGAAATTTGGTGTGTACTTAGTATGTAATAATGAGAAGAAGCCTATTGAATTTCCATAACCTCAATTATCCGGAACTTTTTTTTTTTTGGACTCTTGAAATATTCGTTCTGATAAAAGGTATATAAAAATTTCCAAAATTGTTTATTTTAAGAAGTGAATATAAAAAATATAATAAAAATAAATAAATTTTGCATAAAGAATGAAGTCAATTGGATAATTAGTTACAGAGATATTTGTAATCATGTTTTCCGCATTCTTTGATTTTTCATGACACTGTATTTCATTCAAATTTCAATTCAAAGATGTATTTTAATTGGAAATGAGATGCTTAATCTGCCGCAGTAAACTGTTAGTTAATATAATTATCATTTTTGGAGTTATAAGGATGTTTCTTTTATGCAGTTCAGTAATAGAGCATTTAAAGTTTTTGACATCATCAAGCCACGATTTTAAACACTCTATCTACCAAACAAATTGACAACAAATACATTTAAATTTTATTTTGGAATTGCAATGCTTTTATAAATATCTCATCTCATCATTGAGCAACTGGAAGCCTGCATCTTCCACGTCACAATTCAACCAATCAATGATTTCTTTATCCCCACAATTTTCAAAACCTTTTATTGTGCTAAAAAGGCTTGAAAACTCAGTAACACTATCTTTCACAATGTCTGTAGCATTTTCATCTGTGCCGGTTGAAAAATTCGCCAAAAGTTTTCGCCAACTTCGTCTTAGTGTCAATTGCGGCATAGATTCCCATACATCACTGATCATATAAATGCAATCTTTGATGTTGACAGTTTTCCAAAACTCAATTATTGAAACTGCACCAGATTCAGAATCTCCTTCAAAAAGTAATTTTCTGATTAATTTCTTTTGGTAATGCCATTTTAAAGACTCCAAGGTGCCCTGATCCAAAGGTTGCAGCAGAGACGTCATATTCGGGGACAAAAATAAACACCAGATGTTTCCAGATTTTAGACTGATATCTTCAGGATGAGCTGGACAGTTGTCGAATAACAAAAGTGCTCCATTCAAATGTTCTTTTTCTTGCCAAAATTTTACTGCAGGCACAAAAATGTAAAAAAAAAAACAAATTGGAATGCATCCAAGCATTTATTTGATTTAAATAGTGTACAGGAAGAGCAGATTTGTTTACATTCTTAAGACGTCTTGGATTCTTACTTTTCCCAACAACAGCTACTTCAAGCTTGTGGGAACCCGATGCGTTGGAACAGGCTAATACAGTGACTCTATCTTTCATTCTTTTCCTTCCGGGAGCAGAAGTTTCATTTACCCCAGCTAAAGTTTTTTCAGGAAGGGCCTTCCAATATAGTCCGGTTTCGTCGCAGTTGTAATTTGATCTGTGGTTAAATTTTCATCTTTCATCAATTTTTCAATTTTTGCGACAAATGAATCAACTCCTGCGACATTTCCAGACATTCTTGCACCCCCGATTTTGAGTTGTCTTATACCATGGTGAATTTTGAATTTTTCTAGCCAGCCACTGCTGGCTTTGAAGTCATCAGAACCACCAAGCTTCGAGTTGAGAATCAAAGCTTTTTCTTAAATCATTGGCCCAGATAGGGGTATTCCTTCACATCTTTTCTGCACAAACCATTTGTACAAAGCCGCATCTAAATCTGTATGATCTGCCAATTTCATTGTTTTTCAGAATTTGGCACCTTTCCTGACATCAAATTCAGCAAAACACTTCTTAATTTTTTCTGAGTTCCTTTTCATCTCACTGACAGTTGACACGCCAATGTGAAACTCCTTTGCAAGTTTTGTCACAGCTTCTCCCGATTCTAGTCGCATAACAATATCATATTTTTCCTGTATGGTTAATACGATTCTTTTTCTCTTAATGGAAGCCATGATAAAAAAGAAAACTTGAGTAAAAAAAATAAGAAAGACAATGTGTAAGCTCTATATGATAGCACTCAAGAAAATTCTGATCGGAAATGTAACAGCAGAAAAAGAGAACAAACAGGAATTCTGGCCAGCTGCCAAAAGTGACCATACCTAAAAGATCATCGTAGTAGGGGTAGAAAGAGAATAGTAAACAGGTTTTTCCTTCCTTTTCCCTTTTCTGGAATAGAATTGTCCACAAAGGATAAGTGACACAAAGTGACTCCTCCCCCTTTTCAAATTCTGCTGCAATGAAAATTTCTCTGTTCTTGAGATGACAAAAGAGGTTAGGTTCTTTGCACTTGCTTACAATCAGAAGGTGCAATAACATTCGATTCTTCCGGGACTCGGCAGTATGACCTTCCAAATTTTGAAATGGGGTTTGAATTTAGAACAGGGATGTTTAAAAGCTGGGAAGAGTACACTCATACCGAGAATTGAGCTTGCGAGAAGGAATTCTAAAAAAGGGAATTCCAAAATATTTATCTGCACTCATAGTTTGGAAAGGACGTCTTGCATACAAAAGGAATGTGGGAATAAAAACCCCTTACAAATGCATGTTTGTTAAGAGAAAATTTTGGATGATAGTAGAAAGTGAAAAAAAAAGTGCAGAAGAAACCAACTTCGGTTAACGGAGAGTTTCAGTTAATCGAGGTTCTACTGTATATCTAAAATTAGCCACCCTCTTTTAAATTTCGATATAAAATTAAACAATTGATGTTTGTCTGTGTGATTTGTAATGAAATGTTTCCCATTATGAAATTTTTTTTTAAGATAACCAAAATTTTTGTTTTAAGTTTTGTCACTAGATGGTATTATGCATAAGAAAACAGAATGTAGCATAAAAAACTCAACCTAAGCAGTTACAAAGCATTTATCTTGTGCAATTCATTACAGTATTTCAATGTATATGTCCTTTGTAATTTGGACCACATCCAAATGTTACTCAATTTTCAATCCATGTTATTTGCTAGCATTGATTGCATAAAAGAACTGATTGCACATACACTTTTTGAATTATGATTGCATATAGTTGTGAATTGCATGTAATGCAGCTGTTACAGCTTGGTAAATAATAAATGCTCTATAGAAAAGTGCCAATCAGGTGATCATCTTCTCATCTACCAATCACAACTGCCCAGTTGACCTCCAGCAACTTCCACATTCCTCTCATTTATAAATTACAACTGCACTCCAATTGCTGATTTGTGACGTCATTGGCAACTACCCTATATTGCTTAGTTTGTGTTTTTGATATTTTTTCCCTTGTTTTATTAAGTATGGAGCCATATATTGGCAAAATTTGGAACTAATATAATTTTTAGTTGCTTAAAAATATTTATCATCAGAGGAAACATTTTGATGCTAGCTACACAGTCATATGTCAATTATTTGATTTTATATCAAAGTTTTAAAATGGCTAGGGCTTTTTTTTGTGTGCACTGTATATGAAAGATGCTCAGGAAACTCCCACTGCTTGTCATTTTCCTGTTCCTTCAACAAAGTGTGTACTTGCAGCTCATTTAGTAACCATAAATTTCAAATCCTGAGCACTCCAGTTCTAATCTCACTCAATGCACACCTTTGTTTTCATAAACAAAATTATTTGTTTATAATTTTCTAGTCTTATTTCTAGGATTCTCTAGGTTCTTTTTAACTGCTAGCTGTTTCTTGTTAAATTTTTAATGAAATAAATGCAGATTGTTGCTATCATTCCTAATAATATTTTTAATTGTACATATTATTTTATTTATTTTTAATTACTTTTTATTAAATACTAGCTTTTTTTAATGTCCAGCATGTCTAATTCTAAACATTTTTATTTTAAAAATAAGAGAAGTATTCGTATTAAAATCCTTGAAGCAAATGGTCAGTAGTTTTGCAAATCTGATAATTTAAAGTTACAAATTAAAAATTTGTATTTTTAAATAAATGTTGCTTTTCTTCAAAAAAAAAGGAGAGAGAGGGAAAGATTTGTAATTTTTACTATTTTTGGATTTGCAAAAATTATTAAAATTCCCATTAATCAGAATCTATATTGTCAAATCATACAGAAAAAAAGCAAATTTTTCTGCTATTCTGCCATGTTCAGATTGAAAGCTTTAAGTATTACACCTACACCTCCAAAAAATTTTAATCTGAATAAAAATTCTTATGAAGAAATGTCAACAGATGTGTTATGTTGATAATTTGGGTTTTCTTAAATAAGTAAAAAAAAAAAAAAAAAAAAAAAAAAAAACTATTTTTTTAGCTGCCTTATACAAATAATAGTTGTTTTTTTTTTTAAACTTTAGAATAACCTTTGTTTTTGTCAGTCATTAGTTAAATTACTCCATATAATATTTAAAAATGGTTTATTGTACTGTTCAATAGCATTTTGAGGAGGTTTTTTTTATATATTGGCTTGGCGCCCGCCAGTGTAAAGACTTGTTCCTCAGAAATTTATGAATATTTATGACTATTTTATGTGTAAAATATAAGTTTATAATGTTATAAAATGTCTGAAAAAAATATTTAAAATTACAGCCAACTCATAATTTAATCTTGAAAATATGTATTCAAATGTCAATATATTATTATTTTAAAAGTTTTTAGGGTTATTCTATTTGAAAATATTTAAGCTTAATTTATTATTTCATTTTTACAAAACACGTGGTTCCGAATCGGCGATGTTTTAGTATTCATACGCGCCGATCGGACCATGTTTTACAAGTAATAATACTCCTTTTAATTTGAAAATATACTGGAAAAAAAATAGACACTAAGTGTAATTTAATCATCGATTAATTCATTCCAAAAAAGTCTGTAAATAAATGGAACAACATAATACAGTTTATCATCGGCGCGCAATTGGACTGTTTACTTTTGCGCTGATTGGAAAGAGGTGATGAGGCGAGACGATAAAAGGAGCAGGTGCTCGGTGAAATGGGACTTTGGCTTGGAGGCTTCTGCTAGTGACTGCTGGCTGGGATGGAGACGCTAGAGGGGGCGGAAGGTTCACGGAACGGAAAAGAACAAACGCCCTAAGGTGGGACGATGAAAAGGTCGCAAGGATAGGCGGATATTGGAAGCCCAAGAGGACGGAATGACCACGGTGAATGGAAGAAAAGCTCCTTCGACTGTCCGGGAGATGCAGTACCATGTTATCATAAAAATTTAGCAATAAGTTTTAGAGGTACCTCTTTTATTTTTATACTCGAGTATATTAAATTTTTCATGCATGAAATTACTCTTCAAATTATCATTGTTATATTTAAAAGGAAATAGAAAATGACGAGTGTAATAAGATTGTAAATTTAATTAGATTAATGTAGTGAAGATAAATGCTATTTCGAATTTTATTTAAATAAACCTTAATGGAATTTAGTACTTAAACTCTGTATTTAATTTTATTTCTTTCCCACAGCAGCATCATTTATTTTTCTTTTAGGTTTTTTTTTAAAATAATATGACAAAATGTACTATATGATCATGATTTATTTTCTCTAGGTAGAAATTTATCTACCACGTGTTTGTGTGTATTTAGAAATATTTTAGGTACGACACAACACATTTTTGGTGCCTAGTGACCTTTGCCATTCTGCCGTCGCGGCACGTGTTCGATCCCACGTTTTTTCAGCCAATTTCGGCACCGTTACCTGTTGTATTTTTTTTTACTTTACCTTTCGCTGCTGTGGTTAGAGAAATTATTGTAAATGGAGTAATTTACTTAGAAATTATTTTTCTAACATGATTAAGTGGCTATAGGGAATGTTAACTTTCACTTCGATTTTTTACTTTGTCACATGTTGCATGAATTTTTTTTACTTTTAGTATTTTATGTTTGTTATAATAATTTAGATTTGCAATTATTATTTTAGGGGAATGTACACTAGTTATAATAATGAGCAGTGAGTCTGAAAAGCCAGAGCAGGTGGCCGGACAGTTTGGGCCAGGGAATGAACAGGATCCTAGTTTAAGTGAGGAAAGTAATAGTGTAGAAAATGGGAAGGCTGAAAAAGAGAATAAAGAAATTAATCCAGCAAATACCTCTTTTGATAGTAGCGGTTCACCACCAATATTATCACCAGTCAGGGGTTCAGAGAGCCAAGGAAGGACTACACATGGACCAGTGTCTCTGGTACTCAACCTAACCTTTAATTTCAATCAATTTATCACAAACATCCCAACGTATTCAGGAGAAAACCCTGGCATAACTATAGCCGATTTCCTTGATAAGATAACTGAGGTTAGGGATTTCGCAGGTTGGCAAGAGGAGCAATGTGTCTTCGCCATAAAAATGAAATGCATAGGAGAAGCTCAAAAATTTATCAAGTCTCAACCTCATTTGAAAACCACACACAGCCTACAAACATTAAAAGAAGCACTAATTAGCCAATTCAGCAAAACTGTAGATGAGGCGTACCACTTACAAGAATTTACAACTGCGAGGCAAAATATTAGGGAATCTAACAGGGCTTTCCTGTCCAGAGTTTTGGGGCTGTCCTACAAATGCTTTGCGGATCAGGAGGCCATTAGAGAAAAATTACTCATGCAAAAATGTCTACAGGGTATGTTGCCGGAAGTAAGGAAGTTTGTCATGCCGCATTCTCCTAGTACTTACAAACAAATTTGGGACTTGGCGATTTGTCAAGAAAATGTGCAGATTATGACCAAGTCCAGGCTCCAATTAACATTGCTCAAACCATTAATAATTCTCCAAATGAAATTCAAGAACTTAAGAATCTCATACAGAATGTAGTCAGTGAAAGTGATCGGAAAATTTCAGAACTTAGCAATCAGGTACAAACTTTATTACAGGTCACTCAATCTCAATCACAGGGATATGGGGTTCATAATATGGCAGGTCCATCACAATATGGGGGAAGACAATATCATCCTAGAAGAAATATTATTTGCTTTCAATGTAACCAACAGGGTCACATAAAAAGAAATTGTCCCCCGTTTACCACTCAAGAATCACAAAATTCTAATTCAGGTTCATTAAACCGGTAGTGGGGCAAAACGGGAATGTACCACTGTCTTTGGATTCTCCCCCTAAAATGGTGCGTATAGACACTATTGATGCTGAGGTAGGACAATTACCCATTATTTCACTAAAACTAAATAAAAAGAAAATAGATTGTCTCGTAGATTTGGGCGCTGCGATAAATTTAATATCAACTGAAATTTTGAACAAACATTTGCTGAATTGGATCGACATGGCCGAACCTTGTGCAATGCAGGTCATTGGGGTAAATAACGATGTTATGGGCTTAGATAAGAAAATTAAATTGTGCTTAACTGACCAAGAAGTCAAATTTGAGGTAACCTTCTTTATTAGTAACAGTCTCAAAGCTAATTATAATGCAATTATTGGATCAGAATTCTTAAAATCTTATAATATTATCATCGACTATAGAACTGAAACTTTAAAATATCTAAATCATACGATTTTATGGAACAATTTGAAAAATATAGAAGTTAACTCAATTAACTTACATAAATTTGAAGGTGTAGGAAGTACGGTAAATAAAAATGTTATTGAACCTCGATCTGAACAATTTATCAGAATTAAAATTAATGGACTACCACAAACTCAAAACGTAATTTTTGTTCAGCCATCAAATAAATCTCTAAATAATTCTTGGTTAGTAGCGAACGGAATTTATAACTATGAAGGCAACAAAGATTTATGGATTAAAGTAGCTAATGTAACAGAGAGGAAAATTCATATAAACAAAAATTGTCAGATAGCAAAAATTGAATTTGTTGAAACAATTAATGTTCAAAATACAACTGTAAACAATTTAGAAGTGGAAAATGAGATAACTGATTTTAATCCTTGTGGTGAGAAATTTGATTTAGATCATCTAACCGAATTACAAAAACAGGCAGTCATGAAAGTTATAAATAAAAATAAAGCTATTTTTGCACAGTCGGTTAAAGACTTAACAGGTTGTAACACAACCAGTCACCGAATTTCTTTAATGGATGATATTCCAGTTCGTTCTAAACCTTATAGGACTCCATATGCATTAAGAACTGAGTTGAAACAACAAATTGGTGATCTACTTGAAGCTGACATAATTACCCCCTCTGATTCTCCTTATGCATCCCCGGTAATTTTGGTTAAAAAGAAAAATGGTTCCTACAGATTGGTCTGCGATTACCGAAAGCTTAATTTAAAGACTAAGCCTTTACCATTTCCTCTCCCACATATTTCAGATTTATTAGATAAATTAAATGGTGCTCATTTCTATACATCTTTAGATTTATGCTCAGGATATTGGCAAATGGAATTGCATCCTGATGACAGATACAAAACTGCCTTTTGTACTGAATTTGGCTTGTTTGAGTGGACAAGATTGCCACAGGGCCTAGTCAATGCTGCGGCTTCTTTTCAAAGGCTGGTTGCTACAATTTTATTAGGTTTAGATACTAATACTTATATTGATGACATAATTATTGGTTCTGCAACTTTTGAAGAACACATTCAAAAATTAGATCAGATTTTTAAAAGACTCAAATCTCATAACCTGAAAATTAATCCTGAAAAATGTCAAATAGCAAAAAATTCTATAACTTACCTTGGATTTCAAATTTAAAATGGTGCAGTCTCTCCAGATGAAAGAAACGTAAAAGCTGTAGAAAACTTCCCCATCCCAAAAAACAAAAAAGCTGTACGTAGCTTCATTGGTATATGTAACTTTTATAGAAAATTTATTGATCATTTTGCCAACATTGCAAAGCCCTTAACAGAATTAACTAAATTGAAAACTCCTTTCAAATGGAGTCAGGAAGCAGACTCAGCGTTTAACAAATTGAAACAGTGTTTGACCTCTTATCCTTGTTTAATGTTGCCCAATGTTGAGCAAACTTTCTTTTTACATACCGATGCATCCAGGTTCGCGTTAGGTGCGGTATTTAGCCAAAAAGACGAGTCAGGTGATTTGCATCCAGTCGCCTATGCTAGCAGGACTTTAAAGGACGCCGAGACGAGATATAGTACTTTTGAGATAGAACTTCTCGGTGTAGTTTGGGGAATTAGTAATTTTAGACATTATCTTTACGGGAGGGAATTCACTCTATATTGTGATCAGCAGGCGATTTCACCGGTGTTAAGAATCCAAGACAGTAGTCGAGTTTCTGGTTGGGCTCTTGCACTGCAAAATTATAATATAAAATATTGTCATACTCCAGGTAAATATAATGTACCAGCTGATGTACTATCGAGGAATGTTAATGTGATTCAAGAAATAAATATCAACACAAATTTTTCAAAAGAATTTATTAAAACATCACAAAATCAAGGTGCAAAATGCAAAAACATAATTGAACAATTAAATAATATAAATGAAATACAATTAAATGATTTAACTTTCTTTTTAAAAGATGATTTATTATATTGCATAAATAAAAAGGACTCGCATAATGACAATCAAACTAAATTAGTTATTCCTAAAACCTTAATTTCACACATTTTAAATTTAGCTCATGACTCCGTAACCTCAGCACATCCAGGATTTAAAAGAACATTAATTAAAACTAAGAAAAATTACTTCTGGTGGGGTCAATATAAACACACACTCAACCACGTTAAATCTTGTGTACAGTGTGCCATTCGTAAAGGATATAAATCTAAACAGAAAGCACCATTACAGAGAGTCGAAATTACTTCGCGTCCTTTTGAAAAGATAGCTGTTGATGCTGTGGGTCTGTTAAGTACTACAGCAGAGGGAAACAGACACATTATTGTAATTACAGATTATTTCACAAGATGGGCTGAGGCTTACCCTGTACCAAACTTACAATCTGAAGTTATAATGTCTGTGTTAGAAAAATTCATTGCTACTCATGGAATTCCTGAACACCTCACTACAGACAAGGGCAAATCTTTTATATCTGAGGCTATCCTAAAAGTATATGAAAAACTTCACATTAAAAAGCATACTACGACTAGTTATCACCCGAGTGCAAATGGGGTTGTGGAACGGGCCAATGGCACGATAGTTAATATGTTAAAACACTTAGTGGACTCTTCAAATGAAGATTAGGACAAAGTTTTACATTTTGCTTTATTGGCTAACAGAACAGCTTATCACGCTGCTATAGGAGATACCCCAGCACATTTAGTTTACGGTAGGGATTTACTTTTACCTGTTGATCTTATAACCAAACCTATTCAAAGATCTTATGCAGATACCGGTGAGTTATGTAAAGATTTACATTTAAGGTTGAGTAAAATTTTCCACATGGTTAAACAAAATTTAACTACAGCTGCAGAAAAACAGGAAGAGTATAGGTTAAAGTTTGCCACAGACAAAAATTTACAGGTGGGGGATTTGGTGTTATTGTACACACCGGTAGTTAAGCCTGGGACTAGTAAAAAACTCACACAGTTCAATAAAGGACCTTACCGTATCACTCAACAAACTAATACAGTAAATTTTAAAATTGTTCACATACAAAACCCCAAAGACGAACAATTAGTACATGTTGATAGATTGACTAAAATCACCGAAAGGATTATTTTTCCTGCACTTTTTGAGGAAGAGAGTAGAAACAGGGAACAAGATACAGATCAAAACACTCAAGTTGATATGGATGTTAGGGATTCTCAGGTAGAAGAGATTGTTGATCAGTATCCAGTTTTCGATTTGATAAATTATAGTGATAGTAGTAACAATCAAGCTCATGCACACAATAATAAAATTAACACTGATAATGTTGACATAAATATAGGCTTACCTGGTCAGTCTCATTCAGGGTCTGGGCAAAGTTGTAGACAGCATATGAGACCTGCAGTTGTTAGCAATTATAATTTGCGTACCAGAGACACACATGGTTTTGTTGTGAAAAATAACATTTTTTTAATTATGGTGAACACATTCTCACCGTTGCATAATGTTGTATATATATATATTTTTCTATTATTGTATGGTATTGTATAATTTGTGTAATATTTTGTATAATCAGGAACAAATTTTGTCTTAAATCTTTGAACAAACTTACTATTTATTGTATCATTATGTGATAAAATATGTATAAAGTCCTAAAACACAAGTCAATTAGTAGAAATCACCTTCTATTGTTTTTCATGTATATTTATGCATTCTGGTTATGAATACATGTCACAAAAATTGGTGATGTTCAGATATCAGTAATAATGTTTTGTAAGGTTGTCTGAATCCTGATTTGGTCGGTTTTGGTGACTAGGTGTTGGGAGATTAATTACTTGAATTTCAATGGGTATAGTTAGAGGGGTATTTACATGCAACATTTTTTTTTTTTTTTTTTTTTTTTTTTGACGAGGATCTGATTCTTTTTCTTTTGCTTGCAGAAAAATTTTTTTTCAATAAAATTTTTTTTGAGGTGACGGAGATGTAATGTGTTATGTTGATAATTTGGGTTTTCTTAAATAAGTAATAAAAAAAAAAAAAAAAAAAAAAAAAAAAAAACTATTTTTTTTTAGCTGCCTTATACAAATAATAGTTGTTTTTTTTTTAAACTTTAGAATAACCTTTGATTTTGTCAGTCATTAGTTAAATTACTCCATATAATATCTAAAAATGGTTTATTGTACTGTTCAATAGCATTTTGAGGAGGTTTTTCTTATATTGGCTTGGCGCCGCCAGTGTAAAGACTTGTTCCTCAGAAATTTATGAATATTTATGACTATTTTATGTGTAAAATATAAGTTTATAATGTTATAAAATGTCTGAAAAAATATTTAAAATTACAGCCAACTCATAATTTAATCTTGAAAATATGTATTCAAATGTCAATATATTATTATTTTAAAAGTTTTTAGGGTTATTCTATTTGAAAATATTTAAGCTTAATTTATTATTTCATTTTTACAAAACATGTGGTTCCGAATCGGCGATGTTTTGAAAGTAATAACCAAAGGTTAATTACTGCTGAAAGTCATTAAACTGAGAGTTAACATGCAATTGGAAACATTTGCTGACTGTGTTTGCCCAGAAACCCATTAACTGCAAATAAGATAAAGCAATATAAAACTATTTGTAAAAGAATATTTAAAGAAAAACCAAACCAAGTTCGAACAAATAACAATTTTATTAAAACATTTAAATAAAACAATAGTAGAAATTAAAATCATTAAAATAGAATAAAACTTAAATAACTGGCAGATCAATTCAAAAATTGGTCATACTCAGGAACCATTACACTCACTTAACCTGCCACAGCTACTCTAGTCCTACAGATATTAAGCTCAACCTAAAGTTAGTGCAAATTTAAAAGAAACTTTCAACACTTTTCTAACACATTTTACAAATGCTGACAGCCAATATTTCCCCCTAATAAATGACAGCTGTGTTAGCAAATTAGCCTCAAACTTTAGTCATTTTTAAATTAGGGAAATAACCTTACAATATAGCACTCTAAACCTGGTTGAGCAATTAAGATAAACAGTTTAGCCATTACTTCATATAACAATTCAAAACTGCAATAAAAAGACAGTATAGATAAATATTTAAACATTATAATACAATTTAAATATATAACTTAAAAAGTATACTCAAAATAAAATAATCCAATAGAAGAGGTAAAACAAAACTAAACTAAAAGATTTATATGAGAATCCTTCAACTGGATCAAACTGTACTCTGGTACAGGCCGCCATGACTTCAATTTTCAGGGCAAACACTCTTCAATTTAAAACAAGAGGCCCAATTGAAGTCAAAAGTTTTAACTGATCCTAACATCTCTGGACTCCCCAAAACAAAAAAAGTTCAAGTTAAACATAAATTGGTCCCCCCTCTTAAAGAAATGTAAAACATTAATCTATTATGATCTCATTAAAAAAAAACAAAAGTTATCAACTTCAAAAATCTTAAACCATCTTTACTTATAAAAAATTTCAAAAATTTTTAACTTTACTATTAAACCATTACATTAAAAGAACTTAAGCTGTAGCAAGAAGTATTAAACTATCCCTGAGCATTTTTAACCATTATACTTGCAATATAATATTTCAAATCAATATTCTATTTAACTTTAATATTTTAAAAAGGTCTAGTTAAAAACATAAATAGGTATTCATTTAAAACAATTGTATGATCAGAGAAAATATCACAGTTAGGACTTAAATATTTTCAACTAAAAAAATTTTTACTTTAAAACACTTAGTCTAAAAACTTAAACATTTTTAACTCTTTAAAATTCATTAACACAAAAATTTCATCTAATATAAGAAAAAATCAACTTTAACAATTAAACATTTACAAAAAATGTAGATAATCACTTTTATGGATATTCAAATATTCAAAAAAATCTTTATTTTTAATCAATAAGAAAACTCTCCTTTAACCATTTAAAAACTTAACTGAAAAAGAATTTAAAAAAAATTATGAAGTATTAACTTTTAAATCTTCTGTATAAAAAAATTTCAATATTTTCTGAAAACTTAAAAAAAAACTTTAAACATTTAAACATTAGATACAACTTAAAACTAGTTCACAGATGATGTCAGCTCTCATCTCGAAACAATACAGTCTCTGTAGTATTTCCCGTGGATCAACTCAAAAACCGATGCTCTTCTTTACACAAAAATGTCTAAAAATTATAATGTCTAAAAGAACGAATGTTCACACGTTATATTGTCCTACACCACTGCCAGTTCCATTTGATAAAGCGAATGAAGCATTTAAAAAAAAACATAAACTTGGGCCGCAGCATAGCTCCACTGTGCACCCCACTAACACCACTTAATATCAAACACACAGGTAAGCAGATCACTTGTCGAATAGTGAGGTACACTAACACTAATGCTGCAGCTCACACTTTACACAGTGAAGACTCCACACTTAATGCCACGGTGATTCTTAAAAAAAAATGGCTGAATCTCTAATCGTACTAAGATGATACAAAAGTCACTTATCACATCGTGGGACACACCAAAAATGGATGCCGGAACTTCCAATTCTCACTTTACACTATGGTGGTTTCACTCTTGAGGGAAAAAGCAGCCACTACTTCAATCACAAAAGTGATGCAGAAAACTTCAGCTGACAAAGGGTATTTTTACTGCCATGCCACCTTACCACATGTTCAGAAAAATAAAAAGAATTCTAAATAAAAGGGAAACCAACAACTTTTATTTAAAAGAATTGGAAAAAAATCTCAATTCAAACTTCAATTATCTTAAACCTAGAAGCTTTAACACATTATATTTTTAAAACGTCACCAAATATACTCATACCCCCCCCCCCCCCATCACAAAGCTCCCTCACAACTTTGCACATGGTGAGCCAACTGGAATCAAGAAAAACCTCAAAGTTGAAACTGGACAAAATTATAGAAAGGACCCTAAGAAAACAGGTATTTTAAACTTGGGCAAACAACAGGCCCATAACCTTGAAAGTAATAACCAAAGGTTAATTACTGCTGAAAGTCATTAAACTGAGAGTTAACACGCAATTGGAAACATTTGCTGACTGTGTTTGCCCAGAAACCCATTAACTGCAAATAAGATAAAGCAATATAAAACTATCTGTAAAAGAATATTTAAAGAAAAACCAAACCAAGTTCGAACAAATAACAATTTTATTAAAACATTTAAATAAAACAATAGTAGAAATTAAAATCATTAAAATAGAATAAAACTTTCAAACCCACGACATAAGTTCTCTGTGACTCTCTATCAACATGTTTGAGACATGAACCGGAGCACCAAAAAGTAAATATATTATTTCAAAGAAATCATATTTTACTTTAATTTATAAAAACTGTAATTAAGCTTAATTTTTAAACTTTAATCAAAAACTATTTACTTTATTTAAAACTGATTAAAAGGAAAGTAAAGCTTAATTTCCAAAGGTATTTATCTCAAAAGCAAAATGCAAATTTATTTCAATTAACTATTAAGGAAAATATTAACTCAATCCAGTCCAACTGAGATAACAATATTAATTACTGACGTTTAAGAAAAACAAAATAATTAATGAAAAAGATTTTATTACTTAATTAAATTCAATCTCTTCTCCTATATAAAAGATTTCATGTAAAGGCAAGCACAACTTATTTATCAACATTAGCTTAACTGAAATCTCCAGATACCCTCAACTGCCACTCAAGAGTAAACTAAAGACCAGAAGCAAGACATTAACAAAAAGTTAATGATAAATGGATTTCCGAACTGTAGCAAGCCTAAATGGAAACTCCCTAGCGAAATCCGTCTGATAGAGTTCCTAGGAATCACAAATATCACGATACTACAAGTTGTAACAGTGTCGAATGCACCGCGCGGTAATCCGCTGTTGCGTGTGTTTCGACCAAACTTCTATCACAACCTATCCATAGCACCGAAACGGGAAAAACCCTGGTCTCTTGGAAACCAGATTGTAATCCTACAGATCGTTCTTCCACTCTAAAAGAAAAGTTGGCAAGATTCCAAAAAGTAAAAACCAGAGTAATGTCTGGAACTTAAAATACGTTTTCTTAAAAGGAGAGAGAATATTAACTGTAAATAAAAGTCAGAATATTTCAATAAATAGGAATAAAAAGAAAAATATTATCTGAGAAACATGCAGTAGGCAGCAGGCATATCTCCAATTCCAATAGACTGAACTTCACAACACGAACGTCTTTCAGGCACATCTCACTAGATACTAAAAAGGCAAAACGAACGGTGATAGTTCGCCTATCTTCTGTTTACACAATTTAAAGAGACCGCATCAATGTCGTAAGTCATTGCCGCTTTAACTTGCAAGAAACTAACACGTGTGATAAAACATTTCCTCATAAAAGCGTAAAAATGACTAGAGCTAAACACCGGGAAACTTTATCTCCAAAACGCTACCCACTTCATCTTAAAAATACATGCACTGATAAAAACATTTAAAAACGTGAACTGTCGTCTTTCCAAAGCACCAACACATACAGACACAAGACATCGACGAAGCTATGCTATCGTTCAACTGAAGTCCAAGCTATAAATAGTATTTTCCCATCTGCCAGCAACACCCCCTCACGTGACTTCCGATCACCTGGTCAACGTCACATCCGATGTCTGACGATCTCAGGAAAGTGGACCTGTGATCGGTCACTGAGCGGAGTACGTCATGACGGACAGGTCACGTCATCTGCCGATAGCCACAACAACTCCTCAGTCTGTGAGCTGAACTTTCAATACGATGTTGACACCGACGAAAAACGAAAGAAGAACCCGAATGCCGTAAGATATGTATTAATGAAAGAAACGTGATGACCGAGCAAAAAGGAATTTATATATAAGTAGAATTAAGGTAAGATAAGAATATTGTATTTATCGTAAAACCATATTTAAACACTGAAAATAAAGATAAATAAAGGTGTTTAAGTATGAAACTTTAAGTATATAACCAGAGTTTATTTAGAAATGAATGCAAACTTAAATAGGTAAGATTAAATGGAGTTTAATAGAAAGGTAATTGGAATAACAAGACTAGAAGGGAAAAAGGTATGTTTTTCCTGTCATGTTTTAGTATTCATACGCGCCAATCGGACCATGTTTTACAAGTAATAATACTCCTTTTAATTTGAAAATATACTGGAAAAAAAAAATAGACACTAAGTGTAATTTAATCATCGATTAATTCATTTAAAAAAAGTCTGTAAATAAATAGAACAACATAATACAGTTTATCATCGGCGCGCAATTGGACTGTTTACTTTTGTGCCGATTGGAAAGAGGTAACGAGGTGAGATGATAAAAGGAGCAGGTGCTCGGTGAAACGGGACTTCGGCTTGGAGGCTTCTGCTAGTGACTGCTGGCTGGGGTGGAGACGCTAGAGGGGACGGAAGGTTCACAGAACAGAAAAGAACGAACGCCCTAAGGTGGGACGATGGAAAGGGTTGGGTTGATTGTTGATGGCCAATTATCTACACGAGGGATATGGGCCCTAGGGGACAATGGAAAGGCCGCAAGAATAGGCAGATATTGGAAGCCCAAGAGGACGGGATGACTGCGGTGAATGGAAGAAAAGCTCCTTCGACTGTCCTGGAGATGCAGTACCATATTATCATAAAAATTTAGCAATAAGTTTTAGAGGTACCTCTTTTATTTTTATGCTCGAGTATATTAAATTTTTCATGCATGAAATTACTCTTCAAATTATCATTCTTATATTTAAAAGGAAATAAAAAATGACGAGTGTAATAAGATTGTAAATTTAATTAGATTAATGTAGTGAAGATAAATGCTATTTCGAATTTTATTTAAATAAACCTTAATGTAATTCAGTACTTAAACTCTGTATTTAATTTTATTTCTTTCCCACAGCAGCATCATTTATTTTTCTTTTAGGTTTTTTTTGAAATAATATGACAAAATATACTATACGATCGTGATTTGTTTTCTTTAGGTAGAAATTTATCTACCACGTGTTTGTGTGTATTTAGAAATATTTTAGGTACGACACAACAGATGCAATATCATATGAAAAGCTTTTGTTTTGAGTACTTTGAATCACAATATCATTGTGTAACCAGGATAAGGTGACTTAGACAATAGATTTTTTAAATATTTGTAGGGGAAGAATTGTTTTGTGTTCCAGATAATAAAAAAAAAATATAGTCATAAAAATCTACCTAATTAATATGTTTTAATCATCCTGATTTTGAAGAGAATGGGAATAATCATTTTAAATTCATTGAGAATTTTTAGATTTGGTTCTATTTGTTAATTTGATAAGTTAAAGATACACATTCAAAATTTACAGAAATACTAATTTTGCTCTTTAAATATCTTCCAAAAATTAGAAAATTAAGCGATTTAAAACAATTTTTTTTAGAAAGTAAAGTTTTTGTTCTTTCTAACCATGCAACAATTTTGTTTTTTAAAATGAGAATATATACCGAAGAATAAATTTTATAAAAAGGTATAAATAATATAGAACATTAAAAATAATCATAATCCATATTTTACAAAAATCATTTCAAGCTGCATTAATTTGGGTTTGTGCTGCTTTTATGCGAAGTTTGGTGGCTTAAGTGTAATATTCCCTGTCTGAAATCTAGCCGTCAGACAGTCTTGTTTATGTATAGAAATTTGTGGTCTTTATTATTTTGTTGAGTGCATACTGCCATGTTTGGATCTTTTTGCAGTCTTATACTTTTCTGAATATTCACTATTTTTTATTCTCTATTTTCACTTGCTCTATTAGAGGTGTGA
Source organism: Maratus speciosus (assembly GCA_963932465.1). NCBI lineage: Eukaryota > Metazoa > Arthropoda > Arachnida > Araneae > Salticidae > Maratus > Maratus speciosus. Next base: position 476,994,776 of record OZ010796.1, read on the forward strand.
ATGCTTTCATCTAAATTAGAATCCAGTTATGTATATGCTCCATAACAATTTTAAGTTTTTGTATTCCATTTTAATTATTTATCATCGACTACTTTTTTATTGTTACTAATTTTGCTAACATAAATTGTAAATTTAAATGTTTCAAAAACATTTCTACATCCTTCTTTAAATATTTGGTTCTATATGATTTAATGTTTTTCTTTTAATTTAAGCATAATTTAACATGAATATTAAATTCTGTGATAAATACTTATTTATTTGTTATTTTTATGCATAGTAAATAACATAATATTACCTTTTATAAATCATGCATAAATATATGAAGTGTAGAATGTGCAGTTGTGAGAAAAACTTTTTTTAATTATCATTTGTATGCATTGTATGGTATTGGCTTTGATTAATCATTTCTTATAGAATTAATGAAATATAACAGAAAATGAGAAAAAAAATTAATACTGTTAACAGATACTATCACCTTCTTTTTTATTATGTCTTTATACTGTTTAAAATGCATAAGTGTTATATGAAAATATAATGCATATTATTTCATTATATCTACCAATTACATGTAAAAGTATTATTGGATTAACATATCATTTTATTTCTTTAAATAAATTATAGTCCAAGAGCTGTTAAACATTTTAGGGAAGGTATTTGAGGCATCCTGAAAATTTGTGCAACACTTCTTCTGTAATGCCTGAATACAAAATCGAATGTCTGGCTGAAGGATCGTGGCCCAAAAACTGTGCCAGACACGTGTCAAGTGCCATTTTTTGACTACCCAAAAAAGGTATTTGGGGCACACTGAGATTGAGACAGAATAATATTTATGCTTAGAAAAAAATATTTTGAAAATGACAGACACTTTAGTTGGCCCAAAAACTGTGCCAGACACGTGTCAAGTGCCATTTTTGACTACCCAAAAAAGGTATTTGAGGCACGCTGAGATTGAGACAGAATAGTATTTATGCTTAGAAAAAAATATTTTGAAAATGACAGACACTTTAGTCGGCTCAAAACCTGTGCCAGACACGTGTCAAGTGCCATTTTTTGACTACCCAAAAAAGGTATTTGAGGCACGCTGAGATTGAGACAGAATAGCATTTATGCTTAGAAAAAAATATTTTGAAAATGACACACTTTAGTCGGCCCAAAACCTGTGCCAGACACGTGTCAAGTGCCATTTTTTGACTACCCAAAAAAGGTATTTGAGGCACACTGAGATTCAGACAGAATAATATTTATGCTTTGAAAAAAATATTTTGAAAATGACAGACACTTTTGTTGGCACTTTCTACTTGCCAGACAACATAGAATGTTAAACGCGAGTGCCAGTAAAGCTGGATTTGCGGTACCCCGCTGAAGATCCATTTACTGACTTACGATACAAACAAAGCGTAAATCGCGTTGCACCCCTTTTCCCCCTTTATCCTTAACCAATGAACCCCCAAAACTAATCAGGGAAGTTCCTTAACATAGTAAACCGGCATACCAAATTCGGAGCAAATCGAATAATTCTGCATGAAAACCCCATTTATCTGAAATAAGGAGAGGGTGGACTAACGCCCCTTTTCCCCCTTTATCCTTAACCAATGAACCCCCAAACTAATCAGGGAAGTTCCTTAACATAATAAACCAGTATACCAAATTCAGAGCAAATCGAATAATTCTTCATGAAAAACCCATTTATCTGAATTAAGGGGGGGGGGGTGGACTAACTCCCCTTTTTCCCCAACCAATGAGTCCCCAAAACTAATCAGGGAAGTGGCATATCAGAATAAAACAAGAAAAAAAATTGAAGCAAATGGGATGTTTCTATCAAGAGTTATCGCGTTACGTACATACAGAACCGGCAGGCACATAAGCTCTCAGGCTTTGATAGCCTGTGAGCTAAAAATAAAATATTTTTGATTATTTGGCACTAAAAGACAAATGTGCATGTGATTTGGCAGGTAAAGCTTTTCCTCACCAAACGCGAATATTTTAATGCATCTGAAAATTGCTTGTTAAATGATTATTCGAATGCGCGGTACTTAGGGAATTTAAACTTAAACAATGAAATATTTTGTTATTTTTTCTATAAGCTTATGTAATATATACAAGTTGCGCGTTGCTGAAGTTATTTAATTTTCGGACGGTTTCACCGGCTGGATAAATTTAAGTGCACTTTAAATGTAACTGTCCGATTAAGAACTATTTCATTATATATTTCGAAATTAAATAAGTCGTTGTTTCTATGGCAGCAATACTTTTCTCATGTTAACTCCGACACTAACACTATCGAACACAAATCGTCAGTGCTCAGAATCGGGACCTTAACTTTGAGTTTAAAGCAATTTTAATCAGTTTAAATTTTGTACTAACCATCATTAAACAATCATTAAATTTCATTACATATAAATGTATATGACAAAATCATAGTTATAAAAGTATATTTATATACTTTTATATAAATATACTTTTAAATATACTTTTAAAATATACTTTTAAATATACTTTTAAATAGACACCGGAAGTCCAGCTTTACTGGCACTCACGTTTAACATTCTATGTTGTCTGGCAAGTAAAAAGTGCCAACAAAAGTGTCTGTCATTTTCAAAATATTTTTTTCTAAGCATAAATATTTTTCTGTCTCAGTCTCACCGTGCTACAAATACCTTTTTTGGGTAGTCAAAAAATGGTACTTGACACGTGTCTGGCACAGTTTTTGGGCAGACTAAAGTGTCTGTCATTTTCAAAATATTTTTTTCTAAGCATAAATACTATTCTGTCTCAATCTCAGCGTGCCTCAAATACCTTTTTTGGGTAGTCAAAAAATGGCACTTGACACGTGTCTGGCACAGGTTTTGGGCCAACTAAAGTGTCTGTCATTTTCAAAATATTTTTTTCTAAGCATAAATACTATTCTGTCTCAATCTCAGCGTGCCTCAAATACCTTTTTGGGTAGTCAAAAAATGACACTTGACACGTGTCTGGCACAGGTTTTGGGCCGACTAAAGTGTCTGTTATTTTCAAAATATTTTTTTCTAAGCATAAATAGTATTCTGTCTCAATCTCAGCGTGCCTCAAATACCTTTTTTGGGTAGTCAAAAAATGGCACTTGACAAGTGTCTGGCACAGTTTTTGGGCCACGATCCTTCAGCCAGACATTTGATTTTGTATTCAGTCATTACAAAAGAAGTGTTGCACAAATTTTCAGGGTGCCTCAAATACCTACTCAAAAATGTTCAACAGCTCTCCTACTATTAGTTACTTATGCTTATAAGTAGTTTTTTTAATACATTGAGTATATTTTTTAATATAATATAATTTCATCTGAATAAATGAAACTTCAGACTTATTTATGTGAATATGCCATCAAACATGTAATTGCAAAAATCTCATTAATAAATTATTATAAAATTTGGGTTATAAGTTAGATGTTGCATCAATGATAAGTTAAAACTATTTAAATGAATCATGTTTCCAAATCAAAATTTCATTAAATTGATGACTGATACCAATATATGTAAATATCACACTTACTTTTTGATTCTTAGTTATTTAATCTATGGAAATGGTTGATTCTATTTACTAGTGTTTCCTATAAGAAGCATATTCTGCAATATTTTCTACGTAAAAGTTTGACATGTTACAAAGTTGATAGATATTGTTTGTACAGTTTCGGCATGCACTTATAAAAATGCTTTCTATCCCTGTATTATTCTGTCATATAAATGAAATGTAATACTGTAGAAGATCTTTATAATGCAATTCTCTATATAGCACATGATTTCTTAGATGTAAACAATGAATTTTGAAGTTAAAACGCACCTGGATTCCACATTTAAAAAAAAAAAAAAAAAAAAAAAAAAATTACTTTCTAGAGGACTAAATTAAATATATTATTTCATCTTTATTTCCTTAATTTAGAGCTTTTTAATGAAAAAATTGCTATTATTGCAATAAAAGGTTTTGAAAATGAGTAATATAATGAATGATTTGGTCCAGGCATTTTGGACGATGTTTATTAAAATAAATTTAATGTTGTAAAATGATCAATATTATGCAAAAATTTATAATCTGCACAACTTCTGGGATCAAGGAATGTGATATAAAGATCCTCTACTGTATATTGATATGTTTCAGACATATTTACTGCTTGACCAGTTTTAAAAGACCGGTCTTGGCATACTGCCAAAATAATGAACCTTTCCGGAGGTAGGGAAGCATTAGGAGGAGAGACGAAATTCAGGTTTTTCTTACCACCAGTTCGCGACGACGCGGCGTGTGCATTCAGAAGCGCGCATCTGACGACGGAGCGGGAAAATTTGATTTTACTTTCTGGGCCGAAGGATTTGGCGAAGCTAAGTCTAACTTTTGTAAAGTGCTTTTTAAAAGACTATAAAAGGTTCATTTTTTCATGTAACCTTTTGAAATAGCCATACATGGAATAAGTTGTTATTATATATATTCACGCAAAAAAAAGAGCTATTTTTCCCGATATTTTTGCATAAAAATGACTTTTTAAATATATATAATTCATATTTTGACCTCCTTTTTAGTTTAAAAATCATAAAATACTTACAGGTCTTTAATATAGAAACATATGAAACATTTTGCACAAACAAAGGATAATTTTGTTAAAAAAATAATAGTTTTATTTCTATTTTTAACACATTCCTTAAACAAAATAAGTGTTTTAATAAAGCTGATTTTTTCACAAATAAAAATAATTAAATAAAACTTGCAAGCAACTTGTGCTACTTTTTAATATTTATTATACAGACATACATATAAAATAGTTTGAAAATTCTTAATTTACTTTAAAATATTTTGAAAATTCAAAAATTACATGTAAATATATTATCAATCATAAAATATCTATCAAATAAAGAGCATTGAATAATAAGTACAATAGAACTATTCTTTAAAATATACATTTCTAAACAGTTATTACATGTTAAAAATATTTTTGAAAATAAAAGAAAAAATGTATAGTAATGTATAATAAAACCAAATATCAAATAAAGATTATTTGATTATAATGAGTAAACTTGAATGTTAACTTAAAATACATTCATCAAACAATTTGTTGATGTTAAAATATCTTTATTTATATCTTATATATTAAAAAAATATAAATAAAAGTATGAAATTAAAAGTATTGAATAATAATGAATGAAACTGAATAATAATTTTAAATATACTGATAAAAAATGCCATTAATGGTAAAAGTATTTTTAAAATTGGAAATATATGTACTATATATAATTAAATATATCGAATAAATGTATTTAATTATAACGGGTAAAACTGACTATTAATTCGAAATATACAGTATACACGCCAATGTATGCGTTTATTTATCAAAATAGTCAGAGTTCAATGATTCTGTTAGAATCACTAACTCTCAAAAATTTTACTTTCTGAAGACTCTGCGATTTTTGACATTTTAATGAGTTTAAGAATAAAAATAGATTCAAAACCGGAACATTGACGACATTTACATGAAAATTAATTATTTTTATGGTAAAGCAGAAAACGCTGTTCGATTTCAGCATATCTAAATAAGAACGACTGCAATTTCCCTATATTTATGGATAAAAAGGTCTTCATATAAGTATCAGGAAATTGAATTTGAAAACAGATTTTAGACAAGTGAATACGAAACTACTAGTAGTATTTATTCTGCTCTCCATTCCCCACAAAAGCAATACTAGGGGAAACTCCCTTTTCATTGCCCTTGGTCCTATTATGAAGAATAGACTCGTCTTACTCAGACCTGTTACTCACGTGACCGGTCTTTAATGCTTGGCTCAGCAGTAGTCATGCTTACAAGGTAAGTTTAATGATTTGTGATATATGATCTATATAATGCAAAATTCTATGTAGCACACAACCTCATGTTTTCAGGTTTGTATTATAAAGATCTTCTACTGTATATACAGTCAAAGATCTATAATCTGCACACCCATAATCCACAATTTTCTATAATTCGCATTGCTTAATGAATGTACAAACAATTAAACAAATTTACAAATTCTTGATGCAAAAATGATTTTTTAAAAGAAATATTTGAAAAATGCATTTTTTGAGATAGCATATTAAATTAATTATTATATTTTATATTTTTCTTTTCATGTTATACTGAATATGGAATTAAAATAGTGTCCAGAAATAAGAAAATGACATGTAATCCATAATACTCCATAATCCACAATATTCCATAATCTGCACAAGCTTTGGTCTCAACTTCTGCAGATTAAAGAACTTTGCCTGTATATATATATATATATATGTTAGTGCTATTTTGTCAAATAGCAATGGGGGTTTTGCGATTCAATAATAAGTCTTGGATTATTTTCATCATTTTAATAAATATTCTTGGTTATTAAATTGCAAAACTATTTACTAGAAGATTTTAAGAACGGATAGACTATGCATTTACATGACAACTGCTCATCTAATAACATACTTTTTCATCATTATTTATACCGTAATAATAGCTGAGTTTGATAGGCTTTAACAAAGAAATTCTGTTGTACAAGCTACAATTCTTGCATGACAGAATTATTGATGAGCTTGCTCCGTTTACAGCTGACTCTGGGTACATTTATTGCAATGAGATCTGCTGGGTCGGACTGTCTCTATGGACTTATATCTTTACTGCTGTTGCTAAGTGTCTAATGAACCTGTTTCTGTCTCCTATACTCCCATATATATACAAGGTGTACCAGGATTATTAGGATAAACATTAAGGGGAGGTAGGGGACATCACAATTGCATAACAACCCATAGTTGGAAATGGCTTTGTTCGCCATTAGGTGGTAGTGTTCACAAGAGCATTGGAAGAAACCAGCTTTCTCAGATTAGGGAATTTTTTAATTCAGAATTCATACCAGAAACTGTACATAGCATGTTTGATTAATCAAATGACAGATTTATCTACATTTTAACTCAAAATGCTGGAGGAAACAGACCTGCATTGCTGCAGTCATTTGAGCTGTCCTCGCCTGCAGAGGGGTATGCAATGTTTTATGAACACCGAGCTGGCAGATATGCACCTGATTTATGGATTGGCACATGGAAATGCATGAGATGCAGAAAGATTGTATGATGAAAGGTAACCCCAGAGAGATGCACCAGAACGCCAGATGTTTATGCATTTGCATCACAATTTGTGTAAATACGGATCATTACGAGGTAATAAGCATAGTGAGGCCAGGCCACGAGTGACTCGAACTCCCAGCATGGAACAAAATGTGTTGGATACTGTTTGAAGGAATCCGAGTACCAGCATACGAGCCATCGCTGCTGCCGTAGGAGGATCTCAGAGTAGTATTCATCGTGTTTTGCAACGTGAAGGCTTACATCCATACCATCTGCAAAGAGTACAGTCACTGCTTCCCACAGATCATCCTGCGCATGTGTGTTTTACATGGTAGTATCTCAACGAATATGTCAAGATGCTCATTTCCCATCCTACGTTTTATTTACAGATGTGGCGTACTTCACGCGAGATGGTGTGTTCAACCACCACAATGTGCATTTATGGACTGGCAAGAATCCCCTTGGCAGGACACCACATGCTGCCCAACATTGCTTTTCAGTGAATGTTTGGGCTGGTGTGGTCAGCGACCATTTAGTCGGGCCTTACTTGTTGCCAGCACCTCTAACATCTACAGATTATTACATCTTTTTTGCTTGAGGTACTCATAAGTTTACTTGATACTATGCCACAACGTGTCAGATGCCATATGTGGTTTCAACATGATGGGGCACTTCCCCATTCTGGCAGATGTGTTCGTGAACATTTGAATCAGGTGTTTGGTCACCGATGGATTGGCCGGTCCATGCTTTCCTGATTTAAGCAGCATAGATTTCTTTCTTTGGGGTGCACTGAAAAGTGCTGTATATGCAACACCTGTGGATTCGAATATGGATCTGGTTGCAAGACTTGCCTGTGCTGCTGTGGATATCCAACAAAATCCAGGTGTATTTAAGCCAGTCTGCCAATCCATTGTCTGACAGTGTAATGCATGCATCACTAGCAATGGTGGAACTTTGAACATCTTTTGCAACATTTTCATATATCATCTACTGCAGCACATGCAATATCTTTGACCAATAAATTATTTTAGATGATCTCAGCCTTGTGTTTTTTCATTTCTTGTACCTGTCATACTACTTTCCCATACTACTTTTCCAACTATGGGTTGCTATGCAAATCTGAATCCTTGCGATGTCCCCTACCTCCCCTTAAAGTTTATCTCAATAATTCTGGGACACCCTGTATATATATATCCATCATTTCAGTGTGAAAGATTTAAAAAGCATATTTTTTGCTTCATTCACATCTCTCTGTTACGTACATGAAAAATGCATAGTTGGAAAAATGTCATTTTCAAAATCCTGTAATTAAAACATTATTTTTAAGGTTTTGTTTTTCTCTGATTGAAAATTCGTAGAATACAGAAACTACAGAATGATTAAAAAAAGGTAGGACAAACTTTCAGGTAATAGTTTAATCCCCCCTCCCAAAATTGTCTTTTGTATAGTAAACAAAGGTCATAATCAATTTTTTTTCATTCAAAAATTCAAGATGTTTCACTCCAATTCCAACATATAACTACCGTAAACATATTTGAAAACAATTTTCAACAGACTTACCATCCTTCACGTGAAATGCAATGATATGAAAAGTGATGAAATGTGCAGTATTTTAATCAGTGAAACTGCATGAACTACCAATTACATTTGAAAATGGTGTGTCTAGATTAGCACTAATTGGATAGAAATAATAGCCACTTCTTTTTAACCATTTCTTCTGCTATCCTTACATTTTACAAAAGAAAGACCAGCCTATTTTAAATTTTGTTCTCAAAAAAATATTTTTCCTCAGTGAACAACTTTCTGACACATTTTCAGACATAAAAACATCACACTTGCAGGCATGATTATTGAAGCAATTTGTAGTTAGAACAGTTTCATTGAATTGTTTAATTACATAGTTTCTGAATGAGAGCACCTTCCAATTTCCCTAATTTGCAAGCAAAAATTAACTAAAAAAGGTGTCAGCAAGTAACCGGTTTGAATTTGAGAACAATCTTAAAATATCTTTATTATTGTTAAAGTTATGAACAAAAACCCTAATAAATTCAAATAAAGAACCACATGTTTTTGACTGAAGAAATGGATTGTGACCCTAGTTTTCAATAAAAAAAATTGTCTGTTGTAGTGTGTATTACAGTACAAAATCTCAAATCCGGACATTCAGAATTCTCCAAAATCTGGATGTTTTACTAACTGTTTTTTTTTATCGCAATAAATAAAAAAATCACTAAACCGCATCAAAAATCACCGAGTACAAAATTTACTGTATTAAGCTATATTTACAAGATTATGCTGAAAGTTTGAAACCACATTCCTTTTATAAATATCAAAAAATTGCCAAGGAAAGGGAAAAAACTCTAAAAATTGCATTAAAAAAGTTCAAGAAAAATTTAGAGACTGTTGCATGAATTCTGGATAAATTTTATTTAATAGAGATTACTACATTTACTATACTGGGCTAAAAGATAGACACTGGATTCCTTTTGTTAATGTGGAAAAATGACTGGCAAATTCAAAAACAAAACGTTAGAAATCTCATTTAAAAATAATTAAATAAAATAAAATTGTTGCAATTGTGATAAAAGATTTTTTCTATTACTTAAAAAAAAATTCATCTATCAAAATGTCTGCTGTAATTACCTTTTTTAGTATTGCAAATCATTTCCTTGTGTAAATAATTTGCAGAGAGAGTGGGGTGTGTTAGATTAGTTTTTTCCTTTTTTTTTTTTTTTTTTTTTTTTTGACAAATAAACTGCAAATGATCCAAATTTCAGGAAAGTCCAAAATTCAGAATCGCTGAGGTCCGGAGGATTCTGGATTTTGGACTTTGTACTGTACCACCATTTAATTTATCCAATCTTTTTTTAATCACGCTGTTTGAATGCAGAAAAGAGATTTAGGTAAAATCATCCAAGTAGATTTTACAATTATTGCCAAAATAGGATTTTATTTCTCCTGCTATTTCAGGATTGTTTCTCTTGTTCAATTAATGAGCTATTCATAATAGAATATTCTTAATTATAGCCAGCCAGTTTGTTCATTTTCTTTTATTTGTATCTAAAATTTCTTAAAAATTAAATGTTTTTGTAAGTGTTAAAACTGAAAATATGAACATCTATGAAGTTTCAAAAATTTTGTTTGGTCATGCTTATTTGTCATTTAAATTAATTAAATTTTTATTATGTGCGAATGATTTTAATCAATGATTTATATTTTTTGTACTTAAAAATATTTATTTATCTTGTACAGGAATCTACAAAATGCTTGCCTTTGAGTCAGAAAGTCCGACATAGACGGGATGTTGTCTTTTCTCAAGCTGTAAGTAATGTATATATATGCAATATTAATAATATAACATATTGTAATAGTTTCTCTCTCTTTCTCTCTCTCTCTCTCTCTCTCTCTCTCTCTCTCTCTCTCTCTCTATATATATATATATATATATATATATATATATATATATATACGCTGGTATTAATATCTTAATCCATAATAAATAACTTGTATGTTTTCACATTATGATGCTACAGATTTCTCTGTACAAATTAATATTTTTCTGATTGATTAAATTTAATTTTTGTATTTTTAAATCTCTAGTTGACATCTTTAGTGACAGGATTGATGACAAGACTTTGGTGTCGTAATCCAGATTCTATGTTTATTCATATCTTAAAAACTGTTGGTGTTCTTTGCCATTTTGAAGGTCTTCTAAGCTGTTACGGAGATGAAATGGGTGCACTTGAAGATATGGTTGTAGGAATTGATGATCTTCGAAGAGTTTTATTTTGGTTAGAACCTGCTGATGAGTGTTCTAATCCTCAACCTCGAATTGAAGGTAGTAGGTAGGTGTAAAGTGATGCAGTTTAAGCTTTAAGTAACTTTGATTATTTGATATAAATCTTAATGTAGTCCTTTTTATTTATAATTATAGTATGCATGGAAACTTCATATGATATGGTATGGAAAAACAACCCCTAGCAAACTAGAAATTTTGAAAAAGTCCCGAAAAAGCGTCTCCTACCCCCCAAAAGATTCCACTCCGCATGTAAAAATCAATGCTAAGTATTTTATCTCTGAGTATTTTTTTCGGTGCCTCAGAGAAGTACGCCAATTCTAAAAAAAATCCCTGCCGGCCCAGCCTACAGGCGGAGGTAGATTTCGAAGTTAAGTATACTAATTTCACAAACGAAAACCAAATCATGATTAGAGATAAACCCACTTTAACAATTTTATCTGGCCGCTTTTGACGAGTTTTTATTTCATTTTTATATAATAACTGGTTTTATCAGAATCATGTTAGGGCGGTATTCAAAAAAATACTTTTCCATGCTCAAGAACTCGAAATTTTCTGGCATAACTCCAGATTCATTTTTAATAGGAAAAACATGAAACTTGTTGACGTGATTGTTGAAGAGATTTATAAGCGACCTGTGTTTTTAATTTTCGTTCAATTAATTAAAACTTGATATATAAACAATTATTTTCTCAGTAAGACAATATTTTTTGTTTCTAACACAATCGCTTCGGGAAATTCCGTTCAAAATGCCCACTTTGACATAATTTTTGGAAATATATTCTGCCTCTGTCAAAAAATCGATCATTACGGTACATTATATAGTATCTGAATAAGCGAATCTACCAATTGGATGCGTTTGAGAGCAAAAATGAATTAAAAAATGAGTCAGAAAATAAGCAGTTTGGATTTGAATACTCCCTTAATACTATGATTTTTCCAACACAATCCGCTTCAGGAAATTCGGTTCAAAAGGCCCACTTTGACAGCATGTTTTAAAATATATTATGCCTCTATCAAAAAATTGACCATTACGGTACATTATATAGTTTCTAAGTAAGAAAAGGTACCAATTGGAAGCCTTTGAGAGTAAAAATGAATTGTAAAATGAGTCAGAAAATAAGCAGTTTGGATTTGAATACACCCTTACTAAGATGATTTTTTTCTTCAACCGCTATGTATTTTTAATTTGTTTTTGCTGTAAGAATTGGTCCTATCCAAAACTTGTCTATATAGATGTTGTAGACAATATTAAGAAGATATATGATAAATTCATGGGGATTTTATATCTTTTGAATTGATGGAGTTATGGATTTTTTTCTTCTTCAAACGCCCTTTTTGTTTTAATTTTTAATTTTTTTTGCGGTACGAATTGGTCCTATCAAAAACTTGTGAATATAAAAGTTGTAGATAATGTTAAGGAGATTCATGATAAAATTAATTGGATTTGATATCTTGAGAATTGATGAAGTTATGAATTTTTTTCTCCCAAAAACCCCATTTTTGTGCCCCTTGAACCCATTTTTAACTTTATCAAAAATCTGTGATGCATAAATATTCGGCCCTATTTTCAGAAGTAATAAAAACTTTAAACTGATTCGATATGTACAAAATTTAAGAAGTTATGGGGTTTTTTCGGTTTTCACAAAACCCCTCCCTATTTCCATCCCCTTGGTCCGATTTTGCCCATTAACGAACTTGACCAAGATTTTATGCCCCTTGATTTTATGTATCAGTTTGGAAGAGATTGGTGCAGAATTGTGGAAGTTATCGTGTCCAGAAGAAAGTGATATATATAGATAGATACATACATACATAGATAGATAGATAGATAGATAGGTAAAGTTTTTTACTGAGGGTGGTTTTTGGGCTCTAGGGGTCATGATCAGTGTAGATCTGCAAAAATTTTTCAGAAATTCCAACATAGGAACGACGCCAATAGATAGTATTTCATACGAAATCTACCTAACATGATATCCCCAATCCAGGGGTGATTTAGTTCCGAATTATCTGGAAAAAATAAGCATTCGGTTCAGAAAATATTAAAAAATCGGACATCCATCCAAAAATTTGGACTTAAAAAGAAAAGTTGCTAATTTCATCAAATAGTCTTCGAAAAAATAAGTTTCATCAATCGTTTGCAGAAAAAGTCTCCTTGCGTCAAAGAATCACCTGAAAACACGCAAATTACATAAAAAGATTGGTGGAACACGCAAATTACATAAAAAGATCGGTGGAAAACACGAATTACGTAAAAGAATCTAAAAAAAAAGGAAATTTTGTCAAAGGATCTATTATTTCTTTTCTTTTCTTTTGTGAGTTGTAGTTCCCTAAGTTCATTAGGTATATAAATTTAGTATTCACATATAAACAACATTCCCTTTCCATTTGCAGAGTGTTAAGTTGGTAGGTTGGTATTATCTTCTTGAAATAAAAGAAACATAATAAAAGTACTTACAATTACTCGTATTGTGCATAGACTTTGATAAGGCCATGAAGTATCCTTGAATATTTTTATTAACACTTAAATTAACAGAGCAAAACCATCTCGGTCTCGTAGTGCTTTTAATTTTACAGGTGAGGAATGATACTGGACTCCGGTATTCTCTACATTGACTTCGCCGTTTAATATGAGATGCGAGCAGAATAAAATGCATAATTAACTAAAAGAAAATAGAAGTGCTGAACTAAGATTACAGCCAGCGTAGTTTCATTTCTATACATAAACTTGCTTAAATAAGCCAGACATAAGCTGACTTTCAAAAATACTAGAATGAATCAGACTCCACCAAAGATTTCGAAGTTTCATCACTTTAACTTTATAAATAATGACGAAATACTTTTAACTTTCATTATATTACACTGCTCCTAGGCAATGTATATCTTGACTTCATCAAAATACAAGAATAACCGCCTAAACTTTCCGAAACTCATAACTTTAACTTTTATAAATACGTATCCTAAACACCGATAATTCACCGAGATACTTCTTCATTAAAAACATGAGGATATGAGACACAACACAACCTACTTGCAGGATCACGGACCTTTAAATGCGAGCGGCGTGGCGGCAGCCAATGAAAATGAAGCATGTGATTTGCATACCTCAGAAGCTTCTTACTTTTACTATAAAGATTTAAATTACATGAAAAATTTATTAACTTATAGAAATATCCTTAAAAATAACTGAGATGTAATTTAAAGTTGAAATAAACTTGAAAATAGCTTTAAATAATTAATTAAACATAAAGAGATTGCGAATGCGATCGCAACTTGAAATGGCTGCATGCCAAAAAGGAAGATGCACGCTCAACTCCGTCAATCCAAACGGCCAAACGTAAACAAATGCTCGATGAGCAAGCTGAAAAACAAAGTGAAAAAAGAAAAAGAAAAGAAATATGGGAATCCAGTTTACAGTAGATAATAAATATGTAATAGGGTGGAAAGGAATGGGAAAAATAAATTGTTAACCCTACAAAATGCCCCCTTTTTCCCATCCATTTCCACGAAAAAAACAAGAAAAGAAAACTTTTTTTTTTTTCAAAGTTCCTTGAAAAGTTTATCAAGGGTTTTTTTTTTTTTTTTCTTGAACATCTTACCACTTCTTACCATAAGAAAGTTTCTCGTAGTCTAATAAATGTTTCTTTAACAAGAGCTTTAGTAAGTAAGTCAGCAAGATTTTCTTGCGAGCGTATATGCTGGATATCAAATAAGCCTTGCTGATACCAGTCTCGTACAAATTTATACTTCATGTCAATGTGGCGATTTCGAACATTGTCCACCTTATCCTTAGTAAATGCGATAGTTGCTGTATTGTCACAGAATAAAATTGGTCATTGGAAAATAGAATCATCAAGTTCTAAAATTTTCTTAATCTCAAGTAATGATGTATGTAGAAACTTTAAGTCTTTTACGCCCTCTGACACAGAGATGAACTCTGCTTCCATCGGATTTAATGCCACACAAGTTTGTTTGGTGACATGCCAGGTTATAGGAATACCATTCAGGATAGCTGTATATCTGCTCCAGGATTTCCGGTCGGTAGCATTACTAGCCCAAGAGGTGTCTGCATAGATGGCTAGTTGAATTGGAAGACTTGAACATGGCAATTTAATTCCTAAGGATCGTGTCGCTGCTAAATACATCAAGGTTCTGATGAGAGCTTTATAGTGTACCAAACTATGTTTCTCTGTAAATTGGGATAATGTTGCTACTGTCCAGGCGATATCAGGTCGGCATTTCTGAGCGATGTACTGGAGACATCCCAACAGATTCTGATACGGTTGATGTTCTGGAAATTCATCCTCCTCCGTAGCAGGAACTGGTGCAAAACCTGGTGAGGCTGGTAAAGATACTGCTGAGAAATCAGAAACATTAAATCTTTTCAAACACTTTTCAATGTAATGCTTACAATTTATATTAATTATTTTCTTATCTTCTGTTTTAAAATTTATTCCTAGTAATGTAGATAGAGGACCCAATTTTTTCACTTCATAAATTGACTCTATTAAACTTATGATTCTTTTCAAAATTTCTTCATCTTTAGCAAAAATAGGCAGGTCATCTACATATACAACTACTATAGCTTCATTTTTATATGCATAAACGCGCGTTAATCCTGGTACTTCTTTAAATCCATTTAAGATTAACTTGTTATGTAAATCATTATACCAGCACCTCTCGGCCTGGTGTAAACCATAAATGGCCTTTTTCAATTTCAAAATATAAGATTCCTTTCCTGGAATAACGTAATCTTCTGGTTGTTTAATATAGATATCGTTGTCTATATCACCATATAAATAAGCACACTTGACATCAAGTAAGGAATGTGCCCAATTTAAAATTTGAATAAAAAATGCTACAAAAAGACGTATTATCATAAAGTTGACGACGGGACTGAATGTTTCATTATAATCTAAACCTGTTCTTTGATTATTTCCAAGTGCGACTAATCTTGCTTTGTAAATTTCTTTCTTTCTCTCACTATTTTCTTTGATTGTATACACCCATTTTGTTCCTATGACCTTTTGATCTAATTTTGGAACGGCAGTCCATACATTTCTATCTAACATCGTTTGAATTTCTTTATCCATAGCTTCCCTCCATTTTTCTGATTCAGGAAGAGTTTTAGCTTGACGGGGGGTTAGAGGTATGACTACTTTGGTCAAAAGAGCCTCTTCATGAGATACTTCTGATATCTTTTTGTCTAAAAGAATTTTTCCCTCATATGTATTTTTAGTTGAAAAATTAGCAATACTATCATTATAAATTATGTTATTTTCATTACAGTATTTCTTTAACTCTTGTGTGGATCTCAATTGAATACCACATGGGGCCAATAAATAAATATCGATTTTCCCTGCAGTTTGTCCCAACTTTCTCTTCTTCATATACCTATGAAAGACTGCTTGAGTAGTATTTCCTTCCAATGAATCATCCAATGGCTCATCTTCGGATGTGTTCTCGTCTTTTCCCATTTCTCTAGCCTTCGTCTCCTGCTCATTCTCAGAAGTAGACTCGTTAGATCCTTGACTACCTTTATCCTCTTGGGATTTCATTTCAGCTTCGGGTATAACTCTCTCCTTACCTGTAAAAACATTATTATCATCACTTACAAAGTCGATAAATAGGTGATGAGTTACTTTTCAACTTGCGGATCTATATAATTGCGCTTCATTGAAGGTAACATGTTTTGATTCCATGATTTTATTTTCATCGGGGAGATACACTTGATAACCACTAGATCCTAGACCATATCCAACAAAAATTCCACGTTTAGCTCTAGGTTGAAATTTATTTCTTTTCACTTTTGGCTGGTGAACGTAGGCTACACAACCATACCGCTTCAAGTGGCGTATTGACGGCTTGGTTCCATACCATCTTTGGAAAGGAATGGCATCTATGCTCATATGCAATATTCGATTACGAATATAATTGGTAGCCATTACGGCTTCTATCCAAAAAGAAGCAGAAAGTCCAGCCATTAATAAAAAAACTCTTACACCTTCGAATAATACCCTATTGTATCTCTCCACAATTCCACTCATTTGTGGGCTATATATGGTCGTTCTTTCATGCTTTATCCCCATATTTTCTAGCATGCTTTTTATTCTATCATTACAGAATTCAAGTCCGTTATCCATTCTTAACGCTTTCACCTTTTTATTAACTTTTCTTTCGACAAATGTAATGAAGTGCTTGATTTTTGCAAAAACTTCATCTTTTGAACGTAAAGGGTAACAAAATGCTCTACGACTGAAATCATCTATGAAAGTAAGTTCATATCTATATTTATTTCTTGATGTAACAGGTGCGGGACCCCAGGCATCACTATGAACCAATTGAAGTATTTCATTCGATCTGATTTTCTCTAACTTAGGATGGGTGGCTCTAGTATTCTTTGCCATAATACAATATTCGCATGTGGTTTCTTTTCCCTGCAATGGTCCGCAATTTCGTATTAAATTTTCCTTCACCATCTTTTTAATTACATTAACGTTTGCATGGCAAAGACGCTCGTGCCAAAGCATAACATTATTTCGTTTGATTTTGTAAGTTGTATTGTACTGCTTATTTAATTCATTAACCTTGTCTCTATTTCTTAACTCATTTATCATACTTTGATTAATAAAATCTTCATTTAGGTTAATTTTATTTCCTTTTTCTAACTTTTTAGGACGAGATATTTCTCCTTTACAATTCGTTAAGCTACTTTGTTTAGAATTTTTAGAGATTTTCTGATAAGATTTTTCACGAATGTCGGGTTTAGTTTCCTGAAATAAATTAGAAGATGATTCCTTAAGTGCATGTAACACATAAAATTTATTTTTAAGCTTAGCAGTATATAAATATTTCCAATTAGGAGAAAAAAATTTAAACCCTTTATCTAACTTTGCATGCATACCTGCATAATCCATTTTAGACATGGATATCAAATTTTTATGTATATCGGGTACGTATAGTACATCATGCAGATTAATTCTTAAAACCTTTTTATTTTCTCTAATTCTAAAACTGATTTTCCCTATGCCTTCAACTACATGTGACATCATTCCCATTTTTACTTCTGTACCATTTGGAGGTTTGTTTAAACATGTAAAGAATTGACGATTTTGACAAATATGAGAGGTTGATGCAGAATCTAAAGTCCATTCCCAACAAGGGGGGGGGGGGGGATCCTATGAGTACTTATTGTTTTTTCTGTTAACTCTGTTACATAGGGATTTAAATTTCTTTCTTTATCCTTTTCCCTGTAATTTTGATTTTTATAACTCCTATCACTATCAGTATTTTTATTACTGCTACAATCATCCTCCGAATACATTTCTTTTGAAAAATTAGCTCTATGGGGATTTCACTAGCAAACCTTGCTCTAGAGGCAAAAGAATGTTTCATTCCATTGTTTTTCCCGTAGATTTCTCCTAGAATGTTCTTTCAGAATTTCGTCCTTTACATCTACAAACTTAAAATCTTTTTCCGTCATTCTATCTAATTCCCTAATTAAATAGTCATAACTCTCTGGGAGACTTTCGATCAGTTGATAACACCTGTGCTTTTTAGTAACTTCCTCCCCTGCATCCACCACATGGTGGTAAACCTCCTCAAACCTAGCTATATAAGAGGGAATATCCTCTTCCGGATTCATTTTGAGATTTCTGAATTCATTTACCTGAAATGATTTCAATGCTTTACCCTCTATTTCTAGAGTAGATTTCAACGTATTCCATATTTCATCTGGGTTATCTAAATGACCAATAGTTAATCCTATCTCTAGGCAAACATATGTTTTTAGGATACCCGGAGCTCTCTGCTTAGATTGATTTAACTTGAAATTGTCAAGAGCTCCTAAATCTGTTTCATCAGGCCAGTTTTTCTTTTCAACCCACATAAACAGACCTTCATTCTGTAAAATGCACTTAATGTAGCGAACTCACTACCGGTAGTTATACCGAGTTAAGATTACTGGATTTACTGCTGCCATTTTTATTTTATCATGAACATACATAAGCTAGACACACATGTATATGAAATAAACAAGAGATATTCAAAACTACAGACGTTTCAAAATTATTAGAATTGTAAAATTTACAATAAAAACTTGTTATATTAAAGAAATATTTAAAAAATATTGATACATTTAATATTTAGTGTGCATCCTCTTATTTTTTTATTAAAGAAATGATAGCATACTTGTCTTGGCATACTTTGTATGGGTTTTTGGTAATTAATTTGCATTTCGTTGTCATGATGCCAAATTTGGATGAGTGTTTCTATCAGACTAGTCTTGTTTGTGGTGTTGTATTTCTTTAATTTTTTCTTTATAATGGCCAAAAGGTTCTTTATGGGTTTCATATCTGGACTGTTTCCAGGCTATGAAAATGTTTTCTTTAATTAAATTAAAGAAATGCAAGATCACAAACAAGAATATTCTGATAGAAAAATTCATCCAAATTTAGTATCATGACAACGAAATACAAATTAAATGACAAAAACTCATACAAAATATGCCAATACGCATTGAAACTTTAATAAAAACAAGAGGGTGTACGCTAAATATTAAATGGGTCAATATTTTTAAATGTATTATTTCTTTAATATAACAAGATTTTAATGTAAATTTCACAATTATTCTAATAATTTTCACACGTCTGTATACTTTTTCTTAATATATATAAATACACTTTTCAAAATAGAAAGATAAACCAACTTTTCCAATTCCACCTTTTAAATTCTTTAAACTCTTAGATTTCCCCACAGAGAAAGGGTTCCTGGGCCACATAACCTCTGTTATTTATTTTCTTTTCTTTTGTGAGTTGTAGTTCCCCAAGTTCATTAGGTATATAAATTCAGTATTTACATATAAACAACATTCCCTTTCCATTTGCAGAGTATTAAGTTGGTAGGTTGGTATTATCTTTTTGAAATAAAAGAAACATAAAAAGAGTACTTACAATTACTCGTGTTGTGAGTAGACTTTGATAAGGCCATGAAGTATCCTTGAATATTTTTATTAACACTTAAATTAACAGAGCGAAACCATCTCGGTCTCATAGTACTTTTAATTTTACAGGTGAGGAATGATACTGGACTCCGGTATTCTTTACACTGACTTCGCCATTTAATACGAGATGCGAGCAAAATAAAATGCGTAATTAATTAAAAGAAAGTAGAAGTGCTGAACTAAGATTACAGCCAGCGTAGTTTCATTTCTATACATAAACTTTCTTAAATAAGCCAGACATAAGCTAACTTTCAAAAATACTAGAATGAATCAGACTCCACCAAAGATTTCGAAGTTTCATCACTTTAACTTTATAAATAATGACAAAATACTTTTAACTTTCATTATATTACACTGCTTTTAGGCAATGTATGTCTCGACTTCATCAAAATACAAGAATAACCGCCTAAACTTTCCGAAACTCATAACTTTAACTTTTATAAATACGTATCCTAAACACCAATAATTCCCCAAGATACTTCTTCATTAAAAACATGAGGATACGAGACACAACACAACCTATTCGCAGGATCATGGACCTTTAAATGCCAGCGGCGTGGTGGCAGCCAATGAAAATGAAGCATGAGATTTGTATACTTCAGAAGCTTCTTACTTTTACTTTAAACATTTAAATTACATGAAAAAATTATTAACTTATAGAAATATCCTTAAAAATAACTGAGATGTAATTTAAAGTCGAAATAAACTTGAAATTAGCTTTAAATAATTAATTAAACATAAAGAGATTGCGAATGCGATCGCAACTCGAAATGGCTGCATGCCAAAAAGGAAGATGCACGCTCAACTCCGTCAATCTGCGACGGCCAAACGTAAGCAAATGCTCGACGAGCAAGCTGAAGAACAAAGTGAAAAAAGAAAAAGAAAAGAAATATGGGAATTCGGTTTACAGTAGGTAATAAATATGTAATAGAGTGAAAAGGGATGGGAAAAATAAATTGTAAACCCTACAGGATCACAGAAAAAACGCACATTTCGTCAAATGATCGTGAAAAAACATGAATTTCATCAAAAGATTGCAGGAAAAAGCGCGAATTATGTCAGATCTAAGAAAATGCAGGCAAAGGATTGCTGAAAAAACACAAATTACGTCAAAGAATCCCAAAAGAATCACATTTCGTCAAGAGATCGCAGGAAAAAAAATGTGAATTAATTCAAAGGATCGCGGAAAAGCACAAATTTCGTTAAAATATCACGGAAAAAACACAAATTTTGTCAAATATTGCAGTAAAAATGCAAATTTTGTCAAAGGATTGCTGAAACAATAAAAATTGCGTCAAAAGATCGCTAAAAAACGTGAATTATGTCAAAGAATTGCAAAAAAAAAAAAAATTATAAAGGATCACAAAAAACATGCAAATTTCATCAAAAGATCGGCAAAAAAAAAAAAAACGCGAATTTTGTTAAAAGATCATGAAAAAAAAAGCGAATTTCGTCAAAGAATCGCGAAAAAAATGCACATTTCATCAAAGGATCATTGAAAAAACACACAATTCGACAAAGGATTGCAAAAAAAACGTAAATTTCGTCAAAGGACCACGGGAAAAAACTGTGCATTTTGACAAAAAATCGTGAAAAAAAATGTAAATTTTGTCAAATATCACAAAAAAAAAAAACATGAAAAGATCACGGAAAAATCCTGTGCAAGCACCCCTTTGATTATCTTACGATTTTTTATCACATCTGGAGGGTGTGGATTAATGGGATTTTACGGTAATTTGTATTTTCAGAAAGTGCTTGAAAGGCATTTTGGTGCCCTTGAAAATGTGGGCATGGAGCACATGCATCGTGTGCCCCTGTAAAAATTAGGTCCTGTGTGAAATGCAGTAATAGATAGCCGAGTCCCTTTTTGAATGTTCTGTTGGAAAATCTGTGTTTGACAATATTTTTTGTTCTGCATGAAAGATTTACTCAAATAATTTCTGCTCTTGGACATAAACAAAAACATGAATCAAAACTTTTTTTACTTTTTATTTTGTGGTTACCCAAAGTTTAAATTATCACAAAAAACTTTTTAACAACATTTATTAATATTTTATAGTGTTTTTAAATGTTATATCATGGTCATATTGCAATTTTGTAATAAATATGAGATTTTTAAAGATTCAAGGTTATTTAATTTTAATAAATCTTTTTAAAACTATTTCATGTTTTATCCATTTAAAAATAATTCATGCATGGAGGGTTAAATTATTCTTTCGGGTAATAATATTTTTAAAAGAATTTCTGAGATTTATTCCAGATTCTGGTTAATAGTATTTAGGTTATTGTCACTCAAAAGAGAGTTAAATTTTTAATATCTTTTTCATTCTACTGTGTATATAAAAAAAATAGGAAAGCTTTTTAGGAATGCAAGTTCTTTTATATGATTTCCTAATTTTGCAGGTAATTAATTAGGTTTTTAAAAATTACTATCTTTCATAGTTTTTTGAAGTTTTAAATAACATTGAAATTGATAGACAAAACTGTTGAAACTTTCTGTTGACTGTTATATGATTTTATTTGAAAAAAGAAAATCTAAATATTGCTCAAATTAAGAAAAAAGGTGACATTTACATTCATTTAAAAGTTTTTTAGCTTTGTCAGTTCAAACCTTATTATTTTTACTATTTTAATTTTGTGAATATTCTTTCTAGATATTTTCATTAAATTTGTTTGTTATACTTTATTGATTAACTAGCTGCAAGCGAACCAACCTTATGTGTGCCTAATAAATGTTTGTTCTGCCTGTGTCACCTAATTAAAATTTACCTAATTAGTATTTTTTAAACATTTATTTTGCAAAAGCATAAATTTCAAAATAATCAATTTGAAATTTCAATTAAAAAATTTATTTTGAAAGTTCAAAATTTATGCAAAAAATGCAATTTTTAAATGAATGATCTGCTTAAAAATATTTTAACCATTTTGAAACTAAATCTATTAAAACAAAAATGTTCTTAGTTTTCTGTTAGGGCATAAGTTAGATTATACCTAAATTGAATTCTAAAATTTTGCTTGAAGCTAGTAAGTAAGCAGTCTGCAACCTGAGAAAATCTGACGAAGATCTACTAAAAATGACCTTCATCAACCTCAACCTGCTATATGACCCAAACCAAAACTTTTATTATAAGTAATCCATAAAAGTCAACCTAAACCAGAAATATTTAAACTTGAATCTAACCCCAGCCATATAATAGTTCCCCTAAAATATGAAATTCCTTCTTTTTTTAAAGCAATTTTGGATATTTTCTGGATCAATGTAAAAGTACGACAATAATATTAGGAGTATGTATGGAGGGGATATGGGCTGCTTGAGAAATTAAACCTTAGACTTATTTTTCAAACTGTTGGGCTCAGTGCTGTAGTTGGGTGGGAATGCATGGGAACGCCGTTCTCAGAAATATTTGGTTTGTTACCGTAAATATATATATATATATATATCGTGAACGAGAACATTTTTTTTTTCTTTTAAGTGAAACTGTAATTTATGCTAGTTTTAAGAAGATCCGTTTCACTTATATCCATAAGCCGCTTTAACTGAGTTATTTTCTTCTGATCAAAAAAAAGGCCATTTTTTTCCCATTCTGACCAGAAAATCAGAGTTCTAACTTTTTACGGCTGCTCTTTCATCTTCACCTAACACTTCATTAATAATGGTTGCTTCATAATAATAGAAGTCATCAGCAGTGGTGTAGTTGTAAAAAAAAAACAGAGGGTATACGTTCTAAGCAGAGGGTATACGCTCAAGGCAGAGGGTATACCCTAGTGTATATATACTATAGCTTTCTTGAGAAACAGAGGGTGTACGGTATTCCTTAAAAAAATCCAAAGGGTATACAGTGTATAACCCCGTATACCCTCCACTATATGCCTGGTCATCAGCCCATCGAAGAAAATGATCCATTCCAAAGGTATAAGTTCGATTGAGAAAAACTATTTAATACTTTGAGCAGAAAGAAGAGGCTACACCTGCAATTTTCGTGACACTAATAGAATCCCATAGCTGCCAATTTATATGGTTTGTTACCTCTAAAATTTAATACAAATTTTTGCCATATTTAATCGTTGATAATTGTTAGATTTTGGCGATTGAATTAGGCAAAATTTTCTAGTAAGTTTTAGTGGTAAGAAAAAATCTTAGAAATAGGTATAGCTATGCAGTAGCATAATACTGCAGCAGAAAAACTGTAGATGTTTTAAATTTGGATTTTGGCTTAGCAAAAATCCGGTAGCATCAGCATCTACTCTATGAAAAGGTGAGTTCCCACAAATATTTTTTTCCAACTACTACACTGGTTGGGTTTCATTCTGTTCATTTCTCTTCATGCATTTCAGAAGTGTAACGTTAAAATTAGTTTATGTTATGAACACCCAAAAATCCTGTGATGATGAAGCAGAGATTAACCCTCTGAGCGTTTTGAGAGCTTTCCTGCCTTTTCATAAAAATGCTTATAAAACTAATGTTAATTTAAATTTTCTTTCCCTGTTTGTTCCTAAAATACCCTTCCTGCCCCTTTATTTGTCATACATCTTAAATTACAATTCTGTTAAAATTATTTTTATCTACAACCGATTTAGGTTGTTTTAGGGAAATGAAAAAATACAGGCAAACTGCTTAAAGGGTTAAAAAAAAAAAACACAATTTTAAAAGGAAAGATAATTTGCATAAAATTCTTTTTGGGATAGAATATTTTGACCCATTCATATATAAACTATTTTTCATAGTTTCAGTTCAGTGAAAATGCTGGGACAAAGGTGTCATCAATGCAAAAGTAATTTAGCATGGTGATTTTTTTTCCTTTCTATAAGAGAAGCAAAAAATCTATAGTCTCAAAATGAAATAAAAATTATGAATTTTGTTGTGTAAATATCCAATAAGATAAAATTACAAGAATTTGTCATGTCAACCCAGTTTGAATCATATCCACAGCAATAAAATAAATAAATATCTGATGAATTAGTTTAGCTTTTGATAAAATTGTATTTTCCAATTTGATACAGGACTCCAATTTCTATACTTTTATTTTAATTTTCTTTGGACTCGTACCTCATTTTGTTATGTCACATTGTCTACATTAACAAATATTCATTGCATGATCTTCTGTAATTTTTGGAGGAGCAGGAGCAATCAAAGCAAGGCATGAAATACAGTGAAACTTCTCTGTAAGGGCCACCTGCCATTCCATTGAAAATTGGCCCTTATGAGGGGTGGCCCTTGAATAGGGTGACAAAAAAAAACAATTAAAATTTGGAAATAAAAACCTATATAGGTAAAAAAACTGGTTATTAACATTTTCAAACTCTATACATGATTGAAAAAGTTTTCTATTGAAGTTTGTTTACTTTTCATAATTTTTCGCAGACAATTTTGGTTTCTAATAAGTATTTTACTTTATGGAACAAATTAGTACTTAAATTTACATAATTTATTAATGCCTTAAAATGAGATATTAGTTTATTTCTGTTAGCGTTTCCTGACAGGTATAAAAATTGTGTTTCAATATGCATTCACAGTTTTAGTGAATGTGGAATCAGTTTTTCTAGATAACCTGTTATCCTTTGTGTGCCCTGAACAAAGGGTCAAGTTTCCATTCCAACCCAACCCCTACAGGTTGAAAGGTCAAACGAAGTGTAAGGAACACCTGTTTGTCTCGCTTGTGAAAAAGTTTGTGGTTCTTCACTGTGTTACTAAATCCTCCCCATCTTCTCCTGCCTTCTTTGTTGCAAGTGCAGTTGTTTGCTGAACTCTTATCTTTTGGTTCAGAAATTCAATACGCCTGTTTAGGATTTAAGGCACATGTGAAAAAAAATGGCCTTTATGAGGGGTAGGTGCAGCCCCTAATGGGAGTCAATTTAACATTATGTCTATGGGAAAAATTTCCGTTCCTAAAAATATTGGCCCTTTATAGAGATGGCCCTTGAATAGGGGTGGCCTTTAGAAGAAGTTTCACTGTAGTTCTTTTTAAATAACAGTTCCACTGTAAAAAAATCATAAAAATATATCTAATTTAGCTGTTTTTCTTTTCAAAGTAAATTCATTAGTATTTTACATTGCCAGAAATTTTTTAAAGTATCTGTCTTGCAAATTTTTAAGAATCTCTGAAAAATCAGAAAAATGTTATAGAGTTTTAAATCAAATTTTGTTTGAATGATAACCTTTTGATCATTTTAACAGTGAAATAAGTTTTGTTTTTAAAAAATAAAAATGTGTACTAAAGGAAAAAAATCGCAGAAAACATTAACTTCTGTACTAAATTTTGAAAATTTTTTTTCAAGATACATAGGGTCTAGAGTTGCCTTTGTACTGATTTTAATAGCTCTCTGTGTTCACATTTTCCTGTAATCCAGCACATAGACAGACAAGCACACTTACTCCCTTATTATAAGTAGAGGTTTTCCAAAGTTCTGAAAATTTTGGACTTGCTAATGAAATTCTGTATTCAAATAATATTTACTGTGATAACTATTGTCTTTGTTTTTGCTTGCATTTTCTGGTTGCTGTTAATGTTGATTAATAATATGCATATTTAATTTTTATCATAACTTTTAATTCTATTGAAGATTTGTTTTCATTGTTTGATATGATTTATGATTTATTATTATTAGTACTTGTTTATTTTACTATAGCTAGAATCATTCTGCTATTTAAAACTATTACTTTGCTTTATCTGAAAACTTTATTGTTTCAGATTATTTCTGCGAGTTTTTATACCTGCTCCCCAATCAGCTATGAACTTACTTCCAGCTGAGTTTTCTAATGGGTGTCGTTTCACTGTAAGCTCAGTGTTTTTCAATATCGGAATAAATGAAAAGGCAACTTTAGCTGAAAAGTAAGTTTTGTTAACAAAAGATAAATTTTATTGTGCATAGATGTTTTTAATTTTTTTTTATATTCATTGCAGTTTGTTATCTTCAAAATTTCTTTTCTATGGAAAAAGATATCAAAGCAATACTTTTTCAACATTAATTAATAATTTTCCAAGTAAAACAAGTTATAAATATTAATAGTTTAAAAATATTGTTAAAATTAAAAATTAATAATTTAGATCCATTAAAATTTACAGTATGTAACTTTTTGTCAAATTTACTTCTGTCTAATGGAAATAAAATATTTGTTTACTTTTTTCATAAACTGTTTAAAAAAAAAAAAAAAAAAAAAAAAAAAAAAAAAAAAAAAAAAACTACATAGAGCCATATTAATTGTGCATTTTTACTCATCATCTATCATTTGATTTTTTCATTTCGTATTTTTCTTGTACATGCTTCCGATTCCTCATCTTACCGCTTTTCCTGTGCAGGGTTTGTACATGCTTCTGGTTCCTCATCTTACCGCTTTTCCTGTACAGGATTTGTAAATATCATATTTTTGAAAATATAAAAAATATCCAATATTTTGATATACATCCAATATTTTAATAGAACAGTTAGTGTATGATTGGCTTGTAGACTTAAAGTAATGTAAAGTTTACCAAAGTAAGCTAAAATTTTCCATACATATGGATGCAGGACTCTTTTTTTTATTTAAAAGAATCTGAATTTTTTGTAGAAATTTAGTTAGGTCAGGCTGGGATTTAATTGGTTTTTGCACAGGCTGGGCTGGGCCAGGTTCAGGCTAAACTTTGTTTTTACCCTGGGCTTGGAAATTTGCAGACCTTTAGTGCGGAGTTCATGCACCATCCCATGAGTATAAAAAAATATGTGTCAAAGAAATTAAAAATTGGAACACTTTTAGAATTATTTTTAAAGGGAATGATTGTTTATTTTATTTACTCACATTTTTTTGTTTAGTCACCATGTGACAAGTGGTGACTAGAAATTTTCAGGTCTATCTCATATTTTTTTTCTGTATGTATTACCAGTGTTAATGCTGCAAACATTGAATTCTTGCACTTTAATTTAATTTCAATTCAATTCTAAAAGTGATAACAGTACATTTAAAGGCTTATATACCCTTTTAATGAACAGATCTACTAGTTTCATACCCGCAGTCAGAGACATTCTCAAGATCAATATTGGTAAAATAAACTATTTTTAAAAAAATTTGAAAAGTGAATTTGATTAAAAAAAAAAAAAAAAAAAACAACTACATGATCACAGATATAATGAAAGCAGGTGCTTTAATAAAAATGGCCATCTGTAATTTAGAATTAGTTTATTTTATTGTTTTTTAATTTATAAAGCATCTCGTTCCAAATTCTAGATAACTTCAAAGGAACTGATACAGTACATATGTTCTTGCTGCACATATAGATTTCTATTGATTTGTGGATAATGAGTGGAGAATAAAATCTTGATGTATAAATTAATTTTTAATTTTTTTAATTAATCTGTAAAGGCTCTATGTTATGTAGTCTGGCTAAAGCTGTAGTTCTCTTGTATTCGATATCTGCTTGTTTTTTATCCTTGTTTTAAACTTTCTGCTTGTTATTCCTATACAATATTTCATTGTTCCATCTGTTTTGGTGAATGGGATTCCATATAGACCTGATATTTGATCAGGTACCATTAAATCTTATTTTCTTACAGACTATGTTTTTTAACTTTATAGAAGGTTTTCCAATATGACAGATATTGAATTAAAGTTTATATTTCAATCTTTCAAAGAACCCAGTAATATATTGTAAAGCATATAACTTGGAATTTTATTCATTCAAATTTCTTTTCTTCTTATGAATGCTCATATATGGTGTCCATAATTAAATGACCCTATTTTAAAATTTCCTACAGGTGAAACTATAGTTCAGAAAGTTGTGAAATTTTGTGAAGGCCATAATGAAGGGATTGGAATTCGTTTAAGTGAAAAAAAGTTCAAAATTTCATCACCAGAGTGCGTTTTTAATTAATTACACATTTAGAATACATTAACGATAGTTTATAAATTTTTTTATTAACTTTACCTGATTTTAAAGATAGCATTTCACAACATGCACTTAGCATTTCCCAAACTGCAGTCAACTGTGGAACATGCTATCTTATGATTACAGATAGTATCTGAAAATGATGGCCATTATGTGGAACATGTTTTGTTGAAATAAACTTTGTAAACTATTGTAAATGTATGCTAAATGTGTAATTTATTTTTAAAAGGCCATCTGGTGCTAAAATTTGTAACTATTTGTTTCACTCAAACAAATTCCCATACCTTCATTATGTCCTTCACAAAATTTCACAACTTTCTGAACAAAAGTTTCATGTGTAGACAACTTTAAAATAGGGTCATTTAATTATGGACACCCTGTACCTTACCTATTTATAGTGCTTTCTTTATATCAATTACTTCTTCTGACCTGACATATTTCTTTTTATTGGTTTACTGATCAGAGATACAGATTAGGAAGGCTCTCTTAATAAAATGGCTAAATGGAGTTACTTTGAAGGGAAAAGGTGCTTGAACATTGTGTGGGTGTAGTGTTTGATTGGCTATTAGTTTTCTATAAACAGTACGTATGGTGACTTTGGATGAACTATTAATCAAAACCCACCATAGCATAGAATATACCATATATTAAAATTGTGTATTTAAATATGGAATGTATTGGTGCAATATTCTCCTGATATAGGGAACATTGTCATTTAACCCCATTATTAAGTTGTCTGAACTATTATTTTTATGTATTCTATTTGGTAGAGCTCTTTTCCTACTGTGCCTTCAGAAGCCAGCTTCCTCAGTCACATCCAAATATTCATCTGTACTTCTGAACTTGTCTATAGGGAAATCTTTTATTTCTTCAAAATTTTATTCAAGTGCAAAGTGTCACTGTTAAAGAAATGTAATCACTAAAACTCAGAAACGTAAACATTAAAACAATAAAAAATTCGCAATTTTTTTACTATTATTTAAAAAAAAGAAAATGTCTCTAAAATCTAGAATTTCCCAACTCTTAAGCTCAAATTTTCCAAATTCACATATATTGGGGGTGAGAGGCTCTCCCCATGGCAACACCTCTGTTGATGTCAATTTGTAAAATGGCACAAAGAATTCTATTTCCCCTCAAATAAAACATGTGACTATAAAAAACAGAAATTAAACTTTAGAATAACAATCAAATGATCATGTGCTAAAAGCAGGAAACAGGGAAAATTGTGTCATAAAAATTGTGTTTACATGTGAATATTAAAAAAGTAAGAAAATCTTAAAATAATTAAATTATTACACACAAAACACATTTAATGGGGACAATTATGTCTTATGCAAAATGCCTAAAATAATTAAATTATTACATGTGAAAAACTTTTAATGGTGAAAATTAGGTTACATTTCAAAAGCTCAAATAATAATATTCCCAAACACTTTTAAATTGAATAATATATTTACATGCAAATCTTAAAAGAGAAAAATCTTTAAAATTATTAAATTATGACATGCAAAATGCAATTAAAGGTGAAAATTATGTCATACTTTAAAACTATACATTTAAACCGATTTTCTTATGAACAATATTCACGCGATGTCACATTGGGAATAACATGGTGTACAAATAGCACAGCTAGTAAATTTGTATATATATATATTTCATCACTTGATGCAGCATAAATACAGGTAAATGTATGCACAAAATACTTTCGATTTATTGTGCATGAATTACTATTTGATAAATACATATAAGAAAATTTGTGTATATTTATTAATTTAAATAAACAATTTACATTTTAAAAATAACATGAAAATATGCATGACGGTGCATTAAAATAGAAAAACAAATTCATGCATAAGCAATACGTGTTCTTGAAAATATCTAAAACTCGATCAAAACATAAAATTTACGTATAAAATTTGAAAGCACACACAGTGCTTTTTAATACAGTGGTTCTGAATGCTATTGACTAGCAGATGGAGTATTTTAACCTCAAACCCAAAGGAAGAATATTGTCCATAGTCATTATAAAAGTGCAAGAGCCAGTAACATTTTTAACCGAACTATTTTATACAAGCCAATTTTCAAATGTGTAATTGATCTTACTTATCAATCCCAAAAACAGCCATCAGCTGTCATGGCAGTGGTGGATGAGACCATGGTAGCTGAAAAATGCCCGATTCAAACAGAAAAGCATGCAACCTGATTACAGAAGATAATTGCCATTCATATCCTTCTTTAATCTTCCATAACCTGGTAATATTCTTAAAATGTGGACAGTACCATGTCTTTAGAGGCTACAAAGTCTGAATGGGGGTTGGCGACTGTAGCTTACAGGAAATGAGCTCCTAGTCCAATAGAATATTTTAAATTGAATCTATATTCACTAATGAAATCTGCAAACTAGTGAAAAAAAAATCAGTAGAGGAAACATTTGTTAGCCTATGTATCACAGTATCCAAAATTTTAGAAAAATCTATAATTATGTTCAAAGTAACATTTATCTTAATCTTCTCTCATTGGCAAAGTTAATCTCATTGGTAATTAAGACATACTATCTTGATCCTCCTTGATAGAGTGGTTAGTTTTATATGAAAGAAATATTTCTAGTGATTGTAACATTGTGCAAATTTGATAATTTCTTTAGCTTAGAAAATCCGTACATTTGCATCTAACATGGCAATATCAAATTTCACTTGATACTTTAAACATTTAGCATGATATATTATATATGTGCAACGCATGCTACCCGTTCCAAAAATAGACTTCACCGGCAATCACATGACTAGCTTGCGTGAGCTTTGCCCAGTAAGAAATGCTGTTAGTTAGTTCAAGTTCTGTTCTGTTTTGAGTTGTAGTAACATGTAAAAAGTTAGATTTGCGCTTTTGTTTTTTGTATACATCTGTTGTTCTATTTGTTATGTGCCATCTTACCAAGAAGAAATAAAAAATATTTAAAAAGTTATACCCCGAGAAATTGATATCTTGAAATAATGTGAAATTTTTGTGTGATTTGAATTTGAGCTAGCTGACAATTGGCACCCAACATGGCTAGCTCAAATTCAAATCACACAGAAATTTCACATTATTTCAAGATATCAATTTCTCGGGGTATAACTTTAAATATTTTTTATTTCTTCTTGGTAAGACAGCACATAGCAAATAGAACAACACATACACATAAAAATAATAGCGTGAATCTAACTTTTTACATGTTACCACAACTCAAAACAGAATAGAACTCGAACTAACTAACAGCATTTCTTACTGGGCAAAGCTCACGCAAGCTAGTCACGTGATTGCTGGTAAAGTCTATTTTTGGAACGGGTAACGCACATTACATCCTCCCCCTCTGTTTCCGATTTACGTCTCGGAGAGGAAACAGGATGCTTTCTGGGTCTTCCTCTTTTTCTCAAGGGTGCAACTGGAATAGTTTCAGATTCTTGAAAAGGTGACAAGGTGGAAACGTGGTAAGACCCAATTCGTTTAGTAGGATTGTCCAGGCTAGCAATGTCAATGTCACCAGTGACTTTTGAGTCAAAACTATGTATGGCCCATCTCTCTTAGGCATAAATTTTGCTGTTTTATTTTTACTTGCCTTGCTCACAGGGTGAAGGGTAACCCATACTTTATCACCAGGTGTGAAATTCACTCGTGTACGATTTTTATTGTAATATTTCTTTCGCTGATCTTGTTTCATTTCAACACGCTCTTTCACACTTTTTGAAATATTTGCAAGACGTTTAAAATATGGGGTTATTTCCGGAACAAAATTGTCATTTTCCACAACAGCTCTAAAATTGTTCACTACATCATCAATTGTTCTTAGTTCTTGACCAAATTGCAGATAGGAATGGCCTGTTGTATCAAATTTGGCAGAGTTCATAGCAAATCTAATAAAAGGAAGTTTATCAAATCAGGAACTGTGCTCATCCCCAACAAGGATTGCTATTCAAGGTTTCAAGTCTTGATTTTTGTGTTCAACCAGATTGACCTGAGGATGGTACAAAGGTGTCAGTGATTGGTCTATTCCAAGAATGTAACAAACTTGTTGTAGAACAGCGCTCACAAACTGAGGGCCATTATCACTTATAAGTCTTCTTGGGATACCTTAATGAAGGAAGATCTCTTCAATCAGAGTAGTTGCACATTCTTGTGCAGTGGCAGTTGTTAATTCTACACATTTAGTGGCACAATCTTCTACTATAAAAATCCATCGGTGTCCATCTTTACTAGGAGGCAATGGTCCAAAGAGATCAATGCTGAGGGTTTCAAACTGCTGAACATAAACAGGTGTTCCTAATAAACTGGCTGGTTTCTGATTTGTTGCTTTATAATGGGTGTACTCTAGGCACTTCTTAACATATTCAGAAATGTATGCTCTCATGCCTGTCCAATAATATCACTTAGCAATTCTCTGATAAGTTCCTGCTTCACCATAATGTCCAGCTGAGGGGTCGTCATGATGAAGTTTCAAAATATTTTGTCTTTCTTGTACTGGGATGACCAGTTGCACTTCCTCTGCATTTGATTCAGGAGCATACTGATAAAGCACATCTTGTTTCATCAGGAATCCTCTATCAGTCCAATTGGCGAAATCTTTGCTTTTCTGTTCGTCTTCAAAAGAATCTATAAGATTTTCATCATGCAACTGCGGTTCTCTGATATCTTTTGGACTTCTTGTTGGCATGTCTATGCTGACAAAATTGCATGTCTCACAGAAAGCAGATTGATGATTACAGACAGGGCGTGACAGCATGTCAGCCACAACATTAGATTTTCCAGGTTCATATTCTATTTTCTTAAGAATTTCTTTCTTAGCAGGAGTCATCTGATTAGGTAGTACAGCAACAGGAGCACTATCACCTGTATTGATATGATGCTCCACAAACGGTGTTGTCTCTCTCCCTGGTTGAAAACATTTGTCATACCTTTTCAGCTCATTATTAATTTTGTCCCTTTCATCGGAATTTAGATTTTTGCCTTCATCTTCATGTAAAGCGTATGGACTGACTTCGACCACACCAGCTGACGTAGCATTTTCTTCTTCGTATTCATCTACAAAACAAAACTTTTCCTGAGGTTTATTACTAAAAGGCCATGTTTTGTTGGTAGTATCTAACACTATGTTAGAATTATGCAAGAAATCATACCTAAAACAGTTCTATTACCCTTGGCATCTGGTAATACAATGAACTCCGTTTTGAAGACTCAGCCTTCAATCTCTATGGGCACAGTGGCAGACAAAATGTCTCTAACTACCATAATTCTGTCAGCTAATGTTACATCATGAGTATGAGGGTTCAGGGCAACACCAGTTTTTAAAAATAATTCATACATACGTTCTCCCGCAATAGAATGATTCGCTCCCGTATCTGCACAGACCAACACCTTCTTATTGTAGATTGTGATAGGCACATTTGGAGCTGAAACTGTTGATGTATTTAAACTATATAGCTGAAGTCGATGTGCTAGCACAGTTTGTTTTTTAACCATAGGGGAACAATCTGGGCATTTCTTCTTTATAAATCCCAATTTACCACAACCATAGCAAACAATATCAGATTCTATGCGTCGATTAGCAAACTTAGGGGGAGATCTGTCTTCTTTTAGAGGCCTACTCTGCTTCCAATTATTTTCTCGACGAGAAAACTCTTTTTATCTTGAGGTACAACCAGATCTCTTTTAGGGAACGTAGATCTGATAATATCATACGCATCTAATTTTTTGGCAAGGTCAACTGGCGAATTTAAATTTTCCCAATCATCTAACATATGTTGTTTGCATTCAACAGGCACACGCCTTTTTATTTGATCAGCTATGATAAGATCCTGAAGAGCTTCAAAAGACGTAACAGTTAATTCTTTAAACCAGTTTTCAAAATAAGCTCGAAGTTCGAAATAATAATCTCGCCAAGTAATTTCCTTGGCCTTGCAATAAGTAAAGAACAGCTGTCTAAACTTTTTGGTACTAATTTTAAACCTTTTTAGAAGTAAATCTTTAACATGTGAAAATTTTGAAGTGTTTTCTTCTGATTCACGAGCGATAAGCGTAGAGATAGAAGATGGTACAAAACTGAGTAAATACAAAACCCACAGATTCTCTGGTACCTTCGAGAGCTTTAACTGACGTTCCAGGAGCACCAAAAACAACGTTACATCAGCAGTTTTTGGCCTGAATGTAGGCAACAGCTTTTGGATATCTATCTTACTCTCCGGGTAAGACATTATCCCTGCCGCATTACCACCTACCGCCCCATTGGAAAAACTTTGGCACTGAGCCTGTAACTTGAGCTTCTCAAGCTCAAAATCCATCTCAAGCTTTTTTAACTCTAACTCTTCTGCTCTATGCTTCTCTTCTAAATCTAGTTTACGCTGTTCTAACTCTGCTGCTTTTTGTTTTTCGTCTAAGTCTCGCCTCCGCTGTTCTTCCTCGTGATTCGAAATTTGGTTTCTAACTAATGAATTTACAAAATCAACTTCGTACAAGGGGGAGGATTTAATTTTTTCATGCAATGTGACAATGATCATAGAGAGTTGCACATCTAAATTCATTTCTAATGCAACCTGATACAAATCCTCTTTACAAGCTTTGTTAAGTTCAGACATTTTAAACATTAGCAAAACAACAAAACGAGTATTCCACAAATGCCAAAAATTTGTTTAAATTATTCCCCAGATGTGAGCTCTGCCGTTACAACTCATATAAACAAGACTTTAATAAAGTAAAACAGTAAGGTTTAACCTTAACAAAACTCTGACTGCAAAACAAAACAAACTTTAAATCCGTGCTGGTATAAATAAACTGTATGGCCATAACACGACACTTAATCAAAACAATATTTTAACCTATGTAAAACCATTTAATGAATAGTTGACACTTACAAACAATATTCTAAATAATATCAAATCAAACACATAACTGAATAATTAAATTTTCAACCATTATTATTATTATATTACCAAGACTACTTAATATCAGTTTCATTCAATATAACTTTAAAAGGAAAGAAACTTTCTTTTATAAACAAACAATAAACGCGAAAACTTACTCATTCCGTTTTGAAAATCACATTCAAGGCTTTTTTCATCAGTAAATCAGGAACTCAAAATTAAATACTTATGTTTAGCATTAAATAACAACAAACACTTAAAAATAAAAATTATAATCAATTCTCTTACAAAACCAATAAGAAAAAAAATTAAATAAACATGTGTCTTTATGAGAATTGCGATAAAATTATAAATACAGTTTAACAACTTCTATTTGACTGACAGTTTATTTTCCTCTTTTTAAAAAGAAAAGAAAAAAAATCAACGATCGCAAATGAATACTTCTTTTGCTTCCTCTCTCTTTTTTTTATATGAATCAAAAAATATCGTACTTAAACAAAGTAAAAATTAAACATACATGGACAGTTTCAAAAGTAAATTTCAAAATAATGATTGAGGGAGGGGGGGAAGGGGAAATATACAATATATAAATGACAGGAAAATAACAGAATTAATTAAAATTAATAATGTTAAGAATATCAAGAATGTTACAAATATGAAGAATATCAAGTATGTTACGTATATGAAGAATATCAAGAATGCATTCTTTTTATTAAACAACATATGGGTCCATTCTATTCAAAACACTTACTTGTTGACAATATCTTGTAGAATAAGTAAATTTTGTAGAATAAATTACTGTAGGCATTGTTGTAAGAACAAATGAAGTGAAAGTTTTTTTTTATAAAACACAAATATCCTAGAATTTTCTTAGGACATTAACGAAATAATTTGTAGAACTTTAACTTGCAAAAATAAGAACACTCATCATATGGTGCAAAGATGATGAATGAAAATGGAAAACGCAAAGAAACACAATTAATCTGTAGAACATATTTCACAGTTCGGCGATGACCGGTTGTGTCATTTTCTTTGCTGCATGCTCGTTGAAAACAACACTTTATGATTAAAAATATATCATTGTTTTGTAGAATTAGGATGAGAACATTTTCCTTTGAATTCATGGCCTGACATTGGGTAACCAATTGTCGGCTAGCTCAAATTCAAACCACACAGAAATTTCACATTATTTCAAGATATCAATTTCTTGGGGTATAACTTTTTAAATATTTTTTATTACTTCTTGGTAAGACGGCACATAACAAATAGAACAACACATATACACAAAAAATAATAGCGCAAATCTAACTTTTTACATGTTACCACAACTCAAAACAGAACAGAACAGAACTCGAACTAACTAACAGTATTTCTTACTGGGCAAAGCTCACGCAAGCTAGTCATGTGATTGCCAGTAAAGTCTATTTTTGGAACGGGTAGCACGCGTTACATATGTATTTATATAATAACTTAGAAAAGCACTTAGTTTTGAAAGCATAAAAGATTCATAGTTGGTGTTGTATAACAAAGAAACATTTTTGGTACTATTTTTAATACTAAAATATTATATTTTAGAGTCATTCCATGTCACATCAACACACCTTTTCTCCATTGACCCCTCAGATTTTAATGAAACTTGGTTTATCAACTGTCCTTACATAGTTATGAAAAAAAAACACTAAAATTATTTTTTAAATGTATTTCATTTTAATTTTATTAACAATTAAAGCATTTTTCATTAAAATTTACCACATCTTCAATTACTTAATTGCCATTTTCTCAAAAAATAAATGTGATACAAACTTGGTTTATATGCTCTTTTTATGACCTTTAATTTGATATGCAACATGATAAAAAAATTTAAAAATTAATTTTTAAAAAATTCAAATTTAAATTTTAAATTTCTCAACAAGTGACATTTTTAAAATTTTCAAAAAATTCTCAAATTCACTTCATCACCCTTGTACATTTCCCCAAGTTTTATGATGGGATCTCTATGGGCTCAGAAGATACATGAAGTTGAAGTTTACATGTAGAGTGAAAATTTT
The DNA here is from genome assembly GCA_963932465.1 of Maratus speciosus. Classification (NCBI taxonomy): domain Eukaryota; kingdom Metazoa; phylum Arthropoda; class Arachnida; order Araneae; family Salticidae; genus Maratus; species Maratus speciosus. The sequence goes on from OZ010796.1 coordinate 477,032,461, forward strand.
AACTTGTATTTCAATATCTTCATTTTCAACTGATGACAAGTAATGAAAAAATTATATAAATGCCATAAACTAACATTTTTCACATTTTAAATAAATATTTCCATTTGCTTAATATATTAGAACATAAACAATAAGAAATCAAAAGTTGGTTGTTGATAGAATAAGCTCAAAATCAGTTCCCAAAATGAAGGGAAAAGATGAGGGGCTGTATCCATATATCCATTGACTAGTGCCAAGACAGCATGCATAATATTGTACGTACTACTGTATTTGGATACAACCCCTCATCTTTTTGCTTCCTTTTTGGAAGAACGGATTTTGAACTTATTCTATCAATGATAATTTTCAGGCTTTTCAAACGACGTTTTTGACACTTTCATAAAAGTTGCTCTATACGTTTAGCTAACAAATTATGCAAATTATATTTTGATTACATTCGGGCATGCACAGTGAATCATTATTTAGTAAACGTGCTCATTTTTCATACAGTTTTTATTCTTTTTAAATTCTGATTGCAGGGTATTGTGTACAATGTTTGTCATATTTTCTGAAAAGAACTTTTTATATTAAGAACCCTACAAATTATAAGCAAAAAACTTGACAAAATTTGGGACTCTTTTTACAAAAAATTTAATTTCTGTACAAGTATACATGCTATCCTCATAAAAATAAACACAGTTTATTACAATAAGGCACTTAATCATAATTTACAGTTTGAGCGCTTTTGCTACATTAGTTTTTACAGGGTTATCCAAAAGATATTCGTTCTTTTTCAATTTGTTGAGGGCCCTCTATGAGGTTTTGGGAAAAATCCTCATGGTAATGTATGGCCTGTACTATTCTGTTTACACACCTGGAGTTTCAGGATAATTCCTCAAGTGGCCCGTCACTTTTGGGCATATAGTGTATATATACCTTATAAACACTATAGATCCTTTTATATTACAAGATTGTCTAATTTATTTTATTATACAAATTGAAAATTTATTTTACTTTGTGAAGTATATCTGACACAAACATCTCATATATGAACTGATTCATTTTTGATTCCAGTTGGCCACCTTTATATTATACATGTCTAATCTTTCTTATATATACTTAACACTTTATATATACTTAATATTTCTGCTAATATCACTTTATAAATACTTAATATAGATAACTTTTTAAATGCAGATAAAATATAAATATTATACTTTGTTTGCAATAATTTATGTAATAATTTAATGTAAATAGCACATGAAAATATGGTATGAAAAAGTTAAGTTACATTGGTAATGTCATTTTTACATACATATGCATATCACATTTCATGCAAAATGATTTTCTGATTTATATGAAAGATATTTGTGTCCACTTCACAATGTAAAATAAATGTTCAATTCATTTATTCGAAAATAAATTAGACTTGATCGTTTCTTGACTGCAAGAAATCTGTAAACATTTTTCCAATCTTGTTTGTTTCATTTGGTAGCAGAGTATATGTACGACCAGTTGGTGTAGTCAGGTTTACTTTGTAAATGACATCAATTGATGAAATCTACAGAACATCAGGTACAGAAGGGTAAAAGAAAGAATGCACTGGTCCGGGTGGATGAAGAAAGGTAACCTTTATTTCATTTTCATCTGCATTTTTATCTAAAATATAACACAGCCACCATTCATCATTGTAGTAAGAAACAAGGTAGCCAGTTAATTTCTCAAAATCTAATTTTTCTCCAACAGGAATAATTGCATGGGTTTCTGATAATTGTGAAAATGAAAATAACTTTGTTTTTATTTCTGTCCCACATGTTGAAGGGATAAAAGCATGAAATTTTCTAGTATTAGGTACTGCCGCAGCCTGGCTAAGTCTGTGTTCAAGGTGCTGCTCAGTATTAATATACTCCTCCTGGGTAATATAAGAAAATTCCATTGTCTTAGATAAGTGAAATTTTAACCACTCATATAACTGAAATGGCGTAGTTATTTGATCTTTGCCTTTGTAGGCTTGCTCTTGCTGCTTTCCTTTTCCAGCGTACCTCCTACTCCATCACACGGTCCTTTGCTTTGTGCTGTAGCAGAAAAGTGCCATTCTGCTTCAATTCCAAAATCAGTTTTGTGATAGCAAAGATTTGTGAAATTTTTTATATTCTTGTACTGGGCTGCACCACCATCTGAAAAATAGTAAAGTTTCTTCACGTCATTAAATTTAGATTTTAAAAACTGAATAAGTTTTTTCTGAAATGTGTATACAGATATGGTATTATGTTCAAGACATTCTGAGATTATCACAAAACTACAATGCTTAATCTCATTTCCTTCTTTAAAATGTACTACAAATGGATGTATAGTGGCTTGCGATTTGTTCCAGTGGTACGATTGTGCTTCATCCTGTAAGATAAAACTATAATTTTCTGAAAAGTCACAAACTACAGCCATTTCAGAAGTTAATAAATTTTCCTTAGTGTAACTCATAAAAGCACTTTGTTTCTTACTAATAAAATCATGACGAAGAAGAACCTGGAGTTTTTCACAGAATATGTTAATAAATTCTTGCACAGGCTTCTGAACTGTTTCTAAGTTGCAGCGATCAACTGAAATCCATTGGCGAAAAATTAGTGTTTCAATCAAATTTTCTTGACATCCATCTTCTAAGATTTTTCTAATGCCATTAACACCAGGACAAGAGACACAATTTGAAAAATAGCATTCAATAGATGCTGGATTGCATACCTTTTCGTTAAACAATCTTTATAGCTTTTAATCTGACCTTTTGTGATGGAATTTATCTTGCAGTTTTCTATCATTAACTTTACATTCTGGTGGATAGTGCATATACAGATGGCATGTATGTGTTCCACTTTGACCAGCTAGGACACAGTTTTTGGGACGCAGGTCAGCAAATTTTGAAAACCCAGCTGTGAAGTTTGGAAATTTTTCTTGGAAGAGCTTGTATGCTTCTTTCAAATTGCAGAGCATTAATCTTTTTGAAACTTTAACTTTTTTACCGTCTTTGTCCATCATTGAAACACAGTCTTTAATAATGGCATTGGTCGACTCACTACATCATTCTCATAAAACTCTATAATTTTATTCCAAGTCTCTTTCAGCAAGTTTTTTCCTGGTTTTTGATTTATTGTAGACAAAATACCCTTCTGCTGCAATAGTTTTTTGGCTTGCCTAACCTGAAAACCTGGAGCTTTGAATTCTTTCATAATTTTTCTTATACTCCAATTTTCTGGCAATAAAGTAAGTATCATAACTTTCTTTTCCCTGCTTTCACAGTTTTGGTACACATTCTTTAGATGATTCAATATTTCATTTTTTGAGTCACTGTTTTGATCTTCATCAGATGAAGTGGCATTTCTTAGAAATTTTCTTTTGACTGCTGATATATTTTTTATTTTTTGACTAGAATACTTCTTATACTTCACTTTTTTTTCTATTAACTGGTGATTCACCTAGTTCCACAAGTGATGAATTAAATACATTTGAAGATTCATTTAAAGTTTCAGGATCACTGTCTTCAGATATATTACTTTTAGGTTTCAAATCACAGTAGCTGGTACTGGGAAGATCATTTGCACTGCTATCATTCTTTCTTTTTGACAAGTTCTTTCTGCAGTTAGTACATACTTTTGAGTTTGCAGGCATTTCTGGAATTAATGCACACATCCATGGCATAACAGTTCTTAGTCCTTTTCTTACATGGGAATGATGAGGTTTTTTGAAGGGATTAAAACAATTTAAAGTCCCAACTCCTCTAGAACCCACTGTGAATATTAAATACTATGCTAACAACAAATTAGCTTTGTAATTAACAAACTTCTACTGCAGTAAAAAATACAATTTGCAGATTGTTCAGACAAAATTACTATTATGAATATTTAAGTACCAGAACAACAAAAAAAATATGTGACAATGAACTCTTACAATACAAAGATGTAGATATGGCCAAGTAATACCTGCTAAGATCTGCCCCTATAAGCATTTTGTCCAATAAATCTAAAGGATCCACCCACAAGCATAGTATACACCCACAAACACTCTTTTGAAGTACTTTCTAGAACATTTATTATGCTAATTCTAAAAGAAATAATTTGTTTTGCATTATTAAAACCAATTAAGGGATCAATATGTTAATTTATGTAATAACTTACATTTCCAAAAGTTTATTTAATATATATATATGTATCAGTGGCGCAGACAGGATTTTATCTTGGAGGGGGCCGAACGTTGGCAGCGAAACAAAATAAAATTAGAGGGGAGCAAAATTTCTCAAGTTTTGATTACAGTAGGAAATTACATGGAGACACTAATTAATCATAAAATTACCATGATTAATTCAGTATCAATTAATTGGTTATTTATTTTAATTAAAATTATTATACTTGAAGTTTAATTTTATTAATAATTAAAAAAAGTACTAATTTTTGAATGTTCAGAAGTGAAACATTTAAACGCCTCATAAATAAACATTTATAGAATTTCCCATTTATATCTATCTGATTGTCAGACATATTGTAGTTTAAGAAAAATAGCCAAAATAGCTTTGACGAGATGAATTTTTGGATGCAAATTTTTGGGCTAGTTCATTTAAATTTAACCCGTCACTCAGAATTGTATGGGAATTAATAAACTAATAGAGAATTTAATCTCTTGTGGGGTATGACAGTAAATTCTTGTAGAGGCATTGTCTCTAGTCGTGGAAAGGTTAGATGCTCCTACAGCCAGCGTGGCTTAACCGACTATGGGGCCAAGTTAAATGGATAAAAAAAATTACTTTAAAAATTCAATTAAAAATATTGTTACACATAAAATAAATTTTTTTTATAAAGCTCTTGAATTACTTCAGTCGCAGTTACATTAATTTCTCTGTTTATATATAACAAAGCCAGCCCATTTAATCTTGATTCTGTCATTGTGGATCTTAAGTAAATTTTTAAAATGTGTAATGTAAAAAATTACCTTTCACTGAGATAGGTTGTAACGGGAAGTGTTGCAAATATCTTTACTTATTTGTAGGTGTTAGGGTACAACATTTTATCCCATTTCGAAACTGCTTCAATGGCATTCTTGCATCGAGTTATTGAAAGCTATTTTTCAAATTTTCTGTCAAATTTTTTAATTCGGCATTCAAAATTTCTGAATTTGAAGAAAGTAAATCATGCATATAAAATTCACACAATTGCCGAAAATCTTTTATTTCACTAGCTGTTGGAGCACTTTTTCCATTATGTAGAAAAAAATCAAAATGTTGCGATGCCGAGTGAAATGTCTATTGAATTGAGTGAACGCTTGATCAACGAATGGGATAAAAATATTTTTTCTGAAATGCTGCTAGCTATAGAATTGGCTGGAACATTGGATCGTTTGTTTTGATGCAGTTTTTGGCATTTTAATGTCAATATGAATGTTATTGGCTTTCATATAAGCTTATGATAAATATTCTTGAAAGAAATAATCTAAGGCTTTACGAATAGTATTTAAGTGAGCCACAACATTGTTAACGAAATTTCAGGCAACTAAAAGGTCACTGGCAGATTTTTGCAATAATTTAGACAATGATAAAGTGTATACTAATATATTCTGTAAGCTAAATAAAGAAATTAGGAAACCAAATTCACATAATGAATTTTTAAAAAGTTTTGCTTTAGAAGACGAATCTCTGTCTTCCCAAGATGCGATTGTTTCAAAGTGATCAATCACTGCATCATATAATTCTACCATGGTCATGATGGCTTTATGGCATCCCACCCACCTAGTTGGACAAACTTTTTGTAGTTTTTGGTTATTAATTTCCGGTGTACGTTTGTCAATATTGTTGAGGAGGACATCTTGTCTATTTAGGAGTATTGAAAAATTGTGTGTCATTTCAATTATGCCAATGAGGTTTCTTATTTCTGTTCCAGATACAACATTTCACGTGCTACATTTAAACTATGTGAGACCTAAATCCGTTAAACTTTCCGTTCATTGATGGGACACCATCATAACCTTGTCCTACGTGAATAGGACAAATCGATATCATATGTCTTTAATCCTTCTAATATTTTGCCAGGCAAGTTTTTTTCTCCAGTGCTTGCTACAGGAATAAATTGTAAGAATTCTTCACATATTTTGTTGTCATTCTCTTCATCTATATATCAGACACACAAGGAAAGATGTTCAGTAGTAGGAATTTCACAAGTTTCACCATCAAGAAATGAGAGACATTTTTCCGAATTAATTTTTTCTACCAAACAATTCAAGATGATATTTTTACTCGCATTTATAGTTTTTGTATGTCACAGCTAATAAAGGTAGCGTTTTTGACAGAATGTTTAAAATGTTCAGTGAGGTTTTCATTCCCCGCATCGACTCTTGTTCTTAGTAAAGTTCAAAAGTTTGCTTCATTGGCGATTGCCACCTGCTCAATCACATAAAATTACAATTTTTATAATCGGTTCCGATTTACTGCAACTTGTGATACCTGACCCACATCAATTTTTCTATTGACTGAAATGTATTTCCTTTTTGAATATTCTGTAGCTTTTCGCACGTTGCAATAGCCCTGAAATGATATTGTTTTTTGTTGATTATTAAATTTCTCAATGGCTTTCTTCCTATTATTATAACTTTGCATGACCAACTACCCAGCTACTTCCGATTTAGATTTTCTAACATTAGGAGGTTAAAAAAATACGCAATATTTACAATGTGCACTATTTTCAACTTGAGAATACACTGGCCAAGTATATTTTTTAAACCATGCGTGTTGAAAACTTTGTTTGTGATTTGCAGCTATAGCACAGGTTGCGGGAAAATTAAAACTTGTTTCTGGTTCCCACAACTCTTTCATAATATTTAAATTATCGTCAGTATTGAATGTTTGTTCTTTCAACAATATGATGTCTTACTAATTGCTTTCATCTAAGGAAATACTATTCTTCATGGTTGTTCGATGGCTTTGGCTGATTTGCGACTAGGGAAACTGAATCCAAATTGGTATTTATAGTGTTAATAATGTCGTTACTACTAGCATTTAAATCATCCTTTTTTATATTTTGAAATAATTCAATTTCAAAAAAATATTTTACACATTTAATTTGCAAATATCACTGAAGAGTTTCCATGCAGATTACTTTTAACAGCTGAAAAACTTGTTTGAAGATTAATATGATTGCCAATAAAGTCACTGCAAAATAGCCATGTAAAATACAAAATACATTTTTGTGTAACATTTGTGTACTCGCATATAACTCTGTATAGTATTCCATGTCCAAATAAAAGGAAAAGGAATGGTAAAGATGCGACCGAGCCAAGTGAAGGTTTTGGCACTATAATGATCCAAACCGAAGTTCACTATATTACATCTGGACTTTCTGAATCTAGACACTGGATCTCAATTGTTCGACTGGGAGAAACTTGAAACAAACACGATTCAGCTTTAATCACCAAAAGGATGTCATTTTTTGGGGGGGTGATAGCTTTCTTTGTAACTTTCTGCTTTCATTCTCGCAATTAAAAAAAAGTTTTCTAAAACTGCATGCAATAATGGGGGAAAAACTGTTGAAGTCTTTTTTTTTTAACTGCATGGTAGCATTGCAGTGTAGCCAGCCGTATAATGAGAATTACCAATGATACATAGAAATGTGATCTCAAGCAAATGCGTTTCTCTAATTGTGTATCTTTGAAATTGGCTGGGGAGACCCGGGTATTTATAGGGTGTCAATTAGCTTTTTACACAAACGCACACACACGAAAAATGAACTTTGATCTCGTAAATATTTTAGATATTTTTCTAGTGTTTTCTCCCTTTTCTTTTGGAGGGGGCCAGGGCCCCCTGGCCCCCTCCCTGGGTGCGCCACTGATATGTATAACACTATATTGTATCTAACAAATTATAGAAAATATTTTCTAAAAAACTAACATGGCACTGAAAAGTAATTTAAAAGTATCACTGTACATATATAAAATTAAATTTCCTATATCTTTTAATCCCATAAAGATCCCATTGTGAAACTTGGGGAAATGTAAGAACATAATATGAAGTAAATTTGAGAATTTTTTGAGAGTTTTAAAAATGTGACTTTTTGAGAAATTTAAATTTGAATTTTTTTAAATTAAAAATTAAATTTTTTTATCATGTTGCATATCAAATTAAAGGTCATAAAAAGAGCTTTACAATGATATATAAACAAAGTTTGTATCACATTTAGTTTTTAAGAAAATGGCAATTAAGTGATTCAAGATGTAGCAAATTTTAATGAAAAATGCTGTATTTAATTGTTAATAAAATTTAAACTAAATTTATTAAAAAAATAATTTTAGTGTTTTCTTTCATAACTATGTAATGACACTTGATAAACCAAGTTTCATCAAAATCCGAGGAGTCAAGGGAGATTTTGGTTTGAAACTGTGTTGATTTGACATGGAATGACTCTTTAATAAGTAAAAATGCAAAGCTTAATTATATGGCTATTCAAAATAAATAAATTAAGAATTTTAAATACAGTAGACTCCCTTAAATCCGCACAGCTTGAGACCAGAGGTTGTGCAGATTTTAGAATTTTGCGGATTTCTGGTCATTGCTTTGTTAACATTTTTGAAATAGTAATTTGAATGTAACAATACAATCAAAATTATAATGAATGTTTATAATATAGTAAAATATTAAAGTAAGTAATAAACTAAAATGATAATAAAAAGGAATAAATTATTAAAAGTAAAGCTGAAGTAAATAATTAATAATGTATAATTAAGTGTGCATAATAAAGATGAGACACATTTCTCTTGAATTATTCAATGAAACTTTCCTCATAAAGGTAAACTATTAATTCAGATCAAAATCATAAAGTAAGGAAGTTTTATTTCAAGTTTAGCCAGTCTTAATAACCAAAAAAGCTTGATTAATACATAAATGCATTTAGTAAAAAGATTGTGATTACCAGTGATATCCGCAATATCTTTAATTTTTTTTCTGAAATAAATTTACACTTCCTCCAGGAAAAACCACGAGTTCAGTCATATTGTCGAGAATTACATATTAAAATGAACACAGAATGATATAAAACTAAAAAATTCTGTATATTTGTCCCTACATCTGAATTGACAATTTCATTGTTTACATCTGCGATAATGTGTGGATTTTAGGCATTTGCGGATTTGAGGGAGTCTACTGTATATGCTGCATTAAATTTTTCTAGGTACAGTTTTGCCATGCCTCTGTTTAATTTGTCTCCTTCTTTCAGGAAGTAATCAATGATCATGCAATTTTTAAAAATATTGTTGTAAAATATTTTTTTAGTGTCATAATAGCAGATTGTTTAAATTAATTATTTTTATTTCATTTTATTTTCAATTTCTTTCAGAATATAATATTTATTAAAGATTTTAATGGTTTACTCTTTTCCAAAATTGACTGTCATGTAAACTCTTCATTATGATGTTGTTATGTTTATTATAATAAATACTTTTCTGAACTATTCACAAACTATATGTTAATTGCTTGTCTGAATATTAATAGATTTGGTGACACATCACTTCAAGATAAAATTAATCAAGACAGTTTAAGTTTGTTAAAAGAACATTTTTCAAGATTTCAAAGGACAGCTAAAACTCAAAAAGGCCATGGTAAGTAGATGACTTTTTTTTATATTTATTCAATCTGCAATTTATAATAGTTTATAAGCGTTATAAATATATAAGCGTTTAAAATAGGACTTTTTTTATTTGAAAGTACATTTTTTAAGCTCTTTTTTTATTAATATTGAAAACAAATTTTGGAAATTTTATTTTTATTATAATTTTAATATGTATTTCTAAAAAACTATTCTTTCAGCTTTATGTATATATATTTCTGTTGAGCTGTTTTTGAATGATAATTGTTGTGCTGTTTTAATGTGAATTAATGTGGTTCAAATATTTGCAATATGCAATTTTTCTACAGTTATTTTTGGTAATCTCCAATAGATGGAACCACTACAAATTATTTCTACTTCTTTTAGCCGTGATTGTGAACACGTATGGACATTTTTAACTTTTAATTTTTTGAAGTTTCGGTAGATGACAGCATTAAATAATTATTTATTCAGTTCTAAAATAATTATGTTGCCATACTTTATTATATTATTTATCTTATTTATTACCAGTTTATTTTAAACATCTACTTCTTTTTGTACTTTTTAGTATAATTTAATCCAGGATCATTAAGATAGCATAAAATATTTTTTATTATATAGACTATTTAAGTTAATTATAATTATTATATTTATGAGAATGTTAATATTATCTGCAAGCTGTGATGATTTGAAACAGCAAGGATTTGCTTTTAGCTGTACCATTTAATTAGGTGGTATTTTCGCTGTGCTAAAATGGGATACATGTTTGAGATTATGTTATGGTCATAGCAATTCTCTTGCTGGGTAAGTCTTTAATTTAAATGTTTCAATTTTGTTCATATTGTTCATTATTACAGATCTTGCATTGATTAATTATTTATTTAATTCAATTTATATGGCATGGTAAATTTATACTTTTTGGAGTTTAGTTGATCGGGTACATAATGGAATTCAATTTTTAGCTTATTGCTGGATTCTATTACAGAAATCAACTATGTTTTTGCTTGTATTTGTATTTCATGAACACCTGAAGAAGTGAAATGCTATAAAAGCTTCCTGCTATATCCATCCAATTGATCTATTATTTGTTTACAATATGTCTTTTAATGGTTGAACAACATTTCGCTGGTTATTTGTATCTTTTGTCTTTAATAGGTTATTGTATCAAAATTTGGTGGTTTTTCATATGTTTTATATGGATTAATCGTCCGCAGTGTGCTAGTGAATTAGCAGTATTGTGCTTGATTTTGTATTACAAGTTATAGGTTCCATCTTTATTTTGTATAATGTCAGTGTTATGTATTGAAGCTAAGTTTATTCATTTAATTTTAGTAATTGGAAATAGATGATGAATTGTAATTATATAATGGTTATATATATATATACTTTGCAGGTAATGCGTTCCAAATTTAACAGCGACTTCCCGTTAATCTGTTACTAAATAATGCATTATAAAAGTTTAACATTGTTATTTATCCTAATACGTTAAATAATGCCCATCCCTAATACACTATAGTAACAAATAAATAAATAATACATCATGTAAATTATCCCCTTCTCCCAAAATCTCTGCTTCTCTCTTCCCCTGTCCACCAACTTCATATGATGAACATCACCTCTCTCCATCCCTGCATCGCATGCTGTTTAAAATTTGTAAAATTCTTTAATTTTTATTCTGTTCAGCTTGTGATTTTGTTGTAAAAATATAAAATAACCACACAATTTTATTTCTCACCCTCCCATGAAAAAAAATACTCTCTTTTTTTGCCCCGCCTCCCAACACACACAGTATAAAATCCTTTTTTATTTCCTCTTTGCTCTATTTAAACATAAAATATACATGTGATTCAGGGGTGAGAACAGCCAACTGGTAAAAAATCTTTTGCTTCTCACATATTTAGAAATCCCCCCCCCCCCCTCTTTAGGGGTAAGAAATGGAGAAAAAAATTCAAAGAGGATGAAGATACTGATGATGAGATGAGACTTATATGAGATCATGTAGATGAGATTTTAGGTAAATCATCTTACCATAAAATAAGAAATAGTGCAGATTTTTTTAAAATATAATTTTAAAGATTTTAAACTTTGCTGGAAGGGAGTCAGAGGGGAAAGAGAAACTTTCGGAGAAAGGAACTTAGTAAATTGATTATTTACTTATATGAGATCATGTAGATGAGATTTTAGGTAAATCATCTTACCACAAAATAAGAAATAGTGCAGATTTTTTAAAAAAATAATTTTAAAGATTTTGAACTTTGCTGGAAGGGGGGTCAGAGGGAAAAGAGAAACTTTTGGAGAAAGGAAATTAGATAATTGATTATTTACATATTGTTACTAGTGAGCAACAAATAGAACAAGATAATTAAGATTTTCAAAATTTTAAACTTTTGTGATGGGGAGGGAGGGCAAAGAAGGAAGCATACTTTTCATGAAGGGGGGGGAGGAGATTTCATTAAGATTGTGTAAAAATATATGGAAATCCACCAAAAAAGGTCAAAAGATTCAAAATTATCTCCCTTAGATTTTTAAATCATTTTTTTCCACAAAAAAAAATCTGAAATGGAGGACGGTGATATTTGGAAATGGAAAAGAAAATCAAAACTGCTTAAAAGTGGGTTGGGGTCTTATAATCGGATTTTATAGTAGCTGTCATATTTGTAAGCTTATTCTTTTAGCTGTCTGTTGAAGTGCAAAGAAGTAGGTCGCATATAGATATTCCATAGATACCTAGTATTTTCTCGGGCGGATTTTTATAAATAAAACTAAAGAAGTGAAAGTAGATCCCATGAAAATTATTGAAGGAAAGTACTTTATCTAAAAAACCTAGATATGATATTAATTATAATAATACTATGAATGAAGTGGAAAGAGTTGATCTAATGGTCTGTCTATCACATTTGGCTTAAGATTAAATTTGAGAGGAAAATATCACAAATATATTTTCCCTTTCTTCATTAATGTTCAGTAGCAGAGAGGTTAAACTTCACTTTATAAATAAATAAAAACAACATTTAAAGTGCCAAAACACTTTATTTCTTGTTGTAAACTAGTTTCAGTAGCCATAGCGTACAGTCATCAGTGTAAGATATGATTGCTCAGAAAAGAAAATTGCTGTATATATGTATGTAGGAGAAGCGGATTCAATGATAAAGTTTATTAGCCAATAAAATTACAGGAAATTTTAGGAAACAGCCAATGTAAGAGAAATGGAGTCAAAGATAAAGTTTATTAGCCAATAGAATTACGATAGGGAATTTTAGGAAACAGGCCATGTAAATGGATTCAAAGATCAAGTTTATTGGCCAATAGAATTTCAGGAATGTTTAGAGAACAGCCAATAAGATATAATAAATGTAATGTGAAAACATGCAAGTGGAATTTATGAACAAGAGGTTTTATATAATTTTTCCAACAATCTGATAATGGAAGAATAGCAAAATCACAATTAACAATATTTTTAAGATTTTTATAAATAGGGAATACTTCAAGAAAGTCAAGTTCATGAATGGAAGTGGTGTTTTGAGATAATTTTTGCGGCACTAAAGTAAACTAGTATGTTGTGGCCATCACAAAACTTTCTTCTATCTCTTACATGTCAATATTTCAAAATTCACTATCTCAGTGCCAAATTAAATGGCAATCTGTGTTCATCATGAGAATTCTAAAAATATGAAATTCCATGCATTAGTTCTCGAGGTATGACTGTCGCTGAAATCATGTAAATCCAGCAAAATGCAGCATAGCAGAGCCACTTATTGGGTTATTTACACCAGAACCTAATTATCACCAACTTATGTCAACGTCAAACTGAATATGAAGTTTGAGGAAAATTTGTGCATTAGTTCTTGAGATAGAGGTATTGCACAATTCATGACAAATGCAGCATAGAGACAAATGCACCTGTTGAGCGATTTGCAACAACATATAATCAAGTTACACTTAAATCTGAAGTTTAATGAAAATTCATGCATTAGTTCTTGAGATAGAGCTATTGAGGAAATAGTTCAAAATGCAACACAGCAGCGCCACCTATTGGGCGATTTACACCAACATGTAGTCAGCATCATTTCATATGAAGGACTAACTAAATCCGAAGTTTGAGGAAAATGTGTGCATTAGTTCTTGAGATAGAGCTACTGCGGAAATAGTGTAAATCCTGAAAAATGCAGCATAGCATGCCACCTGTTGGGCGATTTACACCAAAACGTAAACAGCATCCATTCATGTCAAGGACTAACGGAATCTGAAGTTTTATAAAAATCCATGCATTAGTTCTTGAGATAGAGCTTTTGCGGAAATCCTGCAAAATGCTACATTGCAGCGCCACCTGCAGGACGATTTACACTAAAAACTAATCAGCACCAATCTATATCAGGGACTACCTGAATATAAATTTTTATTAAATTCCGTGCATTAGTTCTTGAGATAGAGCACCCACAAAATTTGTGTCACATACAGACAGACAGACAGACTCACAGACTGACATTTTGTAAAAACATGTTTTTTGGAATCTCTGACTCATAAAATGTATAAATCTGTCGAAAACTGGAATTCGAAAATTTTCATGAAACCAATACTTTCTTCTTGTAAAGATAGAAGAAAGTAAAAATGGGATTCATTTTCCAGCAATGTTTAGCAGTGGCAGATTTGTTAATTTTTCTTTCTGAACATACTTATTTATTTATATTGTACTGTGCCAAGTAATTTCTTATTCTAATTTAAACTTCACTTTCTACCATAATTTACAGAAGAAACACTGCAGCATTTATGAGTGTAAAAGTAAAAAGTATTTAAGTACAGCATTTATGTTAATTTTTTCCAAGTGTTCTGGATAGTTATAAATACCAACTAATTTCTCTTCAATAAATAAATGTAATATAAAATTCAACAAATACCAGTTACTATATCATTAGTCAGTGCTTTTACTATTTATTAAGCATATTATTACTAGCGTGATGCTTATGCTGGCTGTGGTTCTGCAATATTTTTTTCATTAAGTTGAATACTGCTGTTGCAGCATTTCTTCTTTAAATTACAGTAGATCTAGTAAATGAAAGGAAATGGAATTTGTAGTCCTTACTTTGATATACCTCTATATGTTGTTTTGTTATTTTGTAATTAAGTAAAGATCTGTAAGCAGAAGTTTTTGAGTGGTTCCTGCATTATACATGTACAGTGTATGAGCAAGGTTGAAAAAATGGTAGCAGATTTCATATGAAAAAGTTTATTTAGAAAAATTAAGTTATAATAATAACAGAATTGGAGGATGACAAAAGAAATTAAATGCATGAAAAACTTTGAGTAAATTTATAGTTTAAGTACAACATAATGAAGCCATGATGCTGAAAATTTATAATATAAACTTGCTTCAAGCTTTCATGAGTACATTACTAAAAACATCAACTACAAAACACTAACAAAAATCACAACATAATACAAACTTCCCCTATCAGGAATGTTGCAAAAACATCGTACAATTTGCATGAGGAAAAACTTCCACACATGGTGCCAAATACTAAATAGAGAAGTAGTTGCAGAAGCAGCAGCCATGCCCACTAGGGTGGAGCGCTCGCCTATGGGAAAAAAAAAATTTCTTCAAATCAAAATTGGCCGGGGTGGGAAAGTTGCTCTATCCGATCCTCATTCTGAATATAAAATATCTTTGAAAAATATTAATATTAAATACTGCCCCAAGGTCATTGAATATTGAGAAAAAACGTAAAAGCGCTCGGCTATGGAAAAAATATTTTTTTTCCAAATCAAAATGAGGCAGTGTGGGAAAGTTGCTCTATCATATCCTCATTCTGAATGAAAAATATCTTTGAAAAATATTAATATTAAATACTGCCCCAAAGTCATTGAATATTGAGAAAAAACGTAAAAGTTGTGCATTTTCTCATTTTTTTCCTCAAATATACAAACTATTTTATTAATTTGATTTAAAAGGTTGATCATCGAATTATTATTATTATTATTATAAATTTATAGTAAAATTTTGTAATATTTATATCAAATTCGCTTTTATTATGCTTACTCAACGACTATACTTTTTTTTAATATATGAAATTTGGGTAATTGTAATTGTTTTATATTTTTTACTTAACCTGTGTAAAAAAATATAATTTGAAATTATTCTTAAACAACTACAGTAATAAGATAAAAATAATTTACTATTGCAATTTACAATCAATGAAGTTACTATTTTATAGTAGTCCATACTGTTTTTTAGTTTCAAAAACTGCCTTTTTTTCCGAAACTCCAGACAAGTTTTAATGAATTCAACGCATCTCAAAGGACCACAAACAGCAGAAGAAGCCTCCGTAACAAGTTTCACATATCTTTCAGTGGCTTGATTGTGACAAGGGATTAGTTTAATTTTAGGTAAGGTGTCTTCATTTATTGTCTTTGGATTTAGGATACATTTTGTAAGAATGTTATGATCTAAGAACTTAGTTAATGGTGGTTGTATCACGGTCACTTCAGCCCAATTTATAGAATCTATATAGACTTTGGCTTCAAAATTTATCCGTATGTAAAGAATTTCTTGACTTTCGAGATTTTATTGTTCTGCGTAGTACCAAAGGTCTTACATAGTATGTAAGAGTGTTGGCACTACACATAATAATAAAATCTTGAAAGTGAAGACATTCTTTAGGTATGTTCAACTTACCTGAGATCACGTACGTAAAGAGTTTTTTGACTTTCGAGATTTTATTATTCTGCGCAGTGCCACTTTTATATAGTATATATGAGTGTTGGTACTATGTAGAATAATAAAAGTTTCACGAAAACAAATGATCAAGTTACCTGAGAGACCAAAGACTATATCGATTTCATAAATTAGGCAGAAGTGACCGTGACAGAACCACCATTAACTAAGTTCTTAGATCATAACATTCTTACAAAGTGTATCCTAAATCCAAAGGCAATAGATGAAGACATTTTACCTAAGATTAAACTATTCCCTTGACACAATCAAGCCACTGAAAGTTGTGTGACACTTGTTACAGAGGCTTCTTCTGCTGTTTGTGGTCCTTTGAGACGCCATGGATTCATTAAAACGTCTGGAGTCTCGGAAAAAAATGCCAGTTTTTGAAACCAAAAAACAGTATGGACTACTATAAAATGGTAACTTTACTGCTTGTAAATTAAATAGTAAATTATTTTTACCTTATTACATTAGTTTTTTAAGAATAATTTCAAATTATATTTTCTTACACAGGTTAAGTAAAATATGTAAAACAATTACAATTACCCAAATTTCATATATTTTAAAAAAGTAAAGTCGTTGAGTTAGTATAATAAAAGCGAATTTGATATAAATATTACATAATTTTATTATAAATATATAATAATAATAATAATAATTCGACGATCATCCTTTTAAATTAAATTAATAAAATAATTTGTATGTTTGATGAAAAAAATTGGAAAATGCACAACTTTTACGTTTTTTCTCAATATTCAATGACCTTGGGGCAGTATTTAATATTAATATTTTTCAAAGATATTTTTTATTCAGAATGAGGATAGGATAAAGCAACTTTCCCACACCGCCCCATTTTGATTAGGAAAAGAATTTTTTTTTTCCACAGGCGAGCGCTTTTAAGTTTTTTCTCAATATTCAATGACCTTGGGGCAGTATTTAATATTAATATTTTTCAAAAATATTTTATATTCAAAATGAGGATCTGATAGAGCAACTTTCCCACCCCGGTCGATTTTGATTTGAAGAAAAAAAAAATTTCGCTCCACCCTAATGCCCACTTCAAAGGGTAATGTCATACCTGAGCCAATCAGGATGAACTTCATTCTCAAGTATCAAGAGTATGATTGTGAGTACTGTTTTTACATTTGAAATGGTTGTTGGTTGAAGCATAATAAAAAAGGTCCAACATTTAGCCCCTTCTCATGTGGTTATCTAATTCACAAAAAAGCACTAAAGGTACCAGTCAAAGTTACTCCAGAAAAATTCAACTTTAAAGATTTCTAAATACATAGTACTGCATCAACTTAACTAAATATATCATACACATGTCCATATGTATTTCACTACAAATAGATAAAGTAAATTAGAATACATTAAAAAAAAAGTATGTGTTTGCTTTGAGTCATTTGATCCATATACACATAGCTGAGAATTGTTACAAGTGCTTGCCACCACTATTTTTTAACTATAATCTTCAACCATATTTATTTTCAGATCAGTCTGCTATTAAAGAAGACTAAGATTTCTATTCAGAAAAAAGTGGTGACTAACACTCATAGAATTTTTCAGCTATGCACACAAATATTAAATAACCTACCTCTGTAGATTTAGTGTTAAAATAAATGAATACCATTCTGAAACAAATATTTTAAATTTGAAGAAAATTTTTGTTTTTCTGAAACGACGATTGATTCTCTCTCCCCTTTTCTCGAAGTTAATTATAACTGACTGTCAGGAATTTGAAGGAAAAATTTTAGTCATGTAACTTTTATTGTCAGGAAAAGACCTACTAAAGTGAAAAACAAAATCTTTTCAAATGATGGCAACTTAACAAAAATAGTTTTCTTGCTCCTGATAAATTAGCAAGGAAGTTTTTAAATGCACCCTCAAGCAGTGTCTGGATTGAGCAATTATTTTCAGAAGTTAGAATTGTACAGGTTGTTTCTAAGCTAATTGAAGAAACTTAAAGGGGTGATAGTGCATGAGAAGACAAACAATTTTTATGCAATAAACCAAGTCACAATCTATTTATTTATTAAAAAACACAGGGTGTCTCACTAGGAGCTGAATCCTAATTTTCGTCTGCAACTTTAATAATAATGAAGATATTTTAGTGAGATTTTCATCAGATTAACTTTGCTTTGTATAAATGTGATGTCATCATTGGAAACGCACTGAATCTTGGTCAGTGACACACTATCAGATGCATTCCAAATCATGGAACATCTAGAACAGTACTGTTTAGATATGAAAGATGGACATCTCTAGCATTTCTCATGGTATCATGTTTCACATAAAGCATAGTAAGTCTGTTGAAAACATCATTACAACATCTTCATTATTTCTAAAGTTAGGAAAATAATTAGTGTTTGGCTTGTAATGAGATATCTCGTATTTGTGACTAAATAAGTGGATTGTGATCCTGATTTTCTATACAGAAAACTCTCAGTCTTGATATCTATTATCACCCTGAAAGTTTGTTCTATCAGTTTAGAAACATGTATGTGATAAAACAAAAGACAGATTATAGCTATGCAATATTCAGCAATTTACATTTATTCATCATCAATAGCCTTTAATGAATTATTGTTTTTAGGTAAAAAAAAGCCCTTTCTTTTAAAAGGGTTTTAATTCCTATGAATATTGTCATTAATAATTGTCATAAGTTTCACATTTCTAACAGCAAAATGAATAAAATTTTATTTAAATATGATTATTTGTCTTAAATATTCTGAATTAATAAAAGGTTTTTTGTATATTCACAGACTGAATATTTTGATATTTGGCTCAGCCAAATATTCAGTAGTATGGTCGAATATTTGCTACATTCCTAGCAAATACCACTGATTTTAAACTTTTTTTTATATTAAAGAAAGGCGTGACATTTTTAATATTTTGATCTTTATTTCTGAAATACAATGTACGTTTTCTATTTAATGCTTTTCAAATTCACATTTAAAACTTCTGGTATAAAGAACCCACCACTAATAAGCCCACATAGCACTACCAACTGCATACTTTTTCATTGTGCAGGTTGCCATCATTGTTTACATTTGATTGGTTGGATGGTTGATCACCATTGATTATTAAAGTTCAGGTAGAATGTTTTTTATAAGGGAAGCCTTAAAATTAATTTGTTAAAGTTTAGAAAAATAATTTAGTTCATTTATTTTAAGCATCATATAAGTGTTTCTTTAACTTCAACTAGAATTGATAGAGTGATATAATAGCAAAGTTAAAAAAAGTTAAAAGTTATTCTTGAGCTGTGTTGAGCAGATTGTCCAAAGCAGCTCATCTTCCTATTGTTTTTTACCACCAGCGACTTTTTTAGTGTAGGGAAATCAAGTCAGCTCCATCATATTTGTATTTATTCAACTGTTAGAAAGGTTTTTTATTTTGTATGATCTATCCTCCAACCCTTGAATTTTAATGAATTAATGCCTGTCAAAATGAGTTATTTTTCAGTTTAAAAATGTTTGTCAGGTCACTTATGATTTTCAAAATTTTAATGATTACTTTATCTGTTATTGTGAACATCACTTTGAAGTTGTTGTGGGAAGCTGTGAAAGTTTATAATAAACACAATTTTGAAAGTTAAAGTTTTGCTTCTTCAACTTCATTAAAAGTGTTGAAAGTTTATTGCGGTATAATTGCAATTTATATTATTATGATGTGTAAATTTGTCAAGATTAGTTCATTTTTCAAGAAGGTATGTTTCAAGTGTTTGTAATTTTGCCATGTATTTCCCTAAGAAATGTTTGTGTTAATTTTTATCTTAAATTTCTGGATCATCCAAACTTCCTCTGCACATAAGTTATTCCACTCTTACCTAAGTATTTGAATATGTAATGCTTTCATCACTTTGCTAAGCTACTTCTAGAAAGTTACTTTCAAATTTTGAAGTTAGTCATAATGATGAACTTGGTCACTTTGATTTGCCTCTGAAGTCAACAAAATGAAAGATAATATTAAAGTGACAAGATTTCCTTCTGTATCCAACATTAAAATGTCACCTGTTTTCAAAATTTTGCTATGAAACTTTTTTAATTAATAGTTTTTAGCTCACAGGCTAGCCTGAGAGTTAATGTGCCTCAGGTTCTGTATGTATGTATGTACGTAACATGATAACTCTTGATAGAAATATCAGATTTGCTTCAAAAAAAATTTTCTAGGTTCATTCTGATAAGGCGCTTCCCTGATTAGTTTTGAGGGTTCATTGGTTAAGTATAAAGGGGGGTATGGGGGCTAATCCTCCCTTAACTTAGATAAATGGGTTTTCATGAAGAATTATCAGATTTGCTTCAAATTTGGTATATCGGTTAATTCTGATAAGGCACTTCCCTGATTAGATTTGGAGGTTCATTGTTTAAGTATAAAGGGTGGAATTTAGATAAATGGGTTTTTCTATCCAATTTGCTTCAAATTTGATTTACCAGTTTATTCTGATAAGGTGCTTCCCTGATTAGATTTGGAGGTTCGTTGGTTAAGTATAAAATGGGGAATGGGAGGTAATACCGCACCCTTAATTTAGATAAATAAAATGGGTTTTTCTATCCAATTCACTTCAAATTTGCTATACTGGTTTATTCTGATAAGGCGTTTTCCTGATGAGATTTGGAGGCTCATTGGTTAAGTATAAAGATGTGAAATGAGGGGGGGGGGGGAATCCCCTTAATTTTTATTTCGAGGAGCATTATTCTTTGAAATAAGAGTATAATATACAATTAGTGTGAATAACCTGTGAGCTCAATGCCATCAGTTTAACTGGGCACTTTTATTTTTATTTTATTAGTAATTATTTTTTCAATATGCAATTAATTTTTATGATAAACAATATTGCACTGACATTTATTGTAGTTGTGTATTATTAATATGTTGCAGGTTTTCACTTTGCTGAAAGTCATATTTCTGAACTACTTGACCAACTGCAAACTCAAGTTTATTTAAAGAAAAGCAAAAATGTTGAAATTCTACATCTTTCGTCAGAGGTATGATTTTTGTGAATTAAGTTTTCTGTTTTTATTTGCATAAGGGTACACACATAACTAATGTGAGAAAGACATGTTGATAAGCATAACATACCAGTGTAAAATTGTCTTAAAATTTTGAAAATGGGTATGCATAATAAAATCATGTATGTTAAAATCAATAAATGTCATATTAATCCTTTAGTCAGCTGGCCCATGTTTTCCTTTTTCTAGCAATCATGTTAAAATGTCTGTAGGCAAAAATATTTTTAACAGAATTCTATTTTGAACCATATATAGAATGAAGGGATATAAAAGATATTATAGCATCAAACTGCAATTAATATATATATATCTCAGGATTTACAAGCATTCTTATTAAAATGCATGGAAATCCTCAGACATTGAAAGGGTTAAATTGCCAAAAAATTCATGTAATTATTAATCTTGTTTTAGATATGTCAAAATATTAAGGATGTTATTCAAATTGTAAGTGCACGTTTCTTATCAAACTTTTGTTTCATATTTTTAATGCTCATTTTCAGCAAACATACATTGTTCATTTTAATGAAAGTCACAACATGTGTCAATATCAGAAAAAAAATATTAAATTTATTCCACAAAATAATCTCTTAAATCATCATTACTGTGTATTAAGAATATATTCAGTTGTGTTTGGAAACTATGTCAACTAAATAGTTGATACTGATAATAAGACTTATTTGTTTATAATGCACAACGTAAAATAATGCTTATTTAATTTCAGATTTGCAAGTATCTAGGAGGTATACGTTTTACAAGTTGCAAAAGTGCCAAAGATAGGACTTCAATGTCTGTGACTCTTGAACAAACTATGGTGCTTCTTAAAGACTTCAATCTTGATGAGAAAGAAATGCTAAGAGTACTGGAATGTATGAGAAGGTAATATCACAATTAATAAAGCATAAGGCACAATTAATAAAGTTATTAAAGCATTAAATATTGTAATGAATACAAAGAAAAAAATTAATTTTATTTTTTCTATAATAACCTTGGTGTTTTAAAGTATAGTATGCTTATTACAACAATTAATTTTAAAAACAGAATTTTGTGAATTAAATCATATTTCAGTGACCTAATTTTCCCCCTGAGGTTTCAGAAGTAATTCTCAATTAGTGTTATTGACAGAATCAGCAATATTTTATAGAGAAATTGATTATAAATACTTTTAGAATTTTTTTTTTTTTTAATTACACTCAAAATTATGAAGTGCCATACTATTATTTGATGAACAATAACATATATGTAGTACATGTTGATCTGATAGTGTCTTTCAGCATTACAAAAATTATTTCTTAAAATTTATTTATTTTGTCAAATATGTATAACTATATCTTATTTAATAAGTAAATATAAATATTAATTCTAACAAAATGCTTTTCCAATAAATTATAAATGTAAAATTAAAATTTTAATCTTCTTTAAAACTGCTGCATCTGCTTCCCTAATGGAAATATAAAAATAAACAATGCCCAATTATCCAGCATACTTTCCTAGCTCTAAGTGTATCTTTAGAGTATTTTTGGTTTTGAAATATATTAATACTTACTGTTTCAAAAAAATTATTTCTCAGAGGTTGTTTTGCATTTGTTTCCATCTTTTCCATTTTGTTTCTCCAGGCTTAAAATGGATCTCCGACATCTCTTTTTTGCAGACAAACATATGAAAAAATGAAAAATATCCATTTATTTCTTGTACTCTTCTGGTTCAAATGATATCACTGGTTTAACATTCTGATAGTCTGAGAGCTTTCCTACATTTTTATAAAAATGTGTATAAAATAATCTTAAAAATTATGTATTTAAAATAAAGTACACTTTGCTAAATAGTACACACATTAAAAATATACATTAAAACATCCGATGTTTTAATGTATATTTTTAATGTGTGTACCATTTAGCAAAGTGTATTTTATTTTAAATACATAATTTTTATATATTTCATGCTGCAATCATCCAATTTCTAAAATTAAAATAATCTTAATTTAAATTTTCTTTCCCTGTTTGTTTCTAAAGTACACTTCATGCCCCTTTATTTGACATACATCTGAAAATACAATTCTGTTTAAAATATTTTTGTCTACAACAGATTTAAGTTGTTTTTGAGAAATGCAAAAATATGGGCAAACCGCTCAGAAGGTTAAAAAAAATATTAATACTATTTCCAAAACAATAATTTTTGGAGGTCGATCCACAAATTTATCAGAGATTTTTGTTTGTTTCTCTGAGTGCATTTGAAGACATTGTTTCTCATTTTCATTGAGCTTTCAACATTTACAGAAGGTTTCTTCTTTCTGTGCATGTGTAAGGAAACCTCAGCATTTTCAATACTGGAGATATCATTTCACGTTTTAAAAGAAGAGGGGAAAGGATATACTATTTAGGTTGTCGTAGGAACTTTTGATCAGAATTTATAGCTTAATATTTCTACATGTCAGAAATTAAATCGGCAGTTACTAAAACAGTGCAGTCTTAGTTCATTTTAATAAGTTTTCATTTAAACATATAAAATCATACCAATTCGCGGTTCATTTGCAAAAACAGATCATAGTCTGGATAGCATGCTTTGGTATACTGTGTACATTGTTGAAGGCAGCGGGCCCCTTAAATGTAGGTGCTAGTTTGAGATATGGCCAAGACTGAAAATATTTTGAACTCCTCCTCCCACCAAATGCATCATGTCCACTCAGACAAAAACATAAATATTATATGCAGTAAAATTTAATTACATGGAAACCAGAGATGCCACTTAGAAAATAACAAAAAGAGGAAATTACACATGAAAGTAAAATTTACAGCATTTTTGTGTGAATTTTGTGAACTCTATTGTATTGAATATAAAATAAGTACATAGATAAATTAGACCATTGATGAAGTTTATGATTTTTTCCATGACCAATTGACGGGATACACTTTTTTTAATCAAGTGATTGAAGAAATTTGCCATTTTATTCCGCAATCGTTTGACCAAATTTGCGATTAATTTCTGTACTTGTTTGACAAAATTTTCTATTTTTTACCTGATCTCTTGTGATTTTTACGAAACTTGTGATTTTTTTTTCTGAAAATTGTTTGATGAAATTCGCCATTTTTGTCTGTGACCAATTGACGATTTTTTTTCTTTGACTCATTGACAAAATTCATTTTTTTTTTCCCTTGAGTGTGACGAAATTCGCAATTTTTTCTCAAGGTATTCATAAAATTCGTGATCATTTGACAAAATTTGACATTTTATTCTGCAATCATTCGATGAAATTTGCGATCATTTGATGAAATTTGACATTTTATTCCACGATTGTTTTACAAAATTCGTAATTAATTTCTGCACTTGTTTGATGATTTCCAATTTTATTCCATGATCATTTGACAAAATTCACGATTTTTTTTTCCCACGACTGTTGACGAAGTTTATTTTTTCCACTACCAATTGATGGGATACGCTTTTTTTAAATCAAGTGATTGACGAAATTAGCGATTTTATTCCACAGTTGTTTGACAAAATTTGCAATTAATTTATGCACTTATTTGACAAGATTTCCGATCTTATTCCACGAAATTCAAGATTCATTTCTGTAATTGTTTGATGAAATCCGCAATTTTTTTCCCCGCGACTGTTGACGAAATTGATTTTTTCCATGACCGATTGACGCTTTCCTTTAATTAAGTGATTGACAAAATTAACGATTTTATTCCACAATCGTTTGATGAAATTTATGATTTCTTCCACGACCAATTGATGAAATTTGCTTTTTTTTCTTGATCAATTGATAAAATTTGCACTTTTATTTAGCAAGTTATTGATGAAATTTAAGTTCCCCCCCTCCCCCCCCCATGACCAGTTGATAAAATTCACAGCTTATTTTTATGTGACCGCTTGACGAAACTCACAATTTTTTGCTACAGTGATTGACGGAAATTTGCACTTTTATTCATGGAACATTTGATGAAATTCTCAGGTTTTTTTCGCAGTGCACATCAATGTATTTTTTTCTCTTCACAGGCATTTTTTCCATCTTGTATCTATCCTCTGGCATTTTCAAAAGACAAAATTCAGTCCTGTGGACAGAAAACTTTCACCTATGCCCCATAACTCTAGGTTTGTTTGGATAATTTTCACTTTAAAATCATAGAAATTTGAAGGTTTATGCTGCTGAAGGCAGTGGGGCTCCCAACATTAGGTATATAAGTTAATTTGAAGTATATTTAAGGTTATTATCATGGGTCCGGACAATGTCTATTGGGTTAGCTATAGTGAAATAATATGCAAAATTAATTTTTTACAGAGTGTCACTTTTCTTATGGTTGCAGAGCAATATGTTCTATCAATTATCATTTTCATAATCTGATTTAAAGTCAAGTTTCCCTTTCATTTGGCTTATACAAGGAAGCAAATTTGATACTTCATTTTTCATGTGTTTTTTTTTCTTTTCACCTGTTTTAAGGATGCAGGTGGTTTTATTGAGAATGATGCTTTTGAATTGAATAGTTGTGTGATAGATAAGTACTTCCTGTTGAAAGTTATTTAGTTTCAGTTAAGACTTGCTTGTCTTTTCTTAAATTTTTTGTGTTCTAAATTTATAAAACCTAAGAAAAATAACAGTTTTAGTATAGGTTTTAAGTTAAGTACAGTCTGTTTCGCTGAGGAAAAAAAAGCAATAAGGTCTCTTGAAAGATCTAATTATTCAAACTTCTACCAATCTACTTCTTTTTATTTTAAATCTAATGACATAAACACAGATAATTTTCTTTATTACATAAAAAAAGTGGTAGTAAAACCTAAAAATTCTAATAAACAATAACAACGCAACTGAAATTGGTAACTGTTTACTTCCCTGTTGATCTCTTTCTTCCGGAAATACAGTTTGCCAATCAGGGTTACTAACACCAATAATGGATAAGCATAACATTAGAAAGTACTCCTAATATCTTTTCTCGGTTTTATTAATTTTCAATAAGTTAGGTTTCATATAGATGTACATATGTGATCATTATTTTTTTTTTCCAATTCCAACTGTTCTTTTCACCATTTAATCAAAGTTAGTACTTTTTACCAGCTGTGAATAAATTTTAGTACTGTTACAAAAGTAATTTTGGAAGTTTCGAACAACATTTCTTTTTTAAATAGATATACAACGTCACAGTTTTTCACAATTGCATTACCATTAATTATCTATATATAGATTTTAAAAAAACTTTAATGCAAAAGAAAAGAAAGAAAAAAAGCAGTAAACATATATCTTTCATTTTGAAAAAGTAAGCTGGCTTTATCTACAAAATAATCTTTGCATATGATGTACAGCATCACAGTTGACAACCGATTTCAAGATGTCATGCCTATCCATTATTGGTAGTAAATAACATTGTTAGGTAATGGAATTTGTTTATTATAAATGTGCAAAAGTAAATAACCCTTTAATTATATGAAAAAATGTAAATTCTTTTGTTTAATAGTTAATGTGAAACTGTATTCAAAGTAAGTTTTGAGAAATTTCAGTGGGTACCGGAATGCAAATTGTCAAAGTTGTCATAACAAGGGCTTAATTGCCTCAATTGGGTCGCTTTCACCAGGGAAAAAACATTTGAATTTGCCCCCTTTCAATGGCTACTGAAAATGATAATTGGCTTAATGGATGTTACATTTAAAATAAAGAAGGCGTCAGAAATGAATGTCAATTAAGATGATACGGGAATTGCTGCTTCAATAACCATCAACATCTAAATAATCAAAACAATTTTGAAATGCTAGAAAAGCAAAACATTTCCTGTCGTATTAGATGTTTATAACCTAGGAAATATTGACAAAACAGTTGGAACCCCTGTTGCACCATGAATATTTCACAGTAGTAGTGCAATTACTGTTTCTTTACACATGGTCAGTGTGATTTCATATGTCCAATTATCCAAACTGGGCTCGGTCTCGGCAGGTTCAAATAATCAGCAATTTCTGCAGCAGTTCCTAAACTATGAGTGATGTTTTGGTGAGTCACAGAATGGTCAATGACTTTTTCAAAAATATATTACCATAAAGTACTGAAAGAAAGACACCCCCCCCCCCATATATGTGAATTTTTCCTTTTTTTGTAAAAGTGCCATTTATAAGCCCTCCTCCTCCTCAAGTTTTATTTTCTGATGAATCCTTCTGTTTTTTCAGGAAATTCCTTAAATTCTTTGTTTCCATATCTCCTAAATGAATATATCTTATGCATTTTATTTTTATCTAATCTCTTTACATATCGTATACCATTGTATCAGAATGGCATATGTTCTGTATATTATACTATTAATGTTTCTTTGATTTTTATGCATTAAGATTTAATAGATATTTATATTGAGTTTAAATTTTATAATTTGTGTTCATCTTTTTTTCACATCCAAATTAATTATTTTATGTGAATTTGTTTCATTAATTTATTATTTTTATTAATGGAAACTACTTAGCTTCTATGAAACGGAATTTTAAAGCCAAAAAAATGTTAATTTGATCTCATTTTATTTTGTAAATTGTATAAATCCTGTGAAACTTCATAAATTCCAAATATGCATCACCATCCTCCCAATTTTCCTATCCTTTTCACAAAAGTTCTAATTATAAGCCC
This sequence comes from Maratus speciosus, assembly GCA_963932465.1. Taxonomy (NCBI): domain Eukaryota; kingdom Metazoa; phylum Arthropoda; class Arachnida; order Araneae; family Salticidae; genus Maratus; species Maratus speciosus. The sequence goes on from OZ010796.1 coordinate 477,060,355, forward strand.
CCTTAAAATCATTATAATTTCCTGTCTGCTAATGGGGGGCTTACTTTCGGAACTTTGCGGTATTAGTTTTATCTGCTGCAAAATTGTAACAAACAATATGTTACATCCTTAAAATAAAAAATAATGAAAGATAGTAAACATTTTATTGAAAATACAGTGTGTTATTAAACATTTGTAGAGGGCGACTTTTGACTTGAATTAGCATCCTTTAACCCTGATACAGATTCTGTGCAAAACAATGTTATAAAATGCACTGATTTTAAAGTGCTTTTCAAACACATTTTTCTCATACATGGTAAAAGATTATGTTCTATCATTATATTGCATTATTATTAATACGATCATTCACATTTGGAATACATATTACTATGTGTATATATGCTTTCTTTATATTTGTGATGAATATATATATATATTGTTTTTGTATATAAAAAGCAAGCTTTTATGAAAGCTTGTCTTTTCTGCATGATAATGATATAAATCTCTCTATATACCACTGAGCTCCATATATAACAGAAGATCTGTCTTTCTATTTCCCCACATGATTCCCAGTGGTCAGCGCGGAAGGATACAGTGACCATCATTTTAGTTCGCATTCATGGCAAAAAATGCTGTTTATAGCATTCCTTTACATGATTAGAGAACCATTTATTAATTTGATAATTATAACTTATTTAGAAGAGCATAAATTAGGATAACAGTAAATGAGAACACTCATATCTAACATTGATAATGCAGATTATTTTTTACCTTTGCCTTGCAAGCTTCTGACTGTCGATTGAGAGCTCCTGTTATATATAGAGCTCAGTGCTATATACTTACATCATAGGTCGTAATTTTTTTTTTAAGATTTAATGTGTATAACCATAAAGTATTTATTAGAATACCATATTTATCTATAAAATAATCATTTATTTAGTTACTCCAAGTTTTCTTTTGAGAAAATTAATATAAAAAACTGTTTTTAAAAACTTGCACATTCTTCTCATTCCAAATCAATGGTAGAAAAGTTTGAAAAATATGTAAGAATTTTTTTTCCATGGTGGTGTATTTTACATCAGTATTTTAAAACTTTCACTTATCATTTCCTTCAAAAATTAACAAATATATTTTTTTCTCTCTATGACTACATAAAACATGTTAAAAGAGAGGGAGAACACTATTCCTGTGTGAGTGATCAAGTGACTTTTTTTCCATGCTTTTTGCCAAGATCAGCTGAACAGAAGCTAAAGATATGCTATCAACATTGGGATTAGTATAATGATGCAATTGAAGATTTGTGTCTGTGTCAAAATGCTGAAATGATTTATAGAGTATGGGCATATTTCAACAGCAGTATTGTTTAAATATATAGTATAGGTATCCTTTCGTGTCGTTGCCTAATAGCTAACTCTTAAACCATTACATTTACATTGGTATAGGTCCATTTGTAAAAATGTTTGAAGTGTTTTTCTTCATCAAATTAAAATCTATTTATGTCAAAAAAGTTATTTTTTAAAAAGTTTAAAATTTAAATTTTTATGCCTCTGGTCTTATATGTTCGAGTTAGAATATATATATATATATATATCGCCTAAGCTTTTTACGGCTGTCTTAGAAAATATTTTCAAGAAGCTGGATTGGGAAAACAAAGGGATTAGAATAAATGGGGAATATTTAAGTCATCTCCGATTCGCTGACGACATTGTAATTTTCAGTAACAGTCCTGAAGAATTGGAAAATATGCTAAAAGAGTTGGCAGAAGCTAGCATTAATGTGGGATTAAAAATAAACTTGGAAAAGACTAAGGTGATGTTCAATTCATTTGCATCAAAAAAGAAAATTGTCTACAATAACACTGAAATTAAAGAAGTGCAGAGTTATGTGTACCTTGGGCAGGAAATATCATCGGATAATAGTATCATGAATGAAATCAATGGAAGAATAAGAAATGGATGGAGTGCTTTTGGGAAGAACAATATTATTCTGAAGAGTAGCGTGCCCCTTTGTTTGAAAAGAAAGGTATTTAACCAATGTGTTTTGCCTGTGCTAACTTATGGAGCAGAAACATGGACGCTAACAAAACGGATGGTAGAAAGATTACAAACAACACAGAGAAGTATGGAAAGATGTATGCTAGGTATAACTAGAAGAGACAGAAAAAGAATAACCTGGATAAGAAGTCAGACGAAAGTTTTTGACATCATTTAAAGAATTAAATGGCTAAAATGGAAATGCGCTGGGCACATTGCAAGAAGACAAGACAATAGATGGAGCACAAACACCCTACAGTGGTATCCCAGAGATGTAAAACGGCCAAGAAGACGACCTCAAGTAAGATGGAGTGATGAAATCAGAAAAGTAGCCGGTGTAAATTGGATGACTAAAGCACTAGACAGAAAACATTGGAAAAATCTGGGTGAGACCTACATCCAGCAGTGGATTGAAAACGGTTGATGATGATATATATATATATATGTTATATATAACCTCCTGGGACCCAAGAAAATTTGAAACACTTTATCTTTGTTTTTACTACTTTATTTTCATCAGAAGGGTAAACAAATATTTTTTTAAAGATTTTTAATTTTTTTTTTTTTTTTTTTTTTTTTAAATTTGGTAAGGACCATATCCATTTTAATGGATGTTCAGGTCTTAAATATGAGGAAATGTAAACACAGTTAATTTCAACTTTTCACATGTAAAGTGATACTGAAAAGCACTAAATTAACAATAAATTGAAACATATATTATTTATTATTAATTTAATGAACAACACTGAATTACTTTACACATATTTAAGCCAAATATAAATATTTGAAACAATTCCTTTCACTGGTAATGCACAAAAACATATAGCAACTTGGACATCTAAGTTTAGTTTGCTTTTAAAAACATATTGTTATCAATGTAATGTCTAAAATAATGATGTGCTTTAAAGTTTATGTGCACTTTTGCTTAATGTTCTAGCTGTTGTGAAATATCAGGAGGATATGGAATACTTGAGCGAATCTAAAAGGAAACATAATTAAAATCAGATTTCACGGCGCTTGTGAAAAATATTCTTTTTTGTATTAATTTAATTTTTTTTCTTTATAATAATGAATTTCTAACAAAAGAAAAAGTTAGCCGAAATAATTGTCTTAATTTACATATTAAAAAAATATTTATGTACATAAATCATAACTTGAACTTACTGCAAAGATCTCTTCCAAATCAAATATTGGGCTTTTGATATTTCGCTTTTTCACTTCTGTTAATTTGGCTAACTGAGCCATCAGCAAAATTATTGACTGATTATTTAGTAGCCTCATTTTCAGCTTCAGAAGAATCTTCATATATTTTATTAATATTAATAGACTCATCACTAAAATCAAGACCAGAGTCATTCCCATTTGCTATTATTTCTAATGTTGTTAATCTTTTGGCTAAAATAAAACACAAAAATATGTAATATTTTATAAAAATATTACATATCTATGTATTTTTATAAAAAGTAATTAAAACACTTCAGAGAGATTGAATAAACATCAAAAACTTGGAAATCTTGCACATGATTAAAACCAAAGCTAATATTAAAACTGACTATATAACTTTACTCAAGTAAGACCCAACATCCATTTTAATAGATGTTTTTAAATCGAGCTTTAAAGTAGTAAATACATCCAAATTACAGTTAAAAACTAGCTAGAGTACTAGAAAAAATTAAAATTAACATATACATATTAAAATGTGCTTAAAAAAACAAAATGAGTAAAGAAAAATTGGAACTTGCTAACACTTAGTCGAATACCACATTGCCTCACCCACTTTGCCATATTACAAACAAATGAAAAGTTGTTGCCTGATTCTAACAGCTTAAAAATAATCTTTGAAGTGTATATTATATTAGAGTATCGGACTTACTTCCAAAGAAATATTTGATGTGATTAGTAGGTTAAAACAAAACATCCATTTTAATGGATGCGGGGTCTCAGGAGGTTATTCATCATGCTGTAACAAGTAAAAATTCTATTGTTCTATGACCAAAACTTTCCATATTATAATACTTCAAATTTTATGAATTTTTGTTCTGGCACTGAAAAGGCATTTTTCCATGTTTACAACTCAGTAAGTTTTGGCTGTGTAAAAATGGAATTTTTATTATTTATTTTTAGAGCATAGAGCATTTCCTAAGAAACCCAGGGACCATTAAAAAAAAAAGCTATTTTGACAATTTTCATATGATGAATAACATCTGAAATATTTTTATAATTAGAACTATACCTCTAAAACTGGCAGTTAATTAAGGATAATAAGAAGGTACATCTTGTGTGTACAACATTATTCTAAATTAACTTTTCTGTAGTATCAATCAGCTGTTAGAGCAAACTCCAAGCCAATATATGACCATGTGTTACATGTTCTCTTATTTCAACGTATGTTGTAAACTGTCAAATATATTCAACTGCTAATTCTTGATTTAGAAAAAGCATTCCAAAGATGTAATCCAAAGATTGTTGTGAAGTTTTTCACTATAATTATTTGATATTTTTGAAGAAATCTTTAACACACAAAGTTAGTCAATGTTGCCTTTAATATGTGTAGTATATGGTGATAAATGCTAACTAATCCCAAAATTAGATATTGTGTTCAACAATAAAGTTTTTAATATTAAAGTGGATATCATAATAGTCATTGTACTATGTCTCGGTGCTGTCAAGTTATATGTAAGAGGACGGAAACATTGTGATCTAATAATGATTTGTAAATAACAAGTCTCATTACACTTGGAATAGGGAAGAAAGAGAAAACTAAATTAGGTAAAATACATTATATGAACACCTTTTAAGTAAAACAATGAAATTTTTAAAGTTCATATAATATATTTTATGTTTGAATCAAAGTGAAATATTGCATTTTGTCTTATGAGATTATTTATCTAAATTAGGTACTTCAAGACAAACCACTAAGATTTGCATAACTTAGTACAGTATTATTTTTATTCTTTATAAGAATTAAACAAGCATGTATAAATGTTTAAACAAGTAAAGATGTAGTTTTAACAAAAATGTCACTGGAAGATATGGGGTTTTTTCAATAATGAAAAATTTTATTACAGTAACAGATACATTTTTCACAGTAGCAGTCCCAGAATAACTGCATGTGTCACTATTTAAACCATCATGATAGAAATCCTCTCAGCTGTTGCGCAGAGTGTCATGACATGTCTTACAGCTTCCACATTGAATATTTATAATCTTAGCTGTATTATGTAATGTACTGTACAAATTATAGTGTGTGCATGGTAAGTTGACTGATGAGTAATGAAAATTTAGATGAATTCATTAATTATTTGACAATCATAACTAGCAGAATATAGTTTTTAATTAAACATTTTTTGTACCATTTCTGTCTGTTAGCAAATTTCTTTTCCTGTAGCATTGCTAACTGTTTCAAGGTTACCAGCCAAGTTATCAAGAGTGGAGACAATTTAAATTATTAAATCTTTATTTTTGAATTACAGTAAAACCCTGATAATTTGGATTAATTGGGACCAGACCCAATCCAGATTATCTGTAGAATGAGAAAAAATTAAATAAAACAAAACGTACTTACAGAAAATCACCTTTACATTAAACATATTCAATATTTACAGACAGTAAAAATGTTTATTTTGTAATTATAAAGTCTGTAATCTTCTGCTGTGCCAGTTTTGTATACCGTTTGTGGGCTGCACAGTCACACATCTGCTTGAACATAAGTACTTCATTGGGTGTAGTCTTCACCTGGCATTAAAAATAAACCATTAATTGTTCTAAATGAGAGGTTGCTTCATTATGGCTAATAACTTTTGGTTGATCATCATTCACAATGGTGATTTCATCTGTATCCTCTTCATTTTCATTTTCTTCAGTTGTGCACAAAGCGATTATTTTGTCATCGTTAAGTGAGGCGTAACCTTCATTAGTTTTTGCTTCCAATCAATTTCTAATGTCGCTGATATCAACATCTGAGCAACCATCAAATTTTTTTTAACGTGCTCACAAAATCTTCAGGTGTAATTTTTCTTTCATTCTCGCTTATTCTTCCTTCTGTTTCAAGCTTATTATCTGAGAAATCACAATTTGCAGGCCACAAATTCTTTCACAACTTTCGAAGAGTAATCTCAACAACTTGATCCCAAGATTCAGCAATCATATAGATTACTTTCTTGATATTGATTGATTTGAGAATCTCTACCACTCTATGTTCTTCATCATCTTCTAAAAGTTCATTCAGCATTTGTTGTTTGTAAACTTAATGTTCTGAAGAACCCCTTGGTCCATTGGCTGTACTAGCGCTGTGACATTAGGTGGTAAAAACTTTACTGTTATGTTTCCTTTTGTCAGTTCACTTTCTTCAGGGTGTGTCGGGGCATTATCAATTAGGCGGCCAGTTTTGATGGGTAAGTTGCATGATTTTAAATATTTTGTAATACCCAGAACAAAATAAACTTTAAAAATTTCACTCTCCATCAAGGAACTCTTCTGGGAACGGTAAACTACAGGTAAAGTCTCACTGTTTATGTTTTTTAGTGCACGGGGATTTTTAGATTTTCTCATTAAAAGAAGAGGAAATTTATGCTTTGCTGATGCATTGCTACAAGCCATTATAGTGAGGTGGTCCTTGCTCCTTTTATATCCTTTAGCTGATTTTTCTAATTTTGAGGCTAAAGTTTTATTTGGTAACTTGTGGTAGAATAGTCCTGATTCATCAGCATTGTAGATCTGATCTGCCATTAATTCTTCTGTTTTAATAAATTCTTCAAATTCCTTTTGGAACTTTTCAGACGTGTTTTTGTCACTAGACAAGCTTTCACCCATCACAGTAAGTTGACACACACCATGCCGATTTTTCCGTCTTATTTAACCATCCTTGACTGGCAGTGAAATTTGGATCACCATTAGGCAACTTTGCATTTAACTTTAAGGCTTTCTGTTGGATTATTGGACATGATATAGATAAACCATGATCTCTTTCTGCACAAAAGCAAACGAATAACGCTTCATCCAGTGTTTCTAGTTTAGCTTTTTTAACATTCCTCTGATTGTCCAAACCATTGTTAGAAATTGATTTCAAGCAATTGCTTTTGCATAGTCACAAAATTAAGTTTTCGTTTCGTCACCGTAGCTAAAAATATAAGCTCAAAAACACTGCACGGCAAAGGAAGTTGTATGGTAGGATTTGGGTTGATACATTCTCTCTGAATGGGGGGGGGGGGGGGGGGGGGTGTCTGCAAGTGATATTGTAGAAGACAAGGAAACAGTCCCGAGAGCCCTATGGGCTGGCTGACAAAGATCGGAAAGCGATCCTTATCAGTCAGTGGGTCTATAGGGACTATTTTACCTTGCTTTCTTGCAATGCTCTATGTAAAACTTTATTGTGCAGCGAGCTTTTGATGACATTTCTAAATGCATTAAATAGAAAATTGTGAAAATTGGTATTGTCAAAGTTAAAGTGATACATTGTTGTTTCTTTGAAAGATAACATCAAAGAGTTTAAATAAGAAAGCTTAGGGTATTCTTCCAAAAAGACTTTTTTATTCAGGATACGAGGATGAAATAAATTAATGTTATGGAAATTTGTGATCACTTCTCAAACTTAAGAGGGAAAAAATCGATCAGACTGATCTGGATTAATGGGGTTTGAGTTAGCGGGGTTCCACTGTACCTGATGCAGTGATGTCGCTAGGCTTTTGAAATCCTGGGTACTTGGGACCCAGATACTTTCAAGAACCTGGGTACCTGGGACCCAGATACTTTCAAGAACCTAGGTCCTTTTTCTACAAAAGTGGGTCCTCTTTTAGAAATAACAGTTTTAATGTATTTATATAAAATAAATTTTATATAAAATAATTTTTTTTAATCTTTTAACTGAAGAATTATGCATCCTGAGGTACCCATTGAAATTATATTTATGCATCCTTTCTTCAATTTTTTGCTTATTTGATGCACTACAGTGCACCCCCAGCATCACTGCTGATGTTTACCATTATTGTAATAGTTAATGCATATTTTTAAATACATGAGTGTAACTCTTAATAGCAGTATCTTAATGGAATGGAACAGCTGAAAGAAGTTGCCCTTTGTAAGGGAATTCAATTTAAATGGGTTTTTTTTATTTGAATAAAAATAATAAACTAATAGATTCTTAATAATTTGTAGAAAAAAAAAAGGGGGGGGGGTATAATTATTTGATGTTTATACAAATGCCTCAAATTGTCAAACTTGCTATAAAAGTTTACAAGTAAACTTAATTTCTTTATTACATTTCAGTGAAGGAACACGCTGTGAAAACACTTTCAAGAACATTGGAGTTAGAAAATATCATTTCACTAGTCTACAACTGATGACTCTGCCAAAACTTTATCGGCCACCTCCAGGAACTTTTGGAAATGTTGGTTCGTGATGAGAAAAATCTAACTATTTGATGTTAGTGTCTATAAAGCTAGTCAATTGTGGAACCTCACACAAAATTATTATAAATCATCACCAACTGCTGTTAGTTTTTGTAAGAATTTTTCCACCATAAAATTTGGCTGTAGAAATTAAATTTTGATTATGAGAAAGACAACTAAAGTTGCCAAAAAAGCTGTATTTTTTTAAATTGTATAATTTTAGCTGAAACCTGTGAATTATTAGGATCTTTTCACACACAAAATGTTAAAAACAAAATATTTTATCAGCATTTGTAAAAGTAATTCATTATTTTAAAATATAAAACATTGTATTGGAATTTTTGTATAAAATGTGAATTTGTTAAAATTATTTATATATTTATGTAAAATTTCAACAATAAATTTTTTGCCAATTTTCATTGTGTTGTTTTTACATTTCGACTACAAATATCAAAGTTCCTAAACCATTTATTTGTTTATTAATTTTGAAGAATAAGTACTATTTAGGCACCAGTGTTTGATACTCGCACTTTTTTTTTTTTGCTTGCATTTTTACAAGTGTTTCAAATAAAAATGGCTGTTTTCTTTGTCAACTAGAATCTTTTTTTAACAAACAATTTTAGGAAATGAAAATATTATGCATTCAGACTGTGCATGAAGATTTTTGTATTTTTATGAGAACTGGAGGACAAATTAAAAGCATCAATACATTTTTTAAAAAAAAGATTTAAAAAATATATACACACATAATATATCCAACCCAAAATTGTTATTCTTTGAACTTTCTATGCCACCAAGCATAAAAACCATATACCGTTAGTAATGCTACTTGTAGTATTTACTATGGAAGTGCAAGAAGTGTTAAGCATAAATTTTGATGAGAGTGGTATCGTTGGAAAGATCTTGTCGTGGGGAGTAAAACACTCGTGGGTAGTGAAACTACCCGTCACAAGTTAGCCGTTTGAGATATCTGACAATTCATGTCACACAATTTGTTTATTTATAACGATGTATTTATGCTGTTACATTTGTCATATCATTAAATTTATAATTTTTGCTCTTAATTATGTTTAGAAATTAAATATGCAAAAAAAAAAAAAAAAAATTGGGAAAAAAAGGAAAGGAAGTGGATGGCTGTAAATGCAGGGCTGCCACAGACGACTATTTTTATATTCTATTCGCACCACTATTTTTGAAAAAAAATTAATTTTGTAGTACATTTCTCTTGTACATGTTGTCAAAGTACATGTGAAAGATTTTTATTTTAGAAAGTGGTGCTAGATTAATTAACCCTCTGAGCAGTTTGGCCATATTTTTTCATTTCTCAAATACAACTTTAATCTGTTGTTGACAAAAATATTTTAAACATAATTGTATTTCAAGATGTATATTAATAAAGGAGCATGAAGTGTATTTTAGGAACAAACATGGAAAGAAAATTTAAATTAAGATTATTTTTATAAACCTTTTTATGAAAATGCAGGAAAGCCTTCAAGATGCTCGGAGGGTTAAAAAATAGTCTCCAATGGTAGCCTTGTAAATGTATTGTTTCATGTGCTGTCTGTGGTTGTTGATGCTAGACATTTGTAGTCTTCTAAATAGAAGTGTGCAGGAAGTACTAAATTTTATGACATAACAAATGTTACAGCATAAATACATTATAATAAATAAATTGTATGACATAAATTGTCGGATATCTTGAAAACGGCTGATTTGATGGCTAGAGTTCCATTGAGTTTTTTACTCTCCCACAACAAGCCAACAATATCGCTCTCATCAAAATCGCATAACACTTCTTGCTAAAACAAGCATGATCTTTCTTTAGTGATACTGTATTTTAAGTTTATTTAGGTAAAATAGCAACATAGAATCAATGACTGCCATAACAGAAAGTACATCTATAAAAGTATACTACATATACAAGGTGTAATTATATGTTGCATTTTAATTTATTGTAGATTTTAATAAAATAAATTTAACAAATTCTGACTTTCATGTTGTAAATGAAGATGGATTGAACATTGTGGCATGTGTTGGCAGATTGTTAATGGATATTTTTCTTATCCTTGTGGACCAAAAAAATCATACATTTCATGATAGATTGATGAAATTCATAGCTTTTTGAGACTTATGGGTACTAAATTTTTGAATAGCTTAAAATGTGTTTTAAATTATGTTTTTGGCAGGATATTTTTTCCTCTGTAATTATTAATTTTTAAATAATGATTTTATGTTATTCTGCAAAAAATAAATGATTTACAGATTCCATCAAATAATGATAATCATTATGTCCACTAATTAAAAAATATATATATATATCACATGACTAGTAATGAGTCTGATAAGTTCAACTCAAAGAAAATACAAAAAAGAAGTGTGCTTCAATATTCTGTTTATTAAAAAGAAATTCTTGTTTTTCAAGTATCAGTAGATCTTCAGAAATCCTTCTTTGGTTATTTGTAATTTACTAAGTTAATGTTCTAGTTAAATCAAAGTTAATATTGTGGGCAATCATGAGGGTGATAGATTGACAAATGTATACATATATTGGAACTGAATTAAGGATGTGCTAGTTTTAAATGCTTGCATATCTCAGTAAACCCATCAAATAATTTTTTATCTTAATTACACTGGATATTCTTCAAATAGACTCAAATCTCATCTTGATATCTTATGAGATACAAAAGTAGTGCATACAGAGATCTACTGATATTTTAAAACAAAATTCCATATGCATTGTTGTTTTGACAGTATATGAAACCAGTTATTTCATTTTTCTTTTTAATAGAACTTTGAAGTGGTACATTCATTTTGACACTATATTTAAATCTCTGCTGAAGATGGAAAAAAGCAATTTCAGTAAGAACGGAAAATTAAATCCTTAATCAAAACACAGAAATGATAAATTGGGTACAGAGTGTCAAACCAAACAGTGAGTCATTAAGAATATGAAGTGTTTTTTATTAAATGTACTGATTTCATATCAAACATTTTTACTGCATTTTTAAACTGTACAAAGCATAAATTAAAAATGCAAAAAGATATCTACAAACTTGGTTGAACTAATAAAAAAATTATATCTACACAGGCCAGATTGCTTCAAAATGCTTTAATCTGTCCCTTCTTTTTTTTTAGTATGATTTTCTGTCACTTGATTTTGTAAATGTATCTCTTCTTCTAATCGTTCTTTAGCTCTGACTACCTAGGATAAAAGTTCAAACATAAATCTTAATTTAAAAATGTAAGCAAGTTTAGCATAGCATAAGAGTAAAGTGTTTGATGAGAATTGAACAAACACATAAATGTACAAAAACATATATTCAATCTCATTTTGAGCTATATCATAATAATACATATAAAAATTTCTTAGTGCATGTTATTTTTCAATCTGCAGCAAATCAAGTAAAACAATATAATAGTTCAAATACCATTATGCACATAATTTTTCTCCATCTCACATAAGAGTCAATTTTAATTAATTGAAAATATTCATCATACTTAATTAGTAGTATAAAATATTCGGTGCTTGCTATTTTCATCTGGAATCTGCTTTCCCCACAAATTTCTTATATTTCACAACGCTAGGTTCATATCGGCGACAACTGTGCAATTAGAAAATTGAACTTTAAATGGCTTAAACTTTCTGGAAACATGAACCATTAATATAAATATCAAATTAAAACATTTTCAAAAGGTGAGTTTTTTCAGTACATTTTCAATAATTTGTCTTTATTTTTCAGACAAATTCATAAAAAATGTGTTACTTTTTATGCAAATTATATTTTCAAGTTTAATTTTCTTGGAAATTAGCTGCCTAATGTGAAGTTACTATGAAAGAAAAGTTCAAATATAGTACATTCTTTGGCAGCTTTATAAGTTTTTCAACAAAATCGCTTATATCCTTATCATTTTAACTTGGTCATTTCGATTACTTCTTGTACTAGTATTCAATTTTTTTTTGTGTGTATTTTTGGATATTTTACTTTTTGCTTATCTATTTATTTTTTTCTATTCTTTCTTCTTTTCAGATTCTGTTTTCATCTTTCTTCATGCATATTTTATTACATGTATTTTTTATGTTGTTATATAATTGTATATTTCATTACATGTATTTCTTTTTTTCATTTCTTGATTAGCTCATTCAATTTATATATGCTTACTTCTACAATCTGTCAGTCTTGTTTCTAATCTTGTAAGAAGTGGTCTGGCGTGAGCCCTAACCTGAAAACAAAAAAGATCTATTTCCTTTAAAAAAAGAAAAAAAAAAAAGCTTTCTTTGATGTCTTTTATAGTTTTAGGAAGTGTTATTGTTTAACAGATGTATTTTTCACTGTAAATGTATTTCACTAACAAATCTAAATATAAATAAATAAATAAAATACTGTTATATTTTCTTATTAATAATTATTTTCAGCTGTATTTTTATATGGTGCATATTTTTAAATAAAATGGATATAAAACAGTCTATTTACTTCTGTTATAAAAGTCTGCATGAAATAATTTCTATTTGATTGAGATACAAATTTAAATTTTTTACTTTAAATTTTTGTTCTGAAATTAAATTCAAAAGTAGTGCATATATATAAAATTCTTTTACTAATTAAAGTCAAATTTGGAAAATAAATATCAATATTGGTAAATACCTAGTAGTAACAAGTATGAAGTTGGGATTCAATTATCCTCATACTTCGGAACCGAGAAGGATATAAACTAAACTATATGATGTTTTTACATTTTTATTTTACCTCTATAAAGCTGAATGTTTTTGGCTTTGGGTAAAAACCAATAAATGCCAACACGATGCTTATTTCCTCATAAAATAAGTGTTATTATCATCTGAGTTTGCAAAATGCATTGCAGACAGTGTGCCCAAGAAAGTAAGAAATTTTCATAATTAACTCAAACGCTTTACAATACAAAAAATTGAGGGTTTGAAGATCACTCAATTAATTAAAGGCCTTCAATTTGTTACTGCGTCATTTAGGTTATCAATACTTAAATATTTTAAGGATGTTATTAATTTTAGATCTGTATCTGTGAACCTAAATTACCAGCTCTCTAAAGTATCAATTTCAGAAAAAGGGCTCTTTCTGACATCTATGGTGTCTTTTTGTTTGTGCAAAATCAAAAATGTGTATTCGCAGTGTTATTTTACCTTCAGGTCTAAAGAAGATAAATGCTAGTTTTCAGCTATGAAGATCTATTGCTTAATACCCCCTCTTCTTATTTTCCTTTATTTAGACAGTCAATGAAAGTTTCTCAAAGTTTAAATAAATCTAATTGCTACAACAACATTGAAATAATAAGTGACAGTCTTCATGAATTTACAATAACATATTTCCAAATTTCGTCCTAATATCCATGGGCTATTGGTAATGCAAGAAAAAGTTTGAAGTCTCTATCGGATAAGGATAACAAAATTGCTGTATATTTTCCCAATGAAATCCTGTGTGGGAAACATATGCTGAATAATTAGATCTAAAGTACTAAAATCATATTGCATACTGGTGGAACGAAAACAGTTTAGTAGTAGAATTGTGAATTTAAAATTTTGTGACAGGTCACAAAGAAATGAAATATATAGATGTAGAAAGATATATAGAAGAAAATGAAATCTTATTTTTATTTGTTAGGGTAAAATCTTAATTCTGACAGTCAATAAAGGATACCCTGTTCTGTATGTATGCTAAAATTATCAAAATGTATGTTATACAAATAGTAGCAATTTTTATGTGTAAAATTTATCCAATTTAATTACTTGAGTTAATTCAATAAGTTAATAATTAATTACTAGAGATGCACTGAATAGTGATTTTGGCCAAATACTGAATATTTGGCTAGCCAAATAGTAACTGCTGGATCGAATACCGAATATTCAGCTTGTCGAATACTTTTATATTTCAAAGTTTAAAGGCATTAAAATGTTAAATTTTAAAACAATTTTACATAATATTTAAAACATAAACTTTCATTTTGATAATCAAGAGTTTTTTTCAAGTAAAATGTATGCTGAAAAAAATCTGCTTTGAGTTATTTAAGAAGAAGATAGTTATAAAACATTTTTAATTAATAAAATTTTAAATTTCATGGATTCTTCAGTGAATTAAAACAAATGAATAAAATTTTCTTAAATTCTAAGAGAAATTGTGAAAAAATTGGAAGAAAAATTGTACAGGATCATACATTATTTGTTTGTCAGGAAGAGAATAAAGTAAAAGTAAATAAATAATACAATCTATTCAAATTTTATATGGTGGCAACTCAGCAAGAATAACTTTTCTACTCCCTTTGATTAAGCAAGGAAGTTTTTAAATGCATCCTAGATCGGTGTCTGGAGTGGGCAATCATTTTCAGAGATTGTAAACATTGTTCTTAAAATCTTAGCAAGAAACAGATTATTTACTGGACAATGTTCAGGAACTTGCATTTGTACATAATTAATTCTTATAAAAATCCTCGTGATTGGTTAATTTTCTTAAATAATACTTAACAAACAGCATATAAATAATCTAAAAACATTCTCTTTTATTTAAATATATGATTCCGTTTCTAATTATTCTGAATATCTTTATAAGTTTGCTGTTAAACATAGAAGTAGTATAAGGTTTTTTTAAATATGTTTTAAAAGTTTTTAAGTATTTGGTTGGCCGAATATTTCAATATTCGGCCATATTTACTGGACAATGTTCAGGAACTTGCATTTGTACATAATTAATTCCTATGAAAATCCACATGATTGGTTAATTTTCTTAAATAATACTTAACAAACATCAAATAAATAATGTAAAAACATTCTCTTTTATTTAAATATATGATTCTGTTTCTAATTATTCTGAATATCTTTATAAGTTTACTGTTAAACATAGAAGTGGTATAAAATATGTTTTAAAAGTTTTTAAGTATTCAGTTGGCCGAATATTTCAATATTCAGCCAAACCGAATATTCAGCAGGCCGAATATTCAGTATACCAAATAGTTTGATATTTGGTCAAACAAAATATTCGGTAACATGGCCGAATACCGAATAGATACAGAATATTCAGTGCATCCCTATTAACCCCCTCACTGACAAGCCCGTGTTAATACGTTCACTAAGCTCCAGGTTTCACTGCAATACAAGCAATATTTAAAGTAATATAATTCTATTGATTTAATGTATTTTTAATACATTGAACAATGATTAATACTTCCAAGGATTGCATTCATATTCGTTATTAAGGTTTTTTTATAAAATGTTCAAAGAATAATTTTTTTTAGCATTTAATTAAAATGCAGAGAAAACAACATTACAATTTTGCCCTTTTCCATGACAGTCGGAGGGTTAATTACACACTGAGACTGAGATGACAAGATATGCAGTTTAAATTAATGATAAATAAATACAATTCCACCATTCAGAAGGTTAAAAAAAAAAAAGGCTCTCCATTTATGAAGTCATCATTGTACATTACTGCTGTATATAAACTTTTTTTTTGCAAATTGTGCATTTCAGGAAATTTTATGGAATTAAAAAAAAAAAAAAAAAAATCCAAATATCAGAATAAGCAGACCTGTGGCCTTTAGCTTTCTATACCATATTAATCTTTAATTAAAGTTACCTAAAAAACTCATTTCCATATGATTTTTTTTAGCTAATAGAGCAATAAATTATATATATATATATTATAAAGTAGGCTTTTGAGTCATGGCTGATGTCATTCTTAAAAACACACACACATAGTTTGTGTACACATTGCTTTATTGCAGCGGAATCATTTCTCAGTAGTCCTGACACCATGGCTACTAGTAGGAGACTGCCTGAAATCTTAGTGTTTCTATGAGAAAAGCACCACCAACAGTCAATTCTAAATTTGGCGTTAATATTTATGATTTTATAAATGTCAACTAGAGAAATTTTAATTAGGATTTACATACGTGCCAACATGTCATTTTTGAAAACCTTACAATTTTTACGACGTATTCTTCCGTACTTAAAAAAGTACATAAATGGATATGCATTGAAAAAAAGAATATCATTTCATAATAATATTTTCTATACTATATTCCCTTGACCAGGGTTGATTCCGAGTAAAAAAAAAATTCTGAAATTCACCTCACATTTTCTGAAAAGTTATAGCAAGGGGAGGGGGGGGGGGGAATCCACTCCCGGCACTAACTATACTTTTTTTCCGCGACCCTTTGACGAAATTCGTCGTTCTTTCGACGAAATTCGCCGTTCTTTTGCGATCTTGCAACGAAATTTGCCATTTTTTCACGATCTTTCGACGAAATTTGTCGTACTTTTGACGAAATTTGCTGTTCGTTCACGATCTTTCAACGAAATTTGCCGTTTTTTCACGATCTTTCATTTTTTTTCGCGATTTCTTAAAGCAATTTGCGGTTTTCTCGCGATCTTTCGACAAAATTTGCGGTCTTTTCGCGTTTCTTGGGCGAAATTTTCGTTTTTTCCACGATCCTTTGGTGAAATTTGCGTTTTTCCTGAAAACGATTGGCAAAATTTATTTTTTTCGGCAACCGTTAGTCGAAATTCGCGATTTTTTATGTCCGAATTTTTGAAAATTTCAGAAATGAATGCCTTAAATTTTCGGAAAATTCGGATTAGAATCACTCCTAACCCTTGACGAAATTGGCGTTTTTTCTGCAATCCTTTCACGAAATCGCCGTTTTTCCCATGATATTTTCACGAAATCAATGTTTTCTTGTGCTCCTTTGACGAAATTGGCATTTTTCCCGGCGATCCTTTGATGAAATCGGAATTTTTTCTGCGATTCTTTGACGAAATCGGTATTTTCTCCACGATCCTTTGACGATATCAGCGTTTTTTCCGCGATCCTTTCACAAAATTACCATTTTCCCGCGACAGTTTTTTCCATGCGCAAAACCGTACAATCGTACTGCTCATCCATACAACCATACATTTAGTACAAAATCCGTACATTGTACGGCCAAACCGTACAAGTTGGCAGCTATGGATTTATGAACTTTAAAGTACTTATTTTGACATTTATGAGAATTAACATGATTTTAATTTGATCTATATGCTCTAATTCTCATAACTGTCAAATATGAGGAAACTTAATTAAATTTATAGCTTAAGTAATCGTCTAATGTTTATTTGAACTGAAGTTTACTATGAGTTATGATTTTAAGTACTTATTTCAAAATAAACATGTCAATCAACTTCTAATTTAGTACATTACTTTCAGAATCTTTAATACTCATTAAGATGTTATGGATAGGGTTCTAATGATTTGAAGTGCTATTTGGGACAGATATAGAATTTGATTTAGCAACTGAGGGGGAAAATTATACTAATTGAAAAAAGTTCATAAAGCATCTTATCAATTTTATAACATATATTTTTATGTACAATGCAAGAAAAAAATATTAATTGTTAACCCTTTTAAACATTAGTATATGCAACTCTAATTTCTTCATATTTTTGACAAATTAATATAGAAGAGTTTCCAATATTGCAAAATATTCTTCAATTAAGTTTGCTGCTAAATTCTTGGAGAGCTTTTACTCAACATAAATTAAACAAACAGATTTTTTTAAATCCTCATATCTAAAACTGTTTTATCTATTGTGATTTGTAATGACAAGGCTTTATAATGATTTGCAATGACTGCTTTGAAAGCATTGCGGGTGATGAAATTTAATCACAGGAAGAATTATGTCTCTGTTTTTATATTTTGTAGATAATTATTTCTTGTTTTTGTTTTGATAAGTTGAATGAGTATTATTTTCAAATTTAACCATTATTACCTGCATTTTAATCTAGTACACTATTTTTTCTGCATAAGTAACATTTTTAGTACAACTAATTATGGCCATACTGCTATGGAAGGAAATTTTTTTCAATTAGTAAATTTTCCTCCTTAGTTGTAAAATCAAATTCTATATCTGCCTCCAAATAGTACTTTAAATCATTAGAACCCCACCCATCAGAAACATCTTCATGAGTATTACAAAGAGAGAACTTTTGAAGAGAAAGAGACAAAAGTTATCATTCTCGAACAAGGAAAATTCTGAAATCTTGCACAATCACCCACCCAGATCGTACTGGTTTTAAACTCACAAACATCAGCACAAGCTTTTCACATTGTGGCCAGCATGTTAACACTCAGCTGAGTGGTCTCTTTTTTTCAATTAATACTCCCTTTGCTAAGAGATTGATTACTATTGATGCTCATTTTGTACATGCAATAAATATCTATATATATATATATATGAGGCATTCTCACATACTTTTGACTTTTAAGTCCCTGAATAACAATTTTTATTTTAGTACATATATTTTTTTTTCTTATACTGGAAAACATCCCATTGCATGACTGTATAACAATGTTAATGAGATAAATAAGTTTTGGGTGATGTTGGGTGTCCAAATATACCACAAAATTCCTTACCGTCCTGTGTTCCTGATTTTTAAGTTTGGAGCTGTCTGTATGAAATTGTTTCAATAAAAGTAATTCGATGTAATTTTTTTCCAAAACTGGGACTACCGTAATTTCCCGCGTATACACTGCAGCTCAAATAATTCAATTTTGTACCAGAATTCATTGTAAATAAAAAGTGACTTGATTTTGCATATCGTTTATTTGGCTTCATTTTAAAAATAAAATTTCCAGTATGAAAAAGACTTAACTAAGCATAAATTCTAGCATATGCAGGAAATTATGTTATTATTTTTTTTAACTCTGTCCCAGGATTTTAGATTCCTTACCGTCCCTCTTGCTAAAATTATAAAAAAAAATCACTTCAGATGGCAGCCACAGAATTTTTTTCAACTTTTTTCCCATGCAGAAGTATGTTAGAGGAAGAATGGGTAAAATTCTTTGACAGGAAATTTACTGCAGAATTTAAATCAGCATTTAAATATCAATTTCAAGCATCGTGGCTTTAGTGGTAGTCCTATCGTCCCCAAAGATTACTCCTGCACTTTTTGAGGTAAATTATTATTTTTTTTTTTTTAATTTAATTCAATGTAAAAAAACTGCTGCTAAAAATCAGTGAACATTGTGGCTATCACTTAGTCTTAACATGATTTGCCTAAAAATAGGTGGCAATTTTCCTTACCATTCTCCCCCCCCCCCTTACCATCCCTTCTTTAACACCGCTTTAAGACAATGTTATACCAAAATTTTTTACTAAAAATACTACATTGTTATTATTTCTTATTTTTATGTTCTGTGGGTACTATGCAAATTCATTATAAGTAAAAATTTAAAAGAAAATAAAAAGTTAGAGAGGTAAAATGGTAAGAAAATCTAAACTCGCAAGTTTAACTTAAACCTCAGTCAAATAAAAAAATCGTCACTGCTGACCATTCTTTCTTGATTTTGAATCATTAAGGCATTCATCTATAAGTTTAAAATGCTATTTTATTAAATTTAATTTCACCAGATTTTTATTCATGAAAGTTAAAATTTTGTGAGAATGCCTCATACACACACACACATACTTATATTTTTTAATAATTGATATTTGAGCAACAATAGTTTCTTCATTAGCAACTCATTTAGACATTATTATATTTAAGTCTAATTATTCAATAGCATTTTAAAATCTTTTAATAACACTGTAAAACTGAAATGTATGCTACAAAAACAAATTAACATCAAGTGAAGTTACCATAAGGAGAATCATCCCTATGGATAATGCATGACAATGATATTATTATTTTTTATATATTTCAGATGATGCAGTACTAAAATTATAGTTGACCTTGCTATTAGTTCTACATAGCAATGCTTATTTTGGTACAGTAAAAAAATATTGTGTTTTCTGTAAATATGATTACTGGTATGTTATCTACTTAAAGAAACTTGTTGCAAAAAGATATTTTTACAAAGAGAAATCTTTCCTGGAAGAGTAAGACATTATTCTTTTAACTTTTTTTCCCAATCTTTCAAAATTAAATTTACTGTTCAAAATAAACTAACTTTGATTACATTTTCTGAGGTCTGTTGAGATCACTAACATGCAACATTTAATGGTCAGTTAGTAATATAAATTTTAAAAATCTAATTAAAAATTTCAAAATCTGGCTTTAAAGTTTTGAAACAGTTTTTAAAGAACATATATGCTAAATTCTAGAATCCTGTACTTTCCATATCTGATATGTATGTAATATATACTGAACAATGAATGAATTCCAAATTAATTCTGCTTATGGAATACTAATGACCAGATTTATAATCTAATGAGTTTATTTTTCACAATGATAGTTTCCAAGGTTATTATTTTTAGATGCAGAGATCACTCTTGAAATATTTCTCCTTGTCATTTTTTTTTTATGCCCTAAGACCTTCCATCCAGTAAATTTTTTTGTTAAACTTTTCAAAATCAAATTATTTTGGTAGTAAGTCTTTCAGTATTTTTTTTTAATGAAGAAAGTTTCATGTCTTAAATTAGATGTTCCAAATAAATGTTGTGCTTGACTTTGTGTGCATGTGTGCTGTGGTCTCAGTGCAAATGCAAATATAGAGATCACATAGTTTCTTCTAAATATCATAAATGGCTGTAAAGAATTTGAATATCAATCTAGTTCACCCATTTATTTGTCTGCAACTATTCTCAGAGTTGGAATAGTAAAAAAACACCACTTTTCACTCATAATGTTGAATTCTTGTAAATTATTTACTGCAGAAAATGGCATCAAGCATTTCTCACTATCTTCTTTAATTACATTCCATTGAAAGTTGATCTGTTGTAAAAGTGTGAACAATGGAATTTTCAGGGAAGAATAGTACACAAAATGAACTTTGGTAGTGATTGGCATAATTGGCACATACATCTCTGGCAATCTTTTGTCACCAGAAAACAAGTAAATGAAACCTATCTCGTAACATTTTTAAACTCCACTGAAGTATCTCAGGAATTTTAAGTTGTCCAGCATTACAATAAAAAATATATTACATTAATTCATGTATTTTGATGTGATTTTTTATTTTTTGGCAATTCAAACTCAAAAAAACAAAAAAATTATGAATTTTTAGAGTTACATTTAGTTTTTAAAAAGACAGACAGAAAAAAAGTCATATATCACTAAACAGGCAGTAATATCTATACTAATAAGAAACATCTGTTTATACAGTGTGTCGCATAAATATAAAGACACTGATATTTTCGAAATAATATTTTAATAATTCAGTATTCAAAATTATATTTATGCATATAACGAAAAATATGTGCCAATAAAACATTTTACAGTAAATTAAATTAGAATTAAACAATTCAAACTCGAAAATTGATAAATGTAAATAAATTTGCTGTCTCATAAATATAAAGACATTTTACATACTTTTGAATTACCATCCAATAAATAATCCATTCTTATTAATGACAGAAAATATTCTAGCTGGCATGCTTTTATTAAGTTGTATAACTATTTTGGCTTTATATCAAACCGACTTCGTTCGATTTCTTTTTTCAACTCAAGGACGTTTGAAAATTGTCTTCCAGATGCATATACACTGCAAACAAGAGTGCCACAAAGATTCTTAACTGTATTTAAATCAGGGTTACATTCGGGCCACACCGTGAAATGAATATTGCTATCGGCAAACCATTTTTTTGTGAGTCTTGATGTGTGAATCAATGCATTATCCTGATGGTACAAATAATTCCGACCACAAAGAGTTTCAGCAATTGGCAACAACTGACTATCAAGCAGTTCGGTATACTCTTTGGATGTCTATTTACCTCCCAGAAAAGCAATATCCGTAGTTCCATTAAAAGAGAAGGCACTCCACACCATAACAGTACCTCCCCCTTTCTGCCTACTGAAGAAGATTCGAGATTAACGTCTTAAATCGTGCAAGTAGGAATTCCAACCATCTGGGCCATCCAAGTTAAATCTCTTTTCATCTGAAAAAATGTCTTGCATCCATTTGCCCTTTCGGTGCATATGATCTTCAACCCCGATTAACCTCCATTCTTTGTGTTCTTTTTTCAGTAAAGAAAATCTGCATGTATGTTGGCATACAATGTTTTTTTCTTTCTTTTACACTTTTGTACTATATAATTTGGGACCATACCATAAACTCGTTGAGAAACTTATTGGAGTGACATTTTATGCGATGAAACAAGTCGCATGATCTTGCGATTGAGTCTTTTGCTAGTTTTTCTCGGTCTGCCAGATCGTTTTCTCGAATATAAATTGTAAGCTTTTGATAAAATTTTATAAAGTGCAGCTCTGATTCTCCCAGTTGTTTTACATATTTGACAAACTGTTAAGCCATTAGCTTTAAATTCACGTATTTTACAAATTTCATCTTTAGAAATTTCAATGTTCCATGGCATTTTTGCAATTGAAATAAGTCAAACAACTTTGCTCGTTTGGGTAAGTTAAAGTGTATTTCTGCATGTGTGCATTAATTCTGTACACTCGTACTCGAAAAAAAATTGCATATGAAGCAGCTTCAAGTTTGTCTTTATATTTATGAGACAGCGTATTTTTTTTTATTATTCGAGACGAAATTATTTTATTTAAATTAAAACCCCTATAAGAGATTCATTTCAGTGTTCTTAATATGAGGTATAAAATTTAATTTCTTTTAACTGAATTTTAATAAAATGTAATTTCAAAAACATCTGTGTCTTTATATTTATGAGACAGACTGTGAAGCTCTCTAAATGCATTGGCAAACATAAAAGTATTTCAATATTTTTCAGACTTAGAAAAAAATCACCTGCAATAATTTTGATTAAAAATCTGTCATATATCACTAAACAGGCAGTAATATCCATACTAATAAGAAACATGTGTTAATAAAGCTCTCTAAATGCATTGACAAACATAGAAGTATTTCAATATTTTTCAGACTTAGAAAAAATCACCTGCAATAATTTTGATTAAAAATCTTTTGACAAGCATAACATATATGTGTGCTATATTTGATTTCAATATTATAGGGCATCATTCCATGCATTTACTAATTCACACATTTCTAGAAAAAAAAAAAAAATCATTTCTCAACCACCTTTCTAAAAAATGAAGGGAAAAAAATATGGATTTTATGCAAAGAGAGTAAGAATGAAAACAAATGTGAGAAGGGATAAACTATATGGAAAGAGGATGAATGAAAAATTATGTGGAAAACTTTTCCATAAAATCTTTCAAAATTGAAAGATATGAAAAGTAAAGAAGTAAACATGGTAAACAATAAGAATAAAAGTATACAAAGAAGAAATTGGAAGAATTTTAGTCATAATTTTAATAGTAGTTTTAATAATTCTTTATTATCTTTGAGTGTACATAAAAAATATAATTAAAAACACTTCAGTTTATACAATAATTTAGATAATCAAATTTAATCCATCTTGTACAGAAAAAAATGAGCATTTATGACTTTTTGTTATTAGTTATCATTTTTATCTTCTTATAAATTATGAGATCATTTTTATATTTGTTAGGCAATAAGGCTTGTAAAATAACATGCAAAATAGCCGATGTTAAACCCCATATGCGATATTCTCCACCTAAAAACACAGGTAATGTATAACCTTTCTTATATTGAGTATATCGCCAATTATTAGGATCACAGAAGGATTCTAAAGTTTGTGTAAACACACTGTCAACTTCATCTTTATTAACTTGACAATTTTCTATATTTAAGTTTCCAAGAAAAGCAATAACTGGTGTTACAGCAATACTGCCAGTTCTATCAGGAAGTGGATCCATAGTTGTCCATATTTCAGATATACTAGGAGAAATACCTATTTCTTCTTCGGTTTCCCGTAAAGCAGCATGCATAGCATCTTTATCTGATGCTTCTTTCATTCCACCAGGAAAACTTACATCACCTTTATTTCTGCCAACCAATGCTGATCTTACAGTTAACAAAATAGAGGGTCTATTATCAACTAAGCAAAATGGAACCAAAACAGCTGCTTCCTCAGTTGTCTTTCGCTTAACTAAAGGAACAACTTTCATATTCTTTAACCGTTTTAAAAAACTTTCCTTGGAATTTTCAGAAAATACATCAATCAATGCAGGCAGAGAGTGAAAACATCGTTGATTTGTAATGTTTTTCATTTCATGAAAAATTGTATCCTAAGAAAAGAAATGTTTAATAAAACTTCTTTAAATGTCTCTTAATGAACTTATTTTTATAAAATATATTCATACAGAAACACCTTTCATAAAACCTAACTAAATACCAGCATACAATCTAATAGACTGGGAGGTGGCTGCACAAACGATCACCTCATCAAGTTGATGGCTAAAATTCCAGGATTAGTTAAAACTCGATAAGCATATTAAAATGCAACTGGTCTGCCAAGTCATATCTTAGAAAATATCTGCAAACTCGTTTTTAGTGGTTCATTGGTATGTTTACCATTGTATTTTCCTGATCTCAATCCTCCATGTTTTCATACCTTATGGTGCAGGAAAGCACAATGATAAACCTACCGATCAGCCACTAAAATCCGGTCTGCAGGTGTTTTCCACCAAGATATGACTTGACAGACGAGTTGCATTTTAATATGCTAATTCAGTTCTGTCTATCCTAGAATTTCAGCCATCAACTTGATGAGGTGATGGTCTGTGCATCCGCCTCTCAATCTATAATACAAATAACAGTAATTAAACATTTTAATATGGATTAAGCATTCACTTCTATCAATTTACCATAATACAACCTTTCACATTCAACAGAATTATATTTATTAATACAGAAGAACTATTGAAATACAATATTTAAAAAAACACAGGAATCTGGGATGCAGCTAAAACTTTATATTTTTTAAGAATTAAAATGGGCCTTGACTTATTTTGGAGGAATAAATTTAGCATTATGAAAAGTATAAAAACAAAGACAGACATGGAAGTAGCCAGTCTAAGAGTGGTTCCTTAGAGGTAGCTTAAGAAGGCTCATTTATTCCATTAAGAGTGACCCTCAGTAGTATTTTGTCCTATACTTTTCATGCTATATTCTTATTATCACAACTGCGCATTTTCTATAGAACCGATTTGCTTAAATATTTTTTTGGTGATTGACATAACTTATTAACTTATTTCTTTCAGATGGCATAATTTTGTAAAAGAAAAGTACGACCTCTTTTTTTAAATTAAATTTTAAAATTTCTTACATTGGTTCCTCAATAAATTACCAGATGGCACTACGGGTTCTATATATATTTTTTTTAAGGACCACAAATCAACTATTTTTTTAGTTTTTATACATTTTTTTGTAAATTGTTATCATTATCTCTCTTATAAATTTAACAAGGGACATCTCTTAGTCTCTCTTATTATATAAAATATCCCTCAAGAATCCTTTTTGTTTTTTCAAAATACGATTTTATTTATGAAATTTCATTGCAGAATTACAGAGTCCTCCAAATTTCTAGCAACCCTAAGATTTCCGTTTTTCCGAGTGAGGAAAGTACTGTGCATTTCATTGGCAGAGAAGTGAATCTACACTGTGAAAGGACCTTACACTGACCTTTGAAAGGGGTGGGGAGTAAAGGTTACCATTTGTGGATATTTTCTCTTATTTCTATAAAAGGAAATTTGTCTTTGCAGGAATGTTTAATGATCCTTTGTCCTAAACAGTGGTGCATCCAGGATTATGCTTTGGAGGGGGCTAGCATATTTTAGAGGCCTATGTGTACCAAGATCTGGACCAGCTGTCCTTCTTTCATTTGATTTGATGAGACGTGCTGGATCAGATCCTGATTTAGTACATTTTTTCTGTTGACTTGAGCAGAGTCGTACCTAGCCAGAGGAAGCTCTGGAAATTTTTGGTTGGGCTAATCTGAATGCTTTTAACATGTTAAATAGTCAAATACTGTATGTACTAAAATATAACTTAGTTTTTGGGACTTTTTTGGTTTGTTTCTGTATTTGGATAATTTTAAAATGTGTTTGCAATCAAACGATTTAAAGTTTCTTTTATTAAATTATCAAAATATTATGAAGGTTAAAGAGAGAAAGAGGTTGCATGGGGTCTTAAATTTTTAATTATGTAAATTTTAAAGATGCTAATATTTCGAATTTCATATTAAAATTCATAAAACAGAAAAAAATTGTGTGACAAAATTAATATCTTTTCAAAAATTCCGATTTTTTAAGGACCTATTAAAAAAAATAATAATCTTTCATAATTCTTAAAAAATTAACTATCTAGTCTAGTCTGGGAGGGGCTTCAGCCCCCTTAGCCCTCCCTGTGGGTGTGCCAATGGCCCTAAATAGAGATTATAGTGTACCGATTTGTCTAAAAAATAAGCTCAGTATTTGCAGTATGTACTGATCGTTCATATAAAGCGCAAAATGTTTTATCCTAATACATATAACAAAAATGGTTCATTGTATGCAAATGAACAGATAATAACGTTAATACTAAAAATTTCCGAATAATTCTTGGTCTAGTGATTGCATCAGAAGTTTAGTATCAGAATTTTTTGCATTCCATTTCTGTTTTAAAAAATGCCTTATTTAAGGGTGTTCTCAAATCCAAAAGAGCAATCTTCTGACATAAGTTTTAATTTATTTTTGTTTGAAAATGCATGAAACTAGCTGATGTTGTTGTTCAGAAACTATGTAATTGAGCTGTTTTTTCCATTTTTTTTTTTTTTTTCAAACGCAATATATCTTTCAGAAAAAATTGTCAAAGTGTGTGTTTTGAATTGAATTTCCACGCGAAGGAAGAAAAAGCACCCAAGAGCGAGCTAAAAATGTGTTTGTCATGCGATCAAAATCGCAATAATTGATTGATCAAAAAATGGAAATTGCAAATTCAATTTCAAATCGCTTCCATAGCCAGGCTTTCCAATTTTATACCTTTCCGTTAAAAAATGAATTTGTAAATGTGTAAAAACATTTTTCGCTTGTTGAGCAGAGCAGTTAAGAACAGCCTTAAAAAGAACATTTGCAATACCCTCGCTTGCGCATGAAACCTATTATTATTATTTTGAACTAGCTCATCTTACTTACAAAAATACATAGGCATGCAAGATTTTATAAGAAAGATGCGAGGAAAAGTGCACAAGACAATTTTTTGATTAGATTTTTAAAAATTTAAAAAAGCTTTAAAAAAAAAAAAAAAAATCCCCTTCTCAACAACGCGAAAATTTGTGACTTATTTTTAAACACAAAATCATGATGGTTGCAGGGACGATTATTGAAGTGATGTGTAATCGGACAATTTTTTCATTTTCCAATAAATGATTTATATCTTGAGTTATAAGCAATTGTTGCCCCCAGGGTAACAGTTTTTCTTTTCCTGCGCTGTCGCGTCCCGGAAATTTTGTTCAAAACACCAACTTTGACAGACTTTTCTGAAAAATCTTTTGCCTTTAACGAAAACGAAAAAAAAAAAAAAAAAACAGCTTTTTCAAAAGAGCACCTGCTAATTTGTTAGGTTTGGGAAGAAAAATGAGTTTGTGTCAAAAAGTAGTCAATTTGAATTTGTGTCTTAATTTTTTTTATATGTGATTATTATAATTATTATTTTTTTTTTTTCGTGTTACACAGCGGTTTTTCCATATTACTAAAAATATTCTGATATCATTCTTTTAGCCCAATACAGTAAATTTCATTCAGAATTTCTAGAGCGGTATGTTTTCATTCCATGGTGATCTATAACGAGATTCGTAAAAGGAATCAAATTTCAATCTAATATGTCAATATGCTAAATTTTGTCCCCCTCGATTTTTGAATTTTTTGCATTTTGAGGTGTGTATTTGTTTATTCATTATTATTATTATTATTATTATTATTATTATTTTACAATTATAAAAGGAATCCAATTTCAGTCTTTTAACCCAATATAGTAAATTTTTTTGTAGTTTTTGAATTTTAAATACATATGCAATTTTCCCTTCTCAAATAATTGTAAAATGTAAATATTATGTAAATATAGCCAAACAACAAATTCGAAGAAAGATAGATTCGTAACATGCAGATTATGAAATCAGTGTAATCGAATTTTGTGCTTAATCGACTAGTTCGGCAATTGCAATTCAACAAAAAATTATTAATTGTAATCTAAACGTACTCGTAATCTAGAACTTAATATATGATATACAAAACCCTCTTTTCTCATCACTGTCCATTTATTTCCCTACTTTCACTTTTACATTTACATTAGTAAAGTTCTTTAGTTAAATACTTACTTACCTTTTTACTTTATTCAGTTTCTTTTACTTTACTTAAATACATCTTTATTCAATTTAATATGTTGAAATAAACTTGCTTTCTGTTTTAAGATATCTTTTTATGTTTCTATCTTTTTTAAATCCCCAGTTATTTCTTTATTAAATTTCCTTGCAATATCTCTTGAATTCAGCTAACATCGCTCGTTTCACTTTCCATCTCGGCAGAAACAGCTTCGAGTGTCTCGCTGTTTTGCCGGTGTTCTGGTATTGAATACTAGATGGCGTTGTGTGTCTGGAGTGTTAGCGATTGTCGTCTTAGTTATGAACTTCACGTGGTTCTTTCTGGAACCCGGTTGCGGGTTAGAGTGACATGCGTGGATGCCGTATTTCGGTATATCCTTTTGGTATAAATCGCGATGCTTTAGGGTCATCTTTGCCAGTTGTAGTTGTTCTCTGTACCGGGAAGGTGAACAGATAGTTTCGTTATTCTTCATTATGGGTCCGCTCGTTGCTAATAATTATTCACTCGTTTCTGAATTCCTGCAGTTACATTATTGTAATGATTTATGACAGATGGCCGTTTGAATTATTGTGAGTGCTTGCCTGAGAGACTGATTGTTGCGACCTTTTTAAAGTTATGATTGTTTCTGATGAGACTTCATATCCACGTGGCTGTGTTTCCGGAAGTGAGCCTCTTATCCTGTCGTGATACCATCTTACGTGAAGCGGTGAAGTTAACTCCCATCTGCTGTGTTAGCCGGTAGTAATGCTTGGGTATTTTTAGCTAAGTAATGTCTGCATCTTCTAAGATGACTTTGATATGTTTTGATGGTTTCTTCTCTTATGAATTGAAACATTTCTCTATCCAGTGTAATTGACTATGTCACGTCTTCAGAAGTTTAAGACTTACTCGCGTTTTTGAGCCCTACAGCACTACTGGAGTTTTATGGAAGTCGGAGCTGAAATGACTTTTCACTTTGTCATGTTTGAATGTAATTGTTATGATCTGCTGTTATGTTTTTCAAAGATATTAAAGTATCAGATAAGTTGTTTTATTATTATACATTTGTTATTTAAAATAAGCTGATAGTTGAGAGATATTGTATTTTACTTTTATGCTTTTATGTGTTATTTAAGTTTAATAAATTTAATTGCGTTTTTAATACAGTTGTCTTTATTTTCCACCACTTATTAAAACTAATTTACTTTTCAGATGTTATAGTTTATGGAGTTTAGTTTTAATATAATATTTAATAGTCATTTTTCTTTCGGGTTTTAAATCAGCATTAGCGTTTCCATTGCTCACTAACGCA
This sequence comes from Maratus speciosus, assembly GCA_963932465.1. Lineage (NCBI taxonomy): Eukaryota > Metazoa > Arthropoda > Arachnida > Araneae > Salticidae > Maratus > Maratus speciosus. The sequence continues at coordinate 477,090,178 of OZ010796.1, forward strand.
CTCTGCTTAACCCCTAAGCACTATATATTTTTGTAGTGCTTATCAAAAGGTTATGGGCTTCGATATAGATTTTTTTGTAAAGAAATATAAATCTTTTATTTTATCAAAAAATTTTAATTTTTGCAGAGTTGGCATGAAACGTGCTGATATGTTTCAAAATTTAATTTAGAATTATAAATTTTATAGTTTAATGTTATAAGTAATGTTAATGTAATATAAATTAGAAATTTTAAAGATAAAACTTAAATATTTTCTTGTGGTGGAATTTTTTTTTTTTTTGGTTCTTTCCGATGTTTTCGTCGGGGTAGGGGGGGGGGGGGGATATTTTGATAATGTTTATTTGGCTTGAACACATTACATTGTGCTTTACCTGAAATGGTTTAAGTTTTTGATTATGATTAATGATGTAAATTAAACCATAATGAATTGTTTAAGCTCAATATTTATGGCATTTGAGTAATTTTTTTTAATGCATTTTTGAATCTTTAAAATTTTTTTTTTAATCTTAAATTTTCTTCTTTGAATGTTTGAAGAAGTTCTTTTTGAAGTTAAATCAGTTAAATTATCTAAATTTGTGATCTATGATGAAGTTTAGTGATATTTATAGTCAGCATTTTACTGTAAGGTCATTGGAAAGTTAAGAGTGGCATGAGTTTAAGCCTGTGCACCCATGTTTTGATGAGTTTTTCAGATTTGTAGTGGGAGCGGTGCTGGAGCCCTCCTTTTTATGGTTAGAGAAACTTGACTGTCTGTGACCTTTCAAAATTTTTTTTTTGACTTTTTGAGTATAGAATGCTGACTTTTACAATTTTAAGAATGAAACTATCTTTAGTCTAAGGACGCTTTCCCAGATATTTTTTTTTTTTTACAAAGTTATCATCCAATCATTGTTTTTAAAGTTGTGCTACTATATATATATTTTCTAAGATTTTTAACCATTGCCCATCATTGGATATTTCCTGTGTATCTATTTCCTATACATCTGTCTATTTACATATGTTTAATAATTAAAGTTTTTTTTGATATTTTGAATATGTTTAATATACTTGAATGTATTTAATAGATAAAAGGCTGTGGAGTTTTTATCTAGGGACCTGTTTCGGGTTTATATGATTGAATTTAGAAGAATGTGTTTACTCAGTTTAGCTATTTAAATAAGTTGAAATGATTTGAATTTCATTAAATTACTGAATTTAAATTTTTTTTTTTGATAATGTTAAAAATATTAATGAAATTTTCGGGTTAATTTTTAACCAATATTTTTAAAGCCTTAATATTGAGTTGGAGCTGGGGGGGGGGGGGGGGTTCATTTTTGAAATGGTAATCTTATTTAAAGCTTTAAATGAAAATAGTTTTTTTAAATGTAAAGTTTAGTTTTTGAGATGAAACTTATGGTTTAAATTGTTGGGTCTTATGGAGTCTACTTTGCAATTTTTTTTTTTTTTTTTTTTTAAATTAATGTTTTTTTGCCACTATATTTCGGGGGTTTGGGAAAAAGAATTTCTTTTGTGACCGACTCAATTTCCCAAAATATTGTTGGTTTAACTTTTAAAGGTAAATTAAATGATTTTTGCTGTTAATTTAGTCATGTTTATGGCTGTTAACTTATTTCGGATGTACGGGGGTTTTTGAGACTTCTTACCTCTGTTTACCTGGAATTGTTAATAACTCTTAATGATTTTTAATTTGGTTAATTACCTTTTGCTTCTTGACATTTAGATCACCACCTTTCTCTGTGTATGAATGTTCTCTGACGTGTCAGATGACTGCAAGGTGTGTGTGTGATCCCTTATTCATCCTAGTGGTGAATACGTTTCGAATGGATTTGCTTAAAAGAGCCATTGTGCTGTCATTTGATTCTAGATGCCGGGAATTAAATTTTTTTTTAGTTGCAGGAAGTTGGTAGTTTTTGAAGTTAAAATTTTCTCTTGACCAGTAAATTATAAATTTTAATATCTGGTTTGTCTTTATAAAATTTGATTATTTAATAGTATTTAAACTGGTTTTCTCATTTAAGTAATTGTTTTTAACATAATTGTGTTCGATCATTGTCTAATTTGTAAGAGGTATCTGTGAATAGCATCGAGATACTATATTAATGGGTTGTTTTAAACGACCAGATGGTCGAATTTGTTATGTAATTTCAAGTTTGTTAGAATTTAGTACAGTCTATCTAATGAATCTCTCCAATTGCTCCAGTATGCATATTTATGTGTAAATTTATATAAATGAATCTGTTTTTAAATATGCTTAGTTTTCTTTATTCTTGTGGCCGAACAATTTTTTTTGTTATATCATTGTATTGAAATTATCTGTATTTGAAAGTGAATTTTTTTTTGTTTTTTTCTGAGGAGTTCAATTTTTGGATAATTGTTTTAATGCTTTGAGAGCAGTGATAGCATCAATTTTTAATGAATTTAAGATGCATTACTTGCCTGGCTGCAACTGTTTTTCCTTTTTGATGAACTCTGAGGATTTAAACATTATATCTATTCTTTTATGATTTATTTAAAATAAATAAAACAAAAAATAAAGGGTTTATCTGTATTGCTCATCATACCTTAATGTTTTTCAATGAGGTTTAAGCCAGTTTAAGTGTTCATGGGTTTTTCTCATCTTTAAAGGTTTTTCTCATAGTCAGCTATACATCTGTATAGTTGTTTACTTTAAGTGTTTTAAATGATAGAACTTTATCTGGCAACCTATTTTTGAAATATTCTACAGTTTAATATGATCTTAAGTGAGTTTTGATCTTTACTACTGTTGGTTAATGAAGTTAATATGTAAAAATCCTTTACTTCTAATTGATTGAGCATTATTTTATGATATACCAGATAAAAGGTTATATTTTTGTTTTTGCATTTACTATGTTTATATATATATATTTATAATTTTATATATGCTTAATATGTAAAAGTTTGGTCATTGATGAAGCATGAAGTTTAGACAGTTTTTGGATATTTGCTCTGCAGTTTTTAGAAGAAGTTTTTAAAGTTGTTGAATTAAGATGTCTGGTACATCTGCTTTTTAAAATTAATTTAAAGTTTTAGTGATATTTTCTGGAATTTAGAAGAGGTTGTGGTATTGAGATTGAACAGCGGTGTATAACTAGTGGCTTGAACGGTTGGTGGGTTAATGGTTGGTTAAATTTTTGAAAGTTGTTAGGAGAACTGGAGTCATACTTGACCAGAATTTTTTTTAGGGTTAAGTCAAAGTTGGCTTGTTAGAATCCAGCATGGAATCTTTGCTTGGTAAAAGATGTCCGACCCTTTTTGACCCGTATGGCCTTTGTAGTTTAAGTATACCTTGGGTAAAATGCATAGAAAATCTGTGTTTGTAACTTGCTTTTTCCTGAAATGGGGTATATGAACTGAAGATGAAGATTTATAGTGATGTCTGTTTCTTGTAAGCTGTTTCTTTCTCAAGTTGAATTTATCTCCCTGTATTAAAGTATCTGATTAGATATTTGGTGAATTTTTGGCAAACATTGGTGGTTTCTGTTGACTGAATTTGAAAAAGAAAGAAGAGTTTGTGCATATATATCCATTTTTAAATTTTTGGATATAGAACATTTAATAAATCAGGTTTCAAGAAGGATAGGGCCCGTCCATTATTGAAACTTGTCTGGTACCCTCTGAACCTAGATAGCTGTCTTTATGCCTATTTATAGGTATTGAAATGTTTTTGACTTTTAGTTGCAATTTCTTTTGACTTGTTTGGGGAACTGTATTTGGTCCCATGTTGATTATGGAATGATTTAAGAATCATTTTTGTATGCTGCCTACATCTACGTATATGTTTTATTGTGAGAGAATGGTGTGAAAGACTTCAGTATGCTTTAATGCTAAGTGGAATGCCGGTATCCCTGGATTGACAGTATGCATGGCAGAAGTTGCTCTTGATCCTGGGATTTCAGTATTTGTATGAGTGTGATGTTCCAATAATACATCTTTTTATTTTTGTTTTTCCTCAAGTGTTGGGAACTTATATTTATTTCGGTGTTGTCCTGCTTATCAGGATTCTTAGATGTTGTTGCAGCGAGGATAAAATTGATAAAATGGAAGTTCTTTTCTTTATGTGTAACCGTTATCCAGGGGGCTATAGTATGTGTTCTCTTGGTCATTTGTGGATTGCTTAATGGTGTCAAGTTATGCTGTTTTGTTTGGTTTGGAAGAGGAAGCATACTTTAATCATGGAACACCATCATTGTTAATTGTCATATTTTTGAATTCACCTGATCAGATATAATTATTGAATATGATTGTGATATGGAGATTAAATTACTGAATCAAAAATATGTCTTTTGAACGTTTTAATTTTTAATGTTGTACCTCTATTGCTATAATATGATAATGTGATATCTGGTTATTTGAAATAGATCTGATGTACTTATGTTATTAATTTAATTTTTGATTGTTGAATTATTTATGTCTATTTTATATTTAATGCTGAATCATGTTTGGTTATGCTTTACTTTTTATCATAGGTTGGTATTTGACAATTATACTGTATCTAATTTGAAATTTGTATATTTAATTGTAAACTTATAATGGGAAAAGGTAATCTTTTAAGATGGGTGAATTTTTATGGTTAAATTTGCATCTGCTTTTGCATCTAAACCTGAATTGGCATCCGATTTGATCAGAACTTAGGTATTTAAAGATGTGGACTTGCTTTTAATGTAGTGCTACATGTCATGCATAATCTTTTAAGAGTATCAAACGGGTACTTGTGGATTTGTAAGAATTTGAGGTGTTATAAGATATATTGGATGATATACTGGTGCGTTGTACTATTATTATGTTTTTAAATTTTTAATTTTGTTTAACTCTTTAGTGTTCTGGGGCTCATATCATCTGTTTCGTTTCTTTAATCCTTTTAAAGTTTCTTTTACTTATTTAATTTCTTGTGATTGTGGGTAGGTACTTTTTGAATTTTAGAATTTCATTTGATATCTCATGGAGGTATTTGTTAGTCCTTGGAAATTTCAGACTTTTAGTGTCTATGTGTGGCCTTTTAGGAGCTGCTGAGTATTTTCTTTGGGCATAACCCTTCATGTACAGTTGATGAGAGGGGGGGGGGGGGCATTTGATATACAAAACCCTCTTTTCTCATCACTGTCCACTTATTTCCCTACTTTCACTTTTACTTTATTACTTTATTTACATTAGTAAAGTTCTTTAGTTAAATACTTACTTACCTTTTTACTTTATTCAGTTTCTTTTACTTTACTTAAATCCATCTTTATTCAATTTAATATGTTGAAATAAACTTGCTTTCTGTTTTAAGATATCTTTTTATGTTTCTATCTTTTTTTAAATCCCCAGTTATTTCTTTATTAAATTTCCTTGCAATATCTCTTGAATTCAGCTAACATCGCTCGTTTCACTTTTCATCTCGGCAGAAACAGCTTCGAGTGTCTCGCTGTTTTGCCGGTGTTCTCGTATTGAATACTAGATGGCGTTGTGTGTCCGGAGTGTTAGCGATTGTTGTCTTAGTTACGAACTTCACGTGGTTCTTTCTGGAACCCGGTTGGGGGTTAGAGTGACATGCGTGGATGCCATATTTCAGTATATCCTTTTGGTATAAATCGTGATGCTTTAGGGTCATCTTTGCCAGTTGTAGTTGTTCTCTGTACCGGGAAAGTGAACAGATAGTTTCGTTATTCTTCATTATGGATCCGCTCGTTGCTAATAATTATTCACTCGTTTCTGAATTCCTGCAGTTACATTATTGTAATGATTTATGACAGATGGCCGTTTGAATTATTGTGAGTGCTCGCCCGAGAGACTGATTGTTGCGACCTTTTTAAAGTTATGATTGTTTCTGATGAGACTTCATATCCATGTGGCTGTGTTTCTGGAAGTGAGCCTCTTATCCTGTCGTGATACCATCTTACGTGAAGCGGTGAAGTTAACTCCCATCTGCTGTGTTAGCCGGTAGTAATGCTTGGGTATTTTTAGCTAAGTAATGTCTGCATCTTCTAAGATGACTTTGATATGTTTTGATGGTTTCTTCTTTTACGAATTGAAACATTTCTCTATCCAGTGTAATTGACTATGTCACGTCTTCGGAAGTTTAAGACTTACTCGCGTTTTCGAGCCCTACTGCACTACTGGAGTTTTATGGAAGTCGGAGCTGAAATGACTTTTCACTTTGTCATGTTTGAATGTAATTGTTATGATCTGCTGTTATGTTTTACAAAGATATTAAAGTATCAGATAAGTTGTTTTATTATTATACATTTGTTATTTAAAATAAGCTGATAGTTGAGAGATATTGTATTTTACTTTTATGCTTTTATGTGTTATTTATGTTTAATAAATTTAATTACGTTTTTAATACAGTTGTCTTTATTTTCCACCACTTATTAAAACTAATTTACTTTTCAGATGTTATAGTTTATGGAGTTTAGTTTTAATATAATATTTAATAGTCATTTTTCTTTTGGGGTTTTAAATCAGCATTAGCGTTTCCATTGCTCACTAACGCACTCTGCTACCCAACTTAACCCCTAAGCACTATATATTTTTGTAGTGCTTATCAATATAATAAATTTGAAATCACAAATATATGATATATATATATAGAGAGATTTTTTTTTTTTTTACCGATAAATGAATTACATCTTCAGTTATAAACGATTATTGTCTCAGGGCATCAGTTCTGGTCTCCGGTGCTGTCACGCCTGGAAATTTTGTTCAAAACGTTAACTTTGACATCATTTTCTGAAAATTTTTCTGCCTTTACAGAAAAATGGTTTGATAAGATATTACGTGCACCTGCCAACTTGGTGAATTCATGAACAATAAACGGTCAAGTGCGAGTATTACTCACGCTCAGAAGGATCTATACAATAAATATATGAATTATTAACTGTATCATTAAAAAAAAAATCGCTGCTAAAAGAATAATAAGACTTTGTAAAAAAACTATACAACACAGGGTTGGGTATTGCTGTATATACTAGGAAAGTATGAATGGGTATACAATGAAAGTTAAAAAAGATATGAAGCCTAAATCATAACCAATATTGCTATTCTATATAACCTTTTTTAGCTCATAGGTTATCAAAGCGTGAGAGCTAATGTGCCTGCCTGTTCTGTCTGTCTGTATGTACGTAGCTATGTATGTACGTAACGCGATAACTCTTGATAGAAACATCCGATTAGCTTCAATTTTTTTTTACCCGACTGAAAAGAACGGTTATGTGTTTCACGCGTATCTGGGTATGTGGATTTCTTTATACCCTCGAAATATCCCAACGGCTGGATGGATTTTAATGAATGAGGTCTCTATCGATTTGTCTTAACGGTCCGATGGTTATAGGCTATGTGAAGGTGCCTACCTTCACATATTAATATTAAGACTTTTCCTCTTTCCCCCCTTTAAAATTACATTTTTTTAAATTCTTAAATTTAATTATCTGTCTGCATTCGAATTCAATCTGTTTTTAGCGCTCTTTTCCCTTCATAAATTAAGCATTCAATTCTCAGTCTCTTTAATATTTTAACCGCAGCGCACTGCAGTTAAAAGAAAAGAAATCATTTCCTTTTCTCGCCTAATAACTGGATTCTAATTTTCATCCTTCTGCCTTAGTTTGATGATATGCAGAAATTAGTCAGACATATTACTTCTACATTTTTAGCCGTTGGTCCAGATGTTAGATAGATGTGTCATTTTAGTTATTAACCCTGTCTTTATTTGGTTTTTGTTTTTTTTTAACGTGCTCTTTCGGCCGCTTCAATCCCATGAGAACTTTAGCAACCCCTATAGAATGCGGTTTATGAGCTAGAATTCCTTCACAGCCATTGGCGTTAAATATTTCTTATTGATCTTTTACATTCTCCATTCAATTTCAATTATTGTACTTTGACCACATGTCTTCCTCTCTTTAATCTCGCCATATAGTGTATATATTTGGCGAAATTGTGTATGTAAGCTTGCCAACACTCCAGATTTCGAAAAAGTGTATTTTTGAATGAGACTAGCTTCTGAACTCGCATGATGTGAATAAAAAAAATTGTAACTCTTCGCTCCCTTCTCCAACATTGGCCGTGTAATTCTCGGTGGTGGTGGAAACGATCCCGGTGCACAATAAAGACCTTCAGAAAATTCCTGCCTTTTATTATCTCAGCATTTCCCTGCCTTCTTCTTAAAATAATTAACAATTGATTTTTTTACCTTAGAGTCGGTATTGAAGCTTAGCAAAATGAACCACCTGTGCAACAACAAACAACTACTTTACAAATCCTGGATAACTACTTCACAAATACTTGGTGCTTAAGGCCGGCATTGCCGAGGTTACATTTGGAGAAGCGGAGCACGTGATATATATATATTTCTTATTCAAAATAATTACTAATACTGGATTATTACAAAAAAAAACTGTTCAATTTTTTTAACAAAAAAACTGCAAAATTCATGGACTATCAATTATGGACTATGTTCATTACAGTGGCTGTTTGCACGCTTATCTAGCCTGAAATGTCCACTACCCCGGTACTGAGACGCAATAATTATGACACCTGTAGTACCCGATTAGCCAGTTTGATCTTTGAGTGTGCTATCCAAAACAGATGTCTGAAACTATTTTCTGCTATTCCAGAACAGAGGTTCAGTGAATGTTGCCTGCTATACAAAAAAAAAAAAAAAAAAGAAAAAAGAAAAAAAAACTGGTTCCCGTGATCCTGAATTAAGATGAAAATGAAAGACGCCCTCGTACAGCACTGTACCGCAGATTTCCTGGTGGTCATCGGAAAAGCCATGCATCCCCTTGCCGGGGGATTCCGTCACAAAGTCCGCCAAACACCTCCTCTTTATTTCCAGCAAGAAGAGAAAGGAATAAATTATCATTCACGATGACTCAAAGTATATTTTTCTCTCGCCGCCGAAGCAAGATTTTTGTTTTTTTTTGTGTGTTGGATGGATGCGCCGTTTTACAAACTTTCAGCAGTCGCAGCCTTTTTAATTATTCATCGCTTCTGTGCGTTGTGTTTTGAGACATCTGCAAATGAACGTGTGAATTTAAGCAACTGATTGATTTCACAAAATTAACATGAACGTTGATTGCTAAAAAAAAAAAAACTTTAAATACAAGTAAAATTCACTGGGGGCGCACACAAAATAAGTAATTTTCCCTTCTCTATAAAAATATAATATAAGGTGAAAACACAAGAAATTAATTACATTAAAAAAAAAATCATTTTTCTTGTCTTTAGTATAACAGATAAGCTATTCCTTTTTTCCTTTTACAGTATTCAAGTCATGTTACTCCCATAACTACATTTTATGGCTCCTATGATATAGAGGCATGCTAAACTTAAGTAATTTAAAGTGGTATGAACTCTGGACAAATACATCATATAATTTTTTTTAAAAGGGCCAATGAAAAGAAATTTGAAATATTACTTTTGTTTCTTGTACCTGTATTTTCTTTAATGTATAAAATTTGATAGTTAGATGGCAAGTTTTATATATATTTACAGTGTAAATTGTAAAGTATTTTTTTTCTTTCTTGCACTTTTAAAGGTAATGTTTGCTCTCGCCTTACCAGTTTTGTGCTTGTGCTAAAGGCAGAATTATACTTTTATGTTGATTCCTAAGTAATACAGTATAGATACTGTGTGATTAAATTTTTTTTGCTACCTTTTAACAGTGGATATTGAAAATATTGAAGTATTTCAAATAATGATGTTTTAGTTACGAGGATTGATTTTGCTATATATACATTGAGATAAAAAAAATATGTAAAAAAAAAAATCCTCATGACTGGATTATATTGCTTTTTTAATATATATCTATATATATAAGTTTTGATGGCTTCTTACTAAAAATTAAGCATTTATTTTTATTAGTAGCATGCTAAGATTTTGTATGTCTAGGGATGCACTTCATATCCAGTTCAGTTTCAAAGTTTTTTTAATTTAGATAAAAGATTGTCCAAAATATTTTTTTCTTTCTTTTCACATTTCCGAGTCTTATTTAATTCATTATATATATTTTTCGGTGTGACACAATGTTGCAATTCTGAGATGAGATGTTTTTCTTATCTCTATTGGCCTAGGATTGCTGAACATGGTTGCTCTCGCTTAATTTCTTACATCTTGGCGCTGGTCGCAATTTTTCCCTATTAGACATTATGCATCTGCAACAAATATGTGCCACAGTGCATTTTATATAAAAATGTTATCTATTATGATCACAGACAAAGTTTTTATTATTTTGGTTCGTGTACTTTAAAACTCAGCAATCCTGTTGTAATCAGGCAGTCTGATGGTCAAAACCTTGTTAGATAAAAAAAGGGGGCATATTGTAAAAAAAAAAAAATTAAAATAACTTAAGGTAATTTTTTCACAGAGCTTAATGTAATTTTGACACAAAAAAATGAGGTAAAAAAAATGAAAAAGCTTAAACTGGTACTGGACTGATATTACTTTTGATTTTTTTTTCTTCTTACTTCTTGTGCTTAATATATTTCTTGTGGTAGCACTTCCTACAGGTAATTTCTTTTTATATATAACATTTTATATGTTTTTTTTATGTGTATATTACATGTTTTTTTATGTGTATATTATATGTTTTGTCAGTCATCCATATCAATAAGATATGAAACTTTTAATACTCCAGATTACTATAAGTATACGTCTTGCAACTTTTATACTTAAGGATAAGCACTAGTGACATATAAAAGAAAAGAGAGAGGAAGGAACCAGTAATGATGTTTAAATTTGCTCATTTTCAATCCTTTCCAGTTGGTTGCTACTAATTTAAGAAAATTAGATTTGGCATCTATACAGTACACTTTTCTGTTTAGATAGATCTCTCATATTCCAATTTACACGGATTTTATACATTTTTATTCACATTTTATTAATTTATTTCTATAGCATATGTTAGGCTCCTTCGTTTTAAAATATAGTGCGAGTCATCATATCTTAAATTTTTATTATTTCATAAAAAAAAAAGTCTCTTTTTCCTTTTGATTTCTATTTCTACTTTATAAAATTTTTATAACATGAGTCGTAAACATTTTATGCATGTGTTAGATATCAGTATGCTTGTTACTGCATACACACACAATTTACACGCGCACTACATTTTACATGTGATTATATTACTTGAGGTAAATTTTTAATTATTGTTTCCTGTGTTGTGTAAGTGCTTTTTTTTCATTGCGCTATGATCCGGAAATAGCCCAATGATTAAAGGTGTATGTTTCAGTTTTGGCTAAGTGGATCGGCCGTCCACTTTCTCAAAAGTGGAATATATTACTTACATGATACAAATGTTCAATACCTCACATTAATTTACAAGGCGTTCGCGCTCTCTTTTATTTTTTTTAATGCATAATGACGTATCTCTCGTACTATTTGATACTCCGTACATGTTTTTTTTTTTTTCTCACTCTAGCTTACTATGGGCAGATAGTGAAGTTAGATGTTTGTCTGCATCAATTTTTTTTTTAATCTCATGTACACATTTTTATGATTCCAAGTTTAACCTGGTACTACACACACACACATATTTACATTTGCACTTCATATGGTCTTGTTTTGTAATAATTTTATGACACTCACCTTGGTTAAACATGGTCATGATTCTGTGTGCTTGTACATTTTTTTTTACATACTTTCTCAACATTAGTGTACATTTTCACAAATACATAGTTTTCACTATTTTAAAGTTTGCGTATTTTTTGTTGTCTTGACATTTTTTTTATTTTCGGATTGTTACTGAATTTTTTTTACATAATGTAATTCAATACAATATTTGCACATGCATCTTAAATTTACATGCATGAGTTAATTTCTAGCTGGTATTTTTTTACACATTTGTTAATTTTGTTTGTTTACGCGCGGCTGGTGACTCGTTGCTATTTTATTTATAACATAGGGTATTTTATTATAACTGACATGATAGTTGATATCGTTGAAAATGCTGTTTTTATAAAAGTTATTTAAATGCATAATGTGAGCTGTTATGTACACTTTATTTATTTTAAAAAAAAAGCTATTCACATATAGTCATTAAACTAATTCTTTGGCATTTTCTCACATTTTAATTTTTTTAATTAGTGAGTTATAGTCTCACAGGTGTCTTGTGACGGATACATACACTCATATACCATAAAGTATAAAGCTTGGTATTTTGCTATTCATTTTTTCTCTTTTCCATCCCGTTACTTGGAACATGCGTGCCTTGGCACTACTTCTACATTTTAGTGTAGAGTTATGCAATCTGTCGTGCACTCGTACATTTATGCACACTTCTTTTTAACGTGATACAGTAATAACTTTGGCAGATACACCTTTATTTTAATTTTAAACCTTTGTTAACCATTTATGCAATTTTTTTTTCTTTTCACAAGTAGTACATGTGTTGGATATTTATTTATGTTACACAGAATTTTGCTCAGTTAGAATACAATTTTGTTCATTCATATACATACATTACACTAGTTCATGTGTTGATTTACATATTTTGTTCATTTGCTTTTACACATTGTACTTTGCTTACGATCTATTTGACAGTATTCTTTTTGTTTTTTTTTCTCACAAGTAGTTCATTGAGTAATACACACTGGCTGGTTTAGAGTATAACCAGAGTTTTCACACATTACACGGAGTTCATTGCCTTTATTAACCCTTATTCATTACATTTTGGTGATTAACTCACTAATTATGTAATTGAATCTCACTCGTATGTTAGTGTTTTGGGTTATCACACACATACTGTCTGTATATTTTGTTAGCAAATGCATAAAAAAAACGTTAGTTCATTGAGACATTATTACAGGTAGTGCATGTGGAATTATACAATTTGTTCATGTGTTTACTTACACGTTGTGTATGCTTGCGTACACACTTGTTCGTATGTTTTTTCATGTAGTTCATGAGTTTGAGGTTTCTTTTTCCCCTCCCTACACACACATACAGTTCTTTTTCCTGTTACTTTTTATCTTTTAAACTTTACACCATGTTTCGATATTAAAATGTTCTATCAGTTTTTTTATTTTTTTTAAAATTTTAACAGAGTTGTTTTTGCTTATTTTATGTGTTTGCATAATGTCATAAAATATCAATGACACATCACTTTGTCTATGTACAAAGATTTTAAAGTTACTAGGTGTTATCCGTCACATGACATATTAAATTACACACACATTTCGAATCTGTTTACTTTTAACATGCAACATTCTTTTAACATTTTCATAAGATACTTCTTACTTGAAGGTGGCAGATCGAGTAAGGTATCTGGTTACACTATATTAAATCGTATGCAATTTCTTAGTAAATGTTTTTATTATTTTTACCAGGTGTTAAATTTTAATAAATACACAGAAGGTCTATACATGAAAATTCAGCCAAACTAAAACCTTCGCATTATTCTCATTTTTCTTCTCCTCGTAAATTTATTTACTGAATTTGAGTCTCATTGGATGTCGGGTGAGAATTTTTTTCACACGCATGTGTCATGATTCTAAGGAAGTTTTTTTTTTTTTGGTGAACAACACTTCTTTTTCGATATTTTGCAAGAGACAGTTTATCTTTTGCGGTAACACTCCTTTTTCTTTTTTTTTTGTTTATTTAACTTAAAGGTATGGATCCTATCAATTTTACACTGATGCGTTTTGAGTAGATATATATATATATATATATATTTATATATATTATTTTTTTCAACGAATGCAGCAATATCTTATGAAATTTACTGTAAAAAAAAAAAAAAAAAAAAAAAATAAATAAATAAATTTAACCCTTTGGTAGCGCTTTTTTTAAATACGGTACACTTTTTTTTTCTCTTCTGTTACATTTTGCTGTTTGGTGCTTGGTGCATGTACAGAATTTTTGTTCATAGTTAACACACACAGTAGTTCATAGTTTATCTTAGTTCATAGACAAAACCCTTACACGAGTTCATAGCTTTGTCAATTCTTTGCGTGCATCAGGGACTAATTGTCACTGTTTTTACAACTGATTTTCAACACACTTACGCATTTTACTTCATTGATACATTTCTTTGGTTCGGTGTCATATTTTTTTTCACTTGAGGTCACTGTGATACACTTCTATGGTTCATTTGTGTACTAGCACACGTTTGTTATTTTTTTTATGCTATATATTTTTAAAAAAAAAGAGTTTTTTTTTTTTGGTAACTTTACAGGACTACACTTTACTTTTTTTTCATTCCGTACCTTTCTTGGCTATTCAAGGTATTTCACGTGATAAGGTAGTTTTCTTATGCACGATTTTCCAATCACTCAGTACACAGGTGTGCATTATTTTTTTGGTTTTTGTTATGCTCATTGACACATGTGGTTTATTACTGGTATATACCAGTCGTAACACCTAATGGTGTTATTTATGACTACATTCACACACACACACACATACTTTTGTGTCACCTGTTGTATAATGCTTATTAAATTTCATTAAATTTAATGTAAATCTTTTTACCATTTTTTTTTCAAGGGGTACTTTCTCTGGAAAGTTCTTACTACCTCTTGTTTATACCTTATAGGAGTGCAATATGTTTTAAAATTCACTTTACTTAAATTAGGTTCTCAGTAAAACACATTCAGTCCTTGTTTACTAGGTAACACTATGGCAACTTTCAATTTTCAACAAATAATTTAACCCCATCTTCCTCTCCTTTTACTAGTTATATCACTTTTAAAAACTTGAAATGTCACAAATAGTGCTGAAAATGAACAATTTTTATATTTACTATATTATGAAATGTTTTGTCTTTATATACAGTTCATGTCTCAAAAAAAAAAATAATTTTATAAGTTGGAGTATAACCAACTTTTGTAGCAATTGTGGAAATTGCTCTAGCTTGCAGTGAAAGTTCAAGCAATTTATATATTAAAATCTTCTGGAACTTTATATAAAAAAATAATGGTGTGCACACGTTATAAAAAAAAAAATTAAAAAAACAGCTGTCCAGAAGTATTAACTGCAGTTCAAAAAAATTTTCAATATATTTTATTTTGGCAAGTCTTTGGTACCAACTTGCTTTGTCATGCTTATAGGCATGCTTTTTATATGAGACATAATTTATTTGTTCCTTACATATTTAGTATTTCTGTATATGTTTATAAACTGTTGGTCACCGGGTTCCCTCTACAAAATATTACATTTTTACATATTTTTTTATGTGTAATGTATTTGAGGGAAGACATGGGGTAACTTTTTTTTTCTCTCGCGGTTCACTTCGTTCTTTTTCGGCTGTTGGGGAGATATATGTGAAGGCGCCTACCTTCACATATTAATATTAAGACTTTTCCTCTTCCCCCCCTTTAAAATTACATTTTTTTAAATTCTTAAATTTAATTATCTGTCTGCATTCGAATTCAATCTGTTTTTAGCGCTCTTTTCCCTTCATAAATTAAGCATTCAATTCTCAGTCTCTTTAATATTTTAACCGCAGCGCACTGCAGTTAAAAGAAAAGAAATCATTTCCTTTTCTCGCCTAATAACTGGATTCTAATTTTCATCCTTCTGCCTTAGTTTGATGATATGCAGAAATTAGTCAGACATATTACTTCTACATTTTTAGCCGTTGGTCCAGATGTTAGATAGATGTGTCATTTTAGTTATTAACCCTGTCTTTATTTGGTTTTTTTTTTTTTTTTTAACGTGCTCTTTCGGCCGCTTCAATCCCATGAGAACTTTAGCAACCCCTATAGAATGCGGTTTATGAGCTAGAATTCCTTCACAGCCATTGGCGTTAAATATTTCTTATTGATCTTTTACATTCTCCATTCAATTTCAATTATTGTACTTTGACCACATGTCTTCCTCTCTTTAATCTCGCCATATAGTGTATATATTTGGCGAAATTGTGTATGTAAGCTTGCCAACACTCCAGATTTCGAAAAAGTGTATTTTTGAATGAGACTAGCTTCTGAACTCGCATGATGTGAATAAAAAAAATTGTAACTCTTCGCTCCCTTCTCCAACATTGGCCGTGTAATTCTCGGTGGTGGTGGAAACGATCCCGGTGCACAATAAAGACCTTCAGAAAATTCCTGCCTTTTATTATCTCAGCATTTCCCTGCCTTCTTCTTAAAATAATTAACAATTGATTTTTTTACCTTAGAGTCGGTATTGAAGCTTAGCAAAATGAACCACCTGTGCAACAACAAACAACTACTTTACAAATCCTGGATAACTACTTCACAGGCTAGGTTTTGTTTTTATAAATTCAAAATGGTGGCCATAAAGTACAAAATGGCGGTAGAGACAAAAAAAAAAATTTACGCACCCAATTGAGTGGCATATCATTGGAAAGGTCTTTCAAAATGAAGATGATGTTTCATTGACTATTTTACAGTCAGAAGCTCCATTAAAATATTATACAACGTGGAAGTTGTGTAGGTAGGATCTCTAGCTTTACTGCAACTCTAACCATCATAGACATCTATAGACCTCATCAAAACAGGGTTTATAGATAGGAACTAACAATTAGCCACAACTTAAAAGTTATCAATACAAGTAAATAAAAAAATAGGTAAGTAATATAAACAAGTAAAGTAATAAAAAAAAATTTAAGTCAATTCCTACTTAGGTCAATATTTGTAGGAGAATTTGTTTTCTCCCATTCTTCTTTCCTCTTGAGTGGCGCTTAAAATGCCTTGATCAAGAAGAGGGCTCTCTCGATTGTTGAAAATTAATTAATTTAATTTAATTAATGAATTAATATTTGAAAAAAACTGGATTAACACAAGTGTCCTCCACTACAAGTTCAGGGGGTGCAGCAAATATTCAAAAAAATTTAGGGAGGAATTTTAGGGATTAGGCAATGAAATTTTAGGGATATTTTAGGGCTAATTTACGTCCACCATACCCGGTGATTTTTCAACACAGCAAATAAATTCTCAGAAAATTCTGGGTTAAAATTTTTTGTCATGTTCAAAATTTCAAAGTAAACATTCAGTGGTTCTAAACATACGTCAAATACAGAGCAAATAATAACAACAACAACAAAGTAAAGAAATAATTTAATTACCTTCATTTTTCTATATCTAACAGCTTTATAAGATGTTTCTTTAATAAATCTTATATGATTTCTTGCAATCTTGTTTGGTATTTTCACAAAAATATTTTTCAGATACTTGAATTTTATATACTTGAATACAAAACAAAATTATTTCATTTTAATTAATTTTTTAACTACTTTTCAGCAGTTAAAACACCCTGTTGGTTTCCACTTAGTTACCAATGTGATAATTCACGTCTTTAATATTAAATTATTTAAATTTGGCTGAAACTAAATGCATTCCTTGTTTTTTTTTTCTTTTAAACATCTCAAACACATAGTTAAATGAAATACAAAGAATATCGAATTGTTTAGAAAAAAAAGACAAAGAAATAATCATAATATGCTTTACTGTACCATATAAAACAAATTTCAAAATTTTATTTTGTTTCACATTTAATAATCTTCATCAAAAGTTGGGCTTTCTCGATTTCAATTACTTAGAGAATAAATGTGTTCATTGCTAAAATTTTAAAATCTCAAAGGCAAATGAAACACAAAGAATTAAATTGAGTTAAAAACTCAAAGGCATAGTTGGAAACACAAAGAATAAAATTAAATTGAATAAAATGAATTACATTAAATTGTTTAAAAATAAGTAATTAAAATGCTGTATATTGTATCGTAGAAAATAAATTTCAATTTTATTTAGTTTCACATTTGATTCTCTTCTTTAAAATCTGCGTTTTCTCCATTTCAATCACTGATAATCTTGCTTCTAATTTTTTAAGTTGCTCAGTTGCTTGTGAAATCAAAGTTGATGAAACTGTTGTTTCAACATTATTTTTTTCACTTATACTTTTGGTTAATCTTTCTGTTCCCTCAGCTATTAATCCTAGGGCAATACTTTTTTCTTCTTTTATATGACTGATCTCAGCATCAATGTCATTTATCTTCATATCCATATCACATTTTCTTTTTAGATTCATTTGCCTTTCAGACTTCTCTTTTTCTGTTTTCTTTTTCTCTTTTATTAGCTTTTCTTCTTTTTCTTTCTGTCTGTCCATGTACTGCTGATAAGCTTTATGTGAATTCTTAACATCATTTAACAAGGAAGTTGTAATAGGTACTTTACTCACTCCTCCATAATTTTTAAGAGCATCTTTTACAAATCTCAAACTTTTTATTGTATGTTCACTGAAACCACCTTTTAGCATAGAATTGTTTATAGAAAATCCCCTCTCAGGATCCGCATTACCATGAGGTAAAACAAGTACAGTTTTAATTAAACTTAAAAAGTTACGATACTTTATTTCTTTGTTGCTGTTTACTATACTTTCTAAACTGTGCCAATAGACATCAATTCTAGAGTCAGAATTTTGTAAGAGAATCTCTTGTGCTTGGTCATCACATTTCAATAATTTCCATTCTTCACGGATATTATCAATAATATTTTCAGAAAAATGCAAGTACTTGGCTATTCTTGAAATAGCATACAATCCATGTGTAATATCCTTTTTTACATCTAATGGCCTAAAAATGTCCATATCTTTTAATATTTGATTGCAGTATGGGAAATTTGATCTCATATAATCTACTGTACTAAAAATAGCTTTCCTGACAGCCATTAAAAATAACTTTTTATCATTTTCACTTACCTTCTCAATGAGGTTTTTTGCCCTCATACCAATTTCAATATCATTTAACTTTTTCCAATTGTCTTTATTATCCAATTTTACTTCTTCTAAGTCATTTCCTTCTTTTTTTGCAACTACACTGTCCTTCAAAACTTGGGTCATTATATTTCTGATCAAGTTGTTCATTTCTTCATACAGAACATGGATTTTAGGAGATGCACTTTGAAAACTCAGAGAAAAGTTTTCAAAATATTTATGTGTAAATATAAGAAATGCTAAAAAACTTGGCATGATTGGATTTTTTAATGCTGCACATATTCGTTTGTATCTTTCTGTATTAAGATGTTTTGCTTGAGATTTCTGCGAAGGTAGGAATTTCAAGAAATATTCACACATATTTTCCCACTGATCTAAAAGTCTCTGTGCGACAGGTCCTGTTGTTAGACAACGACTACTAACATGCTTCAGGAAAAATTTTGCAGTTTCTTGCGTCACTTCTTCTATACATTGGTAGTCCTCTCTCCTGGCAGCACTATATTTAAGAAAAAAATGAACATCTGTGGCAAATTCATCAAAACTTACTACATCCAAAGCATTCAGTAAATGTTTAAACGAATTGTTTGCGACATGAAGGTTACACGCTCCTAAAGCTACAGTCTCTTTTCCACATTCATCTCTCATTTTGTCATTGAATTTTCGAAGGAGACTTATTTACATTTGGATTGTCCACAGACAAGCAAATTATATCATTCAAGGAAATGTTGAACGATGATAAAACATCTAACAATTCCCTTAAAATAATATCGGCAGTTGCATGTCCGAGAAAAACGCTTGTCAAATATCTACAAGATACTACACTAAAATCAGCAGACCAATACCTGGCATAGACATCCAACTGCCGTTTAACTTGTGCATTCGTTGTTTCATCAAATGCAATCGTAAACTTTGTTGCGCAGGAAGAAAGATCTTTTTTTAGGAGCTCTTGAAAGTTTTTGTATATTCCGTGTGATATCACATACGCAACTTTCTTCTCTTTCAACTGCATTTTTGAGGCAATTATGGAATCTGGGAACATTTCTGGGAACAATTCAACAGTTTCTGAGCAAGATTTGAAAGAAATATTGCTTTCAGCAACTCTAAGTGCCCAGAGAGTTTCTGCCTTGGCAACTTGCATATCCTGAGACAGCGCATTTTCATCGTTGCAATTAACTTTTTGCACAATAGATTCTGAAATATGAGATTTATTTTTAAATCTAGCGTTAAACTTAAGTTTGTGTTTTTTTCCCCTGTGGTGAGACTTCACTTGGCAAAAACCACCGCTGGAAATTTCGAACTTTTCAACACATAAATTGCATTTTGCAGAATATATATTATCTTCCACCACGCAATACCATTCTTTTATAAAAACTCCATCGAGCTCTTTTTCAAGCCAAGTATCTTGGAATTTGGTTTTTCCGTGCGGCATTTTCTTCAAATTTCGATCACGACCACGTTGTTTTTAAAATGTCGAGAAGTGAAAGAACAGATCGAACCGGAATGAACTGTATATTTGGCGTTTGCGTTCTTTGTTACTAGAATAGGCGTTCTTTGATACCAGAAAATAGAAGCTTTAAAGCCATTCGACGCGCAACAGCTACGTCTTTGCTAGTACACGCCCACTTACTTTTGAACAACAAATGAAAATGCCTAATACGAATCGGCCTTGACGATCACGATACAAAGCAAAACTAACTTTGTTTACCAGTCATTTGTAAACAGAAATAGTTATCGGAAGCAAATTTTAGGGAAACAAAAAAAATTTTAGTACAATTTTAGGAATTTTAGGGCTATTAGAAAATTTTAGGAATTTTAGGAATTACAGGGCGAATGCGATCCCTGCAAGTTTTAAAAAATTTATTTGAGCTTGATTGGATGAATAACAAGTATTTTATTAAGGATTGAAAATTTGAACAAGATATATATAGCGAAAGTGTGAGCTAATAGTAGGAATTGAATAAATAGTTTCACATTGATGAGAAATAATTAATTAGTTCGCTTTTTACGCAGTCGGGTTTTTGATTTTTTAAATTTAATTGTTTATTCCAGGTTCATTCTGATAAGGTGCTTCCCTGATTAGTTTTGGGGGTTCATTGGTTAAGTATAAAGGGGGGCTAGTCCTCCCCCCTTAATTTAGATAAATGGGTTTTTCATGCAGAATTATTCGATATGCTCCAAATTTTGTATACCGATTTGTTATGTTAAGGAGTTGCCTTGATTAAATTTTGAGGTTTATTGTTTAAGCATAAAAGGGAAGGAGGGTGGGGGCTTGTCGCCCCCTCCTTAATTTAGATAAATGGGTTTTTCATGCAGAATTATTCGATTTGCTTCACATTTGATATACCGGTTTATTCCGATATGGCACTTCCTTCATTAGATTTGGAGGTTCGTTGGTTAAGTATAAAATGGGCAAGGGGGCAAGTCCCCTCCCCTTAATTTAGATAAATGGATTTTCATGCAGAATTATCCAATTTACTCTATTTTTTTCTATGTTCATTCTGATAAAGAGCTTTCCTGAATAGATTTGGAGATTCATTAGTTAAGTATAAAGGGGTGGGGGGTGTTAGACCCCCTCTTAATTTACCGATAAGGTTTTTTCATGTAAAATTATCTGATTTGCTTCAAATTTGGTATACCAGTTTATTATGTTAAGGAGGTTCCCTAATTAGATTTGTAGGTTCATTGGTTAAGTATAACGGGTGAAACGGGGGCTAATCCTCCTTCATTTATCTTTTGAGGGCATTATTCTTTGAAATAATAGTATAATATACAATTAGTGTGAATAACCTGTGAGCTCAATGCCATCAGTTTAACTGGACACTTTTCTTTTTATTTTTTAAATTTTAATCTGTTTTTGTTTTTTATGATCTTAATTCAGTACTGACAATAAAAGTAGTGCATATTTAAACTTCATTTGGCATTTCATAAAACTAAATTCAGTACAGTAATAATCTTTCCTTTTTAAAGTGAAGCTAAAACAAAATCCTTGTTCAAAGTTTAAACTTGGCATTGTGCTAAGTGCACTTCAAAAGGAGGTTGCGAAGTTGCAATGCCAACTTGGTCCGTGCCGCCTTTTTCCAGATAGGTTTTTAATTAACTTTGTAAGACACGGGATGCTTATTGAAGGATCCCCTCAATGCAAACTAGTCACGAATGCCATAGTAATTTATGTGATTAATTCAGTCTGTTTTTAACAATTTGGCATTTATTGCTTTTATACTGCTACTGGGCATGCATTAAATAAATATATCATTCAAAGTTGTTATTGAGGCTTTAAAAACCAATGGTACACAGAATACGCCACCCCTGATCGTCCATGTCTTCTTAAGAGTTAATATCTCGGCTAATTACTGATGATTTTTTTCGAAAATCATCATCAATTCTTTTATACTTCTGCTACGATAGGTACTTCCAGCGCTTCTCAATACCTTTTGCTGAATGCCCGCAAATCAAAAAAGTCCTTCCTGCCAGTGACGGGAGGAAGAGGAGCTTTCACATTCCTTATTTTTAAAAAGCCAACTTATATTATTCAAACACACGAAGATCAATTTAGTGGAAACCGAATATAGGAGATTCAATACTAATTTTTATCAATATAATGAATGAGAATTTCGCAAAATTAGTCAGCTTTATCCAAGTTGCTTTTCTTTAAAGTAACTTATATTTGGCTGTCAAATTCGGCGATTTCTTAAAGTGCCTGCCATTTTAAGACAACATGGTGGATGAGGCTAACCAGTGAACTTGGTCGAGACCTTAGTAATTGCTGTGCACATGCTCACTCACATCGGAATCGGTTGATATATACGAGTGCTGTCGCAGGCAAAAAATCAGATTTTACAAAATGTCACCCACATTAGAAATTCAAACTGCTATATCCGAGCCATTTTTTAAGATAAAGACAAACAAAAAATGCTCCTGAATCCTTATATCAAGGTCAAATACTTAAGAAAGAAACCTTTTTCAATTTCTAATTTTTTTGCACCTCAATTTAAATATAATTTTTTTTTTATTTAATGGCCGCCATTTTGAAACAAGATGGCTGATGAATCTGGCCAGCGAACTTGGTCGAGATATTGATGTATACTATCCACATGCCTTCTTATATTGAAATAGGCGAATCCGTGTGTTATCGCATGACAAATACAAGATCGTTTCAAAATGTTAGCCATGCTAGAAATTCAAAGTGCTATAATTCAACCATTTTTTAAGATTAAACAAAAGAACAAATTTTCGGAAACAAAAACTGCTCCAGAATCTTTCTATCAAGGCCAAACACATAAAAAAAATCTTTTTCATTTTCTAATTTTTTGGTATCTCATTTTAAATTTTAAATTAAAAAATTTTTTTTAAATGGCCGCCATTTTGAAACAAGATGGCGGATGAAGCTGGCCAATGAACTTAGTTGAGATATTTGTATGTACTATGTACACACCAAGTTTCATCCAAATCGGTTCATAAATACGCCTGTTATCACGTGACAAAAATCAGGACGTTTCAAAATGTCAGCCACGCTACAAATTCAAAGTACTATAACTCAGCCATTTTTTAAGATATAGACGAAACAAAAACTACTCCCGAATCTTTTTATCAAGGTCAAACACATAAGAAAAAAATATTTTTTCAATTTTCAATTTTTTGGTACCACATTTCAAATTTAAATTTTTCTTAAAAATTTAAATGGCCTCCATTTTCAAACAAGATGGCGGATGAAGCTGGTCAATGAACTTGGTTGAGACATAGGTATGTACTATGTATAAACGAAGTTACATCCAAATCGGTTCATAAATACGCCTTTTATCGCGTGACAAAATTCAGGACATTACAAAATGTCAGCCACGCTAGAAATTCAAAATGCTATAACTCAGCCATTTTTTAAGATATAGACGAAACAAAAACTGCTCCGGAATCTTTGTATAAAGGTTAAATACATAAGAAAAAAATATTTTTCCATTTTCAATTCTTTGGTACCACATTTCAAATTTAATTTTTTTTTTTAATTTTAAATGGCCGCCATTTTGAAACAAAATGGCAGATGAAGCTGGCCAATGAACTCGGTCAAGACATTGGTATGTACTATGTACACACCGAATTACATCAGAATCGGTTCATAAATACAAGTTACAGTGTGACAAAGGTCAGATATATATATATATATGTACTTATAATAAAAGCTGAGTGCACGTGACCGGCGGAACGATGCCGGTGCGAACCACTCTGGTCTGCAAAACGACCGTAGCTAAATGCCATGTTAGGCTTAATGAAAAACATATCTTAACATATGACAGCTAAATGATAATTTTTTCTACTTAAAATCATGTCTGTTCAGCATATTTTCATATAAAACATGTGTATCATATCCATTTATAATGTATTAAGTTCTAAATTAAAATTAAGCTATTAGAAATCAAATCTAAACAAACGATACTGTTGCCATTCAGATTCAAATTCCAGCAAATTAAGAAACAAATGAATGACTCTTTGACGATTCTTCAAAAAAAATATGGCTAACATCCGATTCTGCTTTAAATATATTTTTTAAAGCATATTAAAGCCTTTAAGTTTTTTTAAATGAAAAGCAGCAATTTTATTTACGACTTTATACATTTACAAGCAGTCAGTTTACGACATACATATGAAATATTACGTAATTTATTGAATAAATATTTTTAAAAACATTATTTAATGATTATTCATCATTATTCATATGAATCATTCATATGAATATTGATTCATATCAATGATTCATGTATTTCACTCTTCTGTAGTGGCAACAGTGAAACGCTGTTTCTTTAGGAAAAACAGAGGGATAAATGTGCTGATTTTTCGCCACTACTCGCTTTCATCTGTCAATAGTTATTTTTGAATGTTTTAAAAGTTTTTTTAATTTTTATTATGGACTTTCGGAAAGAAGGTGCCAATTGACCAGGAAAAGAATTGCGCGATCGCGGCAATCAACGGATTTCTCAGTTTGCCTCATAAACTCAGCTGAGTTTACACCGAACAGAATTAAACACCCATATGCACAATTTTTTGTTTATTTTTTATCTAAACTATGCATATTTTAAGTTCATGTTCATAAAGTGTTTATCACTCACAGGAACGTTTCATTATAATAAAGATTTAAAAATCAAAATTAAATTTTTTTAAAATTTTACTAAATTTTTGTGCCGTTAAAAAACATAGCTTTTTGTATGTGTATTACTTTCAATGATGCACATAATGGTGTTTTAGTTTTGGCCAAATATATGATTCAAATTTTAAAGTTTCATCTAAAATTAAAAAATAAACATCTGATTTTTTAAAGAAATGACATATGTTTTTTGTTTTATTTTTAAGTTTCTTATTTCACCTATGCTGCATTTTTTAAGCTGAATTTAATATATTTCTGTGAATTATTTTTTGCTGTTTGAAAAATGCAACAGCTTTTTTTTTTTTCAACTATGCATATATTTTTAAAAGCATTTACAGACATGCCACTTTCCAGCGAAAACAGGGAATTCCATTTTTTCGGCACAATTTATCATCCCTGGGATTGATGCAAATCAGTATTAAAATTTGTTGACATTTTTAGGACGAGAAGGTGGGGGGGGGGGATAGCAGAATTTGGCAAAATAAAAATGCGAGTACAAGCAGCTGCAATTTGAGTTTATTTCTAATCCTTTCCCATGACCTACTGTGCATTTAGTCCATGTATAGAAACAAACAGCATGAAAAAAACATATAGCCAGGAGCTTGCAACTATCATCTGTCTGCTTTCCCCGAAGGATTGCAAAAATCATCAAAATATCGTAGAAAAAGGGTGGTTTCATCAAACGAATATGAATTCCATCAAAGGATCGCAGAAAAAAGCACAATTTTTCCCAAAGGGTCCTTTAAAGAATGCATGTTTCGTCTAAGGATCATGGAATATGTGAATGTCGCCAAATAATCATGGAAAAAACATGAATTTCATCAGATGACTGCAGAAAAAATACATTATTTGATCAAAGTATTGTGAAAAACGTGAATTTCGTCAAATAATCACAGAAAAAATATGTTTTTTGATTAGAGGATCACAGAGAAAACGAGATTTTCATCGAAAGGTTGCAAAAGTGCAAGTTTCAACATAAGATCCTAAAAAAAATGTAAATTTTGAAATCGGGGGATCTTGAAGCTTATTGGTTCATCAGTATCAGGTGAACCGTTAGTCAGCTAATTTGCTGCATACACTGTGCTGGATGCACCTGTGCTTCTGTCAACGTATTTTGATTGTAAGGTAAGTCTTGCTTGCTCTGCTGTTTCTTTCTTTCTTTTTTTTTTTTATTAGGATTTTTGCATTAGCTGTTTAAAATGCACCCTTTATTGGTGAATATATCGATTTTTACATGGTTTACCGTTTTAGAGACAGATGATTCAGCCAACGGCTGCCGAAAAAATTCAGAGTCTGAAAACATCGAGGGTGTATTACCAAACATCCATCAAAATTTAAATTTAATTCAGTTAGAAGAGAAGTACCATACCTTGACAATGTTTCAGACCCTGACTAGGATCCCTTTTTCTAAACATTAAATTATTGATTTTTTTTAAAATTTTAACTGATTGTTTGTTTTTTATGTAAATATTTGAAATTTTTTTTGTATGAAACTCCCCCTTTTTTTATGAATCGCCGTCTCATTTATTGGTATTTCTTTATATTTATCGTTTTACTTTTATTTTATGTTTAATAAATTTTTTGGCAGTTGTGAGCGAGATTTTACCTGCATTCGTAACAAATTTTTCAAGATGGCAGTAAAACTTCGTTTTTAAATCTTTATGTTACTTATAAATCCATGTTTTTACATCATTTTCTATTTTTTTGTGCAAATCATTGATTTATAAATAACATAAAGATTTAAAAATTGAGTTTTTCCGTCACCTTGAAAAGATTTTTGGCAGAATTTTTTTCGCCAAGCGGCACAGGATGCGGAACTCTTCCCTGAATTTTGTCAAAGAAACGTGAGAGGTGTAATTCGTCAAAAAGGCACAGGAAAAACGTGAATTTTGCAACAAATCTCGATAAAAACACTCATTTCGTGAAAGGATTGTGGTAAAAACAGTCATTTTGTCAAAAGGCTGCGAAAAAACCATGAATTTCATCAGAGATGTGCAGAAAAAACGAGAATTTCACCATAAACATTAAATTATTGATTTTTCTTTTTGTTTGTAAATTTTAACTGATTGTTTGTTTTTTGTGTAAGTATTTTTAGTTTTTTTTATATATTTTTTTCTGTATGAAACTCTCCTTTTTTCTGAATCGCCGTCTCATTTATTGGTATTTATTTATATTTATTTTTTTATTTTATATTAGTAAGTTTTTTGGTAGTTGTGAGCAAGATTTTACCGGCATTCGTAACAAATTTTTCAAGATGGCAGAAAAACTTTGGTTTTAAATCTTTGTTATTTATAAATCCATGTTTTTACATCATTTTCTATTTTTTGGGCAAAATCATTGATTTATAAATAACAAAGATTTAAAAATGATGTTTTTCTGCCATCTTGAAAAGATTTTTGGCAAGATTTTGAACAATTTTTTTTTGCCAAGTGGCACTCTTCCCTGAATTTTATCAAAGAAACGTGAGAGGTGTAATTCATCAAAAGGGCGCAGAAAAAAAGCAAATTTTTCAACAAATCCCGATAAAAACACTCATTTCATCAAAAGGCTGCGAAAAAAAACGCGAATTTCATCAAAGATGTGCAGAAAAAATGAGAATTTTGCCATAGGGTTGTTGGAAAAAGCTCTTTTTTTTCCCCCGCATGAGGTAGTTCATATTTTCTTCATTTGAAGGTTGACTTTTACAAATACTATTTTTTTAATGCTTTTGAGGACTTGCCACTATCTGAATAATCATGCATATCAATCACCTGTTTAATTGAGTCTGACTAATGTTGTAAACTTACAATAACACTTTCCCATCATTTTTGACGAGGCCATATGCTAGTATATATATATATATAAATTTTGAACGGAGGGTGGTTTCGGGGTCTGGGGGTCATGATCGATGAAAATATACCAAAATTTTTTTTTAATTGCTTTCCTCCGAACGGCTGCAATAGGTAGCTTTTGGTAATGAAAGCTAACCTAAAATTTGTGTGTAACAGAAAAATTCGCTTTTCTCAGAAACTATGCGACCTAGGGTAATCGCTATATTTTTCCTGCAAGGTTTAAATTAACATCTACTACCTGTAATTTTTTCATAATTTTAGTTTCAGTAGATTTGGAAATAGATGGAAGGGGGGCGGGGGGCATATTTTTGCACCCCTTTTTCAACAATATCTCTGAAAATATAATACCTAAAATCAAAAGAAATGTATTTTTGAGTCCAGCTTTACGAAAGCATTCACACGATATACAAAGAAAAAATATATATATATTTTTAAGTAACTTAATTAGCCCTCTACATTTTTCCTAAATATATTTGTGAATGTATAATAATCTGTAAATATGTGGGTCAATAATCTTTATTACTTCCCCCAATTTGAACTTTCCACGTTCCGTAGTTTACGAGTAATATGGCTGTGACAGACAAACAGACAGACACAGGAGTAATCTTATAATGGTTCCGTTTTTACTTTTTAAGTACGGAACTCTAAAAATGAATTAAAAAATGTGTCAGAAATTAGCCAGTGTGAATTTGAGAACAGCATTAAGTAAATAAAATATACATGCTAAAATTTAAATTGGTAAGTTGAAACAGATATATTATGTAAATAAAATGTACACACGAAAATATAGCATAAATTTTAAATTCTAAATACTTTTTTTTTCTTTTTAATTAGATTTTATTTAACATGCTTCCTTTTTTTTTTTTTTTTTTTTTTTTTTCAAAATTTGGATTGGATTGCTAGGGTTCAACTAAAATGCATGAACGGAAATATTTCCCCTCAGAATTATCCCATAATTTGGCCTTTGGCTAGTTAAATGCATTAGCAATGTAACTGTAAATTTGTGGAAATAATAATTAACAGTTTCAAGGGCGGTGGCTAGAGGGTCTAGCCACCTAATTTTAATTCCAAAACAGACAAATTGCACCAAGAATATTTTAATAAAACTTTGCTTTTGTAATGAAAGTGAAAAATAGCAAGTTTTTACTTTCTAAGAAATTTGTTTGAATATTCTGGTGTCAGTCAATTATTTCATCATTTTACAAACAGAACTCTTCTGCCCCTAAAAGGTTTAAAATATGTCAATATTGTTGAAATTCCGAATTTAAGTGCTTTAATTTAAAGCGTTAAGTAGCAAAACTATATTAAAGCCAAATATTAGATTAAAAATAGTTTATTATTAGACATAAATAACACGGGAGTAATATTGCTTGATCCATATTTATAAATTGGGCTGAAATTTTGAACCTGGTCTCGAATGATAATCATCTTACTCCAGGCCCAACGCAAACTACTTACATTTCCTTAGTTTAGTTCATGCCGTGGGCCGGGAAAAACTGAATTTGAAGTTTGATGAAAATTCGTGCATTAATTCTTGCGATAGAGCTATTGCGGAAATCGTGAAAAATGCAGCATAGCAGCACCACCTGTTGGGTGATTCACACCAAAATGTAAACAGCATCAACTCATGTTAAGGATTAACCGAATCTGAGGTTTGATGGAAATCTGTGCTTTAGTTCTTGAGATAGAACTATTGTGGAAATTGCGAAAAATGCAGCATAGCAGCGCCACCTGTTGAACAATTTACACCAAAAACTAATCAGCATCAATTTATATCATCGACAAACTCAATATAAATTTTTATTAAATTCCATGCATTAGTTTGAGATAAAGCGGCCACAAGATTTGTGTCACATACAGACAGACATTTTGTAAAAACATGTTTTTTGGAATGTTTGGCCCCTAAAACGTGTAAATTCACCGAAAACCAGAATTCGAAAATTTTCACGAATCCAATAATTTAGACTTTAGAAAAACATTGTTGAATTCAGGGGGGGGGGGGGGGCAATGGGATGTCCCGAAGATTTGAGATTTTGTATTTTCAATGTTCAAAAAGTGCAATCCCCCCCCCCCCCAGAATTCTATAATGTCCCCTCCCAGAGCAATAGAAATCCCTCCCGGAGAAAAGTGTCTAAATTCAACACTGTAGAAGGAAAAAAAAAAAAATAAATCGCGAATCCAATATTCTTTCTGTAAAGATAGATGAAAGTAAAAATTGACCAGAATCCAAAATTGACCAGCCCGATCCATGTAGATAAAGATCAGCTGGGTCCCCTTTTCTTTCTGTGCTTTCGTCTATGTTTTTAATGTGGTGGATTTGACTTCGAACTGAGAGTGATACCTCAGAGGAAAGATAGGGGACTATCTCGGGGAACATATATGAGACGTCGGTGGTTCACATGGCTTGCCAGAAAATGAAAGTATTCGCGCCCGACCTGTGAAAGTCCGCGCCATCTATTGAGAAAAGGTGTTTTTCGACCTTTGTGATGCACCCCTTTAAGGGAAATCATTTTATGTGATTTATATATTTTTTTACAAAAAATGAGCAAAATTACTTATAATTTTAAAAATATGGGGGCAGAGATGAGATTGACAAAAAAGCTAAAACACTGAAATTATATACAAGTAAATTAGTACAATAAATTATATACCATACACATCATATCACATCTTTGGAATTATATACCAAAGGTGTTTTAAGATGTAAAATAAGAAAAGGAACTTTGTGTGATGAAAATATTATACTGGGATAATTAATAATTGTTTTATATTTAATACATAAAAAAGAACAAGTGATTGTGTTGCAGGCAGAAGGAGACGTGGAACTGCTGATGAAAACCTCAGAGCCTGGAAGGAAGAAGGGAGAGAGAATAAGAGTTCTGTTTTAAGTTAAAAGTTTGAAAGTTCTCCTTCATGCTGTGAGCATTTTCCTTCAGAAGTGTATGGATTAGCTGAGAATTCAGACAGACCTGTGTGGTCATAGCATCCCTAGCTGGGTATGGTCAATAAAGACAGGAAAATTGTATTTATAGTGATATAACCTAGCATGCAGATAATATTCCAAAGTGTTATTTAACTCGGGGCATGATCTTATATACCTGAGCCCAGAAATGAAATTGCTGTTTAACGTATAAGTATATTGTAAATAAACCTTGCATTTAATATTATTTGAAGTATCCTAGTGATGGATTCCCAACCTTCTTACATTATGTCCAGTATCACACATACCGGTGGTGGAAGCATATCAATTAATGAGTATATTTATATCTTCAAGTGCAGTGGATTAAAATCAGAGTACTAATTATCATAACATCAGCAGCGTCTATTATAGAGAGTGAAAGCTGTCCCAATTTTCATCTTAAGTTCCCAAATTTTGGTCTGCAGGTCTTCTAAGAGGGATGGAAGACTATGTATTATACATAGAATGACACAAAATGTATAACGCTTCCGGGGTTGAACTCATCCGTTTCCTGATAATCCAAACGCGGCCACGTTAGGCTTAAGTTTTCCGATGCCGTATTTGCCGACTGCCTTATTTAATCTGTCTATCTATTTGTTGTGTAACATATTCTTCTTCAATTTTTCTCAAACCTTCAAAAAGTATACAATTATAACGCTTTAAGATCTAATTTAAAAATAACCAGATACCAACAACAGGGTTCCGATGTATACAAGCGATTACCGTTGCCATTCATAAGCACAAATTACAAATCCAAAAACAAATGAATGACTCTTTCAGCTATTCATTAAATGCTCTTAAAATATTTTGCAAAAGCATATTAATATTTTGAAATACGTTTTTCACTTTTGTTTACATTTATTTACAGTTTGAATTCAGTATACACGGTTAAAAATATCGCGAAAAATTACCTCTGTTTTTCAAGGCTATCTATTTTCTGACCAATGAGAACACTTTATGGTGTTCAGTGAATATAGCTATGGTGATTCATTCCCGTGAATTATTTTGTACCGGATTAACGTTTCCTTTCTAAAAACAAACGTATTTCAAATTATTTAAAAGCCTTATTATGGTTTTACAAATATTTTAAGAGCAAAATCGGATGTCGACCGTATTTTTTAATGATTCGCTCAAAGAGTCATTCAACTGCTTCTGGATTTGGAATTTGTGTTGTATATGTGGCATCACGACACACGAGTGAATGTTGATTTGATTTTCAATCTTAAAACGTTGAGTAAAACGTGCTTTCTTTTCCACTATTCGCAAAAGTTACATTTTTAGACAGATTATTCAGAATAAATTAATATTTATAAGAGATTACATTCAATTATCTAATATTCAGCTGCGATAACTTGAGTTAAAATTAGATTGGTAGCTTTATCTATCCCTATATGAAAGTAAACAAACAATTGATTCATTCGTCTTGAACTTTTAAAATATTAAAACAAACGTTTATATGCTCTGTTCCGCCATCTGTCGGTAGTTAAAAAAAAGAAATTCGCTTTTTAAAATGTTTTTTGAATTCTGAAGACATTGGGGTGAAAAATGAATATTTCTTATAAAATGAAATTAGAATATCAGAAATATGTAATGCCGTGTATTACATATATATATATGTATATATATCAATGCATTATTATAATAAATAAAATTTTGTATTTTGTAGGGAAAATAAATTTGTAATTTAATAACAGAATTTGGGAAAATAAATTGTTAATGTAATTAACAGTTGCGATTTACTTATGCGATAAAAGATGATTTTTAATTATCAAAATTTATTACAGGTTTCTTTTATGCATGTTTAAAAAAAATCGGGATTTTCTCTGTTCAACTTTTTAAAATTTAAGTTATATAATTATTATTTTGGCAATTAATAAAAACAAATAAACTTTCTGTTGGAATTGTCTTTTATTTTACCACATACCATCAGATAAAATAGTTAATTGACAATATGTTTTAAAATAACATTATTAGTACTAATTTGAATGTTTTTGTGAAATATTTCTTCAAATTTTGTGAGTGAAGTTCATTTGCATACTTTATATCAGTATTTTACCAATTCAATTAATAATTTTCTTGCCAATTAAATTTCAATGAAAAATGGGCTGTTTTTACTTTACCCCACCTGACCCTATTAATCAGACAAGACAAAATTTATTACTTCACAATTCTTTTTATAATGCAATGCTATATAATTTTTTTGAAAATGCAAACACGTCATTCTGACGGGCTATATTCTAGTTGTGAATAAGAATGAATTCATAGAAATGTGTTTCAATTTTAAAAGATTTCTTCATTTTTTGTTTAAAAGATCAATTTGGAGGCAGTGATTTTATAATTATCAGACCTGCCAACCTTTGAAAATGAGAAATAGCACCCAAAAGTCAAATTAATCTAGGGTTGGTTGGTTGGTTGCTGTTTTTTATGCTGAAAATAGGGTTAAATCTAGTTGCTTTCGGTTTGGGCAGACTTTAGATTCCTGCAGGTTGGGTACGGGGCAACCCAATTTTTCAAAAGTTAGTTCTGTATATTCTTTCAGATTAAAAGTTATATCATAATAATAAACATAGATTTTTGTCTGTGTGTGATGTTTCATAAAGCAAGCACAGAGCAGGGGTGATTCTGAGTGGGAAAAAATAAAAATCAGAAATTCACAGAAAAGTTTCGCAAAGGTGGGAAGAAGGGGGGATTTCTTCACGGCACTCATTATGCATATTTTCCGCAGCTCTTTCATGAAATTCACGTTTTTTCCATGATGCTTTGCCGAAATTCGCCTTTTTCTGTGCTCCTTTGATGAAATTCATGTTTTTTTCGCAATCTTTAGATGAAATTCATGTTTTTTCCGGGATCCTTTGATGAAATTTGGGGGAGGGTCACGATCCTTTGAGGAAACGGATTTTTTTCAACACAATCCTTTGATAAATTCACATTTTTTTTGCAATCCTGTGATGAAATTTGCGTTTTTTCCATGATCCTTTGACGAAATTCATGTTTTGTTCGCGATCCCTTGGAACAATTTGCATTTTTTTCGCAATCCTTTGATGAAATTCGCATTTTTTTCTGCAATTCTTTGACGAGATTTGCGTTTTTTTTCTGCATTCCTTTGACGAAACTTTCGTTTTTGTTTTCACGATTCTTTGAAGAAATTTGAATTTTTTCTCGATCCTTTGACCTATTTTTTGTTTTTTTTTTCTCAATCCTTTGATAAACTTCATGTTTTTTTTCTGTGAACGACTGACAAAATTGATTTTTTACCCCGTGTGTGTTTTTTGCAGAAAATCGTAGTTTTAGACTGATTTTCATAGCATTGTAGTTTTTAGGTCCAAATTGTAGAAACTACGATTTTATCGTAGCAGGTAGCAGGTCTGAATTATGGATGATAATGCTTCATGCCATAGGTTCCAAATAGCAAAAAAAATTCTTTCTGAAAATAATACCCTTTAAATGGAGTGGTCAGAATTATGTGTCGTTATAATGGTTTGTCCAGATATCAATCTTATTGGAAATATATGGTATGTTTTGAAAAACATAGTATTCAAACTACATCCAAAATAAACACAGAAACTAAAATATACCATGGAGAAAAGCATGGGCAGCCATCGATCCAAATAAGTATAGCCAAATTTAGCTGGTAGTAGTAGATGCATTTTGCCCTTGTTATGTCCATGTCTGACAGAATCAAAGTGATCATCAAAGAAAAGGGTGGAAGTACAAGCTATTAATCATACATTTTGACCTTTATATTCCAAATTTTTTCCCTCAGGTAGGACATGATTCCATATTTCTTTCAAGCAGCATTTGAAAACGTAAAATTATATAAAATAACATTGAAGTCCTTTTGTAATTATGTTTAGTCTTTATGTTCCAGATATATTTATGAATCTTTAATAGAAAAAAAGTTTGACCAATTTAAAGACTTTATATATAATTGTTTAGCCTTAACCCCTTTGTGTCAAGTGTATGTTATAGAATTTTTAATTTTTTACCACCGGTTTTTCAAAACAGAAATTTTTGCCTAATTTAATCAGGAAGTTGCCCTGATTAATAAATAAGGCAAAATTTACAATAAAAAATAACTGATGGGAACAATCAAGGATTCTGAGCACCTTCTGTGGCCTGTATATGTGGCGCTTGTCCCCTAGGGGCTAATTATCCCTAGTATCTGTCGGGCAAGCAATTTGTTTAGTAAAAATAGTAATAGTGATAATAAACTTCTGTTAACAGAGTCTCTTTGGTAATATACTTTAATACATATTGCTATAGAGAAATATTTTCAAAAATCTACTTTTTTTTTTAATTATACAGCTTCAAAAATTATGATGCTTTTATTAATTTTTTAATGCTTTTTTATGTTGCTTTTCTGTATTTCATGGTTTTCAAACATAAGAAAACTAAAATATGCTGTAGAATTTTACCATAAATATGTATGCAGTATTCATTAAAAAAATATTTATTGTATTTTAAGAAAAGTCAGATTTTTTTGTAGAAATCAAGTCAAGTCGAGCCAGATTTAATTGTTTTTTGCATCTGCTTGGCCATAAATTACAAAATTATAAACAGGCCGGGCCGGGTCAAGATAGCTTTTGTTTGGGCCAGGCTTGGAAATTTCAGCCTGTGCAAACCTCTAGTATACAGTGTTGTAGCAGTGGCTTGTCGTATGCTTACCTTATTTTAGAAATGCAAAGAAATTTTACATTAAAATATTTTGCAAAAGATAATGTCAGCAAAGACGTTTTCTTTACCTTTCTTTAAATAAAATCAATTTACTGAAAGAATGTTTAAGTTTTACGTACTTCTGTAAAAATAAGCATAACTTTAATCTAAATTGAATAATGACAAACTCATAAAAAGAATTTCAAAATGTATCAAAATTATATTCTTACTTTTGATTGTAAATATAAAGATCCACCTTTTGACTGGTCATTTACTTCAAACAAATGCTTGTAATTATTTTCAATTTCTTGTCGATTTAATGTATTCACATTTAAAATTTGTTTAGCTTCCTATAAATTAGATATAAAAAGGTATTATGTATGGCAAAATATATCCAAATATAAGAAACAATAAATAAAATATTCATGATAATAAAATAGGATTATACTATAAAAAATATTTTCTAAAACAAATTCTCAGTGAAATTGCCTTCTACATTTCCTAACACTTATTATTGTACTACCATAAACTACACTCCTGTTCAAAATTAAGAGAATTTGCACATTTTGTTTAATTTCATGAAAAGTACTGAACAAAAGGTTAATGCTTCAAAACAAAGATGCAACTCTTTAGTGTTGAATACGTAAGCATACATTGTATACATGGGCAGAGTGGGTAGGGGAAAAGGCTTTATAAGTAAATGTGATATTGTTTTCGTTTGTTCACTCGCACACCTCGTTGAACATTGATTTTTTTTTTTTACAACATTCGATGAAATTCAAAAGAAAACAGTAAAAATGAGTAACCACCAATGTTTGGTTGATGGAATGAGGTGGCAAATCGCGGGGAGGCTGGAAACAGGACAGTCTCAAGTGCAGGTTCCTAGAGACTTTAATGTAACACCAGCGTTGTGTCCAAATTATGGAAACAGTTTAAGAACACTGGATCCATAGAGAGAAAGCCTGGGCAAAGTCGTCTAAGGGCCATGATAGCCAATGAAGATTGGTATTTGTCCATTACAGTGAGAGGTAATAAGGTTGCAACAGCTTCTCAGCACTCTCGTGACCTTTATGCGGCCATGGGCAGTTGAATTTAAAGGGTTACTATTTGCAGAAGGCTACATGACAGATGGCTGTTTGCTATAAGACCTGCTTCTTGCAATCTGCTCACTTCTGCATGCAGGAGAACCCATTTAGCATGGTGCAGAGATCATTGACTTTGGACCAAGGATCAATGGAGGACCACCCTATTCACATATGAGTCTTTGTTCAGCCTAAATAAAAATTATCAATGTACTTTTATCTGGAGAAAACAAGTGATTGGCTCCCGGCCTTCCAACTTCCAAGAAAAAGACCACTATGGCAACGAAGGTTTGACAGTCTGGGTAGGCATGATGTTGGATGGGCATGCACCCCTCCCTGTGTTTGGCAAAGGCTCTGTGACTGGTGTGAGGTACAGCAATGATATCTTGGTACCCTATGTTTGCCTTTTCAGAGAGGCAGTTGGTCCTGATTTCAATTTCATGGACTACAATGCATACCCAGATAGAGCTCATCTGGTCGACGAATTTCTGAAAAATGAGGATATTCGCTTGATGGATTGGGCAGCCAGATCTAAACCATATAGTGCATGTCTAGGATGATTCGAGAGAAAAACTGGAACTTGCTTTCCGCCTAAAAGCATCCAGGGCCTGACAGCATTGCTCGAAGAGTGAAACTAACTGCCATAGGGACACCTAAACTGCCAGATTTCCAGTATATGTTCACATTATGAGAGCATTATAACTGTAAAAGAGAACCATACACCCTATTAACCTATTTTTTGGTTCAATATTGTAAGATCTGTTTTATATCTTCCAATGCTGATGATTGTTATGCACAGTCATGTATGCATATTATAACTGTTGAATGTTTATTTTTGTGGAATTATCAAGCTATGTACGTACCCAATTTCATTAAAATCTGTCCAGTAGTTTTGGAGATAATCGACAAAACCTGAAAATTCTCTTAATTATGAACATGAGTGTAGAAATAATGAATACATTCATTAAATTTGAAACTTTCCAAAATGGCATATATAATTAATTTCACATAGTTTTAAAGAGCAGAAATTTTTAAATATTTAATTGTGATTTCCATAAACTTTCAGATAATGTAAAATTTTCATCACGCTAATAATATAGTTAATCCAGAGTTTTCCCACATGTGTTTAAAAAGGCAGAGTGCTGCTGGTGGAAAAGAGCACTTTTTAGATTGTTATGGGAATTTTTTTTAAAGGCACTTTTTATATTTAAAAGTCAGGCCACTCTTTTCAAGACAGCAATGAGTCAATTTCTTGTTTTTACTGAGGGGCAAGAAGGGTGCAATTTTTAAAATCAAAGGGCAGGTGGGTTGCAGCAACCCCCTGAAACTGTCTGGGAGAAAACCTGGTTAATTGCAAAATCTGAAACTCTAAAATTCATCAATGCCTAAATATTGCATGTTATTCAAAACATAAACAGTAAAATTTTCAATTAAGATATAGTGCATGGGCGTACCCAAGGGGGGGGGGGGGGGGCTGATCGGGCTACAGCCCCCCCCCCCCGAAATTTTCGAAAGTGATATGAAAAAGTGTTGCTTTTTCGTCTTTCTTTTTTGGAAATTTTTTTAATTTTTTTCGATCATACAGTAGACTAACCATTCTCATTAGTCCCATATTAGTCCACATTGACAACAAAGAAGAAAAAGGGGGCAGACGGGATTACAGCCCCCCCCCTCCTCCCAAAATAGTCGAAAAATTAAATGAAAAAGTAATTTTCCTTACTTTTTTAAGATAAATCTGTAATTTTTTCTTCTGTCATACAGCAAAATAGACATTCTCGTTAACACCATATTAGTCCACATTGACATCACAGCATACCCAAAGATGGGGAGGGGGCTGATGGAATTTCAGCCCCCTCCTCTCGAAATGGTCGAAAATAAAATGATAAAATAGTGCTGAATTTTTTCTGCCTGTTTAAGATAAATTTATATTTTTCCCCCTATCCTTTAACAGACTATGCGATTCCTTCGCTTTAGTTCCATAGTAGTCCATATTGACACCAAAGAAGAGAAAGGGGACTGACAGGGTTAGAGCACCTCCCACTCCCCAAAACCAGAATAAGTTGAAAAATTAAATGAAAAAAGTGTTTTTTCCTTCCTTTTTTTAAGATAAATCTGTAATTTTTTCTTCTGCCATACAGCAAAATAGCCATTCTCGTTAACTCCATATTAGTTCACATTGACATCACAGCATACTCAAAGAGGGGAGGAGGCTGTTGGAATTACAGCCCCCCCTCCTCTCGAAATAGTAGAAAATGAAATGAAAAAATAGTGCTGATTTTTTTCTGTCTGTTTTAGATAAATTTGCATTTTCTCCCCTATCATTCAACAGACTAGCCGCTCCCTTCGCTATAGTTCCATATTAGTGTACAATGACACCACGAAATACCCAAAAATG
This sequence comes from Maratus speciosus, assembly GCA_963932465.1. Taxonomy (NCBI): domain Eukaryota; kingdom Metazoa; phylum Arthropoda; class Arachnida; order Araneae; family Salticidae; genus Maratus; species Maratus speciosus. The sequence continues at coordinate 477,128,887 of OZ010796.1, forward strand.
TAAAAGGGGGCTAATGGGGTTACAGACCTCCCCCCAAAAAGTCGAACATGAAATGAAAAAGTGCTGACATTTTTCTTTTTGTTTAAGGGGTCTCAGGACTCTTAAAATTGGAAAAAATGAAAAAAAAAAAGACCATTTTCAACATTTAATATCTTAAAATGTATTTGATTTTAAGACAATTTTAATTGGGAATGAAAGATATAAGTATGTTCTTTCATTTCATGTATTTAAAAAATTATAAGATGCAGAATTAGCACTTACAGGGGGCTCCAAACTGTTACACATTTTTTGAGCAAAAAATCGGCATAACAGCTTACGCGCACGTTTACAAAATAAGTGTTGCAACTAGAATGAAAATTTTGGTATCTACTTATACTTCAGATTGTAATAATTACCCTGAACCTAAATAAATTTGTATTTAAAGCTTTTTTATATTTTTAATACAAAGTTGTATTTAGCTAATGCAAAATTCAGAAAATTTCAACAGTATAATCACCTAAAAAAATTATCTTTTGAACAATAAAAAGGAAATTTTAGGTTCAGTTTATACAGACTAACATGAAACATATGTTTTGAAAATGTCATGAAAAAATATTCATAAGTTTTTGAGATATCGTGCGCGTTATGCCCAAAAACGTCATTTGGAGAAAAATGGCTTCAAAGTTTCCGAAACGACGCTTCAGCTATTGAACGTGTATAAATGTAAAAGCCGCAACTTCACTTCTAATAGGAATTTCAAGGAAACAATTATGTCAAAATGTTCAGAAAAGATAGGAGTTTAACATCTAAAAAAATTAAAATTTCGAAAATTATAAAGCTTTAAGATTCCTGAGACCCCTTAAGATAAATTTGTATTTTGAAAAAAGGGCTGATATTCCTTCTTTTTCAAATAAATCTGTTTTATTTTCTGGTATGCCAAGAATTTGTTTTTCTTGTTAATCCAGTATCCTCCTCAGTCCTGCGACCAAATTTACTTGAAACCAAAAAATCGATTTTCAAATGACTGAAAAATAGCTCCATGCTTGTTTTACTGGATAAATGAAAACGTATTTGGTCAGTTCAAGAGATCTACAAGTAAATTCGACAAATCTAAAAGTAGTTTAATTTAAGGACTTTTTAAATTTCTCTCACAACCAGCGGGCGTCAAGATTGTCAATGCAGAAGTATGTTAATGCGCAGTAACACTACAGCTAATCTCAAGTCGATTTCGGCTAAATCGGAAATTCGGTGCGGAAGAGTTGACTGTAAAAGCAGCTTATTAACTTTCATTTTTCAGTCGCATCTCCATGTCAAAAATTTGTGTTTTTTTCACGAAATTTGCGTTTTCTCTGCGGTCCTTTGAAGAAATTAGCTTTTTCTGCGGCTTTTTGCCGAAATTCGCGTTTTTTTTACGCACTCCTTCGTCGAAATTTGCGTTTTTTCGGCGGATCCGTGACGAAAGCTGCGTTTTTTTCTCGTGATACTGTCGAAATTTGTGTTTTTTCTGCGTTTTTGATGAAATTCAAGTTTTTTTCACGGATTTTTTGTCAAAATTCGCGTTTTTTTTTTACGAAATCCTTCGTCTAAAGTTTTTTTTTTCTGCGGCTTTTTTGACGAAATTCGCATTTTTTCTCGTCTTTTTGATGAAATTCGCTTTTTTCTGCGGCTCTTTGACGAAACTCGCGTTTTCTATGACGAAAGTAGCGTTTTTTCGCGGCTGTTTGACGAAATTCGCTTTTTTCCCGCAGTCTTTTAACGAAATTCACGTTTTTCTGTGGCCCTGCTTTTTCTTTTTTTTGCGATCCTTTAACGAAATTCGCGTTTTTTCCACTTCACTTTGACGGAATGCGTGCTTTTTAGTGATGCTTTGTCGAAATTTCGTTTTTTCTGCAGCCCTTTGACGAAATTCGCGTTTTTTCCGAAGTCATTTGCCGAATTGCACTTTTTTTTTTACGCAGTCCTTCGTCGAAATTTGCATTTTTTCTCGTCTTTTTGATCAAATTCGCGTTTTTTTGCGATCCCTTAAGAAATTAGTTTTTTTTATCGCAACCCTTTGACGGAATGAGTGTTTTAGGCGATGTTTTTTTCGAAATTCGCGTTTTTTCCGCAACCTTTTTTTTTAAATTCGCGTTTTTTCCGTGACATTTTTCTCGAAATTCGCATTTTTTCTGCGGCCCTTTGACGAAATTCGCATTTTTTTTTTCAAGATCCTTTGTCGAAATTTGCTTTTTCCCGATGCTTTTTGACCAAATTCTCTTTTTCCGCAGCCTTTTCACGAAATTCACGTTTTTCTGTGGCCCTTCTTTGTGACCCTGCTTTTTTTGCGATCGTTTAACGAAATTCGCATTTTTCCGTCTCCCTTTGACGGAATGCGTTTTTTTTTTAGCGATCCTTTGTCGAAATTTGCGTTTTTCTGCGGCACTTTGATGAAATTCGTGTTTTTTCTGTGGCCGTTAGCCGAAATTCGTGTTTTTTTATGCAATCCTTCCTCGAAATTTGCGTTTTATCCGCGACTTTTTGACGAAATTTGCGCTTTTTTCTCGTCTTTTTCATGAATGTTGCGTTTTTCTGCAGCTTTTGACGAAATTCACGTTTTTTCTGTGTCCCTTTGACGAAATTTGCATTTTTCCGCTTCCTTTTGACGAAATTCACGTTTTTTCTGTGTCCCTTTGACGAAATTCGCATTTTTCCGCTTCCTTTTGAACGAATGCGTGCTTTTTTAGCGATCCTTTGTCGAAATTTACATTTTTTTCTGCAGCCTTTTGACGAAATTCGCGTTTTTTCTGAGGTCATTTGTCGAAATTCGCGTTTTTTTTTTACGCAATTCTTCATCCTTCGTCGAAATTTGCGTTTTTTCTTGTCTTTTGGATGAAATTCGCGTTTTTTGCGATCCTTTACAAAATTAGCTTTTTTTCGCAGCCCTTTGACGGAATACGTGTTTTAAGCGATCTTTTTTTCAAAATTCGCGTTTTTTCTGCTGCCCTTTGACAAAATTCGCGTTTTTTTTAGATCCTTTGTCGAAATTTGCTTTTTTCCGCAGCCTTTTGACGAAATTCACGTTTTTCTGTGGCCCTTCTTTGTGCCTTGCTTTTTCTCTTTTTTTGCGATCCTTTAACGAAATTCTATTTTTTTCCGCTTCCGTTTGACGGAATGTGTTTTTTTTAGCAATCGTTTGTCAAAATTTGCGTTTTTTTCAATGGCCATTTGACGAAATTCGCGTTTTTACTGTAGTCATTTGCCGAAATTCGCGTTTTTTAGGGAATCCTTCGTTGAAATTTGCGTTTTTTCCTCTGTTTTTTTGGATGAAATTTGCTTTTTTTTCTCGTCTTTTTGATGAAATTTGCGGTTTTCTGCAGCCTTTTGACGAAATACCAGTTTTTTCCGTGGCCCTTTGACGAAATTCGCTTTTTTCTGTGGTCATTTGACAAAATTCGTGCTTTTTCGGTGGCCATTTGACAAAATTCGTGCTTTTTCGGTGGCCATTTGACAAAATTCACATTTTTCCGCAATCCTTCATCGAAATTTGTGTTTTTCCGTGCCTTTTTGACAAAATTAGCGTTTTTTTCTCGTCCTTTTGATGAAATTTGCGTTGTTCTGTGCCCTTTTGAGGAAATTCACGGTTTTCCATGTCGCTTTGACGAAATTAACTTTTTTTGCGATCCTTTACCAAATTAGCTTTTTTTTGTAGCCCTTTGACGGAATGCGTGTTTTTAGCTATCTTTTTTCGAAATTTGCATTTTCCCTGCAAACTTTTGATGAAATTCGCGTTTTTTCTGCGCCCTTATGACGAAATTTGGGTTTTCTCTGTGCTCATATGACGAAATTAGCGTTTCCTCCGCGAGCATTTGACGTAATTCGTGTTTTCTCTGCGATCATTTGACGAAATTTGTCTTTTTTTTCGCAATCTTTTGACAAACTTTGCATTTTATCCATGGCCCTATGACAAAATTTCGGTTTTTTTCCTTTTCGTAACCTTTAAAAAAAATTGGAGATTTTTTTTCTGCGAATGATTGATGAAATTGATTTTTTTCGGCGACCATGTCAAAAATCACGATAGTTTTTTAATCCAACTTTTCGGACTGATGACCAAATTTTTCAAATTTTCGGAAAATTCGGAACAAAGTCATAAGAAATGAAAGATGAATCTAACACATATAATAGAAAAGTAAGTAATTAACTTACCTGTAAAGTCATGCCTAGCTTTAAATTAACATTTGCAGAGGCTTTTGGATTTTGGGTACCACCTCTTTGAGCAGCTGTTTTGGAAGCTGTCAAATGAAAAATATTAATTAACAAACAGTGCATTACCATCTCACAGCTACCAACTTAATGGATTTTTTTTTTAATCAACTAAATCAACTGAAACCAAAAATTTTATTAAATAAAATAAGTTAATAACTACATAGAAACAAAAAACATTTTATTAAATAATTTTTCCAGTTTAAATCATGTTTGTTTGACTTGGAAAAGAAAATAGAAAGTTATCAGCTATGCCACATGAATAGGGTTACCAGATATAGAGTAAAGAGAGAGATCATGGTTGATTCATATCAATTTTCATTTTCACTATTGTAAGCATCATATATAGAATACTATTATATTAAAGGTACTTTTATGTAATTGGGTCTATTAATGATTAGGCTTAGTCAATAACAGAAAGCATTTTATTTCATAATGAAAGCATAGTATCTAGTTTTATATGCATCATTAGTTCTTCCTCTCCACATGAATTCAGCCAAATATGATTTTAAGTGATAGTGATGACGGGCTGAACCACAATATTTCTTGTTATACCACTTTGAAATACAATTTAAGAAACTCGATCAAGATCATTTAAACAATGTTCCTTGCCAAATGCACTTTTTACTGCAACAAGAACGAACATTGCATCTCCATATAATGCTATCATTAAAATACAGTTTCATGTTCTTTCGTACAAAACACATTTCTAGGCAAAATATCATTTTCTTGAGGAAAAAAAAAGAATATAGGTTGTTTTTCTGAAGCTGCATGAGGCGAATGACAGGAAAGGGTTGCAATTCAAATGATGCCCATTGAACAAGATCTCTGAAATTATCACTGCCACCCGACTAACATAAAAGTACCATATTAAGATATACTAAATGCAGATAACGTATCCTGGAGAATTATGTCATAAATTAAAAAAAGCCTATTCTTAAGAAAAAGTTAATGCAGGAAAAATCAGATTTTTCTTAGCCTAGTTTTCTTTTCTTTTAATTCGCAATATCTGTGTTAAAAAACTTCTTTTTGTTTATTCAACTCCAAGAAGCTGGAAGTCAATCATCAGAATCAGATCATCAGTTTTGGACAGATAACATGTTTTGTTATGCAAAAGAAACCATGCACAAATTTCTTTTTTAATTAAAGAAAATAATGTCATGTATATTTCCACAAAAAAAAAGAAAGGCAAAATATTTTTAAACAAATAAAATGTGCAAAGAAACATAGAAAAGTGGCAGGGTGCATTTTCTATGTCTAAAACGGACAGAGTGTATCGGCACTCAAAAACAAAAGGTCAGTGTGCGGCGATCTTTGAAAAATGTCAAATGGGCAAATTAGGGAGCATGGAGATTAACTATCTTTGGTGCACTTATACTGACATCATAAAAAAATTCAGCATCAAGTGGTGAATGGAAACATGTTCCAACCAAAGATTTTTGATAGGGGGCTTAACAGAACTTTTTTGAAAAATGAAATTTGTTGAATATTGGAAAGGGGGCTTATATTTGGGTGGGGGCTCATTTTCAGAATTTTACTGTAATCAAAACTTATTATTTTACCATAATTCAAATATGCTTAATTATGATGAAAATTTGGGAATTAAGGGGGCAATTTACCTTTTCAACAATTTTTCTTTTTTTAAAAAAATATGGTTCAAATGGTGAGCTCACTGCATTTTAATGTTCAAATAAAGTACATTTTGAAAAAAAAATTTAACTGCATATTTAATTAAAATTTAAAAAAAATTATTTAATTTTTTAAAATCCCTACTACTTTTTTTAAATATTGATAGTTTTGCCCAATTCTTTTTTAAAAAGATTTTCAAATGTGTATTACATAAGACTGTGTATGGATTTTTAGATACATCTAATATTACATTTAGTAATTTTTTTACTAATATATATAGCATAAAACGATTAAATCTGACACAATCTTCATATACTTTTATTTATTTATTTTTTTTTAATTAAAAACCTGAAGGCTAATTCCATGCACAGATTTATCACATACAGTCACCTCTGTGAAATTTGTCAACATATAATCCACAAATGTCTATTATCAGCTCTACACATTGGAATATAAACAATGAAAATTGTTATTAACAGTTCAACTCACAGTTAAAGTTAAATATGGTAATTTTTTTCATGAGTTATCAATTTTCCAATGAATAAATATTTAAATATAAATTAGATATAAATATTTAAATTTCCTTGAGCAACAAATTTTATCTTTGAGCAAGAAATGAGTGTTCATAGACCAACGAAAAAAGTTATTGACAACAATTTTCTGAAACTACCATTTTGTTGTGTTACTTTTTAAACAGATAAATGATCAGTAAAATTTGTATTGTATGTAATTTAATTTTTCTTTAAATTAACTTAGTTAATAAATATATTAAACGAATGTTGCATTGTGTTTTTCTTTTCCATTGTAAATGTAATTTCTGTGCAGTTGTTTCTAATTTATCTTCAGACTTTAAAAAATAAAATGTAAACAAAGGGATGATCTATAATGCACAAAAACCCTCGGTCCCTAAGTGTGCAGATTTCATATAGTTGACTGTATATAACAAAGAACATGTACAAAAAAATTAAATCTCTATCTCAAATACAAAAAAAGACTTAGCATTTTTAAAGCACGAAAATGAAGAAAATATGAACATGGAGAAAAAGCCATTTAAAGTTTTAATTTGTGTGGGTAATTGTGCTAGGTGTATTAAAAAATTTTACAATATCTCAGGATATAATTGTCATATGGGTAAAAATGAAGTTTCAAAATATTCACAATTAAACAGGCTTTCATTTAATATTTAAAAATAAAAATTGATTTTTTGATCAATTTTGAAGTAAACTGACCCTTTAAAGCAGAACTAGTCTAAGTTTCAAACACTATCATAGAAATAGAAAACATTAAGGGAGTATCTATCATACATTCAAATTTTTGAAAAGGCTATTGCACTACAAAACTAGAAAAGGGGGGATTTAAAAAATTCAAAGTAAACAGCAAGTATTACTCTATGTATTACCCCAAAGCTGGATTACACTAATGAATTATCGAGCAACTGAGGTTTTGTTATTGGTAATAACATCCTTATTTAATAACAAATGTATTTTATCATAATTATTTCATAGCTATTTTGATAATAAAATTTATAAAACAGTGGTATAATATTTTTATGACAATTACTAACGTTTTTAATAACCAACTAAAAAAAAAAAAATAATAATAATAATTCATAAGTTTGATTGTAAATACAGTAGACTCAATAAAATCCACACATCACAGCAGATGTAAACAATGAAACTTTCAGTTCAGATGTAAGGGCAAAATTACAGAATTTTTTAGTTTTATATCATTCCGTATGTATTTTTAACATGTAATTCTCGATAATATGAGTGAACTCAGGCTTTTTCATGAAGGAAGTATAAATTTATTTGGTACTTTTCGGTTAGCCAGGCACCAGTGTTATATATACATATACAAGATGGGGCAAATAAAAGTGGCCCGGACAAGTGGATACAGTTGGACAGGAATGATTGACATGCACACCACATGATCGAAATCAGTTCAGATCTTAGTGCAGGCTGTGTCAGAGTAAGTGTGATCCAACAGGATGGAGCAACTGCCCATACAGCCAGCCGAGCCACAGATACAATTTACACAACCTTCACTCCTGATAGTGTTGTTAGCAGAGGTCAGTCTGGTCTTGGCCCTAGCTGGCCACCCAGGTCACCTGATCTGTCAGCGTGCAATTACTTTTTGTGAGGAAAGGTGTATTGCAACAACCCTAATAGTCTTCTAGAACTGCAGCAGAGCATTTCTGATGAGATTGCAGCAATTCCACAAGTCCAGCTTCAATCTGCCTTCTGCAACTTGCTGACCAGGGCCCAAAAGTTCTAACAGATGTGTTCATTTTGAAAATCTGCTATAAGCAGGTTAGCGAACTAGTATTTCCTTTCCATTGATGTGTTTCTTTGTAACCTGGAATTCTGTTCTCCAGGCCACTTTTATTTGCCCCACCCTGTATATATTGTATATATACATATACTGTATTACATATACATACCGTATACATATACGTATATAAATGCATTTATATGTATACACATATATATATATATATATATATACACATATATATGTATATATAACACTAGCGTCCAGCTAACTGAAAAGTACCATTTATTTTTGAAAAAAAATCAAGATATTGCTGATTTCACTGGTTATCACAATGTTTTTACCAAATACATTTATGCATTAATCAAGCTTTTTTGGATATTAAGACTGACTAAACTTGATATAAAACTTCCTTACTTTATGATGTTAATGTGAATTAATAGGGTACTTTTATGAGGAAAGTTTCATTGACTAATTCAAGGGAAATGTATTCATCTTTATTATGCATATTTAACAAAACATTATTAATTATTTACTTGACCTTTACTAATTTAATCATTTTTAATATCTTGTTTTTTATCATTTTAGTTTATTACCTTGCTTATTTTAATATTTTACAATATTGCAAGCATTCAGTATAATTTTGATTGCATTATTACACTCAAATTACTGTTTAAAAATGTAAACAAAGCAATGACCAGAAATCTGCAAAATTCTAAAATATGCACAACCTCTGGTGCCAAGCTTTGAATATTTGAAGGAGCCTACTACTGTATTATACAAAATGGCAGATCATTATTCTATGTAGAAATTATCTATATTAATAAAAGAAAGATGTTAGAGTATGTGTGTCTGTTAGCTTGTTGGTGATGGCTAGAGAAATATATTGCATGTAGAGGCTTACAGATTTGGTTGATTGTATGAGGTTTAATGGCGCAAAATTCGTTAAAGAACATGCTGCGCCAAAATAAGTAGATTAAAACCACAAAAACTGAGATAAAAACAATGAGAAAAGCAATCTGGATGGGGTATCCCACCCAGATGCAGTCAGACAAGTGTAGAAAAATTAATTTTAAATCCTAAAAACAGTAGAGTATAACAGTAAACATATTTCAATAAAGAGTGCAGTCTGAATGGTGTTCCCATTCAGATGCCATAAAAGTGTAAAAGTAAATTCTGAGTTATTAACCCAATGATAGAGATACAAAAATTAAATTTCAAAATAAAATCCTGCATGTTTTCAAAAGGTACAGAATGCTCCATGAGGTGTTTCCTCAATGAGGTTTGTCAAGATTAGTGATGATGAATGAAAATAAATTCTATACAAACACCGGAAGCCCAGACAGTCAGTTAAAACATGATGAATGGTCAGGTAATCAAAATGATAATGTGGACAAACGGGTGCATCCTCCCAAAGTAAAAGATGTTTATAAGTGATCCTTGAATGTCCAATTCTCAGACGAGTCAGAAAAACATCGAATTTTCTGTGAAGATAACTCGGAAGCCAGGCCATGATGGTTGGTTTAATATGATGCAGTCGTTTATTGTTGTATTCCAAACACCAACTTTCTTTCCATTTATTCTAAATAAAATTATTTATAAGTAGTTTAAGGTCTGAGAATGGAATTTTATGTTGTAATGGATTAAGAGCATGTTTTGCCGCCTCATTAGCTTTCTCATTTCCAGTAATACCCATGTGTCCGGGTACCCAGCAGAATAAAATGTTATAGCCACATCTTGGCAATTTATTATAAAAATCTGACAGATGAGAGCCTACAAATTTGGTTGTGAATAGAAAAAGACAAGTCCCAATGCACCAGAAACTCAGAGTTTTCATTTTTTGAAAATCAGCCAAAATGGAAATTAAAAACCCTTATCAAACCATAATAAATGAGCAATTTCCTTGTTTAGATGCATGTCTGCAGAAAACATGGTTTTCCAAGTATATAGATCAATGACAGGAGAAAAACAGTTCCATTTTTCCTACAGTTTGAAATCATCATCACTCAGTGCACCATGGAAAAAAAATAATGATAGCCACAAATAACCTGATATTTTTCAGTAAATAAGGTGGTGCTTTTCATTAATAAAAATGTGAAAATTTACCATTTTAAAAATCATATATATTAAAAGAAAAGGCTATTTTTGTCAGTTCAGTGCATCAAAAATGAATATCTGCGCATGCGTCCAAAATCTCTTCCGGGCTGTCCGATCTCTTTCACTGAAGTGAACGATTCACCGTAGACAGAGAAACATGATCACATCATCGCAACTTTTACTCTGTGTATCATCGTCATCAGGGTAAACAGCGCATGTGCGGACACTGTGGTCCAATGGGAGTTCAGTGTGTGCACAAGACTTCCTGCCTAGATACAGATTTATTCTTAGGATCTTAGGCAATGAATAATTTATTCTCCCATGCTGTAGTCGTTAATATAGTAGCACGCACGTTGCTATCTCTAATATTATTTACTGTAAGGTGCTGCTTTGAAATAGTAAGTTTATTTGTTATTATTTATTTTTTTTTGCTGTGTCCATTTCGATCTCTATTATTTTGCTCTGCTGTTTAATTTTCATAGCGAGTCCTAGGCTTATTTAGTTTAGTTATGGATCTAGCATCCTACAATCTTCGCGAAATTGAGCCGGACGGAAATTGCTTATTTAGGGCGCTGTCTGTGTTCCTGTATGATACAGAAGATCATCACCCGCGCGTACACCACGCCATTGTAAAACATGTAGTCGGTAATTGGGATGTTTATCATCCGTTTATTGTTGGTGATCTTTCTTACAGTGTTCCTATTACTCAGGTAAACGATTACATGAATATTATGTCAAGAAACAGTACGCATGGTGGACACTTAGAATTAAATGCCGCAACCGCAATTTTTAATATTTTTGTCACAATTATCAATGCACAAAACAATAACGTCACAAATTTGGGTGTAAATGCTCGAGGCAAAATAGAAGTTAATTTATTGTATGATGGAAATGGACATGATGGTCACTATACGGTATTGCTCAAAAAGGGCAAAGAACAAATTCGGCAGGAAAAAAATTCATCTCCCTCCAAAAAACGAAAACTGCAAGAGAGAAATAAAAAGTATTATGCAGAGCAAAAAAAGGTTGAATCATCTCCTTCCAAAAAACAGAAACGGAAGGAGCAAAATAAAAAGTATTATGCTAATAGAAAAAAGGTAGAGTCAGTTTTAAAGCCATATAAAATTCAGTATAGGTGTGCCGTTTCCGACAACATTTCAAATTTATCTCCGTCCAACTTAGGTAATTTAGACAACACATGTGCTTATTGTAATGCGTTGTATTTTTCATCAGAAAAGAATTCAAATGCCTTATTTAATTTGTGTTGTTCTAACAAAAAGTTCAAACTGCCCGAATTTCAAATTATTGATGACATAAGAGATCTATTCACTGGAAATAATGACATGTCGAAAAACTTTAGGCAAAATATTAGGCAATATAATAATGCTTTATCCTTCGTGTCATTCGGTGCCAATATAAAGTTACCTCCTGGTTACGGTCCTTATTGTTTCAAAATTCTAGGTTCAGTACACCACAAAATTTCCCCTTTGTATCCAGATAATTCGACCCATGCTTCTTATGGTCAATTGTACATTTTAGACTTTTCTGAAGCAAACGAAATAAGGTTAGAAAAGGCTGAGAATAGTTCTATTAGAGAGGACATTCTTAATATAATAAATATTAATTTAATTAAATGTAATCCATACGTTAAGTGCTATAAAACGATGCATCAAAAAATATCTGAGGAACACGAGCTAGCTTTAAAACAAAACAGAGTGCCAGTTGATTTTGTTATGCGCTTTTATCATGAACCGCTACCAGATCCTCGCCGTTACAACGAACCAACATGCTCAGAGGTTGCAGCGGTTTTTGAATCTAATGATGGTGCTCCACCATCTCATAGGTACATAAATGTTTATTCTAAAGATGGTGGACTGAAAACTCTAGATTTTGATAGTATGCATTGTGATCCGATGTCATATGTACTGATTTGGCCTTGCGGTGAACCAGGTTGGCATATTTCAATGTCAGCGGGGGGAGAGAGGAAAACTAATGTTCGTGAAAATATTTCCATGAGAGAATATGTTTCTTATAGACTTATGGTTCGAGGATGTCCTCCTAAGGGAAATTTCAATCCGTTAATTAATGCTGGGAAATTAACTCAGCAATTGATAGTTGATTATTACTGTCGCATCGAAGGTGACAGATTAAAATTTATCCGTAGTCAACAGGCAAAATTGAGAGTAGACACATACGCTGGCCTTGCAGATGCTCTGTTTGCACGTGCTGATAAAGAAAACTTACGGGCGGGGCGGATTGTTATTTTACCTTCTTCTTTTACTGGTAGTCCTCGAAACATGATTCAAAACTATCAGGATGCCATGGCAATGGTAAGAAAATTTGGCAAGCCAGACCTTTTCTTAACGTTTACATGTAACCCTTTATGGCCAGAAATAACTAACAGCATACATCCTTTTGAAACTGCTAATAACAGACCAGATGTTACAGTTCGTGTTTTTCATTCAAAAATTAAAGAACTTTTACATTTGATAAAAGAAAGAAAAATATTTGGCGAAGTACAAACATACTTATATACGGTTGAATTTCAAAAGAGAGGTTTGCCCCATGTGCATTTATTATCTCTTCAAGATAATTGTAAATTTAGAGAAATAGCAGACATAGATAAAGTTATTTCTGCAGAAATTCCCGACCCTAATGATACAGTCTTACATAACTTAGTTAAATGCCACATGGTACACGGTCCTTGCGGTAGTCTTAATCCAAACTCAATTTGCATGACTGATGGTAAATGTAAGAAAGAATTTCCAAAAGAATTTGTTCTGGAAACTAAGGAAAATGTTAATGGTTATCCCCTTTATAAAAGGAGAAATAATAACAGGACTATTTCTAAACATATTAAAGATAAAAATATTGAGGTTGACAACCGTTACATAGTTCCTTACAATCCCTTTCTCTTACTTTATTTTCAAGACCATATTAATGTCGAAATTTGCGCGAGTGTTCACAGTATAAAATACATACATAAATATGTTTACAAAGGTCATGACTGCGCCAATGTGCAGATAACTGCTGAAGGTGGTGTGCTTCATCATGATGAAGTTACTGCTTTCCTAAACACTCGATATGTCAGTCCATGTGAACACAATCATTCGCTTGCCTGTGCATTTGCCAGAAGAGCAACAAATATATTTTCAGGATGATAAAGCCGCGGAAGCTTTACTTAGATCAGAATTAAGAAGCACACAACTTATTGCATGGTTTAATTTAAATAAGGATCCAGAAACAAAAAGCCCTTTTATTTATCCAGAAACACCTCTTCATTATACTTGGGATAAAACTAAGTGTATTTGGAAAAAACGCTCTAACTTTCGTAGAGTAATTGGCAGAATGTATAATGTTTCTCCCTCTGAATCCGAGCGTTATCATCTTAGGTTACTGTTGCTTCATGTAGTTGGGGCTACAAGTCATGAAGATATAAGAACAGTTCATGATGTTGTTTTTTCTTCTTTCAAAGAAGCAGCTATGCAAAGTGGATTACTTCAGGATGATACTGAGTGGCTGCGTTGTTTGCATGAAGCATCAGTTCTTCAAATGCCATTTCAATTAAGGCAGTTATTTTCTTTCATTGCCATTTTTCAACAACCATCAAACGCTACTCAATTATAGGAAACTTTTAAAGATTATCTTAGTGAAGATTATTTGCAGCTTCATGAGCCGAATAAAGCTTATCATTTTAGTCTCAGGGATATTAATGAAACACTTAAATTACATGGTTTTTCTCTTTCAACTTTCAACTTGCCAGTTATTAATGATTTCTTAATAACTGATCACAACATCAATTTCTCTAAAAATCCAAATCTTGACTATAATTTAATGATTCAGCAAGCTAATGATGAACAACTTTTAATCATTAACGAAATCAGTAAAGTAATCCAAGCGAATAATACAAATAAAAGCAATGCATATTTCATAGATGGTCCAGGTGGTACTGGGAAGACATTTGTATACCAGTGTCTTATACAAAAATGCTTCGATTTAGGTATAGAAATTATCTCTGTTGCATGGACTGGCATTGCTGCTATGCTCTTACCAAATGGTCGCACAGTACATAGTAAGTTTAAGTTACCTTTGATTCTGCATGAAACTTCAGTATCGTCTTTAAAAATTAATAGCAAAGCTGCTTCTGATATTAAGTCAGCAAGACTGATAGTTTGGGATGAAGCACCTATGGCAAATGTTTATGCATTAATGACTGTTAATAGACTTCTGCAAGATATAATGACCAATAATATTATTTTTGGTGGGAAGATAATCGTTCTTGGAGGGGATTTTAGACAGGTATTGCCAGTAGTTCCACATGCCTCACGACAAACAATAACTCAAAATTGCATCAAATTTTCACCTCTTTGGCCATATTTCAAGGTTTTTCGGTTATTTAAAAACATGCGAGCTAGGTCAGACGAATTGGAGTTTTCAAAGTTTTTGCTTAAAATTGGTGATGGAAGTTATCCATCAGTCAATGATGAACCATCATATGGTTCTTCTGTTATTGATTTACCTTTAGAAATTATTGCAAAAGAAGATATCGTATCTGAAATTTTTGGCAAACATTTTGCTTCACCAGATCATGTTGTTAATTTTTCTAAATTTGCTATTCTTGCCCCCAAAAATGAGCATTGTAATGAAATAAATTCTAAAGTTCTACATCTTATACCTGGCACACAGAGAACATACGCTAGCGTAAATAATCTCATAACTGATGATGAAAGCCAAATTCTTCAATTTCCTGCAGAATTTCTAAACAGTTTAGAGTTAAGTGGTTTGCCTCCACATAATCTCACATTAAAAGTCGGTGCAATTGTAATGCTGTTAAGAAACCTAAATGCTACCCAGGGTCTTTTAAATGGGACAAGACTAATTGTGAGGAATATGTATGACAATTGTTTAGATTTAGAAATTATCACTGGCGAAAGAAAAGGGCAAAGAGCTTTGATTAATAGAATCGACCTATCACCATCAGACACATCACTCCCTTTCTCTTTTAAAAGACGCCAATTTCCCATACGTCTGGCTTTTTGTATGACTATCAACAAAGCACAGGGACAAACTTTAGATTGTGTTGGTATTTATTTACCCCAGCCTGTTTTTAGCCATGGTCAGTTATATGTAGCTATGTCTCGGGTGCGTTCATTTGAGAACTTAAAGGTTCAAATACTACCAAAAGGCAATAGAACACTGAATGTAGTATATAAAGAGGTCCTATAATAAACAACTAAAGGGAACCTGGCATTCATGCATGTAGAATGTTTTGCTTGATGTATGTCTGTCGGAATTTCAGTTTGTAGAAATAAGTAAACAAATTTTAGGGTTACTGAGTAATGCAATAATAAATTTTAGTATGCATCAGTGCAGTTTGTCTGGGCTTATATTGTACAATAATAAATATGCTGGATAATGAAAAACCTATATGATTCATCGGTTCATGTCGATAAAATGGAAAAATGCTCTAAATGTACAAATAAGGTGACAAGGTACCAAGTTTTTAATGTTATTTATAAGGGGATAATCTTAGTATTTGCATTCATGCGTCCAGTGTGTTTAGCCTTGCGCATGTCTGCCTATGCTTTAATTATAGAAATGTTCAACAAATTTGGGGCTTATATTGTACAATAATAAATATGCTGGATAATGAAAAACCTATATGATTCATTGGTTCATGTCAATAAAATGGAAAAATGCTCTAAATGTACAAATAAGGTGACTAGGTACCAAGTTTTTAATGTTATTTATAAGGGGATAATCTTAGTATTTGCATTCATGCGTCCAGTGCGTTTAGTCTTATGTGTGTCTGCCTATGCTTTAATTATAGAAATGTGCAACAAATTTGGGAGCCTATGTTGTGCAATAATAAATTTTTGTTTGTTCTATGCATGTAGTGCAGTTTGCCTGATCCATTTCACTTACTTTCATTTAAAGAAGGGTTAAAAATAAAATTGCGTAGTATATAAGAAAATTATTTTAGTACATGCATTAGTGCACTGGCCTGATGCATGTTTGTGTATACTCAATTCAAAGGTTCAAATAGGTCGAAGGGTTTTAAGAGATTCAATGTTGTCTACAATAAGGTAATTTTAGTAATCCATTTTCATTCATGCATGTCTTGCTTTTTTGCATGGTCTGTTTGTAAATATGTGTGACAAAAATTTTAATGTTCCCAACAAATCTTTTTTAATAACATCGAAATGGACACAAATATCTGAGTATATATGTATTGTGTATGTGTTTTTTTTTTAGTGTTTTTTTTCTTTTTCATTTTTTTTTCCAATTTTTTTGCTGATTTAGGAAATATGCCTCATGGTACATAGATACCAAGGATTTATGTGTTTTGAATACCACCATTTCAGTTCAATAACATTTTCTTTATATATTCAAACATTTAAATGTAAAATTAAGGCAAATATTAATTTTCTGAAATATAATGGTATTCAAATTTTGGATTTCTTGGCATCTCATGGGGGAAACCGCCTTTTTCAGCATTTTTCCTTTTTTTGTTGTTTTTCTTTTCAGTAGGCATGCTTGAATATTAGTGTTTTTTTTATAAAATCTAATCTTTTAGAAAATAAAAAGTAGGCATGGAAATGTTTGAGAAACCCCCTTAAGTTCAGTACTTTTAAGTTAGCACAGCACATAATTTTACATAATTTCCTACATTTTAGAGTCTTCTGCATACAGTAATGTTTTTTTGTTGTTTTCATGGGCGTGCAGTGCTCATACATGCATTAGCAACTGTAACATTTACATATTTAGTGTAGTTTATAGATTGATGCATGAATTTTCATACATCCAGCTTATTGTTTGTTTGTTTGTTTTTTTTGGGGGGGGTGGGGGGTGGGGGGTCGGTGGTGCACTAATGGGAAAGTCATTTTTGACTGGTGTGCTAACGAAAAAATACCCAAAATTTTAGTAATATCAATTTGTGACGATGGTTAAGTTAACTTTATGCAACTCGGTATTACTTTAAACGTTCTTATATTTCCTATATTCTTTGTGGAATACATCATAATTACAAAAAGTAATCAAGCAAGAAAAACTTTCGTAAAAACTATGACACTCACACTACAATTTTTATAATATTTTTTTATATTTTTTGGTAGCATATTCCTGTTTTCCAATTTTTCCAGGAAAAAAGTTTTTTTTACCCAAAATTTTAAACCTGTTTTCAAATAATTTGTGATAATGTTGTCATTTAAATCTATGCACAAACATCAATAGTAAAAAATAAATTTTAAAACCGTTCGTAGCAGGAAATTTTTTGAAAAACCGTCAACTTTACACGAGCATGCCTGCTGAAAAATTAAAAGGGTATAGCGAGTACGGGCACTCGACCTCTTGGGTGTACATGGAACTGAGTGCAACAGTGACAGTCATTTTTATTTTCTGATTTCATCGTGTAAAATATGAATTTTGTCAAATATCGTGGAAAATATGCAAATTTCGTCGAAAGATTATGGAATAAAACACAAATTTCGTCCTAGGATTGAAAAAAAAAAAAGTGATTTCATCAAAGGATCGCAGAGTAAACGTGAATTTCATTCAAAGGACTGCAGAAAAAGTGCGATTTTTGTCAAATGGTCGCAGAAAAACACTGATTTTGTCAAAGGATCGCAGAATACATGCAAATTTCCTCAAAATGTTGCGGAATTATTCATGTTATGCACCTTCAGTGTCCCACTCCCCACTAGCTTTCCCCCCGCAGGAGGGCCTTTTTCTAAATTTTGCCGTCACACCTCATGTGACATATCGTTGCAAAGGCCTGTGAGGGGGCACTTTCCTAAATCGATATATCGGAATATCATGATATACAGATGCTGATTTATCATGATATTTAATTCTAGACATCGCCCAGCCTTTGCGGTAAGTAAACTTTTTTTCTTTAGTGCTATCAAATTGTTTGCCGTCAAGTTTTGACGGGTTCCATCTAGTATTTTTTTAAGGTCTTTTCATATTTTCTTGCTTTTGTTTATTTTAAAATCATAATCACCAGGAACCAGGATGGAGTTACTGAAAAGCAAAAAAATACTTGCATTTAGACAGTATTTTTGTGGTACTCTCATTTTTAAAAAATCTGAATAATTACTATTTTTTAAAAAATTTTCAAATCTGAGGCCATTTTCATAATTTCCTTTTTTGTGCAGTTTAAAATCACTACTGACAGCGCTCAAATGGATTAATAAGGATACCAACCTGTTATCAGTACTTTTGTGGTACTGATGGCACATTTGGTTTTAAAAATATATTAATATTTACTACTTAAAAATAAATAAATATATTTTTTCCAATATGATATAGTGCATTTTGGACAATGGGTTTAATGGTACTATCAATGGTTTAATTTTTTTTTTTTTGTCTTTTTTCATTTGTTAAAATGCTTTAGTACAAACAGTTTGTGTCAAATATTTCAAATTTCCAATATTTTTTATGCATTCAGCTTCCTGTTCATATTCACCTTTTTTCAAATTTAAAATTTATAATGTTTGAATCTTATTTAATACTTCATTTATAAATGTTTGGATCTAGTCTTAAATCTTCATTTATAATTACTTCATTCAATAATTGTTGTTTCAAATTTAAAATGTATGACGCTTGTATCTTGTTTAAAAACTCAATTTATAATTTATACTTAAAATAGCTGATAATTTGTAATATTCTATAATGATTATATATAGTATACAGTCAACTCTGTGAAATCCGCACACTTAGAGACTTGGGGTTTTGTGGATTATACATCTTTGCGGATTATAGATTATCCCTTTGTTTACATTTATTTTTTAAAGTCTGATTATAAATTAGGAACAACTGCACAAAAGTTACAATTACAATGGAAAAGAAAAACATAATGCAACATTGGTTTAACATATTTAATAACTAATTTAAAGAAAAATTAAATTATATACAATACAAATTTTACTGATTATTCATTATTTTAAACATTGACACAACACAATGGTGGTTGGTTTCAGTTCAAATTCAGTTTTGGTTTGTTGTCAATAATTTTTCTGTAGTTTATGAGCACTCATTACTTCTTGCTCCGAGATAAAATTTTGTTACAAGGAAATTTAAATATTTATATTCAATTTATACTTAAATATTTATTCATTGGAAAATTGATAACTGAAAAAAATATATACAGTGGAACTCCAGTTATACATTACCTGAGTTGTACATTTCCCTCAGTTATACTTTTAAAGTCACTGGTCTTGATCATTTGCTGTTAAAATTTAGCTGAGTTATACATTTTTTAAATATACGTTTCCCTCAGTTATACGTTTTGTTTTTGCATCCCCGGATGAAATTTTATCTTACTTATATGTTTTGTAGAAAATATTTTTGTTTCTGAACCTTTTCTACACCTTGCCAAATTTTTTCTTTATGATTTCTGGGATTTTAACTAACGATGTGCAAAAATGGAGCATATGAGAAGTAAGAGGGGGGGGGGGGGGAGGATAGAGGTGTTCATTACAGGTTTTTGATGAATGATTTACATGATTTTATTCATTTCTTTTTTTATACTCTGTGTGTAAATAGTATTTTTTTTATAAAGTTTTTATGATAAAATAACCTTTCTTTGTGCACTTTTCTGATGTACAGTCGTGGAAAAAAAAAGTAAACATCCCCTACTAACTCCTCAACAAATTATCGTAGAAGAAAGTTACAGGTACCGAGCGACTGGAAATAAAGTGTAATGATGTAAGTAAGTTAAATGATGTATATAAAATTTGCTTAGGGGGCCATCTACATATTAAAACAAACCATAACTTTGTCTTTTTCAATAGCAGTACACAATTCTGACAGCATAAATGAACTCTACACCCTTCAATTAGTCTAAAAACAAATTTTTATGCAATTTGTATGATAAGTTTCCGAGAAATTAATTATTTTAAAATGAGCGTATTTTAAGGGCTGTATCCAAATTGAAGTTCGGTACTCGATTGTTAACCGAGAGAGCTCCCTTCTTGATCAAGGCACCTAAAGAAGTCAATTAAGCCTGTTAGATTACAGGATAGCATAAGAAATTTCAAAATATCTAGTCACTTCTTTCATAGAAGGCCCATTAAACCATCATTTTGCCGTTTTTTAAGCATAATTTGAAAACTACTTGGAAGAAAAATGTGAAATTTTGGATTTCCATAAAGCAGGACTTAATAAATCTGAATCCATCAAAAAAATTGTAGGTTACAATTCATAATTCTTTTTAATATTAATTTCATAATTCATATCAAAAAATTATAAAAATTGCAAATTCAATGTATTTATGTTTGGGTATATTAGTATTATTGCTACACAAAAAATTAGAACATTAGGATCATAATTTCAGAAGTTATAAATAAAAATATGAAAATGTAATTTAACATTAGAAGTACTAAATTTTGAATGTTTATAATTCATTAACTTATCATTCAAATGACTTGAAATTTGGTGTCTAGGCATAGTTTGAACCAAAGATTTGAAATATTTTGTTAAAATTGGGTATTGTCATTAAAAAAAAATGAAGTTTGGATTCGTTTTAATATGTAGATGGCCCCTGAAGCAAATTTTATATACGTCATTTAAAAGCAGACTTTATTTCTAATCGTTCGGTACCAGTAACTTTCGTCTACGATAATCTGTTGAGGAGTTAGTAGGGGTGTTTACTTTTTTTTTCCATGACTGTACCTTATATTTTAACTCTGTTTCATTTTCTCGAATTTATGTTATGGTGCATAATATTTATGAAACTTCGTTTTTCGATGAAAAAGGTAACTGAAACTTGTCAGCAAAACAAAATTTTAACGATATTATATTTTAAAAAGGTCTTGGTAGATCCTTAATTGATTGTACGTTTTACTGAGTTACATGTTTTGTTATGCAGTCCCGGACAAAATGTATAACTGGAGTTCCATTGTATACCAAATTTTACTTTATGAGTTTAACTATTAATGATAATTTTCATTGTTTACATTCCAATGTGTAATGCGGATTATACATCAGCAGATTTCACAGAATTGACTGTATATATACGTTTTGCAGGTTATTTTCATATTTTTTGCAATTTAAAATTGCTATAAACATGGCCTGGATGGAAATACAAAAGAACAAATAATACCCACTGATAGGCAGTAACTTTTGCGGGCCCAGGCAATGCAGAGCGGGTTTACTAGTTTTATGATACAATAATAGATAATATTGATCCTTTAATAATCTCAATGAATATTTGTCAAAACTTTAATTTATTCATTTTGTAAATATTTAAAGAGTTATATCTGTTATGATGTTAAAAGATTTTCCCTCTACACGGAATTGAAGTAAGAAATGCAGTATTTTATTTTTTTTGTATGTGTGAATTAGAAATTATGCTTAGATCTTGAAATATTGCATATTTCAATAAACCATTGTTTTCTCAAAACGTTTTTGCTGGAAACAAAATTCATACACATAATAAGAAAATGGTATACTAACTAGAGACAATTAAGATTTTCTTTTAACCAATCAAATCAGCCATTTAAGAGGATTGGATGACTAAAGATGAATATTAAAGTAATTGGATTGTGAGAATGGGTGAATTTTTTAATTTGTTATTGTTTCTGGTGGTGCTTTCAATCATTTTTGTTGATGATAAGTTAATTATTTTCTAAATGGATGAATTTACATGTGGTTGTGTTATTGGTAAGATGAGTCTGGCTGAGGTTACTGAAGCTGTTGGTATTGACCAATCTATGGTTTTGAGTAGGGCTGGATGATATCAGAAATTTAATATCGCAATATATCAACGAGTTAATATCGATATTACTGATATATCACGATAACTACTGTAGAGATCTGCATGGTCCGGGGCCTATTTTCGTTTATGTCACTTGGGCTGGCCCGAGCCATACTTCTTTCTGAAGGCTCGGGCCTGGTCTCATTCCACCCTTTTTGGACAGGGCAGGGCCGGGCCATAACTTTTTCTAAAAGCTCGGGATGGGCCGGGCCTAACATTTTTTCTGTACAGAGCCGGGTCTGGTTTCATTCCTAATCTTCACGGCCTGAAATTTTCAATCCTAGTTTTGACCCGGACAATATGAAAATTATTGTTTCAGCGTGGCCTGGTCCATTCAAAGGTCAGTAGAATTAGACCTGGCTCAAAAATTTTTGCAAAAAAATGTATACTCTTTTAAATCGCCATTATTTTATACTTAAACATTAAAATTTATTCTTTTTAAAGAATAGTAGATTTGTATGCTTATTAAAATATAGCTGAATTAAAATATCGTAAAACGTGTGAAAAAGAACCTGCCAATGACGGAACACTGTTTTAAACTGAAAAGTGTGTTTATCCATGCAAAATTAATATACTAATATGTAAGAAAAGAATATACAAAACATTTTCTCTTGCTAAGAAGGGAACTTGTCTATAACGCATTTTTTTTCTATGAAATTCCGTCTTAGAAGATTTTACTGTATAGTATTTTTCAGATTTTTAACACTTCAATACATGGAATATGGATTAACAATATTAATGATAACACATTTACATACACGAAATAGAGATTCATTAAAAAATAAATATTGCACTTTGCTGTACTTCTATATAAGGGGAGATTATAAACATGAAAAAAAAAAAAAAAAATTAAGATAAGTATTTTTGGTCAGAACTCCTCGTATGAGACAAATTTTTAACCTAATCGATGCAAAAATCAATGTTTTGTAGAAATTCACTCGGGCCGAGATTTTAACTTTTTTCCGGGCCGGGGCAGGCTCGGGCCGAACTTTTAAGTTTTTTACGGGGCCGGGCAGGGCTCAGGCCGAACTTTTAATTTTTGTATCGGGCCTGACCCAGGCCTGGAAATGTCGGCCTGTGCTACCTTTTAAACTGTCTTACTCTAAACTACCTTAAACTGTGTAAGAATAGAAATATTGCTAATTTCGAAAACAAAAATAGTACTGTAACAGCAATTTAAGTACCAACAGATGTAGAAAGCTACAAATGAATGTTTTATACCTATATATGTTCACACAGCATAATTAAAATATTTATATATATCTATGCAAAACAGAAATATTTTAGGGAACGAAACCAATGCTTGATAGCTGTTTGCACTTATACCATTTGATGCATAGTATTTACCATTTGTTGCATAGTATTTTCCTTTAAAAATAGTATTTTTTCTTTTCTTCCTACTTTATGGATTATTTATTAACCCTCCGAGCGTCTTGCAAAAGGGTAAAATTGTAATGTTGTTTTCTTTGCATTTTTTTTTTAAATGCTAAGAAAATATGATTCTTTCAACATTATAAAAAAAAACTCAATTACAAATATGAATGTAATCCTTGAGAGTATTAATCATTCTTCAATGTATTTAAAATTCATTAAATCTATAGAATTATATTATCTTAAATATTGCTTGTATTGCTGTGAAACCTGGAGCTTAGTGAACGGAATATTACGCCCCAAACACTTAGAGGGTTTTAATAACATTTTGACTATTTAATTACTTCGCGTATAACTGAGAATATTATAAAAAAAAACAAGAGTGACGATTTTATTATAATTAAAATAAGTAAAAGCAGGGGAAAAACTAAAATGAATTTAATGCCACATATCATGCTAATATACTTGCAATTAAGTAGGTTTCAGTAGATGATAGATGCAGCAGACATGTTGTTTTTCAATCTTTCTCTAAGGAATGAATGGATTCTTAATCGAAAACATTCACTGTATTCATATCTTCTTACCTATTTACTACAAGAAAACAACATCGAAACCTTTTTTTTTTAAATATAAATATTCAAATCAAATTTTGGAATAGTTTTATACTAATTTAAATTTATTTTTTGATAAATATGCCCTTTAAGCTAAAATGCAAGACAGGATATGTTATATTCATGAGAGAAAACTTCGCCCTGATGCAAATACAACAAACGACAGAAAAGAAAGAATATCAATACACAATATGAATAAGCATTGTATTCAGTAGCATAGTAGACATTAGAGTCTGGGAAGCTTTTTTTAAAAGCAATGAATCATCACAGTGAACGACTGCTTTGTCCTTGACTTTTCCCCAACTTGGCTAGAGAGAAAAGTAAAGTTTATAATTAGCGGACTCTGATTGGCCATTCGCAAGTGGATCATCCCAGCTTTTCGGCTAAGTACTCAATGATAACCAGCTATATTCTGTATCAACTGGAACTCAGCAATAATCAGAGTTTGTTTGGTTATTCATGACATATCAATAGCTGTGGTTATATCAATATGTGTGGATCAGTCTCAACGGCGAGAGGAGTAGGATAAGTGTTATTCAGTATTACACAGACAGGCAGTTTTCACCGAAGAAAAAATTGGAATATGTTGAGAGATAATCAACGGAAAGAAAGATAATCGAGGTAGATTTTCTGTTTTGGAGAGAATAGAGGGTGAAAACATTGTAATTGAATATTGGGCTATGTTTTTCGGGAGTGTGGCGGTGTGTGCAAAAGATTATTATTTTATTTGGTTTTGAGATATTCTACGCTCTTTTTTCGAGGCTCATGTTCAAAATTCCAGTGAGCTCAAAACATTGTTATTTTATTGGGATATATCAATAGAGTCAAGGTTTAGATATTGTTATTGCGACATTTAAAAAATATCAATATTTGTCGATATATTGATAAATAATCCAGCCCTGGTTCTGAGAGTATGATAACACTAAATTTCACCAGGAAATGCTAGTAAGAGTCCTGTAGAAGGTCATCCGCATATAACAACAGCATCGGATGACTAATTTGTGGCATTAACAGCCTAGCACAACTGAACAATGTCAACAAGTATGCTAGCAGCAGAGTTAAATGCTGCTGGCAGGCAGTAGTGGCATAGCCAGAATTTTTTTTATGGGAGGGGTCGAGAATTTTCTTTCAGGTTATATATATAATAAAACTTGTTCAGATGAAATCGCAAAGGGTGGTGAAAATTTCTGCATTAAACAGACTTTTGTGTTATCAGGTGAAATTGTATGATATACTTTTGATGTGGAATATTTTCATTTAAGACAGTACTGTTTATAGGCATGTTCCCTTTTTACAAGTTTGGCTCTATTTCTATAAATACACTTGTTTATGTTATATGCGCAGTATAAAACATGTCAAAATGGTAATTACTCATATTTATAACAGAATTCTGCCTTAAATAGAAACATTATGTGTACCTGATATGAATTGCCATACAATTAAATTTTCTGAAAGCCTGTCTGAAAGGCAATTTTCACCAGTGGCGTAGGAACTTTGTACAAACAGGGGGAGCCAGGGCATATTGCGAAAAGCTAGTGGCGCAGATCATTTCATTCATTTTGGAGGGTTCCTTCATAGTGTTGCACATTTCACAAACAGAAGTGAAAAATAGAAGCATATCAAAAGATCACCAACTCTTTAATTCAGTTAAAATAATTTTTAATAGATATAGGGGAAGACGGGGTACAATGAAACAAAATTTACTAATTTTTTTTTCCTATCCAACATTTTGCATGCACAAAAATATAATTAATGCATATTTTTAATTTTGTATTTTCCCCCATCTAAATAAATTTTTATTAGGTTCTAAACAATATCTTTATGCTTGAAAAATAACAAAAAATAAATGTCTTACAGTGTTTCATTGTACCCCGTATGCCGGGGTACAATGAAACACATACTGGGATACAATGAAACACTCCAAATGATAGAAGCAATTTTCACCCGGTATAGTTTATTTTATGAAAAATGAGATAAATACAAAAACAAAACTTTATTAATATGGAACTTGATAAAAATATTATAGTCTAAGATGAAAAATAAGATAATTCTATTAGTTTAAGAAATACCTTTCATTTTATATTAAATTGGCTCAAGTCAGTTTCAAAAATTAGCGTTTCTGCTTATATTTCAGTTGCTCCTGAAGGAATATGGGGTGGTAGTTTCAACACAATGAGTTTTTTTTTTTTTAAATGTAAGTTTCTAAAAAAATAAAATAAAATAAATAAAACTGGGTTGGAGTCTTTTTATATCAAGTATTTCACATTTGACTTCATTTAAATGTATGATTTCTTCAACGGTATATATTTCCTTATGTTTCCATTTATATGGATACTGCTTGTGCCATACATGTTGTGTGTGGATATCTCATTCTTAGTACCTCGATGACCAGCTGGGCCTAGAAAAAAAATCTGGATCATCATTAGAGTCTGTAGCAGACAGAATTTGTTTTCAAAACAATCCCTTCTTAGCTTTTTTTTTCTCTTTCTATTTTTTAATTGCTTAACAAGAGCATTTTTTACTGACCTGGTTAGAACAAAACTCTTTTTTTTTTTCTGTTTTCGTACTCTTACTTCTAATATATTATATTTACTACTTTTATTACTATAATAAAACATGTTTCATTGTACCCCGTCTGCAAGTGTTTCATTGTACCCCGCACTGAGGTTACTAAGTAAAAATTTATTTTCAAACTTCTAATATTTATTTTTTTTAGTTTGGTTTTGGAGGTATGAAGACAACAACCCAAAGATAACAATGCACAGAAAAAATAATTATTACATATAAAAACAAGGAAAAAGAAACAAAAATACTTTTAGTAAAGAAAGTTACTTTCAATGGTGTAAAAGCAATAATCTTCTATTGCTACTGTTGTAGAAGTGTGAATGTATCCAAATCACATCAGTAATTGGAACATATAGTTGTATAACATATATAAAAACTGCAACTCTCTATGAAAAATTTGATTGATTTTACAAGTAATGTTTCATTGTACCCCGTCTTCCCGTACTTGATACATAAAAACTTAATTTGCGTGCGATCCCGAATACAATATTCAAATTTAAGGCTTCTCACACTTCCATTTACCAAAAATTAAAGTGCTTTCTATGGTTTTGCTTACAAATTCTTTACAAATCTCTTCCAAATCAACTTTAAAGGCCTCCTCTTTATAAATATGTTATCGGTGCAGGTAATTTGTAGTAGACCTATAAAAGACCCCCTTTTTTCTGGAAATCAGGAGGGTTGTAAACAATGAGAAAAAGGGTGAAGGAACAAACAAGTGTGCTCATCACCCCCCCCCCCCCCTCTCTCTCTTTTTTCTCTTTGTTGTTTATTGCATGAATTTCCTAGAAAAAGTATACTTTATTTTTTTACTTCAGCAATGGATCGTAAACAGATGTCGTGCGAGAATTTCTCCCGAGGGAGGTGAACCCGTCCAAAATATTCCAGGGGGAGCCACAGCTCCCCCGGTTCCTACGCCCTTGATTTTCATCGATCTTTAGCAATTCTGTCTTAATAAGTTTTACTGTACTTATAAAAACAGTAAAACCTGTGAAAACAGAATCTTTCTATAATGAAAGAGTTCCAGGATCTTGACGAAATGAATAACAGATCTTATTGAGGTAGTGTAATTACAGTTCTTTAAATGGAAGACGCTCAAAAATTGATCTTTTTTCCAGTCCTTTGCAATCATGTCTTGACAGGATTGACGTGTGTGTGTATGTAGGTGCAACTGAATTATTTCATGTAACTTTAAGAATTTAGGTACATCCTTATTTCATTTCTTAATTTAAAAAAATAACATGTGTAAAATAAAGTAAATCAATCTTTATAATTGCAGCTAATAATATAGTGAAGTTACATTAATATTTACCAGTGACAAAGATTTTACAAACACTATGATATACAAAACTCAGTGCATACTGAAGAGTTAAATGTACAGGTATTTGAAAACACACATTACAAGTGAAATATCATCCTAGGTACATCATCATGTTACATATTCCTTTCTGTTACATGTAAACAAGTTAGAACCTAAACTAACTGAGGAAATGAAGAGGCATGCTGTCATTGCCACATTGGCTGAAGAACACACCGATTTAGAGAATGCTGCATTCTTGAAACTTGCCGGGTCATTCATCTTTAAAGTAAGGAGCGAACTGAAGGCTGCCATGTTGGATGTAGCAACCATTTCATACAAAAAACGACATTGTCGGTGATATGACATTATCAAGACACTGGAATTCATCATTTGTGTCGATGAAAATCCTAGGAAGTTGATGAGGGCACTTGCTAGGGATCTGCAGATTGATGAGGCCACCATCCAATGTGCAATTTGTGAGAGGTTGTGTATGAGGAGGAGAGGATCGTTCTTGCCCAAGAGAGCCAGGGACAACCGCCTAACCAAAGCCAAATACCTCCTTAACAAGCTGAAACATGAAGCGTAGCCAGGAATGCTGTTTCCTTCATATGAGAAAAACTTTGTCCAGGTCCAGAAAGTGAACTGTAAAATCATCGGTGGCTGTGTAACATACCTGAAAAGGTTCCGACTGTCATGCAAAGAAAATTTCCAGTCTCACTGGTGATTTTGGGGTGTCGTGAGCAATGAAGGCAACCTGATGCGTCCACATTTCCTTCTTCAAGGTGCCAGTCAAAGCTGTTGTTTACATGGAGGTGCAAAAGCTCTGGATTACTTCAATAACATGTGGGAGGCTGCACATTTTTCAACAAAACTCTGCACTATTCCATACAACCCAATAATGGATGGCCGAAAACTTCCATGACCATGTCATCCACAATTTGTTGCAGGCTAGTTTTCCAAGTATTAACATGGTAGGCTATTGCATATGTGGCATGGTTAAGAGGGACTCTAACAGGCATCCACATGATACTGTTGTGCCTCTCAGGCCAGCTGTTTGTATTCAATGGCAAACGTTTCCAACACACATATGATTATTGCCTGAAGTTGGCTTCGACAGCGTGCAAAGACTACTATTGCAGGTGATAGTGGTTTGAAAGAATGATGCCATCAATTCCATACCGATATGTCTGGTAACCTGTACAGAACATTAACATGTCAAAAATGTTCTATATTGTTTGTTCCTGTTTAAAAGCAGGCCTCAAATACCTGGAGCACCCTGCATTTAAATCAAGTTTCATATACCATAAACATTTGCTTATATTAAAGTTTAGATGAAATGGTTGTTTAAATAGCAATTTCTACATTTAATTTCTTGCCATTGAATTAAGAACTTATACTGTAATAGATATTGGATAATAAATGCCGATTCTGTCAGCTGCTAATTCCTCATGGGAGTTTCTGAGATAAGGTTTTAATATTTAAGGAAAAGATCTTGCAATTTCGGCTATAGAAACTAATATTGTAACAAGCACGTGCACCTCTTTTCAACCAATTTATTTTAGGTGGTTTGAAAGAGTTTTAGAGCATTCTCTAAGTTCAGCAGTAAGTTTTCAAACTTCAGTATGTGGATTAGCTTCAACTTATGCTTTCGATTTCTCTTTGTTAAAAATAGAATGTCACCCACGACCTTCTC
This sequence comes from Maratus speciosus, assembly GCA_963932465.1. NCBI lineage: Eukaryota > Metazoa > Arthropoda > Arachnida > Araneae > Salticidae > Maratus > Maratus speciosus. The sequence goes on from OZ010796.1 coordinate 477,158,397, forward strand.
CATACACTAAACTCTTCTTGCAACCATGAAATTTCTGGTTAAACTGGGCGTTCACAAGTTGTAATTGGGGGGGGGGGGGGCAAAGATAATGTTGAATTCAGACATTTTTCTCTTAGAGTGATTTCAGCAACTCTGAAAGGGACACTTTGAAGTTCTTGGGAGGGAGTAGCACTTCTAGATCATTAACATGCATAAAACAACAAATCTTCCAGGGAGGCATTTCGATGCTCAGGAGGAACTCCCTCTGAATTCAATGCTATAGTCTAATTAAGGTAAAAACCTTTTCAGATGTTTTTAATATCATTTTGAATGCATACCAAAAATAAGAAATTTTCCATAGTTCTGTAACTGCCTTAAATATCCTGTATAATGAAAGAAAACAAAATTATACTAAATAAGTAGATAAATATCTGCCCTTCAAAATAATAAATGACAACATAATATTCCATTAACAATTTATTAAAAATAGCTTGGGTTGAAAAGTTCAATAACAAAAATTGCCATTATTTTGTAAAAACATAGAAGAATATCAAAATCTTTCATTATCCCTCTGCTCATTCTCTAACGATCAACGAGACCAAAAAAAAGTATTGTCGCGTAATCAACCGAACTCAATGGCTTTCAGCAACTTTATCATATTTATTTTATTTCTTTATACTATTTTGATGTTGTTGGCAACGGATGTCGCGTAATCAACTGAACTCAATGACTTTCAGCAACTTTATCATATTTATTTTATTTTATTTCTTTATACTATTTTGATGTTGTTGGCAACAAGAGTTTTATCTTGATAGAATTGTTTTGTATTCTAAAGATGTAGCTGGGGAATAAATATATTTAAAAAGATAAAGTCAAGCGAATTTTAATAATTATAGGTCTCTATAGAATAAGGTAAATAGTAGTATTTTTTAACGAAATTTGTAAACGTTATAGTTTTTTTACAATTTGAATAGAGACATCTATTTTATGGTTATTATTTTCGCACTTTTATTGAACTCTCAATCAAGTAAAAGAAACTTGAATGCCGGTGTGCATATTAGTTATGACAGTATTCAAGCAAAAACGAAACATTGATCTCCTAAAATGTTCTTCAGTTTTCTCATGAGATGTATTATCCCTCTTCATGAGATGGCCAACTTGACAAGAAATGCGTATGGCTAAAGAAAATTGTATCAATTTTCTTTAGTGAAGAATTCTGCTCTCTTGAATAGGTCAGCAAACTTTTGAACACCAGTCTCCTGTTTCTTGCTTACAGATTAACCCCTTGGGGATGAGCGACTGGTATTCGTGCAGTGTAAGGTGCTCAGAATCAGTGATTCTTCTCATCAGTAAATTTTTATTGTAAATTTTGTCTTATTTAATCCAAGCATTTTCCCAATTAGGTAAAAAATTCTGTTTTTAAAAACCGGTGATAAAAAATTAAAAGTTCTGTAAAAGATGCTCATCCCGAAGGGGCTAATGCATTTTCCCCGATTCAATTAGGCAAAAAATTCTGTTTTTAAAAACCGGCGATAAAAAATTAAAAGTTCTGTAAAAGATGCTCGTCCCGAAGAGGTTAATGCTAACTCTTTAGAGCTGAAAAGGCATCATTAGTATATTTTACAACAGAAGATAAATCATATTTAGATTTCTGGAGGTATTTGGAAAGTGCCAGTAAAAGTTCAGAAATATAACCAGTCCAGGAATAAAGTTACTTTTATTAATTCCAGCCAGAGATTTAAAGTAATTGATAATATTGTCTGATATAAAATTATAAAATGAACAAAGATATGGATTGCAAATCTCAATGCGCTGTTATTGCATTCGCGTGTAAACTCGTCTTTCCCCATAAGTGTTGGCAACAGTTGGTCCTATCAAAATCCAAGATAAAGAAGTTTTATGTTTAATCTAGTTACAGTAAAATATGTGTAAACAGAATCACACGGGATCGTTAACAAATTCGTTGTAGCTGGGGTATCAGGGCCGAAACTAGCCTTTTTGGCGCCCGGGGCAAACATGGATTTTGCCCCCCCCCCCCCTCTCCACCACAAAGTAAATTTACAAAAAGAATTTTACTAAGTATCTAATAGACAACTTATTTTTAAATTTAAAATATATAAAACTGAACTACGTAATTAGTTTTGTCAAACATTGATTCATTTAAAACCTTGAAAACGGAATCAAAAGGAACCGAATTGCATTTTAAATCTTTTAAAATTTTTTTTTTTTTTGTATAGGCTAAATATCTAAAAAAAAAGGCTTCACTAAAAGTTTTACTTTGTGCATTCCTCCTCTCGTTTGTTTTTATTGTCCCGGGCAGTTATCGCCATGGCAAGACGAATAAAAAAAAAAAGAAAGGAAGCTCAACGCTGCTCAATGGAAAAAAAACAAACAGCTTTCATGGAATTTTCTTTATCTAATAGAAAAGTCAGACTGAGGGGTCGCTTCTCGGTTGGTAGTTATCCATAGTGGACAGTATACCACAATAGAGACTGACCTTGAAAAATGACAGCGATTTTCCTACACAGGAAGTGATTTAAAAGATAGAAGGCAAAGGCAGAGACATGATACTTTTGGAATGGGAGAATGAAAAAAGCCTGAGAGGACAATTCTTTTTTCTTATTCATTTGCAATTTTGTATCCTAGATAAATCTTTTTCTCTATTTGTAAAGTTTAATGCATTTGGTTCCGTTTTCCTTTTAAATTTTCCGGCTGCCAGACATTTTTATACTAATTTTGTATATATATATACATTCTTGTATCAAACGTCAAACAAAATTTTCATTTTGTCGCCCCCCTCACCTTCTGTTAAAGCGGCGCCCGGGGCACGTGCCCCCTCTGCCCCCCCCCCCCCTAGTTTCGGCCCTGAGACCGATTTCCATCTTAGCAGGTATACTGGTACAGTTATCCTTCCATCACTGACATCATGAAATGTTTCCATTTGCAAGAGGATTCTGTGTTCACATAAAACCAGCCAAGAAGAGGTCACAACTGGAAAAAGTTCCATTTTAGATAGGTTTCAAGTCTAAATATTGTTAGTAAAAATAAAAAAAAAGTCTAAATATTATCAAGTATAAATATTGTTATGTCATGTGCTGTTAAAGTTTAAAATTAATATCTTCATTTAAATCTGTTTAACATGACATACCTAATGTTTTCACCATCCCCAAGTCTACATTAAAGTACACTGCGATGCCATTGCTTCACGCGGTTTTCCTGGTAAATATCATGATATCATTCAAACCTTAACTGCTGTGATCTTGAATCACTGTTACTCACTGTTCGCAGCTTTCGGCGATGATTGATGCTCTCTGATTCGTCGATGTCTGACGTCAGCATTCGTGAGCCAATGGCGTTTTATGTGTGTTTTTGACTTTTCAGAATGGTAACAACTTTATGCAGATTTTCAAAACAGACAACTAAATGTAGCGGAACATGATGTTATGTCTTTCTTCTGTGTTGCGTGCTTGAAAGCAGCGTTTTCTTTTTGTTTCGCCATCTAATTACACATTACAGTATTGTAGCTTTGCTACGTTATGATGAAGGTTGCTGGCAGTTTTTGTGTCTATTAAGTTCATTATATCTTTAGTTATATTAAATTAGTTCGGCAAAGTTATGCGGACATTCTTCATATGTCAATTTTGATCATCATTAAATTACTCAAGTCAACTCCTGCTGTGTTTTTATTCAAAGTCTTTCACTAATACGCATTTCCTCAATTAAGATTTCACAGTGCACTGCTGAATAGTCTTAATTTCATAGAAAATACAACAAATATATAGAGTTGTTTTCAAAGAAGCATGAATATTTCTCCTCAAAGATGGATCACCTTCATAGACTTTACTATAATGCATTTATGCTGTTCAGAAGTGTACTATAGAGTGAATACGTCTTAACAATTTTAGAGGATAGGGGGAGCACATGTGAACAGTACATATCTCACTCAGTTCATTTGAAATAAAAAAATTCAAAAAATTACCAATTGATGGTAGTACTGGTACCATCTTTTGGCTGAATTTTCAGAACAATAGGCCATTTTGATTTCTTGTAGTTGTAATTTGTTTTAGAAGGTGTGAAGTAAAAAGTCTTCTCAGTTATTGAAGTAAAAATTCATTCAAGACATTTTTTAAAGAAGAATATCAGTATTGCATTCTATAGTGCCATTAATTAGGTAAGTCTGCAATAAGTTTTGTTTCCTTATTTCAATTAAAAATATCTTTTTTTTATAAGTTAGGCTTAAGTTGGTAAATGAGGCACTTGTGAACAGAACATATGGGGGCAGATGTGAACAGTTCACAAGTGTATTTTTTAAGTCTGTGAATGCATTTTTTTTTTTTTTTTTTTTAGTTTAAAATTTAATTACCCTTGTCAAACATTGAGCTATATATTCAATGTTTTTAGGATTGCTTCACAGTTTTAATTTACTGGAAGTTAGATAACAATTAAAAGTGACCCAAAAGGAGTAGGCATATTAGTGTACAATTTTACGAATAATTTCTTGTATCTATGTTGAAACATTTATTGATTTATTCACACAACTAGAAAGAGGGCATCTAATTAGTTTTTATCACAGTTTTTATTCACAAAAAAAATATTTTTGTCTTATTTATGCATGTGTTCACATGTGCCCCAGCTATGTTCACAACTACCCCTCCACCGGGGGCACATGCGAACAAATTTAGGCAATTTTTAGAATGATGATATAAATTAGAAATTCTTGATAAATGCATCCAAAAGTTTCACCAAAAGAACAAACAAATTGTAAATATTCATATAAATCAATTTTTGGTTCAATAGCTCATAACAATTTTGAGAAATAGTCAAAAATGTAAAAATCGTTCACATGTGCCCCCCTCTTTCCTACTTGAAATCAGAATGTGTTTCTAATGGAAACCTGGCTAAAAAGGAAAAAAATCATAGCCACATCGAAAGACAAACACATGTTGTCTAAAGTGAGATTTTTCATAGGTTCTTTGTGATTCTGTCTTAGCAGTTTTGGCTATTGTTGTATCTATGATTCAGTTCATTCCTGGAAGTTCCAGACTCCTTCGACCCCTTCGCCCTTGGCCATGCCACTGCTGGTGGGCCATTTGTTTCACGGCAAACTGTATACAGGTGACTTAGTCAACATAGTCTCTATGCTAGATATCTTACAATATGTGTCCCACTTAGCTCTCGTCGCAGGGGTGATTGGTATTAATGGTGCATTGGCATACATCCATTGACCATAATGCTGTGTACGCCACCTCCCCTGTGTTGGGATGATTCCTGCATAAATGTTAGGTTATATATATAGCAAGCCAGGCTCTCTCCATATGACAACACATCGACTATCACTAACTTGGATTCATCAGAGAACATTACACTGCTCCACTGGTTTGTAGTCCATACTACGTGTTCTCTGCACCATTGATAACAATCAAGCCTGTTTACAAGATTATTGTAAATAATGTCTTATTGTAAATAAGACACATATTATTGGACTAGCAGACCTGCCTGGCATTGCCCTGGGTTTGTAAATAGTAACCTTAAACAAAACTTAAGTTTGTATGATTTTATATCTTTGGAACTTCTTTTAAATGAACCTAATTTCGGAGGTCCCATTGCTTTCCGCAGCGTCTAGTGCAGGGATGGCCAACCCGCGGCACGCGTGCCACGGCGGAGTTTTAACGGTGGCACACGAAGACTTATTGAAAAATTTTAAAAATTGAGAAAACGATAGGCAGAAATCCAGATGTAAATGCTCCTTGTTAACTGTCCAAAGTTAGTTTTGCAATAAACTTAAAAGAAATCTCTACATTAATCTAATAAGCGCCTGAAACCGTTAATCAAAAAACATTAACAGCGCTGCAGTAAATTCAATCTAAAAATATACAGGCACTCTATTCCACTAATCATACGTTTTGTCTGAATTCAATGTATTTCTTCCTCCGCACTCTTGAGCCAACGAAACGGCAAACGGAAGAATCAGTTTTTCTACCTGAAATACAAACCGATATTATTGACCAACAGTACCATACTACACTGAAAAGCAAATGTAAGGAACTTATTCCAACTGCAAGTGATCCAAATTACATTGAATATTGGAAATTTGTACCAGCAAGCAATTTTCCAAATTTACATGATTTGGCTGTCACATATTGTTGTAGGTTTGGATCAACATATATTTGTGAATAAATGTTTTCTACTATGAACATAATAAAATCAAAATATCGTTCAAGATTAACTGATATGCATCTAAAACACCTAACTTTGTTAGCATCTTCAAAAACTAATCCTAATATAGATGACATAGTAAAAAAGTTAAAAATTCGAAAGCCACATTAAAAAGTAAGTACTGACTGTTTGTTTAATAATTATTTAGAATTAAATGTTTCAAGTTATTCATTTTTATTTTACACATAATCTGGCAGAACCTTTAAAAATCTTTATTAACAATAAAACCTAAGTTTATACTTTTGTTTTATTTATTGTATTATTTTTTACTACTCAGACTTACAGGGAAAAAATGATCAATTTGTGTAAAAGTCACATAATTAGTCTATAAATAACATGTTTTCTCCTTTTTATTATTTTCAGTATGTTGGAAAAATTAGAAGTGGCACGCATAATTTTTTTTCTTCAGATTGTGGCACTCTTCTCAAAAAGGTTGGCCACCTCTGGTCTAGTGTGTTCCAATCAAACTTCTTTCTGAATGAACATGTAATCTAGATTCCCACTACATATGGCAGAATTTACCAGAAATGCCCACACGTGCCGGAGACAATCGAGAACCATGTTGAGTGAGCCAAACCTCCTAGGAATCAAGCCCATAGAATCAAAAAAAAAAAAAAAAAAGAATGCACCATTAACATTAGAAAATGTTGGTAACTAAAGTCTAAGATAAATTTTCATAATACAGAAAGTAGCTGAATTGTAATCTAAGTTGAAGGAAGCAAATCCCATTGAAATTGGGCACTTAAATCCGAGGAAATAACGTGCCACCAAGCGGTGGGAGATGCCCCCTCACCTTCTAAATTTCATGAATTACTGTTAGCATTGACATGATATTTAATAAATGGATGAAATCCATTATATAAAGTTACCTTTAAAGCGCGATTTTTAATTTACGGCTGTAGTGAGTAGGCATAAGTTGATGCTGATGCTGAAAAAGGAGATTAATGTTCGAAAAAAGTGGTAGCTGAGGTATATAGAAAGGCCGGGCCCTGGGGGCCAGGCCTTAACTGGAATGTAATTGGGTATAAGAAAATTTTTAGTGGTTTTAAAGTAGCTGGAAGACGCTAAAACTATGTTAAAGAAAATTGCAATAGTTGGACAGTTTTTAAAAGAGCTGCAGCATAGGCCCCAAGAAGACAATTAATATTCAAAATTGGTGGTAGCTGAAATCTGCAAATTTTTTTTGTCGTTCATGTAGTAGCTGGAGAACCTAAGAAGTTGTTAGAAAAGAAAAGTTCGTGAATCGGACCATTTTTAAGGGAGCTATAACAAAGGGCCCAACTGATAGTTGAGAGCAGGGCCCTAACATTAAAACATGTTTAAATATTTAAGTACTTAGTGTTTTAGATCTCCAATTAGTCAAAATTAATCATAGGGTATGAAATAATCATTAGAATAATATTTTAAAGAAATGCACAAAAATGGGGTAAATGCTTAAAAAGGGGCCCTAGAGAGTAAATATGAGGGTGTTGGTCTGGAGGGAAGAGTCCAAGACTCAATTTTAAAATTATGCAATGAGAAGGTCAGAAAATTAGGGTGTAAAAAATACATAGCACGCAAAAAGTTCAAGGGGTCCCGGTTTAGAACCTAAAGGACCCTAAATTGCCCAGGATATTAACCAGAATATAGAAACTGGAGAATAACTAAATGGAAAATGGTTCCAAAAATGAAGATCGGATTAAGAGGGGCAATTTATTATTAATTTATGGTGCAAAAGCTTTAAGGGGCCTTGTACCAGGCCCCAAAGGGGAAGGGACTTAAGTGGCATGTAGTTTGGGATAAATACACTTTTTAGTAGTTTTTAACATAATCAGAGAACGCTAGAACTATGGTAAAGAAAATTGCAAGGAATTCGGATCAAAAAAGATACACCAAGGGCCCCAAGAAGATGATTTATATTCCAAATTGGTGGTAGTTGAAGTCTGAAATATTTTTTTGTCATTCATGTAATAGCTCGAGAACCTAAGATGTTGTTAGAAAAAAAAAAGCTAGTGAATTGGACTATTTTTAAGGGAGTTATAATAGGGGGCCCAAAAGGGGCCAACTGATAGTTCAGAATAATGCCTTAACATGAAAACATGTTAAAACGTTTTAGATCTTCTATTAGTAAAGAATAAGCATAAGGTATGAATTAATCATTAACATATAATTTGAAAGAAAAGCACAAAAAATTGGGGAAATGCTTAAAAAAGGACCCTAGGGCCCCAGTAAAAATATGTGAGTGTTGGTCTAAGGAGAAGAGTTCAAGACTCAACTTTAAAATTATGCACTGCGAAGGTGAGAAAATTAAGGTATGAACTACACATGGCACACAAAAAATTTAAGGGGATCTTGACCGGGCACTACGGGACCCTAGACGGGCCCATGGTCTTAACTGGAATGTAGAAACAGGAGAATAACTAAATGGAGAAAGTATCCCAAAAATGAAGATCGGATAAAAAAGAAGCATGTTATTAACAATTTAGTGCACTAAACTTCAAGGGGCCCTGTACAGGGCCCCTTGAAAGGATGCCAGGGTCTTAACTGAAACGTACAAATGGGGTAGAAACTGAAAGGAGAATTCACCCCTAAAACGAAGAAGATCGGATAGAAAAGAGGCATGTTATTAACAATTCAGTGCACTAAAACTTTCAAGGCCCCTGTATCGGCCCCTTGCAAGGGTGCCAGGGTCTTAACTGAAATGTAGAAATGGGGCAGAAACTGAAAGGAGAATTCACCCCCAAAACGAAGAAGATCGGATACAAAAGAGGCATGTTATTAGCAATTTAGTGCACTAAAACTTCAAGGGGTCCTGTATTGGGCCCCTTGCAAGGGTGCCAGAGTCTTAACTGAAATGCAGAAATGGGACAGAAACTGAAAGGAGAATTCACCCCAAAAACAACGAAGATCGAATAGAAAATAGGCATGTTATTAACAATTTAGTGCACTAAAACTTCAAGGGGCCATGCACCGGGCCACTTGCAAGGGTGCCAGGGCCTTAACTGAAATGTTGAAATGGGGTAGAAACTGTAGGGAGAATTCAACCCAAAATCGAAGAAGATCGGATAGAAAATAGGCATGTTATTAACAATTTAATGCGCTAAAATTTCAAGGGGCCATGCACCGGGTCCCTTGCAAGGGTGCCTGGGCCTTAACTGAAATGGGGTAGAAACTGCAGGGAGAATTCAACTGAAAAACGAAGAAGATCGGATAGAAAAGAGGTATGTTATTAACAATTTAATGAAATAAAACTTCAAGGGGCCCTATATCGGCCCCTTGCAAGGGTGCCAGGGTCTTAACTGAAATGTTGAAATGGGGCAGAAACTGAAATGAGAATTCACCCCAAAAACAAAGGAGATCGGATAGAAAAGAGGCATATTATTAACAATTTAGTGCACTAAAACTTCAAGGAGCCCTGTACTGGGCCCCTTGCAAGGGTGCCAGGGTCTTAACTGAAATGTAGAAATAGGACAGAAACTGAAAGGAGAATTCACCCCAAAAACAAAGATGATCGGATAGAAAAGAGGCATGTTATTAACAATTTAGTGCATAAAAACTGAAAGGGGCCCTGGCCCTTAAAAAATTAAAAATCTGAGCATCAGGTGCATCAGGACCTGTCTTGGACTAACCTCACCTGAATTTTCAGACTTCTACGTGCGGTAGATTTCGCTAGCCATCGCACACAGACAAACAAAGAGACAGACAGACAAAGCGATTTGTTATTTTATTAGTACACATGGCACATAGGCCATGTTGAATAAGTCGCCGGTATAGAATATGTCACAATGTTGCTATTGGTCTTCCTGGCATTGTTCAGTTGAACCAAGCCATTAACACAACAAAATGGTCATCTGATGGTGGTGTTATGCTCAGACGACCTTCTATAAGACTTCAACTAGCATTTTGTGTTGCCAGATTTCGAAACCGTAGATTGGTCAATACCAACAGCTTCTGCAACAATCACCTGACACCAGCCAGACTCCATTATATGGATAACACAACCATATGTAAATTCATCCATTTTGTATGTAATTAACTTATCAACAAAAATGATTGAAATCACCACTGGAAATAACAATAAATTAAAAGAGTCATCATTCTCACAATCCAACTATTTTGCACTACAAGCGCTTTTGTCATCCAATCCTCTGAAATGGCAGAATTTATCGGTTTAAAAAAAAAATTAGTAACCCTAGTTTTTATACCGTTTTCTTATTATGTACAGTACAGAACCATTTATCCGGAATGCATGGGGTCTAATGTATTCCGGTTAACTGGTTGTGCATTAAAGCAGCATCCATTTGATAAGTTTTGTGGAATATGTGTGGTTGTGGCATTATTTCTTATTTTAAATTATTAGATTACTTGGATTAAAAATCAATGCAAGAAAGATCAAAAGTTAACCAAAGTTTAAAAGAAGGTAATTTATGGAATCCCTTAGGAATAAAAATTCTTCTGTTTCCTCTGCATAAAAATTAAAACATCTAAAATACAACTAAATATGTTTTCATTTCAAATACTAGATGTTGTCATCAAATTATGCAATTGTTTCAAGCAAAGCCTATGTCAAACTGGCAGTGTATGACATCTTTTTCTGCAAAGATTCTGAAATCAGTCTATCAGAAATATCATTCCGGATAGCTGGTTTTCCGGTTAACTGGTTTCCGGATAAATGTTTCCATACTGTATATGGATTTTCAATGTTTTACAACAACTACACTCTCAAATAAGTCTGTGAATTGATACACATTATTTCGTTAATTTTTCATGAACATTTTCCGTTTTCACTGCTATTTCTCCATATTTCCTTAAATCACGGAAAATTCCTATATTGTGGAATGATAATTTCAGGAATATTCTGTAAACCTTTTACAACCAATAAAATTAGCCTCCTCACGCATGCATGCAAAGAAATGTGGGATAAATTAGTCAGAATATTTAGGAATTAGAACAATGGCAGTACTATTTCATAAAGTTTGATCAAAATACAATAATTTCAGGGATGTAGTAGTGGATATACTGAGGTATATGCTGTATACGTTCTGGATTTTTAAAAAGTAACTCCATATACCTTCTGTTTCGCAAATAAAGCTATAGCGTATACTCTAGCTCTAGCAATGGATGTTACTGATTCAAGTGTATACCTTCTGCTTATAGGGTCACCCGGGGTAAAATGGGTATAAAAAACAGCTTTTTTAATTTTAATGTTTCATAGCAGAAACATTATGAAATATAATTATGTTTTTCTTCAATATTTTTTACATTATGTATCTTAGGTCTAAATTAAACATAATTTTTGTGTAAAAGACTATGCCTATTTTACCCCATGGTTCAGGGTAAAATGGGTATGTGCCAGAGTAAAATGGGTATATGCTGGTTAAAGTTGAATTACATTATAATTAATGTGTAAACCATTTAAAAGTTTTGTACCTTCATCCTCTGAATCACATATGCAAACTGGGGCAAGGAAGGAGAGAGGGCAAAAACCTGCCACTTTTAGTTTGTTTACATTTTTTTTCTTGACAAATAAAAACACTTATGAAACTAGTAAAAATAAGATGCAAGTACCGACAAATCCTATCATACACCCCCCCCCCCTCCCCCCAAACTGCTCCCGATTTTCACATCAATTTATGTCCATGCTCTGAATCATGTTTCTAACAGTGTTTCATTTTAAAAGTTTTTTTTAAATTTAATGCAGTTCAAAAGCAGATAGATATAATGAGTATCTGTAGGAAAAATGAGAAATTAAGTTAACTGAAAAATATTTTTAACCAAAAGCAATTTATAAAGCTAACTAGCTATAACTGAATGAAAATTAATGTACAAAATATAAACTGGCAACGACTGGTGCAACTTGGTTGAGATAGACTTCCTAACAATTCGGGATGCTTGCACATCATCAATGTCGTCTTTCTCAGGGAAGACATAAAATAGTCTGGCAGATGACTTTGTTGAAAACTCAGAGGCGTCACCATGGGAGGATGGGGTCTCCCCCTCCAATATTTGTGAACTTGGGAAGTTTGAGCTTCGAGTTGGGAAATTCTAGATCTTTGAAAGACCTTTTAAAAAAATATAATAGTAAAATAAATATGATTTTTTTATTGTTTTAGTGACTTCTTTTTTGTGAGCTGTAACTTGTAAACAAGTTAAATAATCAAAAGAAATAATTAAAAAAAGAAAGCAAACAGACTCAATCTGTCATTGTGTTTCTTTCTTCTATAAAAATATCATACATCCACCACACCTTAATTTTTCTACTCCTGTCCATTGATAGCTGACTCTAATCCATGTTGTTATTTCCTCCGAAACTTTGTTCCTTATTCAATAATTTCAAAATAACGTCAGTGATCCTTATTAAGAATCACAGACATTATTTTGTTATGAAGAGCAATTATGATTCATGCACAATAGAAGACAAAGAATTCACAAACTATGAATTGACTAAAAATGAAAAGAAAATGATCAGTTCATGTTAAATCGCTAAAAATAAAAAAAATCCTTCCAATTAAAAAATATCGTACTGCCACAAACGAAAATCGGACAACAAATTATTCATGCATCTTCCGATTGGCCCTACTGCAATAGGTCATCACCACAGCAGTTATACAAAGTTCTTAGTCATTGCTATCAATGCCAGACATAAATCTGCAAATATCACAAATTCCCTTTTTGAATAGCATTATATTCTAATACTAGAAAAGAAAAACACGATGTCTATTTCCCCTTCATTTTGATCTGAAATAGCATTAAAATAAGTTGAAATGGAATAAGCAATTTTTCAGAAAAAAAGAAACAAAATTTTTTTATCTTTCTATGCATGAATAAACAAAATTTTCAGTTTCAGAGAGAATGAGCCCAAGTTTCCTTAAATATTCATTTTTCAAATGTTTATCTTATCTTTTGATGTCTATTTTCATGCCGAATTATTCCAAGACAGGAAGACAGAAAATAATCTAGTTTTTATCTAAGTGATAGGGGTATATTTAAACTTTTATTAAACGAACCAATAATTAAAATTTTTATGTTTTTAATTTCAGTATTTTTCTTTGGAAAAGAATTTTTTTTGTGAATAACAATCAGGCAGATTCCCAAAACAGCCGAGACACCCCATTTGGCAACTTTTCTGACAAGCGCCAACTACCCCACATGCGCCAATCTAAAATGCGGCAACCTGAAAAGTAACATGATTGGTCCACTTTCCTGAATGCTTCCAGACTGTTTTTTACTACGTCATCACCCTGAAATCATGGGAAATACAACATTTATAAATAACGACGTATTAGAAAACACAGGAAAGCTGATTTTTATGAGATTCAAAATAAAACAAACGATTTCAACATAAGTTTATTGAAAATGTGAAATTTTTAAAGTACCTTTCCAAATCAGAGTAACGATATAATGATTAAAATTTTCATTTCTCAACAACTTTCAGAAAAAATCATGGGGTCATTTAATATTGTAAGTACGTGCCTATATTATAGTAAACATTGAACAATTCATTTCTAATTTAAAGAAGTATGAACGCTTCGCGTTCATAAAAAAATAATATTTATAACTGAATACAGCAACCTAGTTCTGCAGCAATCTGAAAAACGCAGGAAACTCGTTAAAGCGGCAATCAGAGTACATGTATGAACGCTTCGCGTTCATTAACCGAAAAAAAAAACATCACTGTCACCAGCACTTCTCGGTGTGTAGCAATCTCAAAATTCAGCAGTTCTCAATGCATAGCAATATCAAAATTCAGCAGTTCACGTTGCGTAGCAATATCAAAATGTGCAAAACTCGTAAGGTCAGCATACATGAGAAATATACAATAAACGGCTAATATATAACACTATACTAAAAAATACATAAAATTATTAACATACCTTAACAAACATCTCCTTTCTTGAAAACCAACTCGATAAAATGTTGAACTGCCATAATTTCGTAAATTTCTAGTTGTCGATAAACTTCATTTAACTTTCCAGCAAAAAAAAAATGCACAAATACTCACAATTTCAAACTAAATTACACATGTACTTTAACTTTCAAATTTTACAACTAAAAACAGCAAAATATATTAACAATAACATACTCTAGCCTTACCGACATTTAATTTTACAATTACAAAACGTCTTTCTTCTAAACTTCGTCACGCAACTCGTTGTACACAAATTACAAAACATGCAGAGTTGAGTTGTCAAAGGTAGGCATAGCCATCCAATACACAAGAAATCAACCAATCCCATTCAACCAATCCAAATTCAAGATAACACAACTGTAGGCGTGGAAAGAATTTACAAAACGAACTGGTAACAACAAAGATCCATTTATTGCCTCGTCAAATTGAACGATGCCAAGTGTCTCGGCTGTTTTGTGATTCAGCCAACAATCATTATTATATATACACTGCACATATAATTTGAGTTGGAAATTATAGAAGTTTGTTTCAAGTTGGGAAATTTTTTACCCCCCCCCCCCCTCCAATAAATATCTGTAGCTATGCCCCTGTGCAAACTTCACAGTGTAGTCATCTTCATCATGGATATTAATAATAAGACCTCTGAATTCTTGAACAAACTTCTTTACACTGAATTTCACAAGGTCCCAGCCACCAATCATTGGATTCACTGCAGCGAGAACCTCTGGTTTAACTTCCATGGGTGGCTTCGACTCTCTTTACTGTTTGTCCTCTTTTAATCCACCCAATTTAATAATTTAGTATAGTTAGCACATGTGTTTTAATTTAATTTATGGCCGAAAATACGGTACTTTGATTTAACATGATTTTTGAGAAATTGTCTGTTAGCAGCGATTTTTAATGTTTACATTCCAACGTGTAATGCAGATAACAAATGTTCACAACTAATTTATAGCCTAATTTCATATAACAAAGCATAATTTCAGTTTTAAACATAGGATCAATAACAATTTGCTGTCAAAGGTCTTTCAATTTTGATCAATCATCATACATTCATATCTTGACCTCAACTCGCATAAAAAAGATGGCCTATACCCATTTTACCCCATGTGACAAAAAATGCTATAAAATTTTTGTGAGTAAATAAATTTACTCATTTTTTGAGTTTTCTATTAGAAAAATCCTTCTTTTTTTTAAATCCAAACAGTTTATTTTTAAAATTCTTCCAATATATTTTTCTGGAAAGAAGTTTTTCATTCATTCAAAACACTTTGTTCTATCGTCTGAAAAACAAAATGGCTGCCAAGCCCAGTATATATGTTATTAGTTGGTTTTTACCAAGTTTAAATATAGCCAGATATGTGAGCACTTCATTCATACTTTTAATTTTTCAAAAAATTTTGTCTGATAAAATAATAAAAATTATACATGAAATATGCACATTTTACCCCGGGTCCCCCTAACGTATATGGTTCTTTTACGACTATAACACTGAATAATTTGAAGGTAAGTTCATTTTATACTTTTCTGTTTTTAATTAGCATTAATGGATGAGGAATGGTACTAAAAAAACTAACTTCTGCTGTTAGCCTTTTACATCTGTTGCTTAGAAAGTATAAATTACATATATTTTTCAAAATTTAAGGTAAAATTGAATAAATATAAATCATCAAGGAATATAGTGATGGCATAATTGGATAAGTAACAGTGTTTATGTTATATTAGATTGCAGACACTAGTAAAATATTGTCTCTTTTGGAGCTGTAGAATTAAAGCTAGAAACTTCTGAATAAGTGAATTTTAAGTATAAAAATCTTGTGAATAGAGTTTAGTACAGAGATAATGTTATGGTTTAATCGAGCCTTTTATGCATCTTTTGATTAAGAGGTCGATGTTGCTTAATTTTTTTTTTTTTTCCTTCAACTCGGGAGAGGATAGATCATGTGACATGGTTTTTACATTATTTTTTCTTTATCTCTTTGCATAAAAACTGATTGTTTTGTTCATTACATTTTATTGATTATCATAATTTCTTTTTGTAAAATGACAACAATTTATCATTGGACATTTTGTTTTTTAAGAAATATAAGAATGTTCTAAGTCAGTTGAAATGTAAAACATGTACGGTAAAGAGTACAATGTTTAAGAAGTACTCTTTCAATTTCTTTTTGTTATAATAAATGTTTTGTTTGTTTTGTTAATTAAAGATATTTTTCTGAGTTATTCAAACAAATAGTAGCATCAGGTAGATGCTTCAAATCTAATAAAGCTTCTGTTTATTTTTTAAATCGAATTTGATGAACTTTTTGATTCTTCTGCAACAGTCTCAGAGATAGCTTAAAGTAGCGATACGACAATTTCTGTTACAATTTTGACTTGCATAAGTTGGTTGGTTGGTTGTATTTATGTTGGCCAATTATCTGCACGTGGGATATAGGCCCTAAGGGGGGGAGTGCCTTCTGTGGAGGTCTTTCTAAGGGAACCTAACCCGTATTAACGCTTGGAGAACCAAGGTTCGAAGAAAACCACGAAAACTCCGAACGATTAGGCCGACGGGCGCGATTGGGATCAAACCCAGCACCTCCCGTCTACCAGCTTCGAGAGCAGAACCTCTCGGCCACTGGTGGGGCTTGACTTGCATAAGTGTTTCAAATTTTGAATTTCTCAAATTCTATGAAGCGTAGAGAAATGTTTGGCCCCTTATTTTAAACAGAATTTCATATGGTTTAATTTGATATGCAAGTTGACCATGCTTGGTTTAAAAAATAATTTAATTTTAAAAAAAAATAGTGTTTTTTATAAATTGAAAAAATTGTATGTTTTTTATAATATTACAAGTTTAAAATCTTGAAATTTTTAGAGTGAGATCTCAATGGTGTTATTAAATAAAAGCTGAAATTTTTCCACTTTTATTTCATAACTCTTGATCCCATTTTAAAAATTTCAGAACACAAAACATACATTTTTTTGAAAAATTTTAAAAACACTGTCTCATTTTTTTTAATAGAAATTTTGCAAGAAAACGGAAATTTCAATTATGGAGAATCCGGGAAGAGACATGGAAAAATTTGTTTTAAACACAGATATTTCCATGACGGAAATTATTCTGAAATTCACAGGGGTAATCCAGCAACTGTGCTGCCAGCAATTTTCCGTTTTTGAAAGATTTTTTTTGTGAGAGTGTAGAGAAAACAATGATTTTTTGAAATATGCAATACTTTTGGACATCAGTGTAGTGCTTTTTTAAAAAACATTTTAAATGAAATGAGTAAAAGCTATCTTGGTTAAATATTTGAATGTATGTATTTTCCTTATTGATGTGGGAGTTTAAATTCTTTCACCAAGGATGGGATAGTCAGACATTGCCAAATGAGAGAAATTTGCTATTGATGACATTTGTGCACGGCTAACATAAAAGTACCAATAACTGTTTAATTTAAAATTCAAAACATTATTTTAAAGTTTAAAGCATTTAAAAAGTATGAAACCCATTTTGGCTTAGATGCCGTATATCCTCTTGGCCGCTATCTTGGATGTTTTGAGATTTCTAGGCGATCTTTATCGATATGGAACCGTGTGACAGGTGTAAATAAGCGGTCGCCACTGGCCAATTAAAGTTGTAAAAGTGGCGATTAAAATATCGGTCATCGATCGCCACTCGCCAAGTGGCGGTAAAAAAATCTGTTATCGATCACCAACTGAAATACAACTTTTTTCATGGAAATATGCATCTGTACTTTGATTACATCTAAATAGCAAACTGATTAATTCTTTTTCCTACCGGATGCAAGCAGATTACAGCGATTTAGCTGTATTTTCAATATTTCAGTTTTTCGCCATGCTCGCCCTTCAGTTGGATTATTTTTTCAAGAAATATAGTTTTATGCAAAATATATTCATCAGCTTTGATTCCACATGTATTTCAAATAATTTATTCCTTTTTTTTTTCACTGGATGCAAATGCAAGTGGATTTTAACCCTTTCGGGTCTGGTTTACTACTAATAGTACATGTCTTTTCATCAAGTATTATTTTGTCTTAAAAATTACTTTTGTTACTATGTACACATAGTAATGATAGTATATGGCTATGCTTTTCTTATTACGAGTTCATTTATGTTTGGACATTTAGTAATTTATTTTATACATACATTTCACTCTTTAAATTTAAAATATAGGTTACTTTACTGAATGAATCGTGTGGTAAAACACATAAAACATTATAAAGTTGTAATATCTGTTAAACCCTCTTGTAATAAGAGATTTTCCAAACGTCTCCAAAAACTCTTAACCTATTATCATATCAGTAAATCTATTTGGATAGCTACAATTAAGATTATTAAAATAAAAGTAATTTTGTTCTCAAAATTGAAAAAAAAAATTGGACCCTAAAGGGTAAGGACATTACCAATATCTTCAGGGTTAGAAAAAACCCAGCCCACTGGGCCCACTAGTCTAAAACCCAGGTTTTTTCGGGCTTTATTGAGTTTTTTTGGAGAGCACTTTAAGCTTCTAATTTTCATATACATAATACCTGAATTCTCCATTTATCAGTGAAACTTGGGCATAATTTGCATTAATTAAGTACGAATTAACAAAAAGTATATAAAAAGAAAAAAAAATCAAATTAATTTAAAAGGTACATCTGTATCTCATGGGACTAGTTTGCTGAACTAAGCATATATTAAGTGAACCACAAATGGATTTCTTTATATAATTCTTACCTTAAGTTAAACATGTTAAATTTATATAGTTTCTTTCATTCACTTCAAATCAGAAATCAGTTGAAGACTTTTTTTTTTTTTTGAAAGAAATGGGATTCGCAATAATATATTTGAAAATTTTAGCAAAATTTGCGACACATATATTGCAACAGTATTAAATGTTAAATTAGATTGTCATAGAAGTCAGTAACATTTGTAAATTTATATCACAAATGGCGATACACTTATTACTAGCTTTGCTGCTTTATCAACTCCAAAATGATTACGTAACTTGCTCCAAACCAGACCAAATGTAGAAAAGTATTGTTCGATTGAAGCAGAGGTAGCTGGTACTGAATGTAAAGAAAAAACTCACAAAATCCAGGAGGAAACTTATCTGTTTCACTCTTTTTTGCCATAATCTGAACCATTTTTGTGTGGAAAACTCCTATATAACACTTTCATTGAACATTGAAGCAGGATAATAAATGGGATGATTAATCTTAAAAGCTATAACAATGCAAACAATCAGGATGGGGTTCAAGTGCAATCTTTTTGCATGCATTAAGATTTAAAGCATTTGAATACATTTTAGATTACAGGCATGAAAATCTTCCTTCTTTTTTCTTTTTTGGTCATTTTATCTCTGCTTAGAAATTCCTTTAAATCTGTTTCTTTTGAAATATATTTAAATTGGCCTTTATCTTTGCATTCTCAAACCTTAGATTAAATAATGATACAGTTGTGAAAGCACAAGAAAATTTGAAAAAACCCACAGTGGGTTTTTTCAATGTCCGGAAAAACCTGGGTGTGTTTTTCGGGCTGGGCCCACTTGGGCAAACCCTGTCTAACAGCCACTGACTATTAACCCAATTTTCCAGTTTTCACCCATACTCATTCCTTAGATTAAATAATGTTACAGTTGTGAAAACATGAGAAAATTTGAAAAAACCCACAATGGGTTTTTTCAAGTGGTCCTGCTCGAAAAAACCCTCAGATTAAATAATGTTACAGTTGTGAAAACATGAGAAAATTTGAAAAAACCCACAATGTTTTTTTTCAAGTGGTCACTTGGGCAAACCTTGTCTAACAGCCACTGACTGCTAATCCAATTTTCTAGTTTTCACCCATTCTCATGCCTTATATTAAATAATGTTACAGTTGTGAAAACATGAGAAAATTTGAAAAAACCCACAATGGGTTTTTTCAAGTATGCATGCCCGAAAAAACCCGCAGATTAAATAATGTTAGTTGTGAAAACATGGGAAAATTTGAAAGTTTATCTAGATGCCAAGAAAGTTTGAAACATTACAGTGGCCACTAATGAAACTGAGTCTACCGGCCACTGGCTACTAACTCAATTTCCCAGTTTTCACCTATAACGTGTTTTCTGGCAAACCCGTTTTTCAGCGAGCTTGAGAAGGTTTTCGTTTGGGAATTTGTGGATGTGCTTTGATATCATGTTGTATCTTTGTCTTTTTATTTTTATGTTAAATTTATTGAATGTATTTGATGAACTATGGCAGGGGTGTAAAAATACCGGGCGACTAAATTTTCGACACTGGCGCCTAGATATGTCATAGGAAATGAAAAATAATTCATATTTATAACCTTGATTATTTATGGATTTTTTTATAGATAGAAATATTTTGTCACATTGAATGTTGATTTGGAAACAACTGAAAGTATTGCTCTTGACGAATGGT
Source organism: Maratus speciosus (assembly GCA_963932465.1). Classification (NCBI taxonomy): domain Eukaryota; kingdom Metazoa; phylum Arthropoda; class Arachnida; order Araneae; family Salticidae; genus Maratus; species Maratus speciosus. The sequence goes on from OZ010796.1 coordinate 477,178,887, forward strand.
ACGAGTTTAAGGTACTATGCAAAGACATGAAATTTAGTGAGCTTTTGATCAAATCAATGAAAAATGATTCTAAATTTCCAATTTTATCAAAGTTACTGCAAATTGTATCTGTAATACCTGTGGCAACTGCATCCTGTGAGCTAGGTTTCAACACAATGAATTTTATCAAGAACAAGTTTCGCTCTACTTTGACATAACAAAATTTAAATGATTTATTATTAATAAATTTAAATAGTAGAAGCATTTGATCCTACAAAAGCAGTTGAACGCTGGTACTTTACATCAAAAATAACAAGACACATCAGCGGTCATAAACATCATAAAAATTTAAAAGCAAATGAGGAAAAACAATAAGTTAACAGTATTGATTTATGGCATATATTATAGTCCTTGAAGTGTATTACATATTTGTACTTCTGAGGTGTTTAAAGAAGTTTTTAATGATTATTATTTTTGTATTTTACATCAGCACTTCCAATTTTTTTATATCAATATTTATAATTTTATGTAACATTACTTTTTTATACAAGAAAAATTTATGTCATGTGTCAGATATATTTAATTAAAAAGAGTAATTTGTATGTACTATTATTAACTTATACTGTAATTTCATTTTATAAATTTTTTATCGATAGTAACTGGCTCCTAGATTTCCAAAAAAATTTTACACCATTGGACTATAGGTTCTGTAAACCATTTGTCTGTGTCCATTTAAACGTTCTTGCTGGTGTAATTAAGAAATATGAGAAAATTTTCAATGATAAAGGAGGTTTGTTTACAATGCGTAGTCATAAGCATATTTCGGGAAATGAAGATGATGCTAGGTGGTATTTTGTGCTTGAGCTTTCAAGAAAGATGTCTGTTAAGGTATGTTGATAGTTTTATGTATATTTTGTTGTTTTATTTTATAGTAATGTTTTCTATTAGTCATTTATTCTATATTTCTCATGCATTTTAGAGATTGGTGCACAGCAACATACGTGCATTTACTGATACAACTTTAACGAGTTTTGTACTTTTTTGTGATTGATGCAGAAGGAGTTAGCTGAATCAAGTGATATTTTTTTTTTCAGTTAATGAGTGTGTAGCGCTCATACGACGATTACAGATTGCCACCTTAATGAGTATCGTGCATTTTTCTGATTGCGGCAGAAGGAGTTAGCTGAATCCAGTGATTATTTTTCAGTTAAGGAGTGCGTAGCGCTCATACGACGTTTAGTGATTGCCACTTTAAGGAGTTTTGTTTATTATTTACATTTTATTTTCGTTAAGCCTAACATGCATATAAATTGGTGCTTGGTGACATTTACTACTTGGCGGAAAAGGGGCTTTCACGCCAAGAAAAATTCCGATGGCCCTGGGAATTTATGGCATCTGTCCTCCAATTTTTAATGAAATTAAATTCAAGGTCATTAATTTTTTAGTGAAAATCATTCATGCAGCAGGGTTCACACTAGACGGGAGGGGGGACAGGAGAAAAGTTAGATTTTCATATCGCTATCAGAATTTCAAGCAGGTGTTCGAAAGGTGGGGTTATTTTAAGTGAAATTCTTTTAAAATACTGCTCAAATCATACGATCCCAAGCTCTAGTGCTAACCTTGAAGCAATCATCCTAATTTGCATTCAGTACATCATTAAAGAATTGCTATTTCATTTATTAAATTGTAGTTTGATCTCATATTACACATTCATAAGAACATATAAGTATTTACCAGCATATTCCTGCTGTAGGGCTCTTGCAAAAGCTCTCCCTATAACTTGTGCTCCAAGAACAATTACTTGAGCAATATATTTTGCCTACAAATAAATGAAGGGATCAAATAGCAAAAATTGAAATAACAATTTAGTGATACATTAAAATAAATACAAATGTGGACGACGACAATAAACAATATGGAACAGATGCCGTATGTTTCCTCCGCCGTTGTTGTTTTGAAATGTTTGGCGATTTTTTGTTGCCGTGTTGACTCTGGTTATGGATATGGCAACCTCGATATGTTGAATCTTGTGTGACGTGTTGTTGTGACGTGTCGTTCTGGCAAGCCAGAAGTTAATGTTGGAATATTGTGAATGTATTTTGATATCGTATTGTATAGTTCTGCCTTTTTATTTTTATGTGAAATTTCTATTGAATGTATTTGATTGACTATGTTTTCTGTAGCCCGTTTAAACGCTGTTGCTGAAATAATTAGGAAATATGAGGAAATTTTGACAAGAAAAGAAGGTTTGTTTATAGTTTGTGAATACGTATTGATAAGTCTATTTTGGAAAATGTCGGCGATAATATTTCGAGCTGGATCTTTCAAGAAAGCAGATGTTTGTTAAGGTATGTTGATAATTTTATGTATATTTTACTGCTTTTGAGTTTTTTACATTTTGTGATTGCTAGAAAGCGAGAATTGCTGAATTTTGAGAATGCTATATCGCGAGAAATGCTGAATTCGGCGATGTTTTTTTTTCGTAAAATGTGCGCGAAGCGCACATACAACGATTACTGGTTGCCATTTTACCAAATTTTGTTTTTTATGTGTATGTTTGCTTTAAAAGTTTTTTACATTTTGAGATTGCTAGAAAGCGAGAACTGCTGAATTTTGAGAAGGCTACACCTCGAGAAGTGTTGAATGCAGTGATGTTTTTTTTCAGAAAATGTGCGCAAAGCGCACATACAAGGATTACTGTTTGCCATTTTAGCGAATTTTGTTTATTATTTACATTTTATTTTCGTTAAGCCAAACATGCGTATAAACCGGTGCTTGGCGACATTTACTACTTGGCGGAAAAAGGGTTTTCACGCCAAGAAAATTCCAAGATGGCGGCCGGGGGGGAACTTATGACATCTGTTCCAACAATACCATATTATTAAAAGGAGAAGCACAGAAATCAAATTAGAGTTTGTATTTTCAATGTTTAGAATTTAAAGTTTACTTTAAAAGAGACACTATAATTCAAAGAAAAAAAATTCCAATGGAAGGCAGGGGGGGGGGGGGGGGGTTGAGCCTCCTGACCCTTCCTTTCCTACACCTCTGCATTGCACACGTGATAATGGCTCTAGCAGCGCTGAATTGTGGGAGCTGGCCGGGAGGTACTCTCGCATTTTAATGTACGATTTGAGATTTTGTGTTTTATTAATGGTTCATATCAGCGTGAAATCACTCCCAAAAATCCATAGTGTCCCCCCAGAGATACAAAATTCCCTTCCAGAAAAAAATGTGTGAATTCAATCTTAGGTTCTAGATTAAACATAGCAGATAAAGGAAATAACACGAAACGTCCACTGTTACTCTTGAGACCATTCAAGCAAATTTTCATAAATACTTCCAATTATTTTATTACGATATATAATTGAGATAAAAATTGATGTAACCAATTAAATACCATTATGCTCCACTAACATAAAATATATCTAATTCGTAAAAAAAAAGTATTTTGCTTGTCTATATGATAAATCAAAATTTTGTAGCTCTTGTGACCATATTGTCACAAGAGTAACAAAATTTTGATTTAATATACAGACAAGTAAAATGTTTTTTGTTACAATTTAAATGTAACAATAAATATGTTACGTAAATTATGTTACTATGTAATTAATATGTTACGTAAATTATGTTACTATGTAATTAATATGTTACGTAAGTAGAACACAATGTTATTTAACTGGTTAAATCAATTTTTACCTTAATTTATCTTAATAAATACCCATTATAGCTTTGTCAGGTATTCATAGTTGAGAAAATCTAAAAGTCATATCAATTAACACGAATAAATAATAATTTTGATGCTAAGCTTTTTTAAGAACTGCAATTAATATGCGGGGAAAAAACCTTTCTTCTCTATTTGTTTCAAAAACAAAGAACTTCTTTTAAAAAAAAAAAAAAACAATCAACAATTATCTAAACAAATCAAATATCAACACAAACACATTTAACAATGGAGCCATACATACCATGTATCACATGGGGTCACTTAAAATAAGTAATCAACTTGATATTCCAATAAACATAAAAAGAGCAATCTTAGCGCAAAATCCTCGACTACCAAATAAATAACATAACCTGTAGGTTGGATGGTTGCATAATTGTGACCTAGCAGGATAGCCACAGCAGGGGTCTGTTCAGAACGAGGTTCAGAAGCGCAGTTAACGCCATGCGAAATTTGACTTTCCATAAGACTTTTAGCATTAGGCGCGCCACACACCAGGGAGACATGCAACAAAAAAGCGTGAGGCATGCGACAATTTCACCCTGTTATCAAAGAAAAAACCGGTTTGAACAGCAGAATTTGCCTCATGTCTCACAATTATTGTCGCATGTCTCTCTGGTGTGTGGTGCGCCTTAGTGTGAAATCCTGCAATTTCATTGGCTGACGCTTCACTGATAGCCAATGAAATTGAACGGAACTTCTTTCCCTGAAAGGAGCTTTACCTGAAAGGACAACTACAAGAGTAAAATACTGTGTAAAGCCGGCACATGGTATTTTGCATAGATATAGTTGATATCTCAAATGTATGAATGAACTAGCCCAGTGGTCAAAACTATATAGGGCGAGTCCGTTACATTATAGGAATACAGGTTTACCCGGTAGGTTAGTTACGTCGAGAGGTTGCCATAATCTATATGGCAACTGGGCTGCAGCAGTAAGGTAGTAGGGTTGATAGATACTGTTAGGAATCGCTATTTTGGCGCAAACGTATTTTGTTTATGTAAAATTAATAAATTCGTTTTGTTCCAAATCGGCTGTTTTATTCGAATTCGACCAGATAAAACCAAGATATGTTTTTATTTACATTTCCATATTGCGTTTGTTATTAAATCTCATTTCACATTTATTACATGAATTTAAAACTGATATCGCTTAGAAGAAAAATCAATATTTGATCACATACATATCTGTGGCGACGCCATCTTGCGCGGTCAGTAAAACGAGTTTCTCGCAGGAAGCGATCGAGCTAGCCTTTTGCTCGGCACGTAAGATCTCGCTTTCTGACCGTGGGTTCTCCGGTTCGATCCCTATCGGCGCCCATCTCCTGCATTGGTGACCTTGGACAAACGAACACGCACCTTCACAAACATCATCATCTCCTTTCGAGACCAACAGATGGCAGCACTGAAAACACCCCCAGCAGCAAAGCCTGTGAAACGCTCACAGCACGCAACCAGCAATCAAAGCCTGTGAAACTATCACAGCACACAAGCAAAGCCTGTGAAACTATCACAGCACACAAGCAAAGCCTGTGAAACTATCACAGCACACAAGCAAAGCCTGTGAAACTATCACAGCACACAAGCAAAGCCTATGACAACTCTCATAGCACAAAGCCTGTCACGCCGCGCATCTTCGGGGGCACACACATGCACACGGCAGCACGACAGCATCACCTGGCAACCGCCAACGCAACACGAGTGCACATCGCTCGTACAGCATCAACGAGATGCTCTTCTCACTGGGGGTGGAGTACTGTGGCGACGCCATCTTGCGCAGTCAGTAAAACGAGTTTCTCGCAGGAAGCGATCGAGCTAGCCTTTTGCTCGGCACGTAAGATCTCGCCTTCTGACCGTGGGTTCTCCGGTTCGATCCCTATCGGCGCCCATCTCCTGCAATATCTATTAATTATACTTCATTTATGTATTATGTATATATTTTTAGCTATTTGAATTATTTATGATAAAGGTTTCTCCATTCTCATATTAGAATGTGACACAATTTAAAAGCAGTAAAAACTCGTATCAAATGATAATATATATATTTTTTCTTTAATTCAAAAAGTTGCTTTTTTATGGAACTGCTTGTGTAAAATAGAAATTGTAGTAGGGAAATGTGGGGGCATAGTGAAGTACTTAAAGACAATTGCAATTTTCCGAAATTTTATATGAAATTTTACACTACACAATTTATAATACTTGACTTTTTTTTTTTTCAAATTTTTATTCTTGAATTTCTGTGATGTATTATTAAAGATGTAACATAATAGTAAAAAATTATCACTTTACCCCCCCCCCCCCCCCTCTCCCCCAATACAGGGCAAAGTGAAATATAAACAAGTTCACTTCTTTACATGATTTTTTGCAGTTCTGTGATAATTATGCTGATCCACATAAGAAACAAATCTGTCCATGTCTGAGTTCTTCCATTTTACACACCTTTCCTGTATCTCTGTATAGTATAAAAGACTTATATCATCAGTTATAGGCCACACATAAACATCTTTTTTTGTCTGTGTGGTCGCATGAGCTTAACTGAACAACAACAACAAAAAAAATATGATGCATTTTGCGAGGTAACTAAATCATTTTACTAACAAACTGCTTCTTAGTTACATGGACCTTAATCTGAGTGTGACTCAAGAGAAAATCCCCCATTCATTATTTCACTCAGTTCCACCTTTTCTGGAACAAGCTCTGACAAGAATATGCACATGCCTGGCTCTAGTTCATTCAATCTAAATTGCTAGTATGTGTCTTATGCACATCAATTATAAGTAAAACTGGTAGTTATTTCGTTGGCTTACTATGTTCCACTAAATGATTAATCACTTTTTTTTTTTTTTTTTTTTTTTTTTTTTTCAGAGAAACACAGTGAGAAAAATTATTTTTAAAAACAAATATTGTGTTCATATCCTGATAATATTTTAATAAATTGTCCAAATGAATGCTTTAAATATAACTCATTCTGCTTTATATGTGTTTAAGTTAGACATATCAATTTGTGTAGGGGAGACTAGGGTGGGATGGGACACCTGCAATAATTCTTAAAATAAGCTTTATTTTTAATTTATGACTCTTCCACTAGATGGAATAATCATTGCATTATACTTGTTGCTATAAATCTTTTTAGTTGCAGGCAACCTATGAGTTTGTGACTTAAAAAGACTATGTTACAATATTAAAAGCAAGTAACTACTCAGGTTTTTAATGTAAATTTTCAATCTCATTCTTTGTTGCTAACTTAATTGTTTTTAATATTTTGTAAACTCAACGATATGCCATTTGTAAATGAACAGTTAAGTAAAATCTAAAAGCTGAAAATTGATGCAAGAGATGTCTGATTCCAATTCTGGGTCTGAAACCTATAATAATGTTATAGAGAAAGAAGCAGGTGATACATCTAGCGCAGTGGTTCCCAACCTTTTTTTGGCCGCGCCCCACCTAAGCATCTGTAAAATCCTGATGTCCCCCCTTCACTTCTCTATCATATAAATCTTAATTTTATATCAAAAATAAACTTCTGTTTTCCTGGAAGAATTTGAAAATAGCATTAACACTGATAAGTGATTTCATATTCTTTAATTTATCGAAATCATATTTTTTATTGCAAGTATGTTTTTATCATAACTCTATTATTCAATGAGTTCATGGATCTTCCTCTTTACATCTTCAAAAGTTTTATTTATTTTTTCATCTTACCTCAAATTTAAAAAAATTTCTTGAAATCTCTCTCACATTTTGTATTACATCTGATAGAATTGGTACATTTTATAATGGATTTTAGTACTTCATTAAGAAAAAGTGATATTTGTTTATCACCAAGACTGTCTGGATAACATAATTCACAAGTAACATTTCAGGATTCCCGCTTTTATGCCATTTTAAGTAACTATTTTTCTTTCCCCTCATAACATGCTTCTTTGATAGCGGGCTTTCTTTTTCCCATTATTATTATATGGACAACATGTTTTCTCCGATTTTAAATTTTAAAGTGGATATGTCGTGAAGCATGTTTATATATTGTGTATGTGGTTTGCAGAAGAACCACAAGAAGTTTACTTTCTATTTTCATAAAAGTAGTACCTCATTTAGCTAATTCAAAACATTTTTTAGGTTGGTTGATTTTTGACGGCCAATTATCAATACGAGGGATATAGACCCTAAGGGGGGGGAGGAGTGCCCTTCGTGGGGTCTTTCTAAGGGTACCTAACCCGTATTTACGCTTGGAAATCAGAGGTCCGAAGAAAACCACGCAAACTCCGAACGATTAGGCCGACGAGCGCGATTGGGATCGAACCCAGCACCTCCCGTCTACCAACTTCGAGAGCAGAACCTCTCGGCCACTGGTGGGGCTATTTTTTAAGTTAAACATGTCCAAATAGTCAATTTTAGATATATCCTACAAAATTTCATATGTGGAAGTTCCTTCACGGGGTATATTGTACTATGAATAGATGTAAAAGTTAAAAAAAAAAATAATATAAAAAGAGGTGTGTTTTACTAAAATAATATTACAACCACAAAAATTTAAGTGTCCTTTTTAATAGATAAAAGTGTAAAAATATGTTAAAAAAAATCTCATAACTATTCCGGTGTCAGTGTATTTTAAAGTTTCAAAAATTAATTTTTATTCAGTTATTTTCAAATTTTTTCATCTATTATTTCTATTTTTAGACTAGGGCCTCTCATTAGGAAAAAAAAATGACAGAAATTTTGTTAATAAGAAATTTGAAATTGCCCCCCTGAAAAGTCATATTGCCCCCCTGTGGGGTGTACGCCCCACGTTGGGAACCACTGATCTAGCGGTTCTGAATTTATTGTCCCAGATGATCATGCAGTTTCATCATCTAGCTCAAGTGAAAGTGAAAACGTAATAGCTCATGCAATTTCCAGTTATGATGTATCTAAGAACGCCAAAGCAGGATGTAGTGGAGGCTCAAAAAAAAAAAAAAAAAAAAAAGTGAGAAAAAACAATCAAACAACTAATTGTGAAGAAATTGCTAGAGATGGAACCAGGGCTTAATTTGCGCCGGAGCCCAGCTCTGTTTAAAAATTTTACTTATTCATGTATAGAAAAAAAAATCCTTCTTCAAAATTACGTATTCTATTCTATTTCAAATCATGTTAATGCTATTTTGATCAGAATGAAAATGAAGGGAAAACAGAAATCCTGTTTTTCTATTCTAATAATATTTGCAAATTTATGTCGGCGCGCATTGATACAACGCCACTCACGAGACTGAACAATGAATTTGCTTTCAGTTCGATTTTCTTTTGTGACAGTAGGATAATTTTATTATTATTTTTTTTTTACTATCTAATTTGAAAAGAATATATTCTGTTATTAGCTAGCAAGATTTTGTTTGTTCGAGGTTTTTTTGTCTTCTATTGCATACGAGAATAAAAATCACGTTAGTAATTTTTCTATTTATTTTGTATCATGAACGCTGCCCTTGCTAAAGCTCTGCTCTGCACATTTATGAAATCCTTTTCATTTCTAAGTAGAAATAATTGCCATATTCTGATAGAAAGCAATCGAGCAGTGTTTCCCCTTTTTCTATAAAAGCAGTCAAATATCTAATTTAATCTAATTTTCAGGGGCTCATCACAAAAGATTGTTATGCGGAAGTAATCGATTACAATTTAAGATATGTACCTTTTATAGGAAATTGAAAAACATTGTTTGATTCTTCAGAATATACATATTAATTTCTGTAAATTTCTTTCATTTTTTCATAAAAATGTATAGCTGCGAATTATTCCTTTTTAGATAGATTTCGTAAGAAATACTACCGATTACATTCTCTCCTATGTTGGAATTTCTGAAATTTTTTTGCAGATACATGACCCCAAGAACCCAAAACCACCCGCTGTTCAAATCTTTATATATCTATGTATCTATATCACTTTTTTATGGACACGATAATTTCCACAATTCTGCACAAATATCTTCCTAACTGATATATAAAATCAATGGGCAGAAAATCTCGGTCAAGTTCGTTAATGGGCAAAATTGGACCAAAGGGGTGGAAATAGGGAGGGGTTTTGTGAAAAAGAAAAAAACCCATAGCTTCTTAGTTATAATACATATCAAATCAGTTTAAAGTTATTATTACTTCTAGGGAAAGGGCCAAAAATTTATGTATCACAAATTTTTTATAAAATTAAAAATGGGCTCAAGGGGCGAAAAAAACAGGATTTTATTTAGAAAAAAAATCATAACTTCATCAATTCTTAAGATATCAAATTTACTTTAACTTATTATAAATCTTCTTAATACTATCTACAACTTTTATGTTGACAAGTTTTTGATAGGGCCAATTTTTACAGCAAAAAAAAATAAATAAATAAGAAAAAAATGGGGGGTGTTGAAGAAGAAAAAGTATCCGCTAAAAAGATTGTGATGACAAATTATATCAGCTATCATTACATCATTAATTGGATCATTTCTTACCACTATTTTCAAATAGTAATTTCAGCTACTATCTTAAATTCTTGGTTAAGACCGACACCGCCTGACGAATGCATCTACGGAAGTTTGTTTAAAGGTATTTCTTTCAGATACGCCTTTGTTAAAAATAGAGTGTGCTACCTGGTGGTGGAATGTGGAACTAACAGACTGCGATTTCATTTTAAGTAGGCAATCTAAACAAGAAACTGTTTGAAAGTTTAAGATAGTTTATAACATGTAAGAAAAGTTTTAAAAAGAATGGCACGTGAAATTTCAGGTAGGGGGGGGGGAAGGATGCTAGAATTTTTTTAAAAAAACCATAGCGTTCCTTACCGTTTAGGTGCGTTTTTTTACGGAGTCCTGAGATAAATGCTACTTATCTACCCTACATATATAAAATCCTAATGAATCGAATTGAAACGAATTTATGTAACGATTCTATGAAACGACTGATTAAACAACTGATTACGTTTCACGGCGATTTCTCCTAAAATATGGAATACTTTGCGATGAAATTAACATCAAAAATCCGTATTGATCCACAGATCTCAAAACTGGTATTAGAATTTTAAAATTAGAATTAGTTTTCGAAATATTAATTTTTTTCTAATTTTAAATACTTTTTTTTCTAATGATGGCAACTCAAATTTTAATCATAACAGATATTTTTTTTTCTTCATATTTTAGAAAAGGTTATTTTAAATTAATTTGGCGACGAGTTTGGCCTCCCTCAAATGTATGCTAAGAAATGCATCATGTTACTTTTATTCAGAATTCAATTTGTATTTCATTATCATTTTATTTAATACAAAACTTTCATTTAAAATTGAAACCTTTAAAATAAATGGCTTTTACTTAATTCTTTTTTTTTAAACGAAACGAAAAGAAAAATATGAGACACAGACGTCATATACGCAACGGGGTACCTAATTGGCACCAAAATAGCTTTATTTTGCCTGACACGGTAGCCCGGCTATTGTTGCTTATTTATTAATAAATGTTTATTTGAATTTATTTTCTTTTTATTTACAAAAAATGTTATAAATTGTTTTGTTCTATAGTTATTAATTATTTTTTTTTTATTTATTGTTATTTCATTTTAAAAATAACAGAAAATAATTTAAAAATACATATGTAACAGGTATTTGAAAACGAGGTTTTCGCCAAATTGTCGTAAAAAAAAAAAAAAAAAAAAAAAAAATCACGCCAAACCCGGTGCGTATGTGACAATGCAACAAATCATGAGATTTAATTTCCACTTCAAAGCAACGTTTTAATATTATTACTTCTCCCGTCGACCAATTTCGCCAAATTATATAAATAGCCAAATTATACAAATTGACATTTTTTTTTTTTTTAATAAGAAAAGAACAAATAAATTAGTATGACATTAATAAAAATACAAATAAAACGTCGAAATAAAAATCACTTGATGGCGTGAATATGTGTAACTTCCTTAAAGTCAAGTGAATGTGACATTTACGATCAACCATTATTGGCATTTAATCTTATAGTTTGGCGACAGATTTTTGGTCGATGGGATAACCAAGTAGCACCGTTTTAATTTACCACTCGAAAAATAAAAAAATGCTAACTGGCGAGTTAAAAAAAAAAAAAAAAAAAGCTATTGGCGAGATTTTCACCCGGCTGACATAAAAGTACCAGGAATTCTTTGTGATCATTGCAACTTTTATGTAGTTTTATTTGAAAAAATAATTTTGATTATTTAATCAAAATGGAAACCTTTCTTATGAAAAGCGAAAGAATCAGCCCGTTGTTTATGGCAGTTACATGACTTGCACTATTATAATATAAACGAAATAATGGGGATAGAATAATATTCGGCGACTTATCACACCTGTGGCTGGCTAACATTAAAGTACCAAAATGGCCGCCTGGAATATAAAAAGCGAAGGGATCCGCCGGAGCTGTTGATGACAGTCACATGACTTAGTCTATTATTTTAGAGATTGTTTTCAATTTTAAAAACAGCACAAAGAATAATATTTCCTAACGATTAAAAATTTATTTTCACGTGACTATTAAAAACAGAAAAAAAACCCTTTAAAATTACTATTAAACGAGTACGTGTTAAAGGCAGGAAAATATTGAAAATTATGTCCTGAAAATTCTATTTACACGTGAATATTAAAAGGGAAAGGAAACTTAAAATTAATAAATACATTAATATGCGTTTTACCCTTTCACGGACAAGGCACTTCTATTCGTAAAATTTTGAAATCAGTGAATGGCACCAGAATTTACAAACAAATTTCGAAATACAAAAATGCTTTTGTTCACTTACTTAATAAAAGGGAAATTTTCATCCCAATATTCTGATGCTAATGTGGCATTTAAGAATTAAAATTAAGTGGTCCAAAAATGAACCACCGCCCTTGAAGCGTTTAAAGCAGCAAATTTTAGTAATTGTATTATGTCAATCGTTTTATAACCCTGTTAAAAAATATCGAGAGACAAATTTTATTTTAGCTTCTTTTCAAATGTTTAACTGATCTTCTTTAACCAAACACGAAAACAAGTATTGGATGTCTTAACAGCAACTGATTCTACCTTAAATTTTTGCAATCAAAGGGAATTGAATGGAAACCCGTTTACAGGGAGATCGCTACAGGTTTTTTCAGTATAATTCAATCCTCTCTAATCCTTTTAAAACCGATCAGATTGGAGTGCTTTTAGATTCTACAGTGTGTGAACGGGAGTTGGCGAGCGTAGCTTGCAGGGGCAGAGCCCCCTAGTTAAATATAAAAATGTCAAAAGTTTAGCTACCACTATTTTAGAATAGTAATTTCAGCAAATATCTTAAACTCTTGCTTAAGACCGCAAGCCCCTCGAGTAACATGTCTACTGATAAGTTGTTTAACAGAGTTTAGTTCAGGTACAGTTTTGTTAAGAATACAGTGGTGGTGGAATGTGGAACTAACAGAACACGATTTTGTTAAAATTAGGAAATCTAACAAGACGATCTGTTTTAAACTTTAAGATAGTTTATAAAACATGATAAAAAATAATAGCGCATCACATTACGGGGTGGGGGGGAGGGGGAGGAGCGTGAAAGAAATTAGGAATTATAACAAGGCGATCTGTTTGAAACTTTAAAATAGATCGTAACACATAACAAAAATTAAAAAAAATGAGGCTGCATCAAAAATAGGGGGAGGGGGAGCGTATTTTGCCCACCCGGGGAGTGCACTTTTTGAAATGTTAATGATACACGTCATGTGACATATCGTTAGAAAGGGCTGTGACCACTTATTTATGTTATGCACCACCGGTGTCCCCCCCCCCTTTTCCTTACCAGGGAGTACTTTGCTAAATTTTGCCGACACCACTCATGTGATATATCGTTGGAAAAGCCTGTGACCACTGAATCATGTTATGGACCTCCGGTGTCCATCCCCCCCCAGGGGGCTACATTTCTAAATTTAGACGACGCCCCTCATGTGATATATCGTACGAAAAGCCTGTGACCGCTTAATCATAATATGCAACTCCAGTGTCCATATCCCCACTTTTCCACCCAAGGGGAGCATTTTTCTAAATTTTGTAGACACCCCTCATGTGATATATCCTTGGAAAGCCCTGGGATGTGGATTATAAGATTTTGGCAGTGCGTGCGCGCAGCACGCCTGCTATACTGTGCCGTAGGCAGCGGTGACTCGGTTCGAGATTTACGTATACATTACAGATTCGTTTTAAAGGAGGGTAAAAAAGGAGATTTAAAGGAGGGCGGGCTGCGCAGTGCTTGCGCATACGGTGACGTAGTCAACAGGGACACTGTTCGAGGTTCGTTCGCTTCGAGATTTTACAAAAAGGGAGGGGCCCACTAGCGGGCGAAGCCAGCTAGTCTAAACTATTAATGTTGGTAAACGTCTGTCTGTGTGTGTTGTTAGTTGGGACTACATTTTTCTTGGAGGGTGCACAGAGATGTAAGAGGCGAGAGAAAAATTCGTGGAACCCGGTTTTTCATGTCGCGAAAGAATCGTGCGGTAACTACAGCACTGGGAAACAGAATCAAAATCTGTAAATACTTGCTTGGAAATTCCCAAGCTAATGTTTGTTTACATGTTTTACTTGTTTAAGCATGTATGCATAAGCTTAGCGTGACCAGAAACTTTGGATGGGGGGGGGGAGGGGGGGGCACCAGGGCCGTGCAAAGTAAAAACTGTGCCCAGAATAAATTTTCGATTTTGCACAACTCCCCCCCCCCCCAAAAAAAAAAATTATGTTCTTATTCAGAAATTATGCAATCGAATGGCTATTTCCATTTTTTGTTAAAGTCGAAACATCTTTCAGAAAATACTGTCAAAGTTGGTGTTTTGAATCATTTCAAGATGCAATAGCACTGGTAAAGGGGAAAAACCTGCCGTCACGTGATAAAAATCGCTTATAACTAGAGAAATAATTTATTTACCAAAAAAATGGAAAACGCTATTCGATTCAAAATCGCTTCAATGGTCAAGCCTGTAAATTTAATGTCTTTACAGTTAAAAATGAGTCAGAGCATTTCATCTTGATATAAGAATATTATAAGAAACATTTCTTCATAAAATTATCAGGGATTACAATGAGGTTAATATTAGTTACTTTTAATAAAAAAAATTTAATCTAATAATGCTTCCTTTTTAAATCTCTATGATAATGGATACATTAATCCATCTTACAAAAATAAAATTGTTTTATCATCAGTATATTAGACTTGTTTTTAATAATAAGGAGAAAAAAATAATATTTTTTTTTATTGAAGTTTACAACGATTTGAAAGCAAATATCACACTAGAAACCCTTTTCTTAAAACATAATCATGGTACAGTAGATTCCCGATTATCCGACATCTATGTATATTTATCGAGTCTATGAAATAGAATAAAGTTACAATCAAACTGAAATATTGCATTTCGTCTTATGATTTTGTTTAAAATCAGGTTTTTTTTCTAAAAAATTCAGACTTTTTTTTTTTCTATAAAATAACATCAAAGTTGGTCTTGTGATTTCCGAATTCGAAGGCTGACAATTATAAGACGGATCCATTTAGTAATCCGCTTTAACCCTTACTGGCGCGCAATAATGCTGTTTATAAACTGGTGAAATAATGGACTGACACCGGAATTTATAAATGAATTTATTAGAAAATACGAGCTTGTTTATTTTTACGTATATTACAATAGGAAAATTTTAATTAAATATTCTTGGTGCCGTTTGTCAGTTTTGGAATTAAAATTAGGTGTCCTTTTTTAAGGACACCGCCCTCGAAAAGGTTAAATCAAGCTGCTTCGAATTAGGAAAAGAGAGAACGCTACTCGAAATGGAAATGAGTTTATGAATGTCCATCCCTGCCCCTCTACAAATATTATACTGTTAAAAAAGAAAAAAAAGAGGGTTACTATTTTATCTTGCATATATTTCACCCCTTAGTTTTTAGTGTCATTGGCCGGCCCTCACGCCCTTTGAGACTGGATCTGGATATTAAAAAAAAGTAACTTTAGTAAAAGGCCATAGGCGGAATTTTTCAGTTGGTGCCTACTTAGAAATGGTAAAAGGACGAGAAAAATAATTTGGGAGAGTAAAGGCAGGGGCAATTGCGGCTTTTACTAGCCATGGTGCGCTGGGTGAGGTTTTTTTTTTTTTTTTTTTTAATCACGGGCAGTCGCCCAAGCACTACTCCTCTAAGAATGGATTTGGTTGGTTGCAAAAAAGAATTGCACCAAAAGTAATGCAAAAAAGAATTGTACCAAACCGAACAGGACAGCGTTTTGCAAGGGGTGACTTTACTAGCCATGGCGCCTTATGCGAGATTTCTCACTGAACCACTACAAATGCTACACTCTTTTATTTAAGGATTCTACTAAGAATTTTACTTTTTTAAATGATTTAAGTCATAGACATGGTACATTTGTAATGAGAAAATGAACAGCTCTTTTTCCTAATTCATATGCAATCTTCTATTATAGGTGATACTTTTTATCCGTTGTTAAATTTTAATGCATTTGGTTCAGTTTTCTCTTTGGATTTTCCGGTCGCAAGACATTTTTATGCAAATTCCAGATATATATGCATTTTTGTCAGGGACGTAGCTTTAGGGGGGGAGGGGGGGAGCCTCCCCCCAATATGTTCAAGTATTAGGGCGCCACAGAAGGTTTATGGGCGCCGTTAGGCACCCATAAAAAAGTGTTTATCAGTAATTATAAAATAATTTTATTTTAAACTTAAAATTACAAAGTGAGTTACTTTTTACATACAAAACTTGTATAAGGCATTCAATTTTAGACCTGTTACTTCCTCTATACCCCCCCCCCTATCCCGCAGAAATTTTTTACATCCGGAATGAAAAAAAAAATGAAAGCAGGAATTGTAATCAATTGCAGGATAGAAGTACGATTATTTCCTTCATATCTCGGTAGTTTTTGGTCACCGTTGGCAGTAGAAAGAAAGTGAAAAGAAGTACCTGGAGGAATTAGAAAAGTTCGCAAATATTCAATAGTAGGGCGCCACGAAGCCCAGTGGCATAGTGGCCAGAGCATCTGTCAGCCGCGCTGCAGGTCGAGAGTTCGACTCCCGACTGGACAGGGTTCACTCAGCCTTTCATCCCTTCGGGGTTGATGAAATGAGTACCAATCTTGCTTGGGAATTAAACACCAAGGGTCCCGCGTTTGGCTGACCACCTGATTTGGACGTATACTGCATAGCACCTTGGGGCCCAGGGTCAAGAAAACAGGGATGGGCAGTGTCGACCCAGATCCTTCATGGATTGTATAATCACAGAGATTAGTTTAGTTTAGTAGGGTTTAAGGGCGCCATCAGGCACCCACAAAAAAGGGATTTAGATTACTACATCTATTTCCTAACAAAAACAATTTATATATATGCGGAAGAAAAAATTCGAAAAACAGGAATTGTAATCAACTGCTGAACAGTAAATGTAATTTGATCCTTAAAAAAAACTAAACCTGTGGCTGTACAATCCATGGAGGATCAGGGCCTACAGTGCCCAACTCTGCTTACTTGACCCTGGGCCCCAAGATGCTAGAATTTGATCCTTAGAAATACAATTATTTGCTTCCCACCTAGATTGGTCACCCTTAACAGTAGAAAGAAAGTGTGTAAACAACTGAAAGTGACTGTAGGGGATGAGCACAGTTTTCCAATATATTCAAGTAGTAGGGTGCCATAGGTTTAAGGGCGCTGCCAAGCACCCTCTAAAGGAAGGGTTTAAATCACTACCTCTATTCCCCTACAAAAACAATTCATGTATACAGAAGAGAAAATTCTGAAAACAGTAATTATAATGAATTGCGGGACAGTAAGTGTAATTCGATTCTTATAAGTATAATTATTTCCTTCTTATCTCAGTAGTTGTTTGTCACCGTTGGTAGTAAAAAGAAAGTGAAAAGACATGGAAGTGACTGGAGGGGATTAAAACGGTTCACAATTATGGTCAAGTAGAAGGGCACCACACAAGGTTTAATGGCGCCGAGGGGCACCCATAAAGAAATGATTTAAATAGTAGTTACAATTATTTGTACAAGCACTTGTTAAATTAAAATTATAAAGTAAGTTACTTTTAACATAACATATTTGTATACGAAATTTAATTTTAGAATTGTTACTACCTCTATTCCCTAACAAAAGCAATTTATATATGCGGGAGAGATAATTCTGAAAACAGGAATTGTAGTCAATTGCGAGAAAGTAGGTGTAATTCGCTCCTTAGCAGTTCATTTTATCCTTATCTCAGTAGTTCTTGGTCACTCTTGTAGTAGAAAGAAAGTGGAAAGAAGTTGAAATGACTAGAAAGAGTTAAAACAGCTGAGAAAGGGTGGAGGTTGTCTAGAAGACTGCACGGGCCTAAATTTCTAAGGCCGGACACGTCCCAATACAAAACAAAACTATCTTGGTTGGTTTTAAAAACTAAAAGCCTAAACCTGGGGCCTTTAAAAAATTAAAAAATCAGAACGGCTCAATTTCTACAAAAAAATCCGATTTTTCTTAACATATAATTAAGATTTTATTTTAAAGAAAGCTGTATACATATTTATGCAGACATATTTATTTTCTTTAAAACTTGTTACATCGAGGTCCCCTTAATTTTTTATTATCTGCACAGCCCGTTTGAAAGTTTGACTTTATATCGTCTTGTACCGAACTCCGGCCGTGCAGATGCAGACCCTTAAGGTTGTCATATAGCAATTCTCCTGAAAGAATCCTCGGAATAAAAATTTCCTGCACCTAAAGTTTGATTTCTTTGAATTCCCCTCTTGTGCAAAATGTGACAAAAGTGCATTCCGGTCGTTTGGAAGTTTGGAGATATGTGTTTCTAGAAGACTTGAATATATGTATATATATATAAACTGGTGTCTCAGGCACGAATGCCTCAAGAGTAAATAAACGGAAGAAATAAACTAGGTGCCTTTTTACAAAAATGGAAACAATAAAAAAATTTACGAAGGAAGCAGGTTATGTAACTTAATTTATGAAATATTTGTTTTAAATTGTTGATGATTGAGCAGAACGTAAGAGCATTTACAGTTGTTTACGTTAGTTAAAGCTCAAATTCTTTCTAAAATATTACTTTTGACACATTCGTAAAATCATCATCATCTGTTCGCATGTAAAATTTCACGTATTTTTAACCAGTTCTCTAAGAATCAAACAACACTGGAATTTTTCAGTAAAAATCAAAACTGATATTTTAAACAGGCTTTCGAGACCTCATGGTGAGAGAAGTGATCACCAGGTAACAATCAAGCTACAATTCTGTGCGTGTTTCACATATTTAAAAAGAAAGAAAGCTTTCTCAGTTCGTCGGTTCGTTTGTATTTGAATATGAAAATCTCAAAGTTTGATGCATGTAGACATGAAATCAACATTCTAACTGTGTTGCATCAAATATTTTTGCATTTTTGAGAGGGTGGAAAAAAATCTAAAAAAATCCTTCTTAGAACAAAACTCATTTAACATTTTTTAACTTTGTTGAAAAGTTTTTGTCTTTGTTGCATAAATGTATTCAAATGGATTAATGTCTGCCAAATGTGGTGGACGGCAAACTTTCCAAAATTTAAGGTATATCGTAGCAACTATACCCTTATAATAGATTATTTACAATACTGCTTTGAGTTAATGAGGAATGTCTAAATATACTACTAAACTAGTTGGATGTGCCAATCCCAAAACTTTCTTCTATCTCATACAGCTTAAATAAAAAAAAAAAAAACTACATATGCTAATACTTCCATATTATTAGTTCAATACTATGCCAACTTAGATTTTCATCTTAAATTTGTATTTCATTCAATTAATTGGAGTAAAAACGAGTTAATCTCGATCATGATATTTATTAAAATCAATAGTTTTTCATTATTGTTTTCTACATCAGCTGTTTTCGAATAGCCGGCTTAGAAGGAAGCGAGTTTCCGTCGCTGCACGAGTCGCCGATGGACAATAGAACTACTACAAAAAAAAGAAAATTATACAACAATCGCTATTACAGAACCCCTTTTCGGCGGAATATTTTTAAATACAGGGAGGACCTGTTTTAAAATCAGGGAAGACAAAAAATTTCGTTCAATTCTATAGATAACTTTATACACTTTTGGATGGTACAGTAAGAAAAATGGACAAAAATCGCTATTGCAGCACCCCATATAAGCAGAATTTTTTCAAATTCAGGGAGGACCTGCTTGCCATAGCTAATACACATTACACAATAAATTATAGGTTCAATTCTATGCATAACTTCATACACTTTTCGATGGTAGAATGAAAATGGCACAAAAATCACTATTTCAGCGCCCTCTTCCGTCAGAATATTTCCATATTGAAGGAGGACCTGCTTGCCATAGCCAAAAACTCACACAAAAAATTGGCTCAATTCTATGCATAACTTCATACCTTTCGATGGTACAATGGCGAGACACAGACAGACAGACATTTTGTATAAAAATGTTTTTTGGGATCTCTGACTCCTAAAACGTGTAAATCCGCCGAAAACCTGGCGTCTAAAAAATTTAGATTACAATACTTTTTTCTATTGAAGATAGAAAAAAGTGAAAATCGCCTGTGAACCTATAGCTTCTGAGCTCTTTTCTTCTGGATTTTTGAATATTAAACTAATAATACAGATACAAAATGTAATCAATTATGAACAATCTTACCGCTTGGAATCTTTACATCCCCATGCAATATATATCTACATTAGGTAGATATATATTGTGATACACTGATATATCTACATATATCAATCGACAGTGCAAAATGTGTTTTGAAAAGGTGAAAATATTAATCAAGATAATTGTTGTGTAAAGTATCATAGGAGATGAATTATACATGAAAGACACGATGATAGCACGAATTAGGGCTACTATAATATGAATTGTAGGAACCTTAGCATGGATAGAGACGACGTACCGGGGGGGGGGGGGGGGGGGCGAAAAATGAAAATTATAAAAGGGCGCCAAAGTCAGGTCCTCCCCCCCCCCAATAAAATTTTCAAGCTACGGCCCTGATTTTTGTATCTAACGACAAAAAAAATCTTCATTTGGCGCCCTCTACGCCTTCTGTTTTAGATCCCGGGATGCAGACTGGTTGGGGGGGCACATGCGCCACCTCCTCCCCGACGCTACGCCTATGCATGTATGGTAAGTTCTGTATTGTGAATTGCGATATTTTGGACAAAAACTTATGGAGACATAGGCACAGAGCCCATCACGGGCTCTGTGCCTATGTCTCCATTCTCTTACAAAAGCACTGTAAACAAGATCAAGATGATTGTGAAAAATTGATCGAGATCTAGAACAAGTGATGGGCTACGGCTTCCTATCTTTTCGTTGACTGCGTTTCCTGTGTCAACGGAAGACGATGTTAATCAGTTTTTGGAATCGGAAAACGAGAAGGAATCATCCATTCGGACCAGGGGCGGATCCAGGGAATCGTTTGTGGGGGGGCGATACCGAGTGACATATAATCAACGTAGTCATAATTTCTGTTGTTCAAATAATTCCTTGCAGTTAATTATTAAATGAATATGGAATAATTAATGCGATTCCAAAATATTACAGACTCTCGATTATCCGACGTCCGATTAACCGAAACACTCGGTTATCCAACACTCTTATTATATAATCCCGCCTTCTCCTCAAAATATGGTTTATTGTTACTTATTAGGTCCACAAATTAAAACGTTATAACAAAATTTATTTATAGCCCAGTGGTAGGGGTGGAAAAAAGGCCGAATTCGGAATTAATTAGGGGAAAGCTGGAAATTGTTTTAATCCATATAGTTTAGGTCTAGAATGAATATGCTATGCTTTCCCCCTCGTACTATGTGACTGTTAGAAAATATGTACAGATTTATAGTCAAAAAACACGTTTTTTTTTACATACCATAACAGTATTTCAAAACAGCTACCTCTGTCAAAAACATTGTCAACACAAATGTTGTAGAGCTTAAAATTCTGAGTAAAATGAGTACCTACACTTAATATTTTTGTTGAATATTAAGGTCACAATTCTACTTTAAAATTTTAGACCCGTGATCAGGAGGTTGAACTCAGTATTAATTTGGAGGAAACTGGAAATTGTTTTAATCCCTTCAGTTTAGGTCTAAAATGAAAGTACTATGTTTTCTTCCTCGTACTGGAGTGAATGTTAGAAAATATGTACATATTTATTTTCGAAAAACACGTTTTTTTTTTTTTTTAATTACCTTAACAATATCTCAAAACAGCTATAGAATTGCGACCTTAACGTTGAACAAAAATATTAAAGGTGGTACTCATTTTATTCAGAATTTTAAGCTCTACAACATTTGTATTGACAATGTTTTTTATAGAGTTAGCTGCTTTGAGGTATTGTTAAGGTAATTTAAAAAAAAAAAAAAAACGTGTTTTTCGAAAATAAATATGTACATATTTTCTAACATTCACTCCAGTACGAGGAAGAAAACATAGTACTTTAATTTTAGACCTAAACTCAAGGGATTAAAACAATTTCCAGTTTCCCCCTAATTAAATCTGAGTTCAAACTCCTGACCACGTATCTAAAACTTTAAAGTAGAATAGTGACCTTAATGTTCAACAAAAATATTAAGTGTACGTACTCATTTTACTCAGAATTTTAAGCTCTAAAACATTTGTATTGACAATGTTTTTGACAGAGTTAGCTGTTTTGAGATACTGTTATGGTATGTAAAAAAAAACGTGTTTTTTGACTAATCTGTACATATTTCCTAACGCTCACCTAGTACGAGGGGGAAAACATAGCATATTCATTCTAGACCTAAACTGAAGAGATTAAAACAATTTCCAGCTTTACCCTAATTAATTCCGAATTCAACCCCCTAACCACTGTGCTATTATTGAATGTCTTATTCTTTTTTCTTTTTACTCTTGTACTGTGGTAATTATTTATCTTATTTTTTGTTCTTTTAGTTACAGTGAAATTTTAACAGTGTTAATAAAACAAGCCTGCAATTACTGTGTCTTTTAACTTTTGATAATTGATTTTGATGTATTTTTTAGCACTGAATCCGAAAATGACCTCATTTTTAACCATCACGTCTCGATTTTCGCAAATCGTAAATTTCAAAGTTCAAAAGTAAAATAAATAGCGAAAATCTCTCAAAACAATTTGTCAAAGCCTTAACAAAAGAAGGTAATGTTTTAAATACATCTTCGACAAATTTCCCAGCCTTATTAATCGCCAAAATAAAAGAAAATACCGAGATGAACCCCCATACAGAAGATAAAAGGAAAAGAGCGAAGCAGAGCATGAACGGTTCAAAGAAACTTTCACGCATGGAATAAAATTATAAGGATTTTAAATACACAATATTTTACATGTTTAACTGTAAAAATGCATAGTATGAGCAAAAAAATGAATAAATTATTATGAAAAAAAGTTACGTCTATTTTATAGTAGCAGATTTTCCCAATAATTCGGCTTTTTAAAAATTAAAAAAATTGCGATTTGGAAAAATCCTGACGTCATACTATGGTAAAAAATGAAGGTCATTTTTGGATTCAACACTAAAAAATACATAAGAACCAATTATCGAAAGCTGAAAAACATAACCATTACATCCATTTTTTAATATCAGATTTCTGAAAGAGATTAATCTCTGAAAAAGGATCCCCTTCAGAAATCTGAAGGGGCCTTAACATCCTTGAAAGTCAAAGTGTGTCATCTAAGTGGTGTGTCTCTCTTCACAGGCGCGGATCCCAGGAAGGGGAGAAATCACCCCGATCGCCCCCTCCCTTGGATCAAAAAATATAAATCCGCCGATTATCGCGAATTTCGACAAATGGTCGCCGAAAAAAATCAATTTCGTCAATCGTTCGCTGGTCTAAGGATCGCAAAAAACGCGAATTTCGCCAAAGGATCGCGCAAAAAACGCCAATTTCATCCAAGGATCGCGCAAAAACGCGAATTTCGTCAAAAAAGCGGGCATTTCGTCAAAGGATCACGAAAAAAAACGCAAATTTCGCCAGAGGATCGCAGAAAAAAATCGCGAATTTTGCCAAACAATTGCGGAAAAAACGCTAATTTCGCGAACGAATCGCGCAAAAAATGTGAATTTCGTCAACATATCTTGGAAAAAATGTGAATTTCATCAAAGAATCGCGAAAAAAAGGCGAATTTCATCAAAGGGCCGCGGAAAAAACGCACAATTAGCACCAGGAGGAAATTCCCCTAGGCGCGCACCCACGGGGTGGATCGATCGGGACGGTCGACCCCCCCTTCCCAAGATATAAATCCATCTCTTTTAACAGCAGTTTTCGCTGAACAGAGATATAATCAAACGAAAACCAAACACTTTTCGGATGTCAATGGTAAACCTCGCTGACGTTTCGGCAATTAGTGAACAAAAAAGGATTATGTCCTGTCAAAAGGCATATGGCGCCATAATTTTTAACACTATGGGTTGAAGTTGGGGACGATACCACTTCGTGTACCTTCTGTTGAATCTCTACAACAGAAATTGACAACGTTATGCGGATCCTTCTAAAGTGTTGAAACTTTTTCGTTCTTTCAAAGAAGCTGCAATTCTAATTTTTGTATAACGATATTTTTGAGGAGTGCTTTATTGTTTGAGAAAAGAATGGGATTCATAGCAATTTCTAAAGAAAGAAAGAAACAAGAAAGAGAAAGGTCCTTTGAAAAATTCAAGCATCTCAAGCTGAAGAAAGCCACTAATGTGTAAAAAATGTATTGTTATTGCCACCCACATTAGTAATCAAGGGGTATTTGATGAATGAACAAAAAAGGATTATGTCCTAATCCTAGTTAGTTAAAAGCTAAAATGCGTTGGTGTATTGATTTCTTAAAACCCAACTTGGTAAATTTGTTTTTCTCTTCTTTGCCCCGATCGAACCCCCCCCCCCCCCCCATGGATGCGTGCCTAGGGGAATCTCCTTCTGGTACTAATTGTGTGTTTTTTTCCGCAGCTCTTTGACGATATTCTTCTTTGGCGAAATTCGCGTATTTTTTCGCGATTCTCTGAAGAAATTTGCATTTTTTCAGAGATCTGTAGACGAAATTAGGGTTTTTTGCGCGATTCTTTCACGAAATTAGCGTTTTCCGCAATTGTTTGGCAAATTTCGTGTTTTTCTGCGATCCTTTGACGAAATTCGCTTTTTTTCTGCGATCCTTTGACGAAATTTGCGTTTTTTTTCGCGGTCCTTTGGCGAAATGCGCGATTTTTTGACGAAATTGGCGTTTTTCCGCGCTTCTTTGACGAAATTCGCGTTTTTTCGCTATCCTTTGACGAAATTGGTGTTTTTTGCGCGATTCTTTGGCGAAAGTTGCGTTTCTTTTGCGATCCTTTGACTTGAGAACGATTGACGAAATTGATTTCTTTCGCCGACCATTTGTCGAAATTTGCGATAATCGGTGGATTTATATCTTTTTTTTGGGGCGATCGCCCCCCCCCCCCCCCCCCGTGGATCCGCGCCTGATTCGGACCTGAACAATGGTGCACCATACAATGGCAGCTCGTGAATTCTTTCGAGAAATTAAAATCAGTTCCTATAATAAATGAACTTTCAGATTCCATTCTCGCAATAAAATAACCGTAAATATAGAATCGAAAGTGAAACTACGAGCTGCCGTGCTGTTAACTACTGCAGGAGTTTATTTGTGTTAAAAGTACACACGGCCGGAAAATATAAAGTAAAGCAAAAGTGCGACAACTCAAGAGAAATGCTGACGCAATAAACTTTCGGCCGGAATCCGGAGGGGAAATTACAAGTAGACTTTTGCAGGAGAAAAATCGGTTTGGCGCGCTTCCCCTGCCCATCATCATGGGTACAAGACCTTCAGTCTCAGGATTGATTTCAGTCTTGTAGAGATTTTTGATTGATACTAAATTCTGCTTTATATACTTAAATAATAGCAATTTTACCATCAAGAACTTTTAATCACTTTCTTTGACTGCAGGAGATCAATTTTTAGCCAAAATGCAACTCATAGAAAACTTCTAACCCACTTACTTTCATTTGGTTATTTTAATAGTACTCAGAAAACTTTTCAGTCTTGTCTTGGATGGACTTCTTGCACCCATACCCACCATCACGTAACGGTGGGCAGTTTGGTTTGATTTTTGACGGCCGATTATCTTCACGAGGGATATAGGCCCCGGGGGGGGGGGGAGTGCCCTCCGTGGGGGGTCTTTCTAAGGGAACCTAATCCGTATTTACGCATGGAAAATCCACGGCTCGAAGAAAACTCCGAACGATTAGGCCGACGGGCGCAATTGGGTTCGAACCCAGCACCTCCCGTCTACCAGCTTCGAGAGCAGAACCTCTCGGCCACTGGCGGGGCCGTAACGGTGGGCAGAGATGTATGCCTTAAGAAAAGGTTACCAGTTCTGAGTCTACTTATATGAGAAGTCTGTGCATGGCCCTATATAAGAATGGCGATATTTGATGTTCAGACAATTGCAAACCTAGGCATTTTTTTTAACAATCAGAATCAATGAGATTGCGGTGCCCTAAGATAGTTCGTAAGTACGCCTATCCTACGAACGAGCGTAAGATTTAAACTAACGAAGTACCATAATCCTATCCCAAATATGATACCGCATATGTCGCTTCTCTCATACCTAATCTCTTTAAGATAAGTCTTTGTTAGTACGAAGTTTGTCCCCTCCCGGTTGTCCGTAATCGACCCCTTGAGTGGGGGTGAGAACCTGGAGGCCGGAAGAGCTTTCAACTTGACGGAGGCGCCGAATCGCGACCAACGATACACAAGGCCAGTTCATGACTTTTAAAACGTCACACGAAGTGGATCATTTTTACACGGTGATTGGTAAGTCATGAACTGGTCTTGTTTTGCCGTTGGTCGTGGCTGGATATGTACGAATCCCAGCCTCCTAGATAGCGGCCGGCGAATAGTGATAGTGAAGCATTGTGTACTCTGTAGAGCAAGACTCGGAGACTCTCTAGTGTCGACACGGTGCGCTGGAACGCAATGCAGGATCTCTTGCCCAGGTAGCACAAGGATATTGACCCTATTCTCCCTTTGGGTTCGAGGCTGTGATTTAACGCAACTAATGGACTATATTCCAATCTGGGTTCGAGGCTGAATACTACTGCTTTCCCCATGAACTGTTAACACTGCTAACACTGGCTGGTGGGTCGGTCACATTGCGTCTACGGAGTTTTCCCTTCTTTACGCTAGAAGTTTTACCTTGACCACGTGATCACGACGTAGATGGAATATCCCCCATTCCCGAGTGATAGACCAACTATGGGGCTCGGAGGAGGGGAGCTCCGTGGACTTCCAGGATCACTACGTAGCATCTACGGTTTCCTGATAGGGGGCACATTGCACGGGGGAGAAGCATCTGAGTGCTCGGAAACTGCGCACCGGGGAACCTCGGGTTTACAGTCTCAGGCCGGTCTCCTTTTGAATGGGCGGACAACCTGAGGCTAGGGTCAAACTCAGAACCGTTCCCCTCTTGAAGTTGGGAGTTTTGTTGTTCGTGATGATCAGACATTCAATGGTGCTCAGGTCATGTAGCATGCGAGGGGAAGCGCATGTTCCTTGATGACAGTAGTTATTCCTAGCGGCTTCATGTGGTTTTGTCCATGGGACACAAATGCTAGCGGGTGCACTCGGACCATCTCGCCCAGTGTTGAATTCAGACACTTTTCTCCGGAAGAGATTTCTGCAGCTCCCGGGGGGGGGGCACTATAGAGTTCCGAGGGGGGATTGCAATTTTTGACCATTGAAAACGCGAAATCTCAATGAGATATCCCCCCGAAAGATTTGAGATTTTGCGTTTTCAATGGTCAAAAATTGCAATCCCCCCCCCCCCCCCCCTGCGTAGTTACGGCTCTTTAAGCATATGTCGTTGGACGAAGGCTCAAAGCTTCGCGGCTATTCGCTTTGCCGGGAAAGATTGTTTTACCCTCAGTTCATTTTGTTTGCGCATGTTTGCCGAAATTTTTGTCCAAACGCTGACATTCTAGAACTATTCACGCGCTGAACAAACGCTGACATTCTAGAAACCTACATTCTAGAACTGGGCGGTACTGATCTGAATAGGATGCATTTTTTCTGAGAGTGGTAACATACAAGATATAAAGTGGCCGAGAGGTTCTGTTCTCGAAGCTGGTAGACGGGAGGGGTTGGGTTCGAACCCAATCACGCCCGTCGGCCTAATCGTTCGGAGTTTTCCGTCTTTTTCTTCAAACCTTGGATTGCCTTGCGTTAATACGGGTTAGGTTCCCTTAGAAAGACCCACCACGAAAGGCACTCTCCCCCCTTTGGGCCCATATCCCTCGTGTTGATAATTGACTGTCATAAACACAACCAACCAACTACAAGATATAAAATTTGATTAGCGAATCTCGAAGTATTATGGCGATCCTGCCTTTATCGCCAAGCTAATGTTTCTTAACTTACCTCACTAGATCTATCACAAACTCGGTGCTTAGACAAAAATTTTTGCCCAAAATGAAACTATGTGTCCAAAAATTGCATTTGACCATACATATATGGTATTCGCCTTTAATCGGGAGGTGGTGGGTTCGCAACAGGGGTAATTTTGAGTAGAAATTTTTTTTCTGAAATTCACATTAAACTTTTTGAAAGGTTACAGCAGAGGGGCAAAGGAGGCGGATTACCCTCCCGACACTAAGTATGCGTTTTTCCCGCAGCCCTTTGATGAAATTCGCATTTTCCACGATCCTTTAACGAAATTCGCTTTTTTCGCGATCTTCCGGCGAAATTTGAGGTTTTTTCGCGATCTTTTGACGAAATTTGTGTTCTTTTAGCGATCTTTTTGGCGAAATTTGCATTTTTCACGAGCTTTTGACGAAATTTGCATTTTTCGCGATCTTTTGACGAAATTTTCATTTTTTTTCGCGATCCTTTGACGAAATTCGTGTTTTTCCCGCGATCCTTTGACGAAATTGACGCTTTTTTTTTGAGAATATTGACGAAACTGATTTTCTTTGGTGACCATTTGCCGAAATTCGCGATCTTTTTTTGTCCAAATATTCGGACTGATGACTTATTTTTTTAATTTTTGGAACCGAATGCCTTAAAATTTCAGAAAATTCGGAACAGAATCATCCCTGGTTCGCAACCAGACGCACCCGTCGGCTTAATAGTTCGGAGCTTTTCGTGGTCTTCTTCAGATCTTGCATATCCTTGCGCAAATACAGTTTAGGTTCCTTTAGAAGGACTTCCCCTTTGGGCCTATATCCCTCGGTCATCATAAATGACACACACACATGCATGTTAATTCTACAAAATACGCCATCACAATGCTTAAATTAAATGACAATTTATGCTCATCATGAGGATTCTACAGGTATAGGTTTGTCAAATTGTGTGCATTTAAAAGAGAGATATAAGTGCTGCATTTTTCAAACAAATAATTTATTTCGACACCTACCCTCTTATATGTCCGCCACCAAAACTCACAACTCAAAAAGCATAAAAGCGAAGCACGTTCGGCAGTATACACACAACCCTAATAAGGATCTATTTACGTCTAAAATCGAATAAATCCTGAAAAATGCAGCATAGCCGCACCACCTGTTGCACGATTTACACCAAAATCTCACTTACAACAACTTATGCCAACGTGTAACTGAATCTGAAGATTGATGAAAATCCGCGCATTATTTCTTGAAATACAGCTAGCCAATTCTAGATGACAGGGGAGTTCTGTATTCAGATGATCCACTTGACAGAGATGAGGTGCTGCCTTCAAACCCAATTACGCTCGTCGGTCTAATCGCTCGGAGTTTTCCGTGGCTTTCTTCGAACCTTATGTAAATACAGGTTAGGTTCCCTTAGAAAGATCTCCACGAAAGGCACTCATCCTTCGTGCCTCTATCAGTCGTGTAGATAATCCATAATCGGCTGTCATAAACAATACCAACACCTATAAAACAGTGGCGATATATGCACAAGGCGGTTGCTCAGGCTAAATTTTTTGTCCAAACTATGTTAAACAATATTCCAGAACTTGACAAAACTCGCCAGAACGTGGAACGAGTTCGACATGTCAATAAATATTAACTTAGCAATGTTGGCACGTGCCTACGATATTGGTGATTAGTTTTTGTCCGAAATCGTCTTGACTAATAAAATTTTATTTCCCTTAGTCACCATCATGTTATAGAGACCCTCTAACCACAGTTGGCCAAAATGTGCGATTGGCGAAGATCTATATGATATATGTCTATATGAGAGTGGGGACATATGCGCAGGACACGTGTTCAAAAAGTTTTTGTCCAAACTAATAATCCAGAATGGCAATATTTGGATGATTTCGATTAGACGAGTGAGAATAGTTAATCTATTAGTTTGGTGATAATGGTCTCTAAGATGTTTGGCTATTAATTTTTCGTCCAAAGTCATTTCAATCAATCAAATTTTATATCCCATATGTCGCACACGAATATAGAAGCACCCTAGGCTCACTGGACATTACTCATGAATGAGCCTTGGTCATCATGGAAGCAGAATTCAAATGCCCTTCACCCCTATTGGTGTTTATTTCTATATACTCCCAGCTGACGTGACATGCTAAAATCTCTTGTCTAATCATACACGACGATGCAAGTAATGCGAAGTTCTAGAATTTGTCATATTTTTGACAAAAACTTCCAATCTGAGTATATGCTCTGTGGATATGTGGCCACTACTTATTCATTAAGGCACTCTACTAGCAAGAACATAAAATATATTGAATGTGGATAACAATAAAATTTGCCGCAAAAAGAGCACTCTCTTGTTCCTAACCATTCTAACTAAATTACACCAACTGACGCTCTCTCGATGACAAAGTTATAAAATATTTTTATCCCTTCCTACATTCCTCCCCCAAACATTTCAATTAAAGTTGCTTAAGTAAGAGAAGTGTGGAGAAAATTGTAATATTCTGAAGTAAATTAGAGATATTTATTGGCACTTTTGAAATTTCGATAGTTGAAAGTTGGGGAAGAGAGGGTGTTAAATTAGACCTCACACTTTTATTTTTACAACGATAAATAAATAAAATGTTAGTCCAATTTGGACTTCAGGGGGTAGGAGAAAAAAGTTTAAGCCCAGAAAAGAAGACAGGCCCATTCTGAGTCCGCACAAAAAGTGAGGCTTGAAGATACCTAGTCCAACTATTGCATACATCTGTAGCCATTATCACTCCGATTTTAATCCAACACACATGAAAATATATACTCCTTAATTGATAAGCTGCCACCACCGGTATATGTGCTGGACAAGATGTAAAAAGGTTGAGAATCAGTCCCTAGAATACTTCAAATAATATTAAATTGAAGATTTATTTACAAAATACATAAATATTTACATTAAAACAATATTTTCATTTACAGTCCCAGATACAGCAGATCCTCCCTTAAGTAAAATAACACTTTGGGATATTATCTATGCAATAGATTATCTAACTATAAATGCACTATTCTCGTGTCTTTTAACTGTACTCAGCTAGCTTTATCCAATAAGATCATACAGATTCAATTTTGAACAAGAATTTGATAATCCAATGCGGGTTAATTGCCCTGCCTTGCAGGCACCCATGATCCATCTATACTCCATATAATTTCAATAGGCTTCTGAAGGACACCTCTGCCCTCTCTATTTCATCCTTTCATTGTCATGGGAAACTACAGAAAATGTTAAACAATGTGGGTCTGGAGGTTTATATTAAGCGTGCTTATGAAAGTGTGTCCATGTGGCCTAAGTCAGTCTGTGGTTCTTTATTCCAGAACCTTGTGAATTCAGCAATCTTTATTTAAAAAACAATAAAAAGCACAAAAATAGAAATACAAACTACATCACATAAAAAGTGATGGGGTTTAAAATACAAAAACATATAGAGGAAATCAAAACTAAAAATTGTCTTCCACAGGGGATTCAGGGAAAATTCTTAGTTCCTTATTGTCTTAGCGTTAATAATTTTAAATCACTCAACAAAAAATTTTCCCTTTTTTTCAAAATCATGAGTAAAAAAGAAAACTTCGTTAATTAAATTTGATAATCCAAGGCGGGGTAATTGTCCTCCCTTGCAGGCACCCATGACCCATCTATACTCCATATAATTTCAATAGGCTTCTGAAGGACACCTCTGTCCTCTCTACTTCATCCTTTAATTGTCATGGGAAACTACAGAAAATGTTAAACAATGTGGGTCTGGAGGTTTATATTAAGCGTGCTTATAAAAAGTGTGTGTCCATGTGGCCTAAGTCAGTTTGCGGTTCTTTATTCCAGAACCTTGTGAATTCAACAAACTTTATTTAAAAAACAATAAAAAGTACAAAAATAGAAATACAAACTACATCACATAAAAAGTGATGGGGTTTAAAATACAAAAACATATAGAGGAAATCAAAACTAAAAATTGTCTTTGCGTTAATAATTTTAAATCACTGAACAAAAAATTTTTCCTTTTTTTCAGAAATCATGAGAAAAAAAGAAAACCTGGTTAATTAAATTTGGTAATCCAGGGCTTGGTAATTGCCCTGCTTGCAGGCATCCATGACCCATCTATCTTCATACTTAGTGAGTTCCGGACTGATAAAGGCTCAACATTTATTGCATGCTTGTAAAAAAAAAATAATAATGTTCTTATAATTTAACCTTCTTGTTTGACATGTTCATGAAACATGTCTAAACAAATTTTTTTCATATCTCCTTCCTAGCACACATTTATTTAGTCCTAACTCAATTTCTATTAAGTTGTATGGAGAGATTCATATTATCAAGCATTAGGGGTATGCTTTTTCCTAATTTTTATTAATTTTTTAAAGTTGAGACAGAATTCTATAATCTTTAATTCTTTTGATAAGTGATTAAATGAAAACAGCACAGCGAATTCACTCCTGACATAATTATAATGAGTCATTGGCATGTGGTAGCAGCAAAGAACAAAAGACAAATTTAATGCAATATTAAAAAAAAAAAATTATGTACTTTGAATTGTAATTACAAAAATAATGTGAAAATATAAAAAGTAAAAATACACATTTTTATGTATTGATTAGGTACATTTATGACTCTTTTTTAATAAAAAATACATCCTCTCTAACAGCTTAATTATTTTAAAGTTTTCTTTCTGTTGTAATATTCACATGTAACTATATTTTTCCGCTGAAAGATGTTTGGAAATATTATTTATGTTTTTTTAATAATTGGCAAAAATAAGTGGTAAAAGGATTTTTTCAAAATATGAAATAAATCTATTGAAATAGTAAATTTTGAATAAAAAAATAGATAAATAATAATAAAAAAAAGATTGCATCTGCACTTGCACACTACAAAATAGTCAAGTATGTTAAAATAATAAAACTTTGTAAAAAATCACCATAAAATTAATAATTTTATGGTGATTTTTTACAAAGTTTTATTATTTTAATTGCTTCATATCGCCAGTTTTCGGTGCTGTTTCGCTGTAGTCAAGTATGTGCCAGCGCAAGATGGTTAGATTGTTATGCTTAGTTTTTGATCCTATAAAACTTTAACCAAACAATTTTAATTTTAAATAGCACTTAAAATAATTCTTCGATTTAAAAACTGTCGTCTAGTTCAGCTTGTTTCTCAACATTTCTCTATAAAATTACCAGTTTTCATATTTTGAAAAGTCAAAAGGTCACAGTAAAAACAATTACGATGGCAGCTACTTTTTTTAGAATTGAGATTGAATCGAAGTTAGCTCTTCCATCCAACAATACATGAATCTACTTACCCATATATATGAAATACAGTAGAAGACTCCCTCAAATCTGCACAGCTTGGGACCAGAGGTTGTGCGGATTTTAGAATTTTGCAGATTTCTGGTGCTTTGTTTACAGTTTTTTAAACAGTTATTTGAATGTAATAATGCAATAAAAATTATAAAAAATGCCTGTAACATAGTCAAATATTAAAATAATTAAGTAAAGTAATTAACTAAAATGATAAATAGTAAGATAATTTAAAAAATGATTAAATTATTAAAAGTAAAGGTCAAGTAAGTAAGTAATAATACACAGTTAAATATGCATAATAAAGATGAAACACATTTTTCTTGATGAGCTTTCAACAATAAAATTTCCTATAAATTAGATATCATATTAATTCATATCAAAATCATAAAGTAAGGAAGTTTTATTTAAGTTTAGCCAGTATTAATAATCAAAGAAGCTTGATTAATATATAAATATATTTGGCAAAAAGATTGTAATACCAGTGATATCAGCTAAGTCTTAATTTTTTTAGAAGTAAATTTATACTTCCTTCGTGAAAAACTATCAGTTCAGTCATATTATTGAGAATTACATATTAAAATACATACAGAATGATATAAAATTTAAAAAAAATCTGCAATTTTGTTGTTACATCTGAACTGAAAGTTTCATTGTTTACATCTGTGATGATATGCGGATTTCAGGGAGTCTACTGTACAAGATTTACCAAACTATATTCTAACACAACCCAATTTTTCAATTTGATCTCCCAGTACCAAAATTTCTGCCAATTAACAGTGGTGAACCAAGCTTACTATCATAAGACATCAAAATAATATATAAAATTCGATCAAAATTACATTATCAAAGAAAATCTAGAGACATAAAGCAGGGGTCTGTCCAGAATTTTCTCACGGGGTCCTGTTTTTGTGAAATTGTGAAGTTTTTCTTATTTTTGTGAAAATTCTAGTCATAATTTTGTGAATCTTAAATTATCGATGTCTTCATGTTCTATCCTTCATGTATAAAAAGCTAAGTAATATGCTCTTTGGTGAGTTCAACTGCTTACTTACAGGCCAGATTTTATTTTTAAATGACTACTAAATTTGTGAAAAGTTCAATTTGAAAGTGAAAAAATTCTGTGAAAGGTCTATTTAAGAGACAAATAATTTTGTGAAATGTCCTGTTTTGGGATAAAATGTTTTGTGAAGGGTCTTGTTTGGGGATTAATAATTTTGTGAAGGGTCCAAAACAATGTATAAAAACAAGAGAAGGGTATCTTCATGTGTAAAAAATAAAGATGAATGAGTGTGTTATTTTGTAAAAGCATTTTTCCCCCCTTAATGACACGCTGAAAACAAATTTCCCAGATTTGAAATATACGCATTATTCATGTTCATTAAGAATCATTTTTTTTTTTTTTTTTTAAACTGTGCATCTTATTTTGTTGAAACATTTTGGGTATTGTTTTTTATCTTTGTTTTCAAAGGTAATAAAATGCCCAGTCATGACATAATCAGCTAAAGACGAGGCATTATATTGATATATTAATAGTAAAAAAAAAAAAAAAAATGTAACATTAGAGTTTTCTCTAGACAGCTTCAGGGGGTGCTGCGTCCTTCCTGCCCTTTGATTTACAAAATAGTACCCTCCTTGCCCCTCATCCAAAAAATTAGGCCTTATTCGTTTTCGTTTAAAAAAATTTGTTTGCAAAATAAAAACTTCCTTGAAAAGAGTCCCCTGAATTTTAAATATTAAAAGTTGCTTTGAAAATCCAAAAAATGCCTAAAAAAGTACACTTTAGAATCTAAAAAGGGCCCTTAAGCAGCATTAGAATTAAAAAAAAAAAAAAAAAAAAAAAAAAAAAAAAAAAAAAAAAAAAAAAAAAAAAAAGGCACTTGTCCCAAGGACCAGTGATGATGAGAATTTACTGGTCGGCAGGCATCATCACTGCACTGCGACATAAAATTCTATCAAGTCATTTTCAGCCCTTTGAGTGAGCTGCCCCCCCCCCCCCCTCCACACACACACACACAGTCCTAGAATATAAACCAAACTTACTTTGTAGTTATCCAAAATTTTCCTCACAATAAAAAATAATGTTATAATTTGCTAAAAATTAAATAAACAACAGTACATAAATTAAAACTATAAAATTATTAATTAGATATTTTATTTCCAATTATTTATTTCAACTGACTGTAAAGTCTAGTGCAAATATTTTTTTGATTATTTATTTATTTAATTTTGTTTTTAAATAAATAAAATGCCCTTAAGTATAAAACACTGCCCTTTTTTGCACTAGCAGCACCCCTCTCTTTTTTAAACTAGGGGGGGGGGGGGACTCTGGTAACTTGTATTATAACAAGGAAATCTCTGAAAATAAGCTCATTTCACCAGAATTCTGTATTATATAACCTTTAGGCATAAATATTTTAATTATTGTAAATATTATTTATAAACAGGACAAAACAAAATATAGACTTAATGAAATATTCAATGAAATTCTAGGGCGGGGGATTTTGCACGAAACATTTTTCACTTTGAACTTTTTTAATAGAGAAAAGCAATATAAAAAATGACAACAGCCAATTACTTAATAAACAATATCATTAAATAAAATTATACCTTTTTTAAGTAATGCTGAAGTAGAATGTTGAATTAGAATAAAGTCGCCATTCCTAACTCTAGATCTTTTTCATTTCCTCAGCCAACATCTATAGGAGAAAGTATTGTCAATGATATGATGTGAAACATCAAACCATACAGCAAAGACAATATTCATTCAATTAATATACTTGCAGTTGCTATAATACTGATGATGGAGGAAGAGGAAAACAGGAACTGTCACTGAAAAGAAAAAGTTCGAAAGAACACAGATTTAATAAAAAATTAAAAATACAGTCCATGCTTATTTTAAAAGTGATGCTGCGATCATGCAAATTTTTTTCTTATATCTAAAAAACTGCTTTAAAAAAGTTGTACAAACTTTGCAAATTACTACTAGATAACCACGGTAGTATAATTAATTTTTTTAAAGAAGCAAAAACAGCATTTATAAATGCCGCATTTTCTGTCACGTTTGCTATTTTTTTCTGTTACACAACAATCACTTTGATCGATGTTAAGTTTGGAAAAGTCATTTTTTCAACAGCGTTTCATATACTACTACCATAAACAATAAATATTTTAAAACTTACTTTATTGAAGTTTCTATAATATCTAAGCTAAGCAGAAACAGAAGAATGAGATGAGAAGCGACGCAAACAAAACAACAACAAAGCTACACATTGCTGAGCTGGAGAAATGAAAAATCGCAACGCAAAGATATAAGGTGTTCAAAGGGGTTATGTGTATTGTAGAAAAAGCAGGGGTGCAGAATTTCTAGAAAATCTTACCAGCCAAGGATTTATTTCACCAGCCAGCAGGGGCGAAGCTACTGGGGTGGGGCGTAGGGGGTGTCTCGCCCCCCCAATATCGGCAACCTTGATGACAGTTGGCAAATTCTAGGTAGTGAGTATCGATCGATACAATTCTGAAACAATCGATTTTTTTTTTCAATTTTCTACGTTTTTTCTTAAAACATACACTAAAAAACACCAATCCTTAGCATTTGTCTTAATTTCTTTCGAAAATCCGAAGTTTGCCCCTCCTTTCTTCGACTTCGCGTGACCGCTGAAAATAAATGGAGAAAGAACCATGAGAGACTAGTTTTTCAATATACAAAGAGGTCTTTCTGAGAGTCCGCAGCGGTTTAGTAGGGTTCTGAACATCTCGATGATCGACTAGCGCTGAAGATGATGACGACTTCAGTGAAGACATTCATATTAATCGTGGTGTATTGAAATGTGCTGAACAATTGAATCATTTAGTCGATTGTTTAAACCAGTGGTTCCCAAACTTTTTGACTGTCGGAGCCCTTTTTAGAATGAATTTCTATGGCGGAGCCCCTGAAACCTACCGTACGCTATGTTACAATGTAACTTTTTTTAAGTTCATTGCTACTGAGCACGGGAAAAAAGAATGAATAGTAATCTAAACAATTGTGCATTGTCCCAGATATAAAATTATATTTTGAAACTGTTACTGTAATACTGAATTTATTTTCAATTATCATCAGTACAGATGGAATTGTCAAAAGTTTACAAACCTACAGTTAAAAGACCTACAAAACTCAAGAAAACGTAACATTTGCTTTACAATAAATTTTACATTATTAGAGTGACGAACAATAATGTTTAATATGATTGGATTGTTTTGCACAAATGTCTGAATTCAGGTCCAGTTGATAGTAATGGCAGGCGAATGTTTGGTTCCGCATTTAAAAGATTTTCGATTTCGTTTTAAAGTAAGATCTTTACCATTAATACTTGTACCAGAAATTTTACTCAAGTTTTATAAAAATATTCCAGACAAATAATTTTTACTTAAAACTATTTAACTTTTTTATTTAACTTATTTCTGTTTGATTTATATTTATTTATTTTATGAAAAATTTCTGGTTCAAATCGGAATAGTTTCATTTGGTACCACCAAATAGCCGGTTGTTATTGGTATATAATTTAGTGCAATTTTGCTATGAAATGTCAAATCAACGAGGACCTCAGTGTTTCACTGAGTTTAAGCTGGATGTTTTTTTTTTGTTTTTTTTTTATAATGATGAACACATTTAGAGTCGTCCAAAGCCTTTTCTTTTCAGCTGTTGAAAAATGTTGTTTGAAAGAGTTTTTCAAGGCTGCAGGATGCCCCTGAATATTTATCTGTATACTTTTTTTTATCTGGTGTTTGATTTCTTTTTCAACAAGAAGGACGTAATCGATATCATCGTTTGACTCAGAATCCGACCAATACACGTTTCACCTTAAAAGAAGCCAAGTTTGGTAAATAAATCGGAAATTGTGACAGATTTTTATTGCAATGATAAATACAGTTATTTCATTTTGCTAAACATATCGGAAAAATATGCAATTAGAATTCACAATCTTCATTAGTTAAAAGTTTTGCCACTTTAGAGTTATGGTTCTTCTAATATCACCTCTGCAGTTGCAACAATCGTGTAAACGCTTTTCATAGACAATATCATCTTACTTCGGTATGTAAGTAGGAGGTGCGGATGCCGGCATCCAATAACTCCATGCATAAGCTTAAAAAGTTTGCTTTTAAGAGTTCGGGATTTTATATAGTTTTTATTTTAATGGCAGCATTTAACCTTTTCATAAGTTCAGAAGACATTTTCCCGGGGATAGCGTGTACCTTTAAAGAACTCAATAGATGATGCTACGGTGCTTTATCATGTTTTTAATTTTTGCAATGGCCTTGTGACCCATCATTGCTTTTGCATCATCTGTGCATTCATGTTCATATGCGTTTCCCTATGTATTGATCAAACAATATTGCGCTCCTTAGTTTCGTAGTTTATTTCGTTTGTAGTGATCTACAAAAAGTATGATCCTGATAGCTTTGTGAAACCTCTTTCAGACTTGCGTTAGTAAGGCGCTTAATTTTAATCAAGTGAGTGTTCTAAAACACCATAATAGTAGAAAAATCAAATTAAGTTCCTGGTGCCCGTTTCAATAAAGTCTGTTAAGACTCTTAACTTCCCTGTTTTGAACGGGATAATTAGGATATTTAACAGAGAAATTCTATCAAAACTGCTAATCCAGTAACGTCAGTAGATTCATTCATTTGTAGTGCAAATGTTGTACATCTGAAGATGATGTTAAGTGTTCTTTTACGTCACCTGTGATAGAGTTCACTTTAAAAAAATGATCTATTTGACAAGGAAATATTGACACTAAATAAAGTACTTTTAATAAAGGAAATTCATGACATCAATTTTACGAGGTTTATTAAGAGCCTTTGCAATTACATGATCTTCACAAACTCAAGCGACTCATTAAAATATCAGGTAAGCACCAAGCACCATGGGGTCATAAGCGCCGACTTAACAGGTGTGACGGAGTCTAACAAGGCAAACTTCTATCACTAATTATAGAACATTATTTTTGTCCTAATTAATCACAGTGATTAAACAGGGCAAAAAGGAAAAACAACAAAAGGAAAATTTAAATTAGTTGTAGAAGTACATCTTATTACCTATTTCGCACCTGTGAAGTCTGCACTGCATCTATGTGTAGGACATTTAATATTTGTTTTAACAAGTGTGTTGTAGTATTTTCTTTTGAAGCATGCATACATTACTTTGCCCTTCATATTGAAAAAAAAAAAAAACAGGAGGTTTATCTTTCATATCAGACTGATTTCTTTCGGAATGATGACGTAGTTGAGCATGAAATGTGGAGTCATTGGATAACCATACTTCACCTCAAGTCACACTGAGAGAAAAAGTTGGGAAATTCAAATATCCAAATTTTCCTTCAGAATACAATTTCTGGCTTTCTTACAGTAAATATACGTTTGTTTCTCCATTTATCGCATTTTTGGATCGGAAAACATAAAAATAGAGCATAAATTAATATTTGCAACGGAAGTTTTAAAGGAAATAAAATTTAGTTAATTAAAAGAGTTCAGATTATTGAATATAGTTATCAATAAATAAATACTTTTGTAACAAAAGAATCTGTTCCCATTTTTGGAAAAACAAGAAAAAAAAACAAAAAACCTTGCTTTAAAATGTGTTGGTTTCATCCAAATTTTCATTGTTTTCCTAAAGCGCGGCGCGGAACCCCTGAAAAGTTCACGCGGAGCCCCTAGGGCTCCGCGGAGCACAGTTTGGGAACCTCTGGTTTAAACGATTGCAGGCATTTTTGAAAAATTGACCCGATCTGAGGAATTAAGTGTTTTCTTGTTCCTTAAGGAGACATTAGATATAATTGACAGGAAAAAGAAAATTGTTCGTCTGTGTCAAATATTTATAGTAAGATCGTGAAAGAAATCGAGCAGAACCGAGGAGAGGTTAGCATTACGGAAAGTGGGAACGATTCCATCATTGAACATGACCCAGGAAAAAGGTCTAAACTGAAGTTAGACAATCGGAGACATATTTGATCAGTTTAGGTCAGTATC
Source organism: Maratus speciosus (assembly GCA_963932465.1). Taxonomy (NCBI): domain Eukaryota; kingdom Metazoa; phylum Arthropoda; class Arachnida; order Araneae; family Salticidae; genus Maratus; species Maratus speciosus. The sequence continues at coordinate 477,219,282 of OZ010796.1, forward strand.
AGGCAAAACTCAGTGTATATCCAATAAGTGGCTCCATCCCGCAAGATATACAGCAGCATTTCAACACCGCTTGCTACAAAAGGCATCCGTTTTTGGAATATAGCACAGAACTCAATGCTATTTCTTTTGCCTATTTCATGAAGGACCTATGAGAGAAAAATACCAAATGATTCAGTTGAGAGTGGTGTAAACAAAGGACACAAGGAAAAGAAAAGAACCGAAAGTTTCCACAACATTTCGCTTCCAACTCCCACCAAATTTGCTGTTTCCTATTTTATCAGTTCATAATGACGCATAATCACTTACTAGACGAGAGCAAGCGCAATCAGATTATTCTGGAAGAGTAACAGCAACATCTTGAATTTAGCACTGAAATTGTAGCAATCTTGATGGACATTACTCGAATGTGGAGTAGACAAGCTCTGGTTTGTGGAAGTGACAAAGACGAAAATGAAAACTTTTGGCAAATTGTGAAACTAATTTCCAGACATAACCCACAACTGAGGAAATGTTTGAGGACAGGTGTTTAACACGTTAAGCGCCACGTCAGCCACCGGTGGCTGATAGCGAACTTTCCGTTTAAAACGCGTCATTCACCGATGGCTGACGTCTAAAATATGATACAAAACTGAAAAAATATACATTGTTTTAAATAATTACTGAACAAATATTTAAAATTTACCTACCTTTTATTTATTACAGGATTATGCTTTCTTAAAAATTACTTTAAACATTGTAAATTTTCAGCGCTTCAATGTCAGTCATCGTGGCACTCAACGTGTTAAGGCCACACCACCTAACTTTCCTTTCTGCTTCATCCCAAAACGAGATGATTGAATTTCTTGCTTCAGCAGTGCGCAAAACGGTAGTCAGAGATATTCAAGAAGCATAATTTTATGTAATTATGACAGATACGACACCAGATGCTTCGCACCAGGATCGGGTATCTGTTGTGTTGAAATATGTCGACAAAGATGGAAAAACTCCGATCGGCTTTTGGACGTTGTAAAAGAAGTCGATAAAACCAATGTCGTCCTTGCATGCTAGAAATCGCACATCCTTACGAAGAATGAGCTCGAAATAGAACAGATAGTTTTCCAGGCATACGGTTTTACAAACAGCATGTCTGGGAATTCAACGGCACTTAGGACTAGGAGACGTTTTCAGAAATCGTAGGTAGAATTGTGCAATATACTGCTTGTCACAGACTCAATACTTTCGTTTCGCATATCTGCAACGCCAGCAATATTATAGGTGATGTTTTCGACGTGCTGGAAGATGTTTGTGTTTTTCACAGCAAGTACTAGACGAAAGAAACCATTAGTAGACAAGCTCAAAGAAATAGAAAATGCTCTTCTACTGCGTAATCTTTCTAAAGCGAGATGGACTGCTCGAGCGGAATCATTGAAAGCGGTTTGGGCCTCACATGAATCTATCCTACAAATTTTGAAATAGTTGATTCCTCTACTTCTGTTAGCAAAGCAAATATCAAGCCACGAGATTTAAGAAAGAAAATGTTATCGCTCGACTTCATTGCTTCACTGATGTTTCGCAGGAATGTTCAGTACAAGTGCAAGTTAGTTACTGAAAAAATGAAGTCGAAGACTCTTAAAATAGACGCTACGAAAATACTGAAGACTTGTATCAAATCATTAGGAGCAATCAACAATGACAATGAAAATATGAATCAGGAAATACAGAGTGCAGTTCTCTTTTAAACCAAGTAAAGTGTTGATCCGTTAAATGAATTATACATAGAATGACACAAAATGTATAACGCTTCCGGGGTTGAACTCATCCGTTTCCTGATAATCCAAACGCGGCCACGTTAGGCTTAAGTTTTCCGATGCCGTATTTGCCGACTGCCTTATTTAATCTGTCTATCTATTTGTTGTGTAACATATTCTTCTTCAATTTTTCTCAAACCTTCAAAAAGTATACAATTATAACGCTTTAAGATCTAATTTAAAAATAACCAGATACCAACAACAGGGTTCCGATGTATACAAGCGATTACCGTTGCCATTCATAAGCACAAATTACAAATCCAAAAACAAATGAATGACTCTTTCAGCTATTCATTAAATGCTCTTAAAATATTTTGCAAAAGCATATTAATATTTTGAAATACGTTTTTCACTTTTGTTTACATTTATTTACAGTTTGAATTCAGTATACACGGTTAAAAATATCGCGAAAAATTACCTCTGTTTTTCAAGGCTATCTATTTTCTGACCAATGAGAACACTTTATGGTGTTCAGTGAATATAGACGGGTTGCACATGACGTCACATGCCTGAAATCGCTTCCTATGGCGCCCAAATATAAGGCGAATTTGGTGCTCTACATTTGATTTTTTAGACTTATTTGCACTATAATAATTAAAATAAGGAAGCTCTAAATCAAAGAGAAAGATAACACGTGCTTTTAATGGCAAACGGGGAGTTCTGTGCTCCACGTGTGTGCTCCAGAAGCTATAGTATCAGTCGTTGCTAATAGCAACGTGACGTCAATGCAAGGGGTCTATAGCTATATTCGGTGATTCATTCCCGTGAATTATTTTGTACCGGATTAACGTTTCCTTTCTAAAAACAAACGTATTTCAAATTATTTAAAAGCCTTATTATGGTTTTACAAATATTTTAAGAGCAAAATCGGATGTCGACCGTATTTTTTAATGTTTCGCTCAAAGAGTCATTCAACTGCTTCTGGATTTGGAATTTGTGTTGTATATGTGGCATCACGACACACGAGTGAATATTATTATATTAAAATATTAAAACAAACGTTTATATGCTCTGTTGCGCCATCTGTCGGTAGTTTAAAAAAAGAAATTCGCTTTTTAAAATGTTTTTTGAATTCTGAAGATATTGGGGGGAAAAATGAATATTTCTTATAAAATGAAATTAGAATATCAGAAATATGTAATGCCGTGTATTACATATATATATATGTATATATATCAATGCATTATTATAATAAATAAAATTTTGTATTTTGTAGGGAAAATAAATTTGTAATTTAATAACAGAATTTGGGAAAATAAATTGTTAATGTAATTAACAGTTGCGATTTACTTATGTGATAAAAGATGATTTTTAATTATCAAAATTTATTACAGGTTTCTTTTATGCATGTTTAAAAAAAATCGGGATTTTCTCTGTTCAACTTTTTAAAATTTAAGTTATATAATTATTATTTTGGCAATTAATAAAAACAAATAAACCTTCTGTTGGAATTGTCTTTTATTTTACCACATACCATCAGATAAAATAGTTAATTGACAATATGTTTTAAAATAACATTATTAGTACTAATTTGAATGTTTTTGTGAAATATTTCTTCAAATTTTGTGAGTGAAGTTCATTTGCATACTTTATATCAGTATTTTACCAATTCAATTAATAATTTTCTTGCCAATTAAATTTCAATGAAAAATGGGCTGTTTTTACTTTACCCCACCTGACCCTATTAATCAGACAAGACAAAATTTATTACTTCACAATTCTTTTTATAATGCAATGCTATATAATTTTTTTGAAAATGCAAACACGTCATTCTGACGGGCTATATTCTAGTTTGCTATATAGTATCGACGAAGATTGGCACCAAAGAAGTTAGACGGCAATTGAAAGAATCTCTTCGCTCCCGAACTTCTAATATTCTAACGCAGGCGCTCTCAAGCTATTACAAGTAAAGTACCAGTGCTGGTACATGAAGCTCTATGTATTAGTACGCGAAAGTTGGAAACTGACGCGTGAAATGAAATAAAAAATACAGTATGTGAAATCAAAAAACAGCTCAATCACCTCCTCCCCTCCTCTTACTTGATTTGACCGTTCGCCGGTAATGTGGTTTCTGCTCTACTCTCTATTATACTGCTTTCACAACGTTTTGCTTTCTCTTATTTTTATAATGTAATTCGATTAGAATTTTTAGATAAGTGGAACTAATGCTTTGGTAGATATTGAGTTGACCTTTCATCTCCCTGAAAAAAAGAAAAAGTTTTATTCTTTTACTGTATTGTATGTGTGTATATTACTTATTTCATCAACCTTCATTATCACATTAAAAAGTAGTTTATTTTCAGAAGATATGTGAATTGTTTATCCTTCTATATATAAAAAAAAAGTTTTGATTTGGAAATGGACCAATGAAAATCTGCGTAGATATTCCCGGCAGATCGGCATCCAATTTGAATGCTTAATCATGGCCTTTCTTCGTTAATATTTAAAAAACGGTTGCATACAAAAATATGAAAATCGGTAGTATTATAGAGAAATGTTTGAAAAACACGCTGATGCAGACAGTTTTCAAATCGAAGAATTATTTTAAGAGATATTTAATGCCAAAATTGGACAAAATCGTTCCATTAAAAAAGTTTTATAGGAGAAAAAACTGTACATAGGAATTTAATCATTTTTAGATCATTTTATGCGTCAGAATTTCCTGGTGTGCAGGCTACATTTAGTATTTTAATTTGACTCTTTTTTTGAGGTTTTATTTCTATTTTAAATTCAAATTTTCAGCATTTCGAGAGGTATTTATTACAAAATTTAGAAAACTGTGTTAATTTAATCTATTGCCAACTGTATAAACAGCGCAAACAATAATGTTTGCTTCACATTAAAAATTTATTTTACACACGAGTATTATAAACAGAAAATATAAAAAGCAGGAACTCATTGAAAATTGCGTCATAAAAACTATACTTACACGTGAATTTTAAAAGAGAAAGAATATTGTAAAATAATAAATTCATTAACATGCGTTAGAAGTCTTAAATAGGAGAATTTACGTCACATTACACTTATTACGTGAAATGAACAAAAAATAATATTGCAAAACAGTTTAAATTTAAAAATTGTGCGAGACATTTATTTGATATTTTAAGATGATCATAATATTTCATTTCTAACAAAAGTATTTTTACGTGGATATTAAAAAGAGAAAGAAAAGTTTGGTGAAAATTACGTCAGATTATAATTGTCAGATTCAAATTATAATTCAATCTTCCGAAATCTTTTTAAAGCCGATCAAATTAGCGTGCTGTTAGAGTCTGCGGTGTCTGAACGGGGGTTGACGAGCGTAGCTCGTAGGGGGCAGAGCCCCCTAGTGTAAGTTATTAATTTATTAAATTTTCTTGAGTGTAGTTTACTATTGATATATACATAGTATTCATATAACAAAAAAAATCTCGAAGAAGGCGACTTCAAATGTGTATTTTTTCCCATGTTTAACAATGCTATGTAGTATTTATGTTCTCTATTATACATCTATATTTGTCATCCAAAAATGATACACTTTATATACATAAATGCACTATAAATTATTATAAGAAATAAATTATTCCTTTGCATGCTTTCCGAAAGCTTTCCTTTTACCCGTTTGTTCTGTTTTTAAATAGTAACCTGTTTCATAGGTTTTTCTGTATTAGCTTTGAGTTTGTCACCTCGCGGTACGCGTAAGTATGAACTTTTATTTAGTGGTACATCGGTCTGAAAATTTCGAAATCCCTGTTCTGACGCATGGAGTTTCAGAAAATTCTGGATACTCTTACAGTGGTGATAGCTGAAAGTCTTAATTCTTTCATCAGCATAATCACACCACTGGATAAAATAATGTATCCTCCCATTATAAGAGAGAAATAAAAACTAAATCTGGTTTAAAAAGTCCTTCCGGCCAGTGCCGGGAGGAAGAGGTAGCTTTCATATTCCTTATTTTTAAAAAGCCAACTTATATTATTCAAACACAGGAAGCTCAATTAAGTGGAAACCGAATGTAGGAGATTCAATACTAATTTTTATCAATACCAAATCATTATGAATGAGAATTTCGCGAAATTAGTCAGCTTTATCCAAGCTGCTTTTATTTAAAGTCACTTATATCTGGCTGCCAAATTCGGCGATTTTTTAAAGTGCCTGCCATTTTAAGACAACATGGTAGATGAGGCTAACCAGTGAACTTGGTCGAGACCTTAGTAATTGCTGTGCACATGCTCACTCATTTCGGAATCGGTTGATATATACGAGTGCTGTCGCAGGCAAAAAATCAGATTTTTCAAAATGTCACTCACTTTAGAAATTGAAACTGCTATATCTGAGCCATTTTTAAGATAAAGACAAACAAAAAATGCTCCTGAATCCTTATATCAACGTCAAATACTTAAGAAAGAAACCCTTTTCAATTTCTAATTTTTTTGCACCTCACTTTAAATATAATTTTTTTTTTAATTTAATGGCCGCCATTTTGAAACAAGATGGCTGATGAAGCTGGCCAGCGAACTTGGTCGAGATATTGATGTATCATGGAAGACGGTAGTATTCCGAGTGACGCAGCCTTAAGCCTAAAATCGTATCGTATCGTATCGTTAAAATCGCATCGTATCGTATCATAGAATTCGTAGATGGCGGAACTCATATATACAGCTAACTCGACATCAAAGAAAACGCGAAAAGCCGCCTTTTAATAACTCAGCAGATATATGTCTTATTGTTCTGAATTTTCTAGAACAGTCTTATATCTGCAGTCTAATCGTATACTGAAATTTTTACATTTCTACGTGCAGTATATTTTGAGATCTAAATAGCCATTTTTAAAGTGAAAACGTTGGTATGATATCGAGGAAGTTCCTAATTTGAAAATCTCGAAAACGGTTCTAACGATTATTTTTAAATTGATACATAATATAAATGTGATTAAGGCGAGGTGAATAACACTTTTCTTTTTTCTGGGAAAACTCTCGTTCGTTAAATAATTCGATTTTTTTTTTCTCTCGAAAATGACACGGGCGATTTTTTAAAAATCAAATAAATATGTTTCAGATGAACCAAATAACAATTTACTTGTTTCCAGCAAGACCCTTGTTCGTTTTATAATGCGCATGAAAAATTGGACTATATTTCTTCGCCATTCTATGGAAATTTCACCGAAAATGCATGACCCTGTATTCATACACATGCTTTCTTTTTAACCACTTTTGGGGAGAAAAATTTTGTCTTCCCACTGGCTGAGTGGCTAAGGGCCATCGTTTACTGATCTTACGATAGGCAGTTCGATACTCTCTGTTACGTGTTTTCAGATGGGAATGTGTTTTTTTTTTTTTTAAGTCTGCTAGTTGACCATTATTCTCAGTTCCTTTGTAATTTTTTTTTATTGCTATTAAGTTAAATAAAATTACAATTATAATGACGCCAATTTGATGATGATTATTTCTTGGCAATTTTTCAACAATAAAAATATTACCATAAATTTTATAAATATATTTAATTTCAATCACTTTACAAAAAATATACATTAATAATTATTATTTGAATATAAATCACACGATCAGAAACGTAAAAAAATAATTCATTTCAGCTCTTCTTTTTATAATATCATTTTTTATTATTATGACGGTCAATCAATATATAATCACTGACATCCATAATATTATTATTATAATTATTATTTTCCTTGCATAAAAGCTATTGTGATGTAATAATTCTTTTATAATAAATAATTTAGTTGAAATGTTTTATTTATAAATATCAATGAAGTTTGATAACCCCGAGACAATTGTTTTTATATAAGCATATCAGAATTCTGGTGTCGCCATCTTTTGACGCAATTGCGTAGTATTATAGAGAAATGTTTGACAAAAACGTTGAAGTAGACAGCTTTTAAATCGAAGAATTATTTTAAGAGATATTTAATGTTAAATCTGGATAAAAATGACTCATTAAAAAAGTCTCATAGGAAAAAAAATATACATGGGAATTTAATCATTTTCATTCAATTTAATCATTCAATAGAAACTCGAAGTTTGCAGAGTGCATTTATTATTTTTTACTTGCCTAATTTTTTGACGGTTTATTTCAATTTTAAATTAAAATTTTCAGAATTTCCAGAGATATTGTTTACATATTTTAGAAAAGGTTATTTTAAATTGTTGCCAATTGTTAAAACAGCGCAAAGAATAATATATCCTTTAAATTAAAAAATTATTCACACGTGACTATTATAAACAGAAAAAAATCCTTTTAAATTAGAATTAAATGATAACGTGTTAAAAGCAGGAAAATATTAAACATTACGTCATAAAAATTGTTTTTACACATGCTTACTTAAAATGAAAGAAAATTATAAAATAATCAATTATTTTCAAATTAGAATTAAATGATTACGCATTAAAAGAAGGAAAACATTGAAAATTACGTCATAAAAATTATATTTACACGTGAATATTAAAAGAAAAAGAAAATTTTTAAATAATAAATTCATTGATATGTGTTAAAAGTCGTAAATGGAGGAAATTACGTCATATTGGCCAAAGTGGCCACAACAGTTTGCAAAACATATTGCAAAACAGTTTAAATTAAAAAATATATTTATATGAGAGATTTATTTCAAATTTCGAGATGATATTTTTAACTATAGTTGCCAATTTTAAGGTAGTGCAAATAATAATATTATCTTTCTGATAATAAAAATATTTTCAGTTGAATGTTACAAAGAGAAAGGAAAGTTTGGTGAAAATTATGTCAGATTTAAAACGTTACATTTAAAATCTCTTATTTAAAATAATTTTCTTATAGCGTTGTTAAAAAATACCATAAAGCAAAGACTCTGTTGACTTAGTTCCTTTTATATTTGGTAATTTTCAAATGTTAACTAATCTTATTTAATCAAGCACGGAAACAGCAACTAACACCAGCTGATTCGGTTTTGAAATCCCTCAGTAAAAGGGAAACCCGTTTACAGTAAGATAGCCATTGATTTTTTAATTATACAGAGCAGCCTCGATTATCCGAGCTAATTGGGACTGTTAGTAAATCGGAATCGGAAATCTCGGTTAATAGAAACTGTGTGTAAAAACTCGCCGTGCTTGCGAATTTAACATCTCTTTTAAAAAAATATATAGAACGTTTTTTAAATAATAAAAATAAATATATGTAAAGTTCTGTTTCACAGCTTAACAAATTTAAAAAGAAAATCAACTACCAGTAGTAAATTTTAAAATGCAAATTGAAAAATTTACGAAAGTTCACACAGCCACTGGAAACAAAGCATTGTTCGCTATTGACTTCTCAGGGTCCAATGTTTCTTTGGAGTTGAGTGCTTTTGGGGGCAGAAGGGCCTGTATAGCGCAGACAGTGAGCTAAAGAGTGTGGTTATTTTTAAGGCTCATTCAAAAGGGAAAAAAAAATCAGACTTTGTTATCGGCTCGGTTAACAGAAACCTCGATTAATCGAAGCTCGGTTAATCCAGGTTCTACTATAATTCAATCTTCCGTAATCTTTTTAAAGCAGATCAGATTAATGGACTTTAGCACAAAGTCACATAGCTGATAACTGCCATGCTTGTTGACCACCTTTTTTTCAAAAAGTTTGCTTCACCTTATTCAATTAATGAGATATCTCCGATAAAATAAGTCACATTTTTCCGTTCTAAAATACTGGTATCCAAAAATCGTAGCATGTAACTGACACTACAAGTACTCATGGAACTAGACTATTTTAAGTCTTATTTTTATTATAGACTATATAAAATTATTAAAAATATATATTATGATAGGAACTAGCGGGCTTCGTCCGCTATTTACGTTACGGATATAAAAATCATGTTTTTTTTTAGGGAAAAAGAAATAAAAACCTATTTGACGATAGGTTTATAAAGACACATTTTGTATTTGTTGTATTTCCGAGGATGAGGAGGGGGGGGGGGGACTATTTTGATTAAATATCGCAATTAGTCTACATGGCAGATATAATTATGATAGACACTAGCGGGCTTCGCCCCTCTATGGCGCCTTATGGGTCCAGCTTCCATAACTCAGAAACTACATTTCGGACATCAATGCAACAGATTCCAAACGTTATAATTAACTTAATAATCACCCTATATAGCATTAAAGTAAATTTATGAGTACTGCATACTATTTTTTTATCGTAATTTCTGAAGAGAAAAAATTATTTCGGTTGCATTCTTAGGTACTGGTCTGAAAAATTTTGAAAAAAGGGGGAAGGAGTGGACATGAGACTGCTGTTTGTCAAACAACCCAACGGGGTCTGGCTTATTCAACTTGGTTTTTGATGACTTCAATTGGAAGGTGGTTTGTTTAAAACAGTTCGTTCCCGGCCCCATGAAAACTGGAACTATTGGTGCACCATCTATGTAAGGATTTAATAATTATAAATTAACATTTTGGATTTATTAATTTAAGGATAAAGTGTTTTTAAAGGAATATCAAATGAAACCCTCTGTGCGATCTGCGATTATACTTACCCAGTTGTTTTTATATACAAACTGCTATAAGGAAAATTGTAATAAAATAGTAAAAATTAAATCCCCATTAAATTCCATAAGTATCCTTTTTTTAATCATTTTATCACTAACCTCAAAAAAGTAATGATATCAATGCAAAAACCCTTGACGGGTTAAAAGTTTCTGACGCAGCACTTTATCTTATGCTCTAAGAATTTTAAATATGGAACTTAAAAATACTGATATCAAATTTTGAGTGACGTTATGCTATTTCTTAAAAAATATATTTGTATTTATTTCATCATTTTATTTTTGTTTTATTTATAATCGCTGGTGCAAAAGTTATGTTCAACATGAAAAGCTGCATAAAATTTTATTCGCTGTTGCTTTATCATTTACATCTCTCATAAATTCAAAATATGAGTTTTAAAAGATATGATATAAAATTTAAGTGACGCCTTGATGTGACTTTAAAAGGTTTGTTTTAAAATTCAATTTAAATTATTTTTGACTTAGTTAAAATATTTTTTTACATCTACACAATACTTTTAATTTTCCAATTCACTGTTAAATATATCACTTTCATTGAATCTATACTATGCATTGAAATGTATTTGTTTCAATAAATTGATTTATCTTTTGTGTCAGGCTATTCAAAATTGTGAGTAAGATTTATGTAAATGGTTTCTTTGCGTCATTGTGTCCAAACTACATGAAATGTATGAAAAAGGATAGTTTGACGCAAATAAACCATTTACATAAATCTTACTCACAATTTTGAATAGCGTGACACAAAAGATAAATCAATTTATTGAAATAAATACATTTCAATGCATAGTATAGATTCAATGAAAGTGATATATTTAACAGTGAATTGGAAAATTAAAAGTATTGTGTAGATGTAAAAAAATATTTTAACCAAGTCAAAAATAATTTAAATTGAATTTTAAAACAAACCTTTTAAAGTCACATCAAGGCGTCACTTAAATTTTATATCATATCTTTTAAAACTCATATTTTGAATTTATGAGAGATGTAAATGATAAAGCAACAGCGAATAAAATTTTATGCAGCTTTTCATGTTGAACATAACTTTTGCACATGCGATTATAAATAAAACAAAAATAAAATGATGAAATAAATACAAATATAGTTTTTAAGAAATAGCATAACGTCACTCAAAATTTGATATCAGTATTTTTAAGTTCCATATTTAAAATTCTTAGAGCATAAGATAAAGTGCTGCGTCAGAAACTTTTAACCCGTCAAGGGTTTTTGCATTGATACTATCCACATGCCTTCTTCCATCGAAATAGGTGAATACGTGTGGTATCGCGAGACAAATACAAGATCGTTTCAAAGTGTTAGCCATGATAGAAATTCAAAGTGCTATAATTCAACCACTTTTTAAGATATAAACAAAAGAACAAATTTTCAGAAACAAAAACTGCTCCAGAATCTTTGTATCAAAGCCAAACACATAAAAAAAAATCTTTTTCATTTTCCAATTTTTTAATACCTCATTTTAAATTTTAAATTATTTTTTTTTTAAATGGAAACCCTTTTGAAACAAGATGGAGAATGAAGCTGGCCAACGAACTCGGTCGAGACATTGGTATGTACTATGTACAGACCAAGTTACATTCAAATCGGTTCATAAATACGCCTGTTATCGCGTGACAAAAATCAGGTCGTTTTAAAATGTCAGCCACAATAGAAATTCAAAATGTTATAACTCAGCCATTTTTTTAGATGTAGACGAAACAAAACCTATTCCGGAATCTTTGTATTAAGGTCAAACACATACAAAAAAAAATCTTTTTCATTTTCCAATTTTTTGGTATCTCATTTTAAATTTATTTTTTTTAAATTTTTTTAAATGGCCACCATTTTGAAACAAGATGGCGAATGAAGCTGGTCAACGAACTCGGTTGAGTTATTTGTATGTACCATGTACACACCAAGGTACATCCAAATCAATTCATAAATACGTCTGTTATCACGTGGCAAAAATCAGGACGTTTCAAAATGTCAGCCACGCTAGAAATTCAAAATGCTATAACTCAGCCATTTGTTAAGATATAGACAAAAGAAAAACTGCTCCCGAATCTTTTTATCAAGGTCAAACAAATAAGAAAAAAATATTTTTTCAATTTTCAATTTTTTGCTACCACATTTCAAATTTAAATTTTTCTTAAAATTTTAAATGGCCGCCATTTTTAAACAAGATGCCGGATGAAGCTGGCCAACGAACTCGTTCGAGACATTGGTCTGTACTATGTATAAACGAAGTTACATCCAAATCGGTTCATAAATACGCCTTTTATTGCGTGACAAAATTCAGGACGTTTCAAAATGTCAGCTTCGCTAGAAATTCAAAATGCTATAACTCAGCCATTTTTTAAGATATAGACAAAGCAAAAACTGCTACGGAGTCTTTGTATAAAGGTCAAATACATAAGAAAAAAATATTTTTCCATTTTCAATTTTTTGGTACCATATTTCAAATTTTAAATTTTTTAAAAAATTTTAAATGGCCGCCATTTTGAAACAAAATGGCGGATGAAGCTGGCCAACGAACTCGTTCGAGACATTGGTCTGTACTATGTATAAACGAAGTTACATCCAAATCGGTTCATAAATACGCCTTTTATCGCGTGACAAAATTCAGGACGTTTCAAAATGTCAGCTTCGCTAGAAATTCAAAATGCTATAACTCAGCCATTTTTTAAGATATAGACAAAGCAACAACTGCTACGGAGTCTTTGTATAAAGGTCAAATACATAAGAAAAAAATATTTTTCCATTTTCAATTTTTTGGTACCATATTTCAAATTTTAAATTTTTAAAAAAATTTTAAATGGCCGCCATTTTGAAACAAAATGGCGGATGAAGCTGACCAACGAACTCGGTCGAGACATTGATATGTACTATGTACACACCGAATTACATCGAAATCGGTTCATAAATACGAGAGTTACAGTGTGACAAAGGTCAGATATATATATATATATATATATATATATATATATATATATCAATTTTGAACGGAGGGTGGTTTCGAGGTCTGGGGGTCATGATCGATGAAAATATACCAAATTTTTTTGAAATCGCTTTCCTCCGAACGGCTGCAATAGGTAGCTTTTTGTAAAGAAAGCTACCTAAAAGCGGCAAATGTCTTTCGTGAAACTTTGCCAATGCTTGATATGGAAGCATTACACACAGAGATGAAAGTTTTGTCAGACTTCTGCGCAGAGGCTGAAATAATGTATGATATTTACATGAAAACAGAATCTTTGAGATACATTCTATCACTTGCTAACCATGTCAATCGTCTGGCTCTAACTTCTCCAGTCATAATTGCCTCGAATGAAAGAACAATGTAAATTAAAAATTGTGAAAAAAATATCAAAGAACAACAATGACCGATCCACGTTTGAATACACTCATGATGTTTACGTTTGAGAAGGATATTTTGAAATACCTAGATTTGAGCACCGTCGTGAATAGATGGGCTTGTCTAAAAAAGTGGCGGGTTAAAATGCATGTTATGCAATGGATGAACAAAGATGTAATTAAAATAAGTTTTGATTTAATCATTTTTAATGTAATGTAATGTAATCAACCGCCGTAGTGAGCGGCCTCTTTCCGTCCGCTGTCCTTTAAGCTTTTTTTCTCTTATTCTGACGGAAGCAGGGTTCATACGTCCCCAGTCAGGTCTCGAATATAAGAGACTCTAGCGGAAGCCAGATTGAAAAAGAAAATCAAAAATTAAAACCGGACAAATTTAAAAGGGAAATTACACAAATTAAAGACACCAAAAAGCCGGAAGGTAAGGCCCGGGGCTCTGAAGTTACCGAACAACCGCTCCTGCGTCGAGCTTACTATTAGTCTCGATCAGCGGTTGGGGGCTGGTGGGTCAACCGTCGTGGGCATTTGATAAATAAGCTGTAACCAAGTAGCATCTTACTAAAAATTTCAACTTGTTTAATTAATCTGAATTGCAGATTTCCATCTGCACATTCAGCAAAAAATATCAAAGTATTTTAAGGGAATATTTACAACAATGTAACGTAAGTGAAGGGGTGGTATATCCATCTTTAAATCTACTTTATATTCTCCTCAATATTCTAAAGCGTAAAGTTTTCGGCATTCTGAAGTGAAAATTTTGATCTCGATTGGTTAATAATGTTGAATTTTATATAGAACATACCGAGTGTACTAAAATGTATTGACTGATTTTAAAATTCAATAACTTGCAAATAGTGGCAGCTATTGTAAAAAAATCTTGCAGGATATGTAAGATGTCAGGATTTTTTTATAAGCGATTCTCGATTTTAGTTTAAAACAGCAGCGATACATGGCACTGCTAGTAATAGGTGCTAAATCGGGGCCTGATTTTTTGTTTCTCTTCTCCCTCAGTATTGATGTGAAAGAAGGAGATTAAACATATGGAGTGGTTCTCAGTCGCCAATGAAATTGTGTTCTTAGGGGCCCACTGCATATATTTAATCTCTGTCTTTCGCATCAATATTGAGAAAAGAGAGAGGCCAAAAATCAGGCCCCGATTTAGAGCTTATTGCTAATCTATCGCCGATATTTTAAACTAAAATTGATATCGCAGAAAAAAAATTCCGGACATCTTACATACCTACCACACCTGCAAGAATTTAATTTTATAGCTGTCACCATTTGCAAGTTATTGAATTTTAAAATCAGCCAGTCCATTTTAGGACACCGGGTAAATGCATGTATACAGACACAGAAACGAATTTTTAAAGATATATATATTTTTTTAAGTCAGTCAGCAAAATCGCCATATACGCCCCCCTAATGAATTCTGCTTAAATACGCCCCTGCCAGCCAGTAAAATGCAACGTACAGTTGATAAAATTACACAACTCAAAAATAGTTGGTTACTATTACTACGATGCATTTTCATATATTTTTTTCCCTATAAAATTAAGAAATATAAACAAGAGATGAAAGTTTAATATAAAGTAGAACTTCATACCATGTTTACATTGCAATGATTAGGAAAGTTGAAAAATATAGCTAACTATACTAAACAAAAAAACGTTTTTGGCATACCTCTATAGTTTGCAGTTTTCAAAGACTACCTAAAAAGTCACTCGCCCTGTTAGAAAATTCACTCGCCAGTGGCGAGTAAAATGATGCATTTTCCCACACCTGAGAAAAAGCGATTATGCCAAGCCAAGCTATACTGCCAAGATGCCAGAGGTAACCGTCAGGCGCAGCAACAAACTGCGCATGGCGGTTAAATAGAACGATCATTAATGCAGCCGTATCTTACGGTGAAATAGACACTCCGTATCTTGTATGCTTTTCTCTTTATACATTTGTGCTTTCCACTCGTTAACAACATGCACAAGACAATACATAATGAATAAATGAAATATGGGTGGGGAATACTAACACTTACTTATGCTTGCATGTACAACCTGTCAGTTTTTAAGCCTGTAGCCTTGGAAACCATCTACCAGCATATACAGTTCAGAAAAAGAACATAACATATATTGTATGAAAATTTAATGCTATAGTTTCAAACGTATGAGGAATTCTTTTCCGTTTTTTAAAACTCGCAAGATTCCAATAAACATTAAATACAGTAAAAAGATTAAAAAGTGCAACAGCACTATCAAAGACATCTAGTGAAAAATAAAGTACACTGCTCAAAACAATTAAAGGATATTTGAAGTTTTATATAAAATAAAGATATAAACGAAATTTTTTTTGCCGAAAATAGAAGAAGAGAATCACAAATGCAAATTTTTCTGGTTTTCAAACTGTGGAGTATGCAAATTTTGAGTTCGACGTCAAAAACGTCGCTACAGCGGCAGCGAATGAAATTTGACTTTCAACTGGATAAAAGAGAATGAAGACAAGGATGATCGGCATTCAGTGATTGCTTTGTTTCGATGAGTACGGTGTCTCAGCGAAGTCATTTGACAGATTCAGAAGCTTTGAGAATTGTTGGTAGGTTAGAAGGGGGCCAAACTCAAGCCGAAGTAGCGCAAGCCATTGGAGTGTCACAAAGTGTCATTTCCAGGATCTGGAACCGTTTTTTGGAGAGTGGATGTGCAGGCCGAAGACCAGGGCAAGGTCGTAGACGGGCAACAACGCCCAATGAAGATCGGTATTTAGCGTTAACAGCTTGGAGACACCGAACCATGAACGCTACTCTTCTCCAACAACACCTTCGCTCGGCTACAGGCACCACGATTTCAACTCAGACTGTCCGAAACCGGCTCCATGCTGTAGGTCTGTATGCTCGCCGACCGATGGTATGTGTTAGATTAACATCAAGGCATCGTCGCAACTGCAGGGAGTGGGCAACCGAGCATGTCAACTGGAGGAGAAATGAATGGAGCAATATTCTGTTTTCTGACGAGTCCCGTTTTTCTGTGCATCCGGATAATAGGCGTATTTTCATCTGGAGGGATCGTGGCAGTAGGAATAATCCTGCGTTCGTGCACGAAACTGTCAGATTTGGCGGTGGAGGAGTGTTGGTGTATGGTGGCATCTCCATTGACGGGCGCACTGACCTCTACATCATTCGAGATGGAGCTCTGACTGGTCGCCGATATAGGGATGAGATCCTCAGACCTATTGTAGTCCCTTATGCTGCAGCAATCGGAGATAACTTCATTTTAATGGACGATAACTGCAGGTCACATCGTGCAAACCTGGTGGAGGATTTCCTTTTCGAGGAAGGAATCGTTCGAATGGAATGGCCAGCGTGTTCTCCAGACATGAATCCAATCGAGCACGTTTGGGACGCTCTAGGAAGACGAGTTTCTGGCCGCCAACAACCCCCACAAACTCTCCAAGAACTGGAAAGAGCTCTTCTGGAAGAGTGGGGCAGAATACCCCAACTCGTCATTAATAGCCTCATTGAGTCCATGCCTCAAAGGTGTTCAACGTTGCTGGCCGCCCGTGGAAACAATACCCCCTACTGAAAATGATTTTCTTTGAAGAAAACACCTTTTCTTATTCTTTTTTTCTCATATGCACAAATTGTGTTTTTTTCCTTTAGTACACAAATGCGCAATAAAATGCATTTTTTTTCTGCCAAACATGTGTAATTTATTCTCATATAACCTATGTCTGTCGACCATGCATCAATCAGCTAAACAGTTTACCAGATACAAAATCCACATAAAACTGCAACATCCTCTAATTGTTTTGAGCAGTGTATTTATAAGGGCTTTTAGAAATGACAAAATAAAAATAAGGATTTACAAGCACTTTACGAAAGAGTGGGAATTTTGCTCATACAAATATAAATTTTTAAACTTGTATTATAGTTTTACATTACTGTTTTATATTTAACAAATGATGTTATACCACAAAGAAAATTTAAGAGCACAAAGCTTTACACACCATTATACTCCTCACCCCTTATGTCTCTGATATTGATGTGTCCTAATTTTTGCATCAATCTTAAAAGGAACAAGAATGACATTAAAAGTAGCTGATTTCATTGACAATACAAATTTTAAGATTTTTAGTAACATGTAACAAAATATCTGGATAAAATTGTCACTCATCCACGAAAAATAATATAATTTACAATAAAATCTAAAAGATATATAAAGATTAGTCACATTATTAGTAAAAATAAGCAATTACTTATACGTAGACTGGAAAAAATTCTAGTACCTAACACTTAATAAACAGATTAAAAACATTAGCAACAGACGAAAGAAAAAAAATCTAAATTAAAATTTCCTTAGTAATCCATGTAAGAAATTAATAATAGTAATAAAATAAGCTAAACATTAAATTAAAAAAATATATTGAAGAAAATTGGCAAACAGCACCACGTGCAGGGTGATTAAAGAAATTAACAAAACATACATTATAAATGCAAGGAAAACAATGATATAATTATGTTAATAAGCATTCTTACCTGAAATTAAAGAGAACGTGGAAATATTGATTAAATTTTATAAGAAACTCAGACAATCAGTCATCAACGAGTCCGCTCCCCTCGTGTTTACCTGGTAGGTTACTTACCTTGTTTGCGCCACTCGCTAGCCAAGCTCAAAATATCGCCAAGTTACCAAGTTAGTGACCTACGTCCTCAGAGTAAAGATAAGAAGTCTATGCCTACTTATATGAGATATGCCTACTTATATGTTTTATAGACGGGTTGCACATGACGTCACATGTCTGAAATCGCTTTATATGGCGCCCAAATATAAGGTGAATATGGTGCTCTCCATTTCATTTTTTAGACTTATTTGCACTATAATAATAAAAATAAGGAAGCTCTAAATTAAAGAGAAAGATAACACGTGCTTTTAACGGCAAACGGGGAGTTCTGTGCTCCACGTGTGTGCTCCAGAAGCTATAGTATCAGTCGTTGCTAATAGCAACGTGACGTCAATGCAAGGGGTCTTTGATGACGTAGGTCACTAACTTCCAGGTAAACCTGTATTCCTGTTTTCTGAAAAACTCATATAGGGGCTAGTTTTGCATTTGTAATACTAAAGTTGTGTTCTGTCCTTTCGCTGGCGTTTTCACTTTTTTAGAGTTTTGTTTTGATTTTTATTAAGTCAGTTAGTTAAAATCAGTCGATCTTTATTACCAGTTCTTTTGTAATTTTTTTAGCAATTAGATTTTTTAAAATAAATTAAATAATTAAATTAAAAAAATCAGTTAATCTATTTTTTAATAGTTAAAGTAAACATTTATTAAAATGCAATAATAAATTTCCTAGGCTTACATTAAAAGTATTTTCATGTTAGAACTTTATAAAGTTCTGATCATTTTTAATTTGTCTGTTACTATAGTAACAGATAAATTCAAAATTATCAGAATTAATATATTAAAGGTTTTTTTATTTTAAAATTATCCTTGAGACATAAAAATCTTTATTAATTTATGATAGGTTACTTTATAATTTTTTATTTTAAATATTACACAAATATTTAAATTAAATTTAAAAATTCATAGGACTTATAGGGTATTTTTCTAATAAATTCTTTAATAATTAAAGTGTAAAAATAATATTTTCTTAAGTCAGTTAGTTAAAATCAGTTGATCTTCATTACGAGTTCCGTTGTAATTTTTTTTTTTTTTTTTTTTTTTTTTTTGTCAATTAGACTTTTTAAAATAAATTTAAATAATTAAATTAAAAAATTCATTTAATCTATTTTTTAATAATTAAAGCAAACATTTATTAAAATGCAATAATAAATCTCCTAGGCTTACATTAAAAGTATTTGCATGTTAGAACTTAATAAAGTTCTCATCATTTTAAATTTATCTGTTACTTAGGTTGCTTTGAAAAATTTTTATCGTAAATATTATACAGATAATTAAATTTTTATTCATATGACTTATAGGGTATTTTTCTAATAAATAAATTTCTTTAATATTTAAAGAGTAATAATAATATTTTCTTAAGTTAGTTAGTTAAAATCAGTTGATCTTTATTACGAGTTCCGTTGTAATTTTTTTTTTTTTTTTTTTGTCACTTAGATTTTTTAAAATAAATTTAAATAATTAAATTAAAAAATTCATTTAATCTATTTTTTAATAATTAAAGTAAACATTTATTAAAATGCAATAATACATCTCCTAGGCTTACATTAAAAGTATTTTCATGTTAGATTTTTATAAAGTTCTGATCATTTTAAATTTATCTGTTATTTAGATTACTATTTTTTTTTAAATTGTAAATGTTATACAGATAATTGAATTAAATTTTAAAATTCATATGACTTATACGGTATTTTTCTAATAAATAAATTTCTTTAATAATTAAAGAGTAATAATAATATTTTCTTAAGGCTGTTCTTAACTGCTCTGCTCAACAAGCGCAAAACGTTTTGACACATTTACAAATTCATTTTTTATCGAAAAGGTATAAAATTGGAAAGCCTGGCCATGGAAGCGATTTGGAATTGAACTGTTTTTCCATTTTTTGATCAAATTGAGTTATAAGCGATTTTGATCGCGTGACAAACACGTTTTTCGCCCGCTCTTCAGTGCTCTTTCTTCCTTCGCGCAGAAATTCGGTTCAAAACGTCCACTTTAACACTATTTTCCGAAAGATCTATTCCGTTTGCAAAAAAAAAAAAAAAAAAAAAAAAATGGAAAAAACAGCTCAATTACATAGTTTCTGAACAACACCAGCTACTTTCATGCATTTTCGAACAAAAATAAATTAAAACTTATGTCAGAAAGTTGCCTTTTTGGATTTGAGAACACCCTTAAGTCAGTTAGTTAAAATCAGTTGATCTTTATCACCAGTTCCTTTGAAAGAAAAAAATTTGTCAATTAGATTTTTTAAATAAATTTAAATAATTAAATTAAAAAATTCATTTAATCTATTTTTTAATAATAATGTAATAATAATATATTCTTACCTTAAAAATATTTTTGTTGGAACTTTAGTAAGTTATGTATATATATATATAATTAGCAGTAGTAATTTATTAAAGTGTTCATTTCTCAAAATTAAGTATTATCTTTCATATATAAAAATATTTATCAATTTATCAGCTGCTTTCTAATTTTTTTATTGTATTTTGTACATTCAATACTATTAAATTCTTATCATATATAAACTGCATGTTTAAAATGAATATTTATTAAAATTTAACTTTAATATCTTCTAAACTTTCATGAAAAGTACTTTTATGCTAGAACTCCAGTAACATATAAATAGTAATTAACAGAATTAAATTATTCATCTTTAAAAATTAATTATTTATCCTTTATATATAAATTACATTAATAATATACAGGGTTGTTATAATTAAAGTTTCGTAACATAAATACATGCCTATGTTCACTCAGATGAAATCCAAAATATTCGGGAAAAGCGTCACGTGACCTACTTCATTTAATCAAACCATGATCTGTTCGTGAACGCACTGAACGTTTATGGACTTTACCCACGAATGGCAATAGCCAAACCTCTGCGGGTAGATGCCATCCGAAAAAGACTGTTTATTGGACGAAGGAGTAGCAGTGTTAAAGTGTTCTTCACGCTTACTGGTGTTTTTCTTTTTCATCTGTTTACCCGCGTCTGACGTCACATGGGTAAAGTTCGAGGCTAACGAATAAGACATGCTACCGCGGTGGGTCCGATTCTACTTTTTTTACAAACCGCTGGAGTCACGTGATGCTCGAATGCACCAATGAAGGTGTGCGACAAGAGCATCACGTGACACCAGCGGTTTGTAAAAAAAGAAGAATCGGACCCACCGCGGTAGCCTGTCTTTCTTGTTAGCCTCGGGTAAAGTCCATTCCATCCATGATATAGACACACTACAGCGCCTAGCATACCTAGTGTGGTACAGGTTAGGTTCCCTTAAAAAGACCCCCATTGAGGGCATCCCTCACTTGGGCATATATCTCTCGTGTAGATAATCGGCCTTTATGAACAACACCAACACCACCTTAGTACATCAAACAAATCTCTATTCTTGCCAAAAGCCTGGAACTTCAGTAAATACAATTATACATGAAATGGACATTAAAAAATGAATACACATTAAAAATTGAATGTATATTTTCTTTTCTTTTAATTTCAATGATGCCAAATGGCATCATGAGCATTTCATGTACAATTCCCATTTGGTCCCAACCCAATGATGCCAAAAGGCATCGTTTAAAAAAACTATTAAAAATTAAAAAAAAAAATTTTTATTATATCTATGTTTATATTAGTTAAAAATAACCTTAATTCCCGAAATTCAGATTTTTCCTCTTGTAAATAAAAATGCGGTCCTGAAAGGGTTAATTAGCTTTCCTAATTTTCGCTAACTAGTAAAATTTCTCAATTATTCCCTTCCCTTTCGGAAACTACAAAGAGGGGTCAGCCGAAACAGATCAAACCTTTTAGTTTAGTTTTTAATGAATGTCACGTCCCTTTTAGATTCTTAGACGGATTTTTATATGAAAAAAAGTCTGTCGCCGTTAGTTTTTTGCTAAAATTAAGAAAAATTACTGATCAATTTTTACAAAATTTTATACGCCGATGTAAAATATTTTTCTACCTGAAGTTTTCAAATCGATATATTAATTAGGTTCTTAATTTTTACTGACTAGAAAAAATTCTTAATTTCTTTCATTTTTGCTACGAAGTCAGGTTCAGATGTGCGCGTGTTTTTGTTTCTTTCTGAAAAAAAAAAAAAAAAGCTTTTTGATGAGTTTTTATTTAATATCTCGGCAAATTATCAGAAATTTAAAAATCTTAGCCTCAGGTGCATCAGAAACTCCCTTGGACTACCCTCACTCAAATTTTAAGTCTTTTACGTGCTTAAAATTTTCAAGCCAGCGACGACACACGCAAACACAAACAGAACGATCTTGTCTTTTACTAGTATAGATACAAAAAATAAATGCATATATGTGTATGCAACACAGCTTTTCACAACATTTATTTAAAAATTGGAGTGTGTCACTTTTTACATAAGTATTTGGCATTTGAATGGTCGCTATGACCATAGATCATGGCACAAAATCATTAGGTGGTAGTTTTGCATTTAAATTTACAAAATCATAAAGCAATACATTGTTAATACTATGGTGTCTGATAAAATCTGTTTAAAATGTTTTTTTGCGGATTCCCCCCCCCCCCCGGTTTGCGTATTTAAAACTAGATTGTGAATGTTACATGAAGGTGTAGCATACACAAAAAATGCAATAGCTATTTTAATGACAATACCAGGGGATTTCAAGCCTTTTCTTCAACAGCTTCAGGAACACCGACATAAAATATGATAACTTTATATTTTTAATGTAATTAAAACGATTCAATTTTTATTAATTTTTTATGAAAGGAAAGACATTCTAGGGACTCAAAGGAAATTTATTTTTGAACCTGATAAATTGTATGCAGTTTTCCAATTAAAAAACGGTCTACTTAATAAAAATTTATCATATTTAGAATACAGGGCGGACATTTTTTTCATGTGCGCCAAAATCTTTGTATTTTATACAGAAAAATCTATTTTCTATGCATGTGGTTTTCTGGAGTAATTAATACGGTGTAGAGATTTTGTACGCACTTATAAAGAAAAAAAAAGGCTTGATGTATCACAACAGGTGTTCATCGTGGCACCAGGAACTGCAAAAACTAAAATTTAAAAATAAAATCTTCAGTTGTAATACTCACACAACTGAAATGACAATGATAGTTACTGAAAATAGTGATATGATAGTCTTCAAAAGTATGATTTTGCCACGACAAAGCTGTTTAGGATGGGCGATATCTTTTTGTTATATTCCAAGACCTGTAATCGTTTAAAATTTTATATCCAAAAGCGGAGAGGGAATTTGAAAAAAAAATCTTCATTACGATTTGTGATCTTTAGACAACCATTATCATTCAAAAATTCATCTCTTAAGTCCCAATAAAGCTTTACTGCTAGACGAGTGCAGGTGCAGCAGGGGCGAATTATCTAAATTCATTATCTTCCTATGTTTCTATCCAATGAGCAAAATTTCATCGTTAACTCCTTGATAGATTCTAAGAAATTAGTTTGCCCTTTTGGTTCCTTTTCCCATCTTTGTTGCCATTATAGATCCCACACTCTAGCCATTTATAATAATTATATATTTTTGTAAAATTCATACTAAAGCAGAATGTACAAATTTAATCATTTTTTAATCTAATTTAAAATTCAAAGATTGGGTCCCAAAAATTAAAATTTCAAATAAATATTCTAAATAGGGAAAAGGGTAATTTTAGCCGAGGCATGCGATAAAACAATTTGCTGACAGTGATTAATGCGAAGAGAAATTAAGGTGATAGTGGCAGGCGAGGTGGCAGGCTTTCCGAGATGCATGGCATTTCGCTTTTGTTCAAATCGTCTCAACCAATCAAATTTTATATCCTGTATGTCGCCACGCTCGTATCAAGGTAACCTGATATTATTAACCTACATTTTACACACACACTCAAAAATAAGATTTTGTCGAAACGCAAGCATGTAACAATTAAAAAAAAAAGAAAGATCATATTAAGGTAAACGCTCAATAGTAGAAATATTCCATGGAAGAGAAGTTTTCCCCCTTGTCACTGCACGCGCTGCGATCGTCATCGCGTACCATTTAGCACATAATAACCCCCCTAGTTTGCTATTCAATCTATAGGCTGTGGCAAATCCGTGATTGACTTGTGGGAGCTTCTAGGCAACCGAAAATTCTTTGACGTCTCACTCTAGCAACTATATAGTTGCCAGAATGCGACGCCTGTGGATGGGTGTTTTATTTGACCATCGGCTTTTGTCAATTTTGATTTCTGACAAATTGAAGATTTAGAACTTTTGGATATAAATTGGAGGATTCTGATCACGTGGTTGAAACTAATCAGCTTGGCACTCAGAGAGAAAATACGTAGAGCGGATCCCATTGTTGTAGCTACTGGAATACATAGTGTGGAAATCGGCTATCTCTGTAATACATAAAAAGTGCTAAAGTATTGTAATCTTTAAATATGCAACAATGCTGCTGCAATATACAGATCGCAGCGACATCTGCAGGATATTTTCTACAACTGCAAGGTACTGCTAGTACAGCGCCTAGAATACCAAGTGTGGAAATATGCTATCCAAACAGTGCTAAAAATTTGTATCCCTAATGTGCGACGATACTGCTAAAATCCCAAGTGTCGATCGCAGCGATATCTGCGGGATATTTCGTTCTTGCAGTTGTAGAAAATATCCTGCAGATGTCGCTGCGCTCTGCATATTGCAGCAGTATCATTGCACATTCAAGTGATACAATATTTTAGCACTTTTTTAAGTACTAAATAAATAATAAATTTTTATATATAAAAAAGTTATAAAAAAACAATATACTCTTACATTTGAACTTAAAAAAATAATACATAATAAGGTTTTTTTTTAAATACATTTAAAAATTTAAATCAAAAATTTTAATTTACAACTTTTTAAAAAGCCAATAAATTAATTCATTAATTTATTTCAATAAGTATAGTAGAAGATTTAAGTAGCATTTTAGACCGGGAAGCGGCAGCAGAGACAATCACTTCATCGAGTTCAAGGATGAAAATCTAGGATTAGTTAAATATATCATATCTTGGTGAAAAACACTTGAAAACCCGATTTTAGAGGCCAGGGTCGTACTGGCATAACTGAGAGGAAGGTGGCAAAATGGTTAAAAAGGGCGCCGATTACCGTACAAAAAGGCGCAAATGATTATATATATATACAGTGAAACCTCCCTGTGCGACCACCTCCTTGAACGATCATTTTTGCATGGAACGAAATTTATTCCCGTAGGCTCAATACTAATTTTACCTTCATTCAGAGACCATCCCAGTTGAACTCCCTCCATGAGCGACCCATTTCTTTGAAGAAAAAGAAACAATTCCGTTTTTTCCTGGTCGCTTGAAGAAGGTTTTATTAGAAAAATAATTCCGGAGAGCGCATTAGTCGTCAAACTTCTAAACTAAGTTTAGATTTTTTTTTATTCCGGTAACTTTTAAGTTTTTAAACTCCTTTGTGCCTTTTTAGGCAATGAATTTAACTCTGATGACAAATTAACAATGACGGTCAATAAACTTACCTTCCTTATTTTGTCAGGAAACTCTCAAAGAATAGATAAATGAATAAAATCGTCATTATTTGATCCCATCCAAAAAAAAAAAAAAAAAAAAAAAAGCATTTATTTACTGAACTTCGAAAGGACTTAGAAATAAAAGTTATAAAAGATAAATCCGTAAAATCAAAGCAAACGTCAATGTATTCATTTTTTACACTCTGCAGTAATTAACTTTTGTTTTAATACTTAAACATTTATTTTTTTTTTTACCACGTTCCGTTCGAATAAAAATGGGTTGCGCCGAGAGGTGGTCTCTTAAGGGAGGTCATGTTTAAATCTAGATTTTGTTTGTTGAAAAAAAGGTAACAATTAATGTTACTAAAATTTATTTTTCACATTAATGTAACGTGTGTAATGTGTTAATGTAATGTGTTTTCACATAACAAATAAAATCTAGATTTAAACATGACCTCTCTTAAGAGACCATCTCTCGGCCCGACCCATTTTTATTGGAACGGAACGTGGTCGCATTAGGGAGGTTTTACTGTATATATATATACGCACATACACACACATACTATATAAATTATGTATAAAAAATTACTTTAAAATATATACGAGTATATTGCTCTAGCGAAAACTTTATTCCTAACATAATTATGACACCCAAATTAGTATCTTATACTATAGAAATGTAATATGCACAAAAATAGTTCCCCGCAAAACATTGCACTTCTGATATTAGACCAGTGTTGCCAACTTAGAGGTATTTTTTTTCCACTACACTTTTCTAAAATAGCTATCTCTATTTTTTAATTCCGCTCGCCTTATCTAATGAGTTAATTTAAACTTTACCCCGAATATCCGAATAACAATCTCCATACAATTATCTCCAAATGGAAAATAAAATATTAAAATAAAACAAACAAAAACGATTTCGTTGGGTCAAAACTCAAAAGTGGAAGACATTTTATACAATTCAATAATATTTTATATAATACAATCTCTAGGATACAAATACTAATTATGGTGTAAAAAATTTCAGGAAATTTATTTTGCTTCAGGGCAAGAATGACGTCTATTTTACGTGAATTATTTTTTTAAATTGTTTTATTTCTTTATTTTTTCAACATTAAAAAGATATAGAGAAGCGTTTGGTTTGAATACCGCTATTTAAACAGTTTAAATATATATATATAATATATATATATATATATATATATATAGATATATATATATAGTCTCTGACATTGCATGAAAGAAAAATATTCTTTAACATTATTATTACAGTTTTCGTTATTATTCAATTTAGTTCGTAGCAACAAATAAATCATATTTCGGGAAATATTAAAAATATCATTTAATTTTCATCCTAGATTTTTTTTTTTTCCCACAACAGTTATAAAGAGAAAATAAAAAAATACATTAGACAAATTTTGAAGATTTCGCAAAAATTCAAACTAATAAGCACTCTTGTGAAAGAGACACAATTTAAAAAATAATAATAATATGTAATTTTACCTTATATTGTTTTTCCATTGACAATTCACAGTTTTTGTTATGGAAGATGCAACATCAGCATATCGCAGCTGTGATGTTGATGATATTTTATAATACTGTGCACTATTTTTAAAAAAGCTTGAATCACAAGCTTACTAAAAATGTTTAAGATTACACTAAAAAAAGTAAATAACTCAGGACACAGGCAAATAATATAAAGACGGAGTGGTTCTAGGGTGCATTCCAATCTAAACTGCTTATTATCTGATTTATTTTTAAATTCATTTTTGTTCTCAAACGCATCAGACTGGCAAATTCTCTTACTTAGAAACTACATAATGTGCTGTGCTTGTTGATTTTTTGATAAATGCAGAAAATATTGCAAAAAATGCTGGCAAAGTTGACGTTTAGAATAGAATTTTCGAAGTGGGAGATCTGGGAATGAAAAAAAAAATGGTCATACTGAGAAAATAATTGTTTAAAAATGAAATTCTAATTAATTGGGCGAAAAATGAAATTACACGGCCTCTTATACACATTTTCAAAAATCGCCTCAGCAAGTTTCATGTTTTTACTTTTAGAAATGAGTCTGAAAATATCTCAGAGAGTGGAAAAATATTTTTTCGAATACACCCTTAACACTGGATAGAACGAGACAAACGAAGCAGATTTCACATCAGGGGAACTTTATTTATACCGACTATCGTTTAAATTTAGAAACACATGCATTTCCAGTTTCTGTAGAGTGGACATTAGATGGCTGATTTCGGTACTCTTTTTTCCCGGCACTCTTTCGGTACTTTTTTTTTCCTGGGACATAATGTATTTCGGTTTCCTTTCAAATGAGCAAACTTGCAAAGGCTGTACCCAATAATGGAGTTGTTTCTGTTTTTCAAAGATCTTGTTCTTTTTTACCGCGATTCATATGTGTGCGCGAGGGGAGGGGGGGGGGGGGCAGAAAATCTTCGGAAAAGTAATAATTCTTTAAAAGTATTACGTTGAATGTATTATTTTGAAAAGTAGTATTTCTTGAATTTTATTGCATGATAGTTTTGTTTTAAAGGTTTTCATTAAATTTTATTACAACTGCTGACTGCTTTAAGTGGCCAAAAATACCAGCTATTTTTTATTGCCCATCAGAAACTTTGTAATCGAATTGTCTTTTACATTTTTTGAGAAAAGCAAAAGATCTTACAGAAAATGCTGCCAAAGGTGGCCTTTTGAACCGAATTTTCGGACGCGACAGTGTGGAAAGAGAAAGAGAACTGTTGTCACGAAACAACAATCAATTTTAACTCAAGATGTAATTAATTTAAAGAAAAGAATTTATTGTATTAATCACTCCAATAACTAAGCCTGCAAGTCTCTTCTTTTATGTAGAGTTTGGCCGAGTATTCGGTTTCATTTTCGTTTTCAGCCCAAAATCTTAGTTTCGGCAAAAGTACTGTCGAATATTCGGTATTATTATAACTGCCCCTCCCTAGCCTCCCACAAACGGCACTCCCATCCAACGAGCCGCACACACTATGTATTCACCCACAAAGGGATAAATCTAGAAGGTATCTAGATTGATTAAATTCGTTATTTTTAAATTAAATTATTTTTTAATAATTTTTTATGTTTATAGCACCTTATATTTAATTAATTTTGTTTCAATCAAATTATTTTTTAATTAATAATTATGTACTGCCATTTGTACGCAAAACATTATTCAGATAACATGCATATATGTATGTTTATGTTAATTACTTTGAATTTATTTTTAAAACAGTCTCGCTTTCGTTTCCAAACGAAACTAGGTAGGTAACCAAAATTCGGTTTCTGTCGAATTTTATTACAACACTATTTTTATGTTTGTACAACACTATTTTTATGTTCGTAAATGAGCAGAAAATTTCGCATTATTGAACGTTAAAAAATATTTTTTTGAGAACCACTTTAAGGATTTACACGTAATGACGTAATCATAACTAATAATTTTCGGAAAATCGAGTTTTTATTTTAGCGACTTTATCAACGGAATTAAGACTTCTTTATGTGGCCAAAATCTGGAATAGACAATTCTATATAAGTTAAAAAAGAAAAGAAAAGAAAAGAAAAACATACCATAAGTATTCTATTATAATTATAACATAAAATTTAAACTAGTTTTTCTCAAAATTGCATTTTTAAATAGATGACCACGACACGATTACTTTAACAATACTGAATTGTTCCACTTTTGTCACTTTTTCTTATATAATTATGCCGTGCATTAAGGATTTTTTTTTTTTTATCATCAAAAATCAGTATTTTTCTGCGGTGAAAGTTGAATACCCCTCCAAATAATCAGCATTAAAAAAAAAAAAAAAAAAAAAAAAAAAAAAAAAAGTCATTTAACAAATTACAACGATCATTTGGAAAATGATTTTTTTTCAAAGATTAAAATTTAAGACATAAAAAATCGCACGAAGTTGATCATACATTACGTACGCCATGGATTAAACATTAACATTCCTGGACCCATCATGAACAAATTTTAAAAGAAATTTCAGTTTTACAACTTTCGGTACTGTAAATTTTTTAACTTTTACGGAGCTGGTCATACATTACCTACGCCATGGATTAAGCATTAATATTCCTGGACCAATTTTAAATGAAATTTCATTTTTGAACTTCCAAACATCCCGCAATATTACTTTTTACACCGTCGTATAGAGAAACAAATGTGCTTTTAAATGCAGTTTGTTTGAAAGCTGTATCTCAATTTGTTTCTGAGTTATTATTATTTTTATTTTATTTATTTTTTTGTAGTTTTTATTACTTTTTCGTCATAATGGCAACAGAAGTATCCATCTCTGTTGAAAGTAAAGGGAAAATACAGATTACTGTATAGACCAATCAGAAAACGAATAAAATGCGGGATTCAACTAATAAAACGCTTCAGATATGTTTTTGATTTTCTACCCTGACCGAGGACAATAACCATTTTTCCAAATGGTTAAAAAAAAGAGCTTTTCGTAATTTTCACCCTTTGTCTCGTCTAATCACTAAAATAAGTCATATTTAATTAAAAATTTCTGTTTATTTTCATTTCAGATAAGCTAAATTTAAACTACGATGGTTGCCGCAACTCACACGCACGCACACCGAGGCTAACGAAAAAGACAGGCTACCACGGTGGGTCCGATTCTTCTTTTTTTACAGACCGCTGGAGTCACGTGATGCTCGAATGCACCAATGAAGGTGTGCGAAAAGAGCATCACGTGATTCCAGCGGTCTGTAAAAAAAGAAGAATCAGACCCACCGTGGTAGCCTGTCTTTCTCGTTAGCCTCGACGCACACACACACACAAAAAAGAAAAAACGCACAAGAAGAGCGGCAATAGCTTCAAATATATTTGCATTTTTTAAAAGTAATATGTATCAAAATTATATTTAAGCATTGTATTACAAAATAAAAAACAAAGTCAAAGAAAAAAGAAATACTTAAGAGTGCTGGTCACTCAGCTTCCAAATTCTCCTCCGTAATGTTAAGTCTGTGAACTTTTGATGCATTCGTATATTTAAAATATCTTCTCGGGAAATTCACATTTTTAACTTATTTTTTCTGTGAACTCTTCTTAAGACACTTCACACACTCGTAAGATTTTAACACGTCATATAAAATTAAGTCTATACTTTACAAATATTTTGAGAAGTAAGAAAAAAAGAGACATCTTTCAGGAAGTGTACACAAAAAAAATAGAAGTTAAAAATATTAATTTCCCGAGGAGATATTTTAAATATACGAATGCATCTAATGCCCATAGACTTTACATTAGTGAGGGGAAATCGGAAGCTGAGTGACCAGCCCCCTTAATTGCGTAATGTGGAAAAAAATGAAAAGAAGAAGAATAACACGTTTTTTCCTACCGCAATTAAGCTTATATGTGTTCATTACTTTGCAGTTATTTTTTACTCAATATCCTGAAAAAAAAAGAAATGTATCTAAAAAATGATAAGGTTTATTGCAAAGTTATTTTTCGTTTTCACCTTAATGGAAATTTTTAAAAATTTGATGTATCAATGAAAATTATTTAATAATGTCGTCAAAAGTTTTGGGCAGCTAAAAAGAAGTAAAACAATTAAGAATTCTCGACTGAAGAGGAATTTTGTGTAATACACCAAACATTATAAAACTGCTATAACAGTTGCTTAATTCAATATTTTATTTTTTCGTTTCTAACGATTCTTTTCGAAGATGCCTGTACGCCGAGCGTGTGTCGTATCTTAATTAGTATTTCATGGGAAAATACCTCCACATCCGATTTCTATTTTCTCCAGAAAGATAGAGAGCTCCAGAAATCTCAGAATATGGTATAATCAATAAAAAGTGTCACATCTGGTATTACTCCAGAAACCACTGGGTATCTATAGAACCCATATCTAGTTAACTTGAAACCCCGCCGAAATGGTAATTTGTCTTCTTAGGAACTCCCACGTTAATCACTAACAGCATTGAAAACTGAATACAAACTGCACTTCTCTTTACTTATATTCGTCCATTCTTTTGTAAAACTACTTTTACAATTTTAGTGGTTTATCTATTTATTTTAATTACATGTGTGTTTTTCAATTTATAAATCGGGGTAGTGTTTGAAGTTTAAAGCGGTTAAGCAGATCCGTTTAAAAAAAAAAACGTTTTTAGATATTGACATTTTCGGATGCTAAAAATATAATCGAATTTTTAAACAGATATGAAAAAATAACATTTTCTTCTTTCAAAAGCAAAATTTACATAAGTTTCCATTGCAAAATCTTGTGAAGAATTAGTCTTGGCGATCTAAATTATTATCATTAAGGCTGTTCTCAAATCCAAATGGTCAACTTTCTGACATAAATTTTAATTCATTTTTGTTCGGAAACGTATGAAACTAGAATGTGTTGTTATTCAGAAACTATGTCATCGAACTGTTTTTTCCGTTTTCTTGTAAACGCAATAGATCTTTCAGAAAATACTGTCAAAGTTAGCATTTTGAACTGAACTTCCAAACGAAAGAAGAAAATTCAGTCAGTAAGGGGAGAAAAATGCCGTGTCACGTGATCAAAATCGCTTATAACTCAATAGGTAATTTATTGATCAAAAAATGGAAAACACAGTTCGATTTCAAATCGTTTCTATGGCCAGGCTTTTCAATTTTATATCTTTCCGTTAAAAAATGAATTTGTAAATGTGTCAAAACATTTTGCGCTTGTTGAGCAGAGCAGTTGAGAACAGCCTTATAAGAAATTAAGGAATGCTCCACTTTAGCAAAACTAAGAGCATCAATTTATGTGTGTGTTTGTGGGGAGTGAGCGTGTATGTGTATGTGTACGCGCGTGTGTGTGTGTGTGTGGGGGGGGGGGTGCTATTACAAAAACACGATAGTAGTTTTTTGAAAGCTATTTTTACAGAGGCACTGAAAAAGTCTGACCAAGTGACCAAGGGTGCCATGATTTTAAAAAACATGATATTAGTTTTTCAAAGTTATTTTTACAGAGGCGCTGAAAAAATCTGACCAAGTGCGCCATGATGACAAAAGCATGATATTAATTTTTTGAAAGTTATTTTTACAGAGGCGCTGAAAATAAATCTGACCAAGGGCGCCATGACTACAAAAACACGATATTAGTTTTTGGAAATTTATTTTTACACAGGCGCTGAAAACAAAAATCTGACTAAGGGCGCCATGATGACAAAAACACGATATTATTCTTTTTTAAAGTTATTTTTACAGAGGCGTTGAAATTAAATCTGACAAGGGCGCCATGATTACAAAAATACGATATTAGTTTTCTGAAATTTATTTTTACAGAGGCGCTGAAAAAAAAATCTGACCAAGGGCGTCATGATTAGAAAAACACGATAATAGCTTTTTGAAAGGCATTTTTACAGAGGCGCTGAAAAATATCTGACCAAGGGTGCCATGATAACAAAAACACGATATAGCTTTTTGAAATTTATTTTTACTGAGGCGCTGAAAAATATCTGTCCAAGGGCGCAATGGTTAGAAAAACACGATAATAGTTTTTTGAAAAGCATTTTTACAGAGTTGCTGAAAAAAATCTGACCAAGGGCGCATGATTAGAAAAACACGATAATAGCTTTTTGAAAGACATTTTTACTGAGGCGCTGAAAAATATCTGACCAAGGGCGCCAAGATTACAAAAACACGGTATTAGGTTTTTGAAACTTACTTTTACATAGGCGCTAGAAAAAAAAATCTGACTAAAGGCGCCATGATTACAAAAACACGATATTAGTCTTTTTGAAATTTTTTTCAGAGGCGCTGAAAAAAATCTGTCCAAGGGCGCCATGATTAGAAAAACCTGATAATAGTTTTTTGAAAGGCATTTTTACAGAGGCGCTGAAAAAAAATCTGACCAAGGGCGCCATGATTACAAAAACACGATATTAGTTTTTTGAAAATTATTTTTACAGAGGCGCTGAAAAAAAATCTGACTAAGGGCGCCATGATTACAAAAACACGATATTAGTTTTTTTAATTTATTTTTACAAAGGTGCTAAAAAAAATCTGTCCAAGGGCGCCATGAATAGAGAAACACGATAATAGTTTTTTGAAAGGCATTTTTACAGAGGCGCTGAAAAAAAAAAACTGACTAAGGGCGCCGTGATTAAAAAACACGATATTAATTTTTTGAAAGTTATTTTTTACAGAGGCGCTGAAAAAATCTGACCAAGAGCTCCATGATTACAAAAACACGATATTAGGTTTTTAAAGTTATTTTTTCAGAAACGCTTAAAAAAAATCAGAACAAGGGCGCCATGATTACCAAATCCGCCTCTGACAATGGGACCAAATGAAATTAAAATAAAACTCTGCTGTTTTAAATTGGCATTCCTTTTTTTATTTTTATTTTTTTTTCTTTGTCTTTTGTACTTTTACAAAAAGCAGAAATATCAAACTACCAGGCAACCACCAGGTGCTAAATATATGACAGAAAATATGCTAAATACGCTATTAATACTAATATTAATTTATGTGGAATTTACTATTCTTCGGGGTACTGAATAAAATCTGGGCGAGGGCGCCATGACTATCAAAGTCTTTGTCAATGATTCGATTTAAAATGAGAATATGTTTCTTATACAGTGTTTCGTCGCTTATACTTGCACAAAAGGCAGAAATACAAAAATACCTGGCAACACCAGGGCCGCTAAATACTTAGACGCAGAAAATATGAAAACTTATTAGACGCAGACTAATTAAGCATTCTTAGAGCAGAACTTATTTAGGCGTATATCTAAATAAGCGAATACTTAATATTATTTTTCTTAGAATTTATCATTACAAGCTTTGTAACAAAGTCTGGTCGAGGGTACCATGTGTAAGAATGGCACATCTGATTGTCGATAACTTATGTTATCTCGAAATTGGGTTATCTAATTGTCTTTGATCACACATAGTTTGCTTATGCTATACTTTAAAAAATAAAAAGCATTACTTTTTAATTTTCCAAATGAAAATCTTTGAAAATTTTATGCCTTTCAGAATACGCAACTTTAAGCGTGCTTAAAAGAAAAAAAATGACGATGGGCGCACCCGGCATTTGCCTCGTTGCCCGGTGGGCCAGTACGATCCTGTTAGAGGTTGACTCGTAGCTTTATCATTGTGTTTTTCTGCTCCCAGTCCTCCATGTTTTCATACCTTTTAGTGCAGGAAAACACATTTGTAAATCTACGAGTCAGCCGCTAAAATCGGGTTTTCCACCAAGATATGACTACGCAGACCGATTGCGTTTTAATATGCGAATCGAGATTTAACTAATTCTGCAATTTCAGCCGTGAACTCGATGAGGTGATTGTTTTTGCTGCCGCCTCCCGGTCTCTAAGTGACTTTGAAACATATCAATATTTAATTAGCCATTTATTTGAGCCTTCAAAACGTAAAGATCAACCAGAGCGAAGTTTATTAATCCCCTTTTGTTCTACAGGCTTCCTGAATGAATAATACACTATTTAAAAATCTAAACCTGGCTGAAGGTTGTTTCTGACTTCATTTTATCCGTGAACTAGATGAGGTAGGCGATTGTCTGCGCTGCCGGCTATAAAGCTAAAGGTATTGGAAAGTAATTGGCAGTTAAAATTATTATTAGAAAGTAATAATTGTTAATACTATTAATATATTTTTTTTCTCTCTTTCTCTTTTATTAAGTTTAAATTCAAAATATTATTATGAAAAATAATATCCTAGGGGTTCTTTAAATTAAACTTTTCTTGTTTCTTAACAAGATGCAAAAATAATGAATTAAAAAAAAGCTCTTTGAATTCTTAAATAATAATAAAAATTAAATATAAATTTTCTATGAATAGCTGTAAATTTTTCAATTTACTCAATGACATCATAAACTAGTAAATCTGAAACGAATTTTCTTTAAAGCAAAAAAATAAAAGAAATAAATAACAAATAAATAAAACATGCTAATATTAATAGATGCTAGTTCTAAGCCAAGATGAAGTGCAAAGGTTTTTCTTTTGTTTTTTTTTCAGGCTTTCAGGAAAGAAAATTATTCATGCTACATGTACAAACACATACACATGACTAAGGGGTGATTCTGTTCCGAAAATTTAAGGCATTCGGTTCCGAAAATAAAAAAAAATCGGTCATCAAACCGAAAATTCGGACATATAAAATATCGCGAATTTCGACAAATGGTCGCCGAAAAAAATCAATTTCGTCAATCGTTCGCAGAAAAATCGTCAATTTCATAAAAGAATCGCGGGAAAAACGCGAATTTCGTCAAAAGATTGCGAAAAAACGCAAATTTCGTCAAAGAATCGCGGAAAAAAGCAAATTTCGTCAAATAATCGTGGAAAAAAGCAAATTTTATCAAAGGTTCGCGAAAAAACGCAAATTTCGTGAAAAGATCGCGAAAAAACCGCAATTTTCGTCAAAAGATTGCGAAAAACAGCAAATTTCGTCTAAAGATTGAGAAAAACGCAAATTCCGCCAAAGGATCTCGAAAAAACGTGAATTTCGTCAAACAGGTGCAGAAAAAACACATAGTGCCCCCCTTCCCCCCTCTGTAACCTTTCAGAAAATTTGCTGTGAATTTTAGATTTTTTTTTTTTTTTTTTATTATTCAGAATCACTTCTGAATATGACTTCTATCTTAAAGGTACTTGGCGTTTCGATAGCTTCTTAAGACTTTTAAAATAAAAGATCCTTCTTACCAAAACCAAAAGAAAGGCCATTTTAAATTATTGAATATCATGGATTATTGTACCGCGAAGAAATAAATGGGCGTATAATAATTAAAAATATTATTCAAATTTTCTGGAGTAAATTTTAATCTAGCGTATATTTCATAACCTTTGAATAATTTAGTAGTTCATAACTTCTGATATCTATGCAAATAATAAATGTACAATTAAAACATATTTTAATTTTAATTATTTGGGAAAGAAAACATATGCAAATTATAGGCCATTGTCCAGGAACGAATTTTTGCAAAAGTCGTAAAGCACGTATGATTTTAATATAATCTTACTTATAGAGATGGGGAGTAGAGTGTCGGAATTTCCAGGCCCGGGCCTGGGCCACCCAGCAACAGAAATAATTAGGACCGGTAAAAACTAAAAGTTCGGCCTGGCCCGTGAAAAATCAGTAAAAACAGACCCGGTCTGGCCATTGCAAAAATAAAAATATCAAACCCGACTTAATTTCCACAAAAAATTCTGATTTTCCTTA
This sequence comes from Maratus speciosus, assembly GCA_963932465.1. Lineage (NCBI taxonomy): Eukaryota > Metazoa > Arthropoda > Arachnida > Araneae > Salticidae > Maratus > Maratus speciosus. The sequence continues at coordinate 477,256,291 of OZ010796.1, forward strand.
ACATACAATTAAGATTTTTTTTTTTTCTAGAATACTACATAAATATTTATGGAAAACTTTAACAGTATATTTTAGATTACTATGTCTTTTCAAGCCAGAGCATACACTGTTAAAAATTTTGCAGCATTCTGGCAGGTCCTTCGACCGTTTTTTGAAACAACGGTTTCATAACCATAATTTAATTATATTCTGACCATAAAATGGCCAATACTATATGGTCAGAATAGTGTTAAATTAACGGTTGTGTAACCGTTTAAGAAAAAAACGGTCAAATGACCTGCCAGAATGCTGCAAATTTTTAACAGTGCACAGAATAGCAACATTAATAATCACTTGGACTCATTAGACTCTTAAATTTAAATAAAGATTAATTAAAAACATTAATATGTTCAGAATGAAAGAAAAAAGATGGTTAAAACATTATAGCATTTGAAACTCTTTAATAAAACAAATCGGAAATTGTACTTCAAACATGGCAAATGAGGTACGTTCGTACTATTTGTTTTATAAATATTCAATATTGGTGCAATAACTGTTGCACTCTTATGCAAAAATGCATGAATGCAAAATTTATTACGATCACAGGCACCCCCGTAAAGGGGCGTAAGTAATACGTTTGCTTTAATGAATCAAAATCAAAGTTAATATTAATTCTGAATCCGCGGCTTTGTTGAATAAAATTCTACTTAGGGGTGACTTTGTTCCGAATTTTCCGAAAATTTAAAAAAATCGGTCATCAATTCGAAAACTCGGACATAAAAAATATTGCGAATTTTGACAAATGGTCGCCGAAAAAAATAAATGTTGTCCATCGTTTGCAGAAAAATCGCGAATTCGGTCAAAGGATAGCGGAAAAAACGCAAATTTCGTGATAGAATCGCAGAAAAAACGGAAATTTTGTCTCCAAAAATCGTGGGGAAAAACGCAAATTTCGTCAAAGAAAAGCGGAAAAAAGCAAATTTTGTCCCAAAATCGAAAAAAACCACAAATTTCGTCAAAAGATCGTGAAAAACCCACATATTTCGTCAAAAGATCGCGAAAAACCGCAAATTTCGTCAAAAGATCGCGAAAAAAGCGCAAATTTCGTCAACAGATTGCAAAAACGCACATTTCGTCTGAAGATCACGAAAAAACCGCAAATTTCGTCAATGGATCGCGAAAAGAACACAAATTTCGTCAAAAGATCGCAAAAAAACCGCAAATTTCGTCAAGGGATCACTTGATTTTACTGAACAAAAGTGATTCAAGTAAACGGCGAATACTGTATTTAAAACTGTGAAAACGCACACTACATGCATCAGTTTTTTGAAAACTGGTCATTTGTTTTGAAAAAGTGCAGCTGTCACATTTTCGAGATGTCTTAGGCTAAAAGTGTGGTCATTTCCTGCCGCACAGAAACTTTGAGTTTGAGTATTATACACTGGACAACAGTTTTTTACTTGCATTTCTGTCTATGTTCCATGTTCGAAACTACAATGGAGCATCTGAAATTTAAATTCCAGAGAAAACCGCAAAAGACATGCTTTCTAGATTTCTCACAGTTTCAAACGCCCTTTTTGCATTTTTGCTTTCAGTTATCAAGATCAAGGTATGTGGATAAAAATTTTGAAAAAGTAAGAAATACAAAAACAGTACTGTAAAGATATTAACATAATAAGCATGTTTTTGATTGTGATTTTACAGATTATTGTAATCAGTGTTTCTTTTAAACCATTTGTTTCAGAGTTGGGGTACATAAATTTAAAGATTGTAGTTTATTGGTTGGTAATGTAACTTGAAATTTTCCCCACAAGGTCTTGCTCTCGGGGAGATACTGTAGAAAGTAATCGCGCTCCCCGTAGGAAATAATCACTGCTTCCAATTCATTGACGTATAGATTCATGACTGTGAGCAGGATTTTCAAAAGACAGACATTAAATATGAAACCTTTCATAGAATTATTAAAAATTACTATCTATATCATATCTTACACACAAACTTAATCCATTTATCCAGCGAAAAAAGTAAGATACTAGCAAAACCCGCGGCTTTGCTCGCGTAATAATTGAAATATGCCTAAATAGTGGTATTTGTGAGCCTATTTTCATTACATGAAATTATACTGCTAATATTCAAAAGTTACTAACTAAGCCACAGTATGACAAAACTTCATTCTTACACAACATTAGGCGAATATGTGACTTAATTTAATGAGAAGAATTAAAACTAATTCTAAATAAATGTAAATTTAGAATGTAATTTGAAGCTTTTACGCTCATTTCAGTTTTTATTTGAAGTTTTGAATTTTTTAGAAACTATTCTTAGAAGCTATTCATTTACATCTTAAAAATAACTATCATGATATATTCCAAACTTCAGGTCTAACGGTTTACCACCCCCAATATAAAATGTAGCTTTTGTTGGAACAGGAACTGTCACCATCAATTTGCCAACATTATTTTTGAAGTCGGTTTTGTATTTCTTGAGATCCCATAAATCGTAATTTAGAAAGAATTTAGAATGCTTTCGCTCATTTTAGCCTTTTAAATGTTGAATATTTCAGAGCCTGTTCTTAGAGAGCATTAACATCTTATAGCCAAATTTATAGTTTCTAGCAGCTTCAGTATCGCAAAAATCGCAATTTTAGAGCACTTTTTGCTCCTGCAACCCCCTGGTGGCAGCGGCACCGACATAAAATAGAGCCTATATTCGAGCTGGGACTGTTACCATCAATTTGCAATCATTACGCTTGAAATCGGTTTGGTATTTCCTGAGATTTAATAGAAATCGCAATTTAGAATATTCGCGTTTTGCTCATTTCACCCTTTTAAATTTGGAATTTTAGAAACTGGCCGTAAAGATCATTTACATCTTATTCGTACCCACCACTCAAAATTTCAAGTTTCTATCTTTAACAATTCCATAGAAATCGTAATTTAGAAAGTTTTTAGAACTCTTTTCGAGCATTTTTAACCCTTTTAAATTTCGATTTTTTTACAAACAGTTTTTAGAGAGCATAAGTAACTACCATGCCAAATTTCAAGTTTTTACGACCTTCAGTAACACAAATACCGCATTTTTAGAAAGTGATTTGCTCCTGCACCCCCTTGGGGGTAGTGCCACTGGCATAAAATATAGCCTATGTTGAAATAAGGACTGTCACCATCAATTCACCACCAATACTTTTGAAATTAGTTCGATTAGTTCCAGAAATTACTCCCTACAAACACACAAATTAACAAACAAACGTTGCTTACGATAAGACTTTAAGTGGAACCCAGATATATTTTTGAGATCTGTAACGATAATGAAGATATTTTAACAAAATTTTTAATAATTCAGTCAACTAACTTAATATGTTAACTATATTCCAAAATATAGAATACCTAATTCAGCACTGTTTGGACGTGGATAATTATAAATTCCACCAATTCTCGCGATATTATTACATTGAGACTAAGCAAAGTAAGTCTATTGAAAATTTTGTTGAAATTCTTTCATTATTAAACAAGAATTCGGAATTGTCTTGCAGTGAAACCCTGTGTATTTTTGAGTGAAAAATTGGATTGCAACCACCAGATATTTTTCAATGAACCACCCGATGATTTTCGATGCAAAAAATGTTTTGTTGTACTATGTTATTCCATCTTTTAAAATTTGTCTATGACTTTTTTAAACACTTATAAATCTAACATAGTTTTGTGTTATTTCATTGATGCATTTTAAGTTTTGTAACTCTAATATTGTTAACGCTGTTAAAATGAATCATAACCAGCGTATCTGCTGATTCTAATATCCGAGAAAAAAAGTTACGATTTCATTAAGTAAATAGACTGGTTCGATTAGCCAGTGATTCAATTAACCAGCGACCACCGTTATCAACAACTCAACCCCCCCCCCCCCCCCTAGAGCCGAATTCTGGCTGCGACACTGATTAAAGCGGCTAATTTGCTCTAGTGATTCATATAAGCATCAATCATACTAATTATTTTAGCTCTGGGAGGGGGTTTTACCCCCCCCCCTTCGCTGCGCCAGTGCGTTCGGTAAAGTTTTATGCAAGTCGCTTAGGTAAAAATTTGTAAGAAACTGTATTATATATATCTATCTATCCAGGGCCCAACTAGCAAGTTTCTGTGCCCAGGGCCCTTTCAATTTTTTGTGCCCCTTTAAATTGGTTGATTTACTGATACTAGTATTTTTTACATGTTACACACTTATTCGAAAAGTTTTATCTTAAAAAATTAAGTTTTCCGGAAAATTGAAAAATGGTTTCAAGAATAATCAGAAAAAATATTTTTTTTATTATTTATTGAAATGGGTTTTTAACCATATATTGAGATATATTTTTGTCATTTCATGGTATTAATATCTCAATATCACGTATTTTGACAATTATTTTATTTTTAATAGAAATTTAGATAAAAATATGAAAAATTTCGTGCCCCTCAGAAGTTTCATGCCCAGGTGCCCGTGCGATAGTCACGGCCTGTATCTCCCTCTCTCTCTCTCTATATATATATATATGTGTGTGTGTAAGGATAAAAACCCTTTAAAATTCAAAATTCCAAATTAAATTTCAAAACTTTAAATTAAAATCCGAAGTTTCTTTCTCCTAACTTTAAATCTCCTTCTAAAACCAGTTTTACCCCTTGTAACTTTGTTTCCCAGCAATACATCTTATTACTTTCAGATATCATTTTCGGACGATCTTTAGGAGTAAAAGTGCTGACGTACGGGATATTCTCATTCAGTTGTGGTTAGCCGATTCCCGGGTCGGCCAAGCCCAGGTCTTGCATCTGAGCCTGGACAATCAATCAAAAGCTAATCAACCAATTAAAGAAATGTTCCTCCCAATTTTACAACTGTGCCCTCTGCTGGAAAATATGATAAACAATAAGATATTAGCTAAAACCCGCGCCAAAAACGAGAGATCTTGCCATTTTGAGATGCCGGCAAAACTCATGTCAATGTAGCTCCTGAAAATCATCATCGTACGTGGCTCGAGGGGCCCCGGCCGAACTCGCGGATCGGACTGTAAGATGAGCGGCGAAATAAATGAGTTCGGTCCACCAAAAGGTTCCAGAGTCCAATTATTTATCCAAGTATGACATGCCGCGAAGGGCCCGCGACTACACACTATACAAGTCCGGAACGCTCCCGAGATCGTTACATTTTAAAGTCGGCAGGACAGTTACCTACGATTCCTCTGCCTTGCCACAAAAAAGTTCGGCTATTAAAGAGAAAATCGAGATTTTTCTAACATTAATCAATGGAAAACGTCGTGATCAAAGGACACAATCCCTCTCCCACTGAAATATGGTTCCATCGGCAAAAGAGAGAAAAAAAAATGTCTTTAGCCAGCCTGCACTCGGAAATTTTAGATAGAAAAGAAAAAGGAATGACCTTACATCAGTGCTGAGAAAAACTATGCTCCCTAAGTTTCAACCGAATCATCGAACGATTGTGAAAAGAAAGAAAGAAAAAAAAACATTTATTCACTCGGATTTATCCTCAACAATCTTTGATTAAAGAAAAGAAATGATACTGCGATTTTAAAACCTCTATTTAATTGGACTCTCTTCAAAAAGATAGCAGAACATTTGCGGTTGTGCTAAAGATGACTGCAACTCAAAGTGCTTCATTAGGAATGCTTTTTCTCTTATCAACTAACTCTCAGTGAAAAACTGTGTCAAAAACTTTTCAAGGCTAAAGGTCGCGAAGAACTGTTTCATTCTCGCAAATGAGTGACTCATCAATGAAGAACTGATTATTTTTATTTTTCAATGGATAAATGATGAGAAACAGCCAGAAAAAATTGACTGAAGTCTTTATCGTTAAAAAAAAAAAAATTGAAATGAAAAAAAAAATAGCAATTAAGTAGGGTTTTAATTATTAGTTTTTCATTCTTTTTTGCAAAAATTCATTGGATAATCTAATTCACAGGTATGTTCCTTTTTATTTGTTTTTATTTCAGATTGATGTTTTTTTCAGTTAAAAAGTAACTATAATTGGAAAAAAAATACGCGGACTTTATTGGGAAGGCTAAGTATATTCCTTTTATTTTTTTGTGAAATAACTTAACACTGCAGATTTCTCATGTTCATTATTTATTTTATGTAATACTTTAGTTATAAGAAATCAGTTTTGTTATATTAAACAATGCTCTTACTTATTTTTATTTTTAACTTTAAATATCGACTACGAATTTGTTATTTCCGAAAATACTAAAGAAGAAAAAGGAAAGTTCTCACTGAGAATGGGAATTATTTTAGAATGAAAAAGACAACAAAAAAGTACTGTTATTAATGTGTAAATTTTAAAATTTTGACAACGTTCATGAAGTCAAAGTAGTTAATTTAAAATATGGGTACTTTAAAGGAATGTTAAAGATTTTAAACAAATTCAAATTTATTATTTTAAAATTTTTATTAGCTTGATTTTTATTCTTTGTGGGATTTAAGATTTATTATTAAAATTATGGAAAAATTTGGGATTGACATTCTACATGCACGTTAAAATCATGATAAATGAAAATAACAGTAATTTTGTTTTCTTATTCATCAAGTGGCGTATACGTGCGATCACCAATAAGTGAATTTATTTGATTTTAATGTTTTTGTCATATTGTGAATAAATTGAACTAGTTACCTATTTTTAAACAGAAAATTATCAAATAATACACGCTCAATTGAATATTTAGTGTCCTGTTCCATTAATTATTTTTATAAATAGATGAGCATCCGGAAAGGTCTACATGTGTGTAAATAGTAAGTTAGTTATATCAGTATATGTCAGTTTGTGTGTTATTTTATTTTAATCCATATTTTAATCATTTATGTGTAGAAAAGAGTTCCTTTTTCTGCATAATGAGAAAAGCTCAGTCTGATTTTCAAGTATTTGTTTTTATATATAGAATTTTATGCCAATTATTATTCATTTTAGAGTTTTGTGTATAGCTGAATATTATATTTTATATTGTTATATTTTAATATTTGAGTTTTTAATTTTTAATATTTATATCCAATATATATATATTTTTTTATAATAATAAATTTAATCCCATAAAAGGGCCCCAGTGAGTTGGCTACCCCAACCACTTTTAAGAGACAAAATGGAAGGTCACGTCCTTACCATTTCAGAAAAAATATGAGCAGGTATTTAACCCCTGTCACTTTTAGAAAACAGGTGAAGGTCCCACCCCCACCTTGTTCAAAATATTTTCCATGATTCAATCACTGGTTTGGACATGACCTTGGTAACTCCACTTTAACCGTGGTAAATCCAATAGTGTCCAAACCCAAACATACAATTTTTAAAGATGACCATGGTTTCACCGCAGTAAGTCTTTAAATCAAAGTTTTTTTTTTATTATTTAACTTCCACAGAAAACACCCCTCTACAGACAAACAGGATTCAGTGACTTGTGCAATCTGAGCAAATGTGGCAGCTGTAGATAGAATAGGGGTTCAGACAATCAACAAAATACAAGATCATTAAAAAATTTGTCAACGGGTTGCCATGCACTTAGGAAGTCTTGGTCATAATCCTGTTTGTTTGAACCAGGGTCTATTATTTTATTAATTTTTTTTGTTTGTTTTATTTAGTATTTTTTTCTCTTTTCTGTTTTATTTATTTGTTTTATTTTTTTTCCTTTGCCAGTAGTAAAACACTTGAAGATTAAAAGATTTTTACTATTTGCATAAATACTAGCAAGGAAAACTCAACGTTCTGGCCTTCATCTTGAGGAAAAATGTTCTTTGATTTTATTTTACTTGCATAAAATAGGAAATTTTTATGAGCTAACAGTGAGATGTAGATGTAGTTTATTAAATTGTGACTTGGATTTATTAATGCCACTGAGAGAAATAAATACCTCAGTCTGCAAAATAGTAAATACCTTTGGTTACCAGTGAATTGCATCTGCATCTTCACTCAAAAAATAAACTTCAAGCTCATTTTTTTTTCTTTTTGCTAAAACCTCCCTGAGGTTTAGGATTGCTAAATCCTTCAAAGGTTTAGGATTTTGCTAAATCCGTCAACGGTTTAGGATTAATACTACTTACCTTACAAGTAGGCTTCCATGTAAATAGACTTCAAAATATTATTTTTCTTTATTTTCATATTTATATCAATATTTTTATTACATTATTTAATATTTACAATTTACCAATTTTATATGTCAATATATTTTTAATATTTTCACATTTTGAAATAAAAGGTGAAGAAATTTTCAATTTCTTTCATAAGTTTACATTTCTATTTCCCTAAGTTCAATATTTTTATATTTTGCTGTACATAATTTTTTCATTTGAATACTATTTACATATTTTGAGAATAGATGAGGAAATGTTTTCAATGTTTTCATGTTTCCAAATATTTCTATTATATTGTGTTTGTTCTAGCATTATGGAAAAGAATTTTTTTTTAAGTTTTCCTATGTTTATGCCCAATTTCAATATTATAGTTGTGTATAAATTTATATTTTTAGAGTTTCATTTTATATAAGAATGTGACAGTTTGTGCTCAAAGACTTTAACTAAAAAGCACAAACTCATGGGCCAGAGGACTTTGTCGTGTTAATTTTATGCTGGTTGGTTGGCTAAGCCAGTACCAATTGTTAAAGTTTGATAACTGAAAATCAACTTGAAAAGTAAAACATGCATTCATAGAATGCGATGGATGGTTGGTTGGATAAGCTCAAAGTTAATTCAAGCTTGACTTGAAAAACTAATCTGAAAGGGTTTAAAGTTGCAATGTTTCAATTAAACTTAATGGCGCTTTTCTCCAACCCAAGGGAAATTTCATTTACAAGAGTCCAATAAAATCTTGCGTATAGTAGATCTGAGACATTGCGTTGTGTTTTCTTAAAAAATATATATCCAGTGGCAATAACTAGGTTACTGGGAAGTTTTACTTCCATGAACTTGTGTTGTGACAATCGATAAAAACAAAATGACTGGAGATTCAAAGTTCATTCGAACATTCATATTTATTGAAGTTTTAATAATCCAATATGTTAGGCATTGTGGTAAGACTAATTTACGAGTGAGACTAAATTCAAAATACTGCAGCTGAATGGAAAGGCAACATAAAAAAACTATACAAAGATACTTTTAAAACGGTTAACACATCACCTTTTCCCATAGTCATCTTCATTGTCAGTGAGTGTCCATCATGCACAGCGACCTCCAAACGTATACTCTGAAGATATCAGTGAGTGACAACCATAGACTTCTCATATAACTGGACTCAGAAATAGCAACCCTTTCTTGACGCCGGGATCGCTACCCACCGTCACGTGATGGTGGGCAGAGAAAACGCGCCAAACCGGTTTTTCTCCTCTGGTTCCCGCTGAAACTTTCTTGCATCGGCGTTTCTCTCGCATAAATCAAATCCGACAGTTGCCAATAAGGTGATTACCTCCATAAAAGACAACCTTTTGGCGATGAAAGCGGGAAACATGTGTGCCTCAAGTTCTGACCGAAATAACAATGGGATTCGGCCTCTACTTCTTATCTTTACTCTGAGGTGACAACACATCTCCTCGTGCTGCAAGAATCCGCTTCCTTTTTGCTCCAACTTTCTTTTTGCCTCATCACAAGCGAAAGCCGCTGATTATAAGCACGGCAAGGGTTGCCAACACAAAAAGGCAAACCGCCACAACGCGTGCCAAGGAATTAATGAAAAACCATGGAGAATACGGGAAACGCTAAACTCCGCGGGCTAATACGCCAAACGTGGCAGACAGATAACGCGAAGTGAAAGTAGGCAAAACGGGAGATCGCAAGCATTGCGAAAGGAACGACTCACCTGGGCGATAACTGGTAAGACCAAGGGGATTGGTGGACAAAAGGGATGCCTAGCTTGAGTTGAAACGAACTCAAGGCGCAAAACTGAATAATGGGGGGAAACCAAGGTATCAAGGTCGTGATTATGACATACACCAGGACAACGGAGAAAAAAAAAATGGATGAATGAGTGAAGGCAATACCTACACTCATGAAGAGATTTTTTTTGAACAGAAAACCAAAACAAAGGGAGGAGCGATCCACCACAATGCCTTTACATTAACTTGAAAAAAATTAAAGTACATAAAATTTTGTATTTAACTGCAAGAGACTTTCTTGAGACAGAGTACAAGTTGTGTGGGACTGACCACACAACACCTGCACGCGAAAAGAAACTCATTAAGAAAACCGGATGCAGTAGTAAGTCACTGCAACACTGGTTGACACCTGTAGGTGAACACAGAAATGCTACAATAATACTGTATAACAAAATAAAAGCATCATTAGTATTTACTCTATATACATCTCTTTAAGAACAAAAAAAGTCCAGCATATATATATCTAACATATGTGATCATTAAAGATATAAATGGTATTAAGTATGTATACATGGTAATTGAAAACCAAGTAGTCTTTAATAGCTATAAAAAAGAAACGATAATATTGGCATTCACAATGAAGGTAGTAATGAAGCTAACAAATTTTGAACTGGTGCACCATATAAAAAAAAAAAAAAGTTTCCAAAAGAAAACTAAAAAATGTAAATTTATGAAGAATGCCAAAAGGGAATTAAGAGAATGCTGAAAATGGCCGAAAAAAAATGCTGAAAAGTGCCTAGGACTTTGAATTTAGATGATCATGATCATAACAGCATAAAATTTGAACCCTTAAAAACACTATAAACAATACTACCCATACCTCATGATAAAACAAAAACATAACACTCTGTGCGAATATAAAAGAATAAAGGTTATACCATAGGGCACAGTCGAGTTAATGCAATAGATCACAGTTGCATGGTACGTTACATACCGGTTGTCGGCGAAGACAGGAATCAAGATGCTTAAAATTAAAATATGGCATTACAATTCAAAATTACTGTAGTACTTAATTATAATAAAAACAACAAACACAAATGAACGAACTAAGCTTCATCTTGCAAACAGAGAGGTTTCACATTAGTAAGCGAGCTTAGCAAAACCACACTTTTTAAGACACGAAAAATTATTTACAAATTAAAATTTTCCCACAGAAACTTGCAGGGATGGCATATAAAATGCCACTACATTACTCAATTTTTGTAGACATAGAAAAAAAACCGTATCTTACACAAAGCCGCTTTACATCTTCCCTTTAATGCCAAAAGAGTCTACGTAAAGGAAACCGTCTAGCAGACTTTTTTCTTTTCTTTTAGACTAACTAGTTAAGAAGACACATTTCAACCGACACCTTATAATTACCCTTTAACATTAAATTGATATAGTAATTTATTTTGTTACAAGCAATACCTCAAGCAAAACTCATTAAAGCATTAGTCCAGCAATGCAATCCCGAATATGCAACTTCTTAAAATATTAATGAGATTTTAAATACAATACGTAAATTAGAATTACAAATTTTAACCACTTAACTTTACACTTAATAAAAAAAATTATAATTGAGAACCAAAATTAACAATACTGCTAATAAATCAATAACTTTAAGTAAAAACAGAGGTGAAAGAAAAAATAAAGTTTCTTGATACTTAATCACAGAGTCCTATAAGGAGAATGCAGAAGACATCCAAGAAGCGCCTCTCGGGCCAGTGAGGAGCACTCCAAACATGTCAGAGCAACACCAGCGTGTAGAAAGGTGGCCGGCCATTCCACACACAGGTGGAAATTGTAAGACAGGTCTGCAAAGGATAATAGATTAATAATAAAGAAAGTCACACTGAGGTTTGGTTTTTTTACGTTTTTGTCGAAGAGCATACTCAGACTGGACATTTGTATTCGAAGGGTTTGACACCCTAGAATTCTGACGAGAAGTGCTAGGTTGTACCTGAGCAGAAGCAGTGGGGGTAACTGGTTGAACCTGGTGAGAATTCGTAGACTTAGTTAATTTCTGTTTGCGCTTATGTAATTTTTCGATCCGATCAGTATGTAGAAGGAGCGGTGAAGCTTGGGTATCGTCTTGAGACTTAATCTGAAGTAGGACTGGAGAAATGATTTTCTGTACAGTATATGGACCCTGAATTTTCTTTTCAAACACACTAGGGAACTTTACATAAACCGTATCATCCACTTCAATTTTTGAGAACTTTCTGTTAAGACGAGATTTAGCATACAAATCTTGACGGGTATTTTCATTATTTGTGTATGCATATGAGTAGACTTTATCGAGACTTTTAGCAATATTTGCAACTTCTTTATTACCACTAATGTGCCATGTCGGTTCACTTTTGTAGTTATAATATATATCACTTATCTCTCGACCAAACTGTAAAAAGTTTGGTGAGAATTTAGTTGCTGGATGCATGGTCGAATTGTAAATCGACTGATGTATTTTTACAGCAGTGAAAATATCAAAACCTAGAGAAGCCATGGTTGTAATGGACGACTTAATTTGAGTGTTCACTCTTTCAGAAATTCCATTGGCCTGGGGGTGCGAAATAGACGTGTGTTTGAGATAAATACCTAGCAATTTACTTAGGGAGTGCAACAAATCACTGGTAAATTGACTACCTTGATCACTCAAAAAGATTTCAGGTCTTCCGTGTGTGGCAATATAGTGCAACAGAGCTTTAGAAACAGCTTGAGCAGTAATGTTGTTCAGAAGATATATTTCAGTATATCTTAAAAAATGATCGGTAACAGTAAGCAGATGTGAACCTTTAATGGGACCAAGAATGCCCATAGAGACTTTCTGATTAGGGGCCGTTGGAACAGGAGCAGGCAAAAGTGGCGCCTTGTTGTTTTTATGATGTTTATGTAACATGCATGTCTCGCATGATTTGACAAAATTATACGCATCAGAAACAAAGTGCTGCCAAGTAAAGCGTTTACGTAAATTCTGCAAAGTCTTATGGATACCAGCGTGCGAAATGTGAGCAATGGTAAGAGCCTTTCGTTGGAGAGAGGGTGGAAGTACGGCTCTATGCAAATCCGTATTTTCATACGAATAATTTTTGAAAAAGCAAAGAAATTAGCTCACAGGATGTAGATAGTATCCCTTAAGTTTTTTGCCCCTCTTGCCCCTATGCAAATCCTGAATAATTTGCTTTAGTTTAGTATCCGCCAACTGTTCTTTTAGAATAGTTTCGTCTAGGATTTCTAAAATAGGGTCTTGAGTATTTGCTTGATCAATGGCGTTCACAAAGTGATCAGAGCCTTGGCTAACATTTTGAAAGTTATCCTGTGATGCCAAAAATTGTGATTGAATATCATTATGTAAATCATTTTTGCTATTAACAACTGGTAAAGGTTCCGACGATGTAAGAAGCTCTGGATTAGTGGTGAGATCCTGAGTTAGCGGACTAGTCAGACAACGACTAAGATAATCAGCTAAGACATTTTGTTCTCCTGGGATATGTTCAAAATTGAATGTATACTGGGACAGCTCCATGAGCCATCTTGTTGTCACATCAACTGGTGAACTTGACTTTTTATATTGATTAAGAGGCTTGGCATCAGAAAGTACTGTGAATTGTTTATTAAACAAGTAATATTTGAATGACGTAATTCCTTTATATATCGCATATAACTCTAATTTAATAGGAGGAAATTTCTTTTCGGATTCGGTAAGTAATTTAGAATAATATGACACAGGCAGTAGTATGCCATTTCTTCTTTGCATCAAAATTGCAGAGATGGCCTGTTTAGATGCGTCTGTATTGACGAAAAACTTTTCATCCCAATTTGGTAGATGTAACACAGGCTTCTGAAAATAAACTTTCTGAAGTGACTGGAAGGCAGTTTGTTGGTGTTCACTCCACTCAAATTTTATTTTTGGTATAGTTACGTGTATAAGTGGAGCGACGAGATCAGAAAAGGAAGGGATAAGAGCTAGGTAGAACGAGCAGAGTCCAACAAAACCCTTAGTCTGTCTCTTCGTTTTTGGAGTTGGAAACTCAATTATTTTAGAAATATTACTCTCAATAGGGGAAACTTTATGGTCTTTAATGTTAAATCCCAGAAAATTTATGTCAGTTTGAAAAAATGAAGATTTTTCCGGCGAAAGCGTAACATTGTTCTTTATGAAAACATCTGTTATTTTATTTAATTTGTCTAACATTTCTTGGAACGAATTTGCACCGACCACCATATCATCCTGATATGAAAAACAAGAGTCAACACCAGATTGCTGGATGAGTGTGTCAATCAGTTCCTGAAACGTAGAAGCAGCTGTTTTTAAACCAAAGACCAGAACTTTAAATGTAAAAACTCCCCAAGGGGTAATAAATGAAAGTTTATCCTGCAACTCATTCGGTACAGCAATTTGCCAATATGCTGAAGGAAGGTCTAAGATGGTGAAATATTTATACTTAGACAATTGTAGCAACAAGTTTGAAATTTTAGGGAGGGGGTACGAGGATGGAATAATAATAGCGTTAAGTAACCTTAGATCCAAAGCAAGCCTATATTTTTGAGGTTGTGAGGGATGCGTTCTTTTCTTTTTCACCAACAACATGGGACAGGCCCACGAAGAATTTGCCCGCTTAATTATGTTTGCTTTTAACATATCTTGAATTTGGTCTAGGGCTTCCTGTTCTAGTGCTTGAGGGACCGGAAAAGGAAGTGCTTTAATAGGGTGAGAATTAAGCAAATCAATATGAGGCGAAACTAAGTCAGTTTTCCCAATGGTGTCTAGTGATTTAGAAAACGCCTGAGCTTTACTACATAAAAGTTTAACCAACTCCTCACGTTGTTCCTGAGTAAGATGTCCCAGCTTAAAGTCATCAGCCGAAAGTTCTTTAATTCGCTTATTAGTAACCTCACCAGAAGGGACAATTAAGTTACATTGATGTTGTTCCTCGTTTTCAAAAGAGTAACTCTGAATATCTTCATCGGTTACGTTATACAAAGTACCCAATTTAGCATTTTTATTCAAATGAACATCTTTATCTGAAATGTTTTCAAGAACGACGATAAAAGCATTTTCTAGGTGTGACAACGAGTGCAGCGATTCATGGCCTATAATTTTTGAGTTCTTAACTGTTGGCCTGAAAAGAAAATATTCACTTGGCTCAACTGAAAATTTAGCACGAACATAGGCACACGACTTCTTGGGAATCCTAACTTTTCTAAAGTTTTGAACAACTATTTCATGATCAAGTTCAGACAATTTATCACCTCCCGATTCATTGTCATCCCGTACAGACACCGTGGTACAATCAGTAACATCACTTGACAAGGAAGTGTCGTTGATATAACAACTGTACTCTTTTTTTTGGGAATCTTTAATGAATGGAATGACTAAATCTTGCAGCAAAGCAGAATTAAACGCGGGTGTGATAGACATGTTATATTTCTGCATAAAGTCGTACCCCAAAATAATTCGAAAGTCATTACCAATATTGGCAATATAAAAGTTGTGTTTAAAGAAAAGATTGTCAATTTTAAATGACAACATAATACATCCCTTAAACTCCACTATCGAATTAATTGTAGATATATTTACTTTATTAGATAGATACTGGAAATTAATTCTATCCTTTATTGACTTAAAGTGCCCATCATCAATCAAAGATAATGTTGATCCACTGTCCAGGAGGGTGGGGACTTTAACCTTATTTAAATTCAGATGGATACATGGTAGTCTTGCCCTAGTATGAAATGTACTACAGATACGATGGTCAGTATTTACTATAGTCTCACTGTTATTTATAAACCTGTCCTCGGTTTGAGATAGGCTATTTGAATAGGCAGGATTATCAGTTTGAATTACCTTATTGAATACCGGCTTCTTTATAAGAGGAGAGATCGGAGCGCCAGTTACCTCCGTCTCTCTGAGTAGTTTAAATTATGACGAGATTTTTTAGGAGACTTAGATTTAGACTTTGGCAATTTATTATCTTTAACTTTGTTACTATTTATGCAGCTATTTTCTATCAATGCCTGAAATTTAAAGCAATCTTTCATAACATGGCCTCTGGTTGCACAAAATGAACACGTGTCAAACTCCGCACTACGCAATCTTTGCCTAGAATTGCTATTTCTTTGACTAAAATTTTGCTGGTGTTTCTGCTTTTTTTCCTGAAAAATTTTACTAGGACTAGGTTGAAATCCCTTATCCTGCGTATGACTTAAATGAAAAATCGGTTCAACCGAAGCATTTTCAGTTTCACAATCAAGTGAATAAATTACAAGCAATTGTTCAGTTCTATCAATAGCGGACTCAAAGGAATTAACTTTTTCCTCCAATAGTTTAAATTTGATATTCTTGGGCAAATTTTTTAAGAAATAGTTAAAGGCTATTGAATCAAGAGTTGTATTATCAAATGATGGGAAAGCAAATCTGCATAGCTTACGAATTCTACATGCAAATGCACGGGGACTCTCATTAACGAGCATTGAACACTTGTCCAATTGGTCAGAAGCTTTACATTTATCGTATTTTCTTCCGAAAAACTTTATAAATTCATCTCTAACCTTAGCCAGAGAGTCAAAATTCTGGTTTACTATTGCATCCAGGTAAAAATTCAAGGCCTGATCCTGAATTTTAGATTTTAAAATAGCAAGTATCTCTCTATCTGAATAATTATTCAATTCCTTAACTTCGGTTAACTGGTCAAAGAAGAATTCAACCGTTTCTGGAGAACCAGAATATGGCTGAACTGAAATTTTTGGTGGAACTGACTTAGGAGGCATGGCTAAATTCTCTATTTCCTTTTAAACCGAAAGTTTAACATTCGCTTTTAAATCAAAAAACGGCAAGAGAAAATTAACATAAAAAAAAAAAAAAAAAAAAAAAAAAAAACCCAATATTTTTTTCTTCTTTTTTTGTTATATTAAAGGATAAACATGCACAAAGTTCAATTTCTATCTAATACAACTCATAAAACTTAACTTATTACTTGGCTATATGCTTGAAAAAATCATAACAGTTATACAAAATACACAACCCACACACAATACTTAAATATGCATGTAAATTCTATAATATCACTCTAATTACTCAATAACTTCTCATTTATTTTCATTTATAAAAGTGCATCAATATATACTGCAAGTGTGTCAAAGTGTACTATCAAGTGATGTCCAGAAGGCAATATAATTCAAAAGTTTTACAAATAATTTCAGCTTAAAACAAAACCATTGTTAACTTCGTAAAAAGACTTGATAAATGTTCCTCTCCCCCTCTTTTCCTTTATTTAAAATATACTACTATAAATTCTCTTTTTCAATGAATACATATCCCTATTATTTAACAATAATATATAGAAGCACTCCTTAACCTATGCAAATAAGCCTGACAAAAACAGCACTCGTAAAAAAAAACAAAAAGGTACATCTTTCATACCTTGAAAGTTGAAGAGGTCAAACGGTTTAGAAATCCTATATTCCCTATCAAACTTCACACAAAACCCAGTCAAAATATCACTTTTACGATCGAAATATCATCAAAACATTCCACAGATCACAGAAGAAGGTCACGGTAACATCTGTCGTGTTAATTTTATGCTGGTTGGTTGGCTAAGCCAGTACCAATTGTTAAAGTTTGATAACTGAAAATCAACTTGAAAAGTAAAACATGCATTCATAGAATGCGATGGATGGTTGGTTGGATAAGCTCAAAGTTAATTCAAGCTTGACTTGAAAAACTAATCTGAAAGGGTTTAAAATTGCAATGTTTCAATTAAACTTAATGGCGCTTTTCTCCAACCCAAGGGAAATTTCATTTACAAGAGTCCAATAAAATCTTGCGTATAGTAGATCTGAGACATTGCGTTGTGTTTTCTTAAAAAATATATATCCAGTGGCAATAACTAGGTTACTGGGAAGTTTTACTTCCATGAACTTGTGTTGTGACAATCGATAAAAACAAAATGACTGGAGATTCAAAGTTCATTCGAACATTCATATTTATTGAAGTTTTAATAATCCAATATATATGTTAGGCATTGTGGTAAGACTAATTTACGAGAGAGACTAAATTCAAAATACTGCAGATGAATGGAAAGGCAACATAAAAAAACTATACAACGATACTTTTAAAACGGTTAACACATCACCTTTTCCCATAGTCATCTTCATTGTCAGTGAGTGTCCATCATGCACAGCGACCTCCAAACGTATACTCTGAAGATATCAGTGAGTGACAACACATCTCCTCGTGCTGCAAGAATCCGCTTCCTTTTTGCTCCAACTTTCTTTTTGCCTCATCACAAGCGAAAGTCGCTGATTATAAGCACGGCAAGGGTTGCCAACACAAAAAGGCAAACCGCCACAACGCGTGCCAAGGAATTAATGAAAAACCATGGAGAATACGGGAAACGCTAAACTCCGCGGGCTCATACGCCAAACGTGGCAGACAGACTACGCGAAGTGAAAGTCAAAGTAGGCAAAACGGGAGATCGCAAGCATTGCGAAAGGAACTACTCACCTGGGCGATAACTGGTAAGACCAAGGGGATTGGTGGACAAAAGGGATGCCTAGCTTGAGTTGAAACGAACTCAAGGCGCAAAACTGAATAATGGGGGGAAACCAAGGTATCAAGGTCGTGATTACGACAGACTTGCAAACAAGAAAATTATGGTCAGTACTTAAACTATATTACTTTATTATTGTGATTTCCCATATATTTCTGATATTATTATTATTGTTTATGTTTTTCAGCTTTCCTTTATATTTTATGTCATTAAATCTTTCAAGTATTATGTAAAGTTCGGTCAGGTTGTCCCAAGAGCCAAATCCTAAACTTAAGATATTTTACGTAAAAATTTAAAATCTTTAAATTTTTTCCTTAAGGTTTACAACTCAAAATTTAAATTTTAAAATATGTTTTCCAGCAGTAAAATTCAGCCCTCACGTCTTAGCAAACTTAACTTTACCATTATATTTACTTTAAATTTACCTTTAGATTTAACTTTAACCCTAATCTGTAAGGTCGCACTTATCTGTTTTCGTATTCGCCATTCTCCGTGCGAGTCCCCCCCCCCCGGATTTGCAGGCAATTCCGGGTGGACCTCTTCTTGGAGGGGGGGGGGGATATGTAAGGATAAAAACCCTTTAAAATTCAAAATTCCAAATTAAATTTCAAAAATTTAAATTAAAATCCGAAGTTTCTTTCTCCTAACTTTAAATCTCCTTCTAAAACCAGTTTTACCCCTTGTAACTTTGTTTCCCAGCAATGCATCTTATTACTTTCAGATATCATTTTCGGACGATCTTTAGGAGTAAAAGTGCTGACGTACGGGATATTCTCATTCAGTTGTGGTTAGCCGATTCCCGGGTCGGCCAAGCCCAGGTCTTGCATCTGAGCCTGGACAATCAATCAAAAGCTAATCAACCAATTAAAGAAATGTTCCTCCCAATTTTACAACTGTGCCCTCTACTGGAAAATATGATAAACAATAAGATATTAGCTAAAACCCGCGCCAAAAACGAGAGATCTTGCCATTTTGAGATGCCGGCAAAACTCATGTCAATGTAGCTCCTGAAAATCATCATCGTACGTGGCTCGAGGGGCCCCCGGCCGAACTCGCGGATCGGACTGTAAGATGAGCGGCGAAATAAATGAGTTCGGTCCACCAAAAGGTTCCCGAGTCCAATTATTTATCCAAGTATGACACCCCAAGATGTCCTTCTATATGAGAAACCGGCTGCACGGACACATGCCGCGAAGTGAACGGCCCGCGACTACACACTATACAAGTCCGGAACGCTCCCGAGATCGTTACATATATATATATATATATATATATATATATATATATATATATATACATATAGTTTCTTATTTTACATACTGGTTTCCTATGTTCATTTCTAAATCATCTTTAGAACTTTTTCATTTTCTTCACATATTTGTGATTTCAAATTTATTATATATATATATATATATAACCATTATATAGTTACAAATCATCATCTATTTCCAATTACTAAAATTAAATTATTAAATTAATAAATTTAGCTTCAATTCATAACATATATACATACATCTATATACATATACAATAATGGTTATATATATGTATGTGATGGTTTTACCGGCCGTTGAATGAATCTTTCCGGTTTTTTAAAAGGCTGCCATTATTACGATAATTAAAGACATGAATGCAGTCGAATATTTGCGTGCGGCGAATGGCAGAACAATGAAGTTGAATCCACAGCAAGAATTCCCGATAAAAGAGAGAGAACTCATCTTAGAAGAACAGAATGTTTATTCTTTATGTTTCACATCACAATACTACCTTCCACAATATATTCAATTCCTGGATTGGATACAATACAACGGCGCTAAGAGCTTAGATGTTAGAGGAGATCCGTTCATTTCAGTATATTGACTTTACTCCAAACAACCGTAAATATTTTAACAATCAGAAATACGACAGAAGGTGAGCTCAGCACTCATGCAAGCCAATTTAAGGGGAATTTACATGCAAGGTTACCGACGTCTCGGCGTAGATCCGGAAGAATCAGAACTCGGCACCAGCCAAGAGTCCAATCGGAGGGTGCGGATTTATTATCGATAAGTGCATCAATTTTGTAGTAATACATGGTGTGTTCACAAAGTTTCAAGACTGGTCCGAGAATACAAAAGTTATTAAACATTTTTGTACAGCGAACTGTAATTCTTCGAAATATGACCCTTGGGCATCAACACACCGCTGCTAGCCTTTTTTTCTATTATTCATAGGCTCCCTGTGGGTCTTCGCACGCAGCGCTGTTAAGTGACCTCGTCGAAGCTAAAATCGTGTCCAATCGCTTCCCTTTCAGGTCTTTCTTGATCCGGAGGAATACAAAAAGTCGATGGGAGCGAGTTCGGGTCTATACGGAAGCTTGTGGCAGTATTGCCAAGTTAAACTTAGGCAAAACTTTGGCGTCTTCGAGTGACGTGTTAGAGGGCGCATTGTCGTGATGAACAATCGAATCTTCTCTGGTATCTGGGCGGACGCGCAGGGTCAGGCCAGTTTTACGTTGAAATGCACCACTATTTGAAGGATAGAGTGCAGCGCGCCCGCCCAGACATCAGAGACGATTGAATTGTTCACCACGACAATGCGTCCTCTCACAAGCCGCTTGCCGCTGCCGAAGTTTTGCCTACGTTTAACTTGTCAATACTGCCGCAAGCCCCCTACAACTCAGGCCTTGCTCCCAGAGACTTTTTTTGTTTCCCTGAATCAAGAAAGGCCTGAAAGGGAAGCGATTCGACACGATTCCAGCGACCCAAGCAGCTTCGACGAGGTGCCTTAAACAGCCTTGCGCGCGAAGACCCCCATGGAGCCTATGAATAATAGAAAAATCACTGGCAGCGGTGTGTTGATGGCCAAGGCTCATATTTCGAAGAATTTTAGTTCGCTGTACAAAAATGTTTAATAACTTGTGTATTCTAGGACCAGTCTTGAAACTTTGTGAACACACCATGTATGTCGCTCAGCTGAAAAACGTGCAAAGGTAAAGTTTAGAATAAAATAAGAAAATAAAATAAAAATGGTTAAAAGAACGTTAAAAATGAGCTGGCATCTTGGTTTTAGCATTGCTTTAAGAAAGATTTTTATGGAGGGAAAATGATTTTTAGATTAGACATTGGACTAAAGATAATATAATACGCGTTTTAAAAAGAAAAGGAGTTTAAATAGAAATAATAAATAAGATATTATTAAGAGACAGGGGAATAGTGAATATGTGGGGAAATGCTTTAATAGAGTATTAGAATAAAAATTTTGTAATATGTATTATTAACACCGTATTATTTTGTAAATAAAGCGTCATGCGACAGTATTTTTACTCGTACATAAACTATAAAAGTATGACAAAATATAAGAACAAACTTAAAGAACACTTTTCAAATATCTTGTGGAATACGGGATTTATAAATCTAACATTGACGAAATGATTTATAACAATTTTGAATCTACATCAAACAACTATAAAAATAAGAAATAATTAAAGAGGACTAATTCAACCTATTCTCCATTAATTTCTGATGGCAAGACAAATTGAATAGCACTCGCAAAATAAAATAATCCTTGATAAGCACAAGCTGTATTTATTAGGAATTAGATGACTACCATGAATAACTAACAATAAATATTAAGTTGCTTTGTTATACATTTGATTGTATATACCAATAAAAATATAACTCTATGTAATATTAAAACTATATTACAGTTGTGGTTTATATCTATATATTTTATTTATAAAATAAATATCAAAAGTATGCAACTGCATATCAAACACGGTAGTATGTTCACAAATGTAATTTTCGAG
Organism: Maratus speciosus; assembly: GCA_963932465.1. Classification (NCBI taxonomy): domain Eukaryota; kingdom Metazoa; phylum Arthropoda; class Arachnida; order Araneae; family Salticidae; genus Maratus; species Maratus speciosus. The sequence goes on from OZ010796.1 coordinate 477,278,474, forward strand.
ATTTATTATGTAACTGCGAATTTACATAAGTTGAAGGATGCCTGTATATATATTAAATTCAGTAATATGGAAATAATATGACTCCAACTTAAATAGGACGTCATCACCATGTCAAATCAGAATCATTACCTTATCATGAGATATCATTGAAATAATTACGTATGATAGAATTTAATAGAATAATCATCATGGCAAACTAGAATCATTACCTATCACCAGATATCGTTGAATTAATTACGTTATGATAGGATTTAATAGAACGAAGAAAAATTTTATTAATATCTTTTAAGTTTTAATTCCATTTTCATAAAATTTGAAATGACAAATTCTACAATGATTACACAGGGTGTTTATAAAGTCTCGGACCCATTTTGATGTTTAATAACTCATAAAATAATAAAAATAGATTAAAATTAATAACATAAATGGTTAGATAGACTCAAAAAATTTCATGACCCTTGTCAATGAACTTCCACGTGTGCCCCCCTTCGTCGCACGGAGAATATCAAGTCAATAGTCAATTTCGCGCCAGGTAGCGGCAAGCATGTCGGCATCCACAGAGGGTATTGAGGTTGTAATTCTGGCTTTTAAGTCATCAATGTTCGACACTCTCCTCCTGTAAACATTGTCCTTTACAAATCCCCAAAGGAAAAAGTCCAGCGGCGTTATATCAGGTGATCTGGGTGGCCAAGGAATTGGACCTCCTCGCCCAATCCATCTTCCTGGAAAATGGTCATTCAAAGAAGTACGAACGATGGTACCCCATTGAGGTGGTGCACCATCTTGTTGCAAAATTACATGTGGTTGAAGCTCTCCTAGTTGTGGAAATACGAAGTTTTTCAAAGTAAACATAACATTGCAATAGTTGCCAAAAACAAAAGAGAGAAAAATGCAATTAATAAGCAGACGATATTTAGAAAATTACAGATATTTAGACTGGAAAATGAAATTATCTGAAATTAACCACACGCGCAGACGATATTTACAAAAGTAAAGATATTCAAACCTGAAAAGGAAAATATATGAGTTATTCCATCAATAAATGCCATAAGTTTGTTCATATCTTAATTATTTTATGAGTTATTAAACATCAAAATGGGTCCGGGACTTTATAAACACCCTGTATTTATTAGATTTCAAACCATTTGGTTTGGTAGTTTTTGCACTGTTATATGCGAGCAGACAGGCGGACAGACCAGACGACGACTACAGGTACTGCATATTTATATAATTATGAACGCACCTAAAAGGAAATTAAAAAAATATATATTTCTGTGTAATTTATTACGCTGTATTTCCAAATTTTCCGTTACCAAAAGTTCATTAATACTACAATTATTTTTACAAAGCAAATTGTTTGCCGGATGAGGCTACTTCAGTCACACGAAAAGACCTGCTCGCTAATGTAAATACAACAGGATAATTTTTTAAAGATATCTCATTTGTATTTCAATATTTTAAAATTTCTTTTTTTTTGCATTGCATAGCTGAGGTCAACTCTATAAAAGCCAATTTTTACTTTTCAATTTTGTTTGCAGATTTTTTATTTTTATTTTATTTTTTTTATTTATTTTTTTTTTTTTTGTGAGGACGCTTTTACTTTCGAAATCGGTTCTGAAAGTGAAGTTGTCCTAATTAAAAAAAAAACACAAATAAAATCTAAAAAGTACAAAACAGTCTTTCGAGAGATCAAACTCAGCTATCCAATGGAAAAATAAATAAAAATCTTGAAATACAAACGAGAATCTTAAAAAAATTCTCCCATTGGATCATACATAACCAAAGGGTGTTTTCGCGTGGTTGAAGAAGCTCTTATGTGTACTACCGGCCTGCCAAGTAGAAAATGTAGAAAAAATTGTAAGCCTGATCCTGGCCTGACCCGAGTCCACTAAAAAAAAATTAGGCCCTGTTTCAGACACGATGTAACTGCCTGATGCCATGGGCGTACCCAAGGGGGGGGGAGGGCTTATGGGGCTACAGCCCCCCCCCCCTCCCCGAAATTTTCGAAAGTGATATAAAAAAAGTGCTGATTTTTTTCTTTCCTTTTTGGAAAAAATTTTACTTTTTTTCTATCATAAAGCAGACTAGTCATTCTCATTAATCCCATATTAGTCCACAATGACACCAAAGAAGAAAAAGGGGGCTGATGGGATTACAGCCTCCCCCCAAAATAGCTGAAAATTAAATGAATAAGGTGTTTCTCCCTTACTTTTTTTAGATAAATCTGCAATTTTTTCTTCTGTCATACAGCGAAATAGCCATTATTCTTAACCCCATAATAGTCCACACTGACATCGCAGCATACCCAAAGACTGGGGGGGGGGGGGTAGTGGAATTACAGCCCCTCTCTTCTCGAAATTGTCGAAAATGAAAAAATAGTGCTGATTTTTTCCTTTCTGTTTGAGATAAATGTGCAATTTTCCCCCTATCATTCAACAGACTAGTCGCTCCCTTCGCTTTAGTTCCATATTATTGCACAGTGACATCACATTAAACCCAAAAGGTGGAAGGGGGCTAATGGGTTCACAGACCTCTCCCAAAATAGTCAAAAATGAAATGAAAAAGTCCTAATTTTTTTCTTTTTGTTTGAGATAAATTTGTATTTTTTCTCCTATCATTCAACAGACTAGCCGCTCTCTTCTCTTTAATACCGTATTAGTGCACAGTTATACCACATTATGTCCAAAGAGGTGAAAGGGGTTAATGACGTTACAGTCCCCTCGCAAATTAGTCGAAAATAAAATGAAAAAAGTGATATTTTTTAAATTTTTGTTTGAAATAAATTCGTCTTTTTCCCTTCATCATTCAACAGACTTGCTACTTTCTTCTCTTTAGTTCAGTAGAAATACACAGTGACACCACATTAGAACCAAAAAGTCGAAAGGGCTAATGGGGTTACAGCTTCCTCCCAAAATAGTCGAAAATGAAATGAAAATAATGCAGTTTTTTTTTGTTGTTGTTTGAGATAAATTTCTAATTTTGATTTCTGCAATCCTTACTTTTTTAGATAGATCAGTAATTTTCTTCGGTCATACAGCGAAATAGCTAGTCTTGTTAGCTCCATGTTAGACCACATTGACATCACAGCATACCGAAAGAAGGGGAGGGGGCTGATGGGATTACAGCCCCCTCCTTCCGAAATAGTCGAAAAGGAAATGAAAAAATAAGGCTTTTTTTTCCCCTTTCTGTTTGAGATAAATTTGTATTTTTCCCCTATCATTTCACAGACTAGCAGCTCTCTTCTCTTTAGTTCTATATTAGTGCACAGTGACACCACATTATACCCCAAAAGTGGAAGTAAAAGGGGGGTAATGGGGTTACAGCCCCCTCCCAAATTAGTCGAAAATGAAATGCATTTTGTCTTTTTGTTTGAGATAAATTTGCAACTTTGTTTTCTGCAATACAACAAACTAGCCTATCTGATTAGACCCATATCAGCACTCATTTATACCACAGTATATCCAGTGAGGGGGAAGGGAGCTGATAGGGTTACAGGACTCCTTTCAAAATAGTCGAAAATGAAAAAGGTGATAATATTTTTTTCTTTCTGTTTGAAATAAATTTGTAATTTAGTTTTCTGTTATACCACGGATTACTCATTCTCGTTAGTCCCATATTAGCCCACATAGACACCACAGCATACCCAAAGAAGGGGAAAGAGACTGGTGGGGTTACAGCCCGCCACTCCCTTCTTAAATAGTCGAAAATGACATGGAAAAAAAAGCACCAATATATTTTTTCCCTTTCTGTTTGAGAGAAATTTGTAATCGTTTCCCCTCCTATCATTCAACTGACTAGTCACGGTCTTCTCTTTAGTCCTATATCAGTGCAGAGTTGCCCAAAGAGATTGAAGGGGGCTAATGGGGTTACAGCTCTCCTCCTGAAACAGTCAAAAATGAAATGAAAAAGTGCAGATTTTTTTCTTCTTCTGTTTGAGATAAATTTTTAATTTAATTTTCTGTTATAAAGAGGATTAGCCATTCTTGTTAATCCCATATTAGTTCACATTGACACTGCAGCATACTCAAAGAAGGGGAAGGAGACTGATCAGGTTACATCCCCCCCTCCCTTCCAAAATTGTCGAAAATGAAAAAAGTGCTGATTTGTCAACCTTTCTTTATGAGAGAAATTTGTAAAACCTCTATCATTCAGCGGACTTGCCACACTATTTTCTTTAGTCCCATATTAGTGCATAGTAATACCGCAGTATAACCAAACGGCTGGAATGGGACTAATGGGGTTACAGCCCCCTCCCGAAATAGTTGAAAATGAAATGGAAAAGTGCTGTTTCTTTTGTTTTAGATAAATTTGTAATTTAGTTTTCTGTCATACAGCGGATTAACTATTGTCGTTAGTCTCATATTAGTCCAAATTGATTCCAAAGAAGGGGAAGGGGCTGATTTGGTTACAGGTCCCCTTCCCGAAATAATCAAAAAATGAAACGAAAAAATTCCTGATTTTTTTTCTTTCTTTTGAGATAAATTTGTAATTTATTTTCCAGTCATACAGCCATTCTCATTAGTCCCATATATTAGTGCACAGTGATGCCCAGCATGAAATATTCAAAGAAGGCGATGGCGATGGGGATAATGAGGTTACAGCTCCATTCCCCCTCCTCTAAAAAAAAAAAAAATCTGAAATTCAGAGAAAATTTTCTGAAAGGTTACAGCAGAAGAGGAAAATCCCTTCCCAGCACTAATCATTTTTGTTACAGGCTGGGTTAACTCTGTATTCCTTTTAGGTCGATTTCAGACTGACAGTACATTCCTGCAAGTTGCGTTCGGGTTAATCAGATTTTTAAAAAGCTAATTCAGTTAGAGGTCTGCACGGGCCGGAATTTCCGGGCCCGGCCCGAACGAAAGCTATCTTGGCCCGGCCCGGTGTAAAAATTGAAAGTTCGGCCCGAGCCCGGCCCGGCCCGTTTGCATTTTTGCAGTTCTCGGCCCGGCCCGGCCCGTACAAAAATCAGTGAAAACAGGCCCGGCCCGGCCCGGCCCGACTCAATTTCTACAAAAAAATCCTTTTTTTCTCGACATACAATTAAGATTCTTTTAATGAATACTACATACATATTTATAGGAACATTTTACAGTATATTTTAGATTACTATGTGTTCGCAAAACAGAAAACACATTTTGCGATTGCAAAATTTTTGCGAATTGATTTTACTTTTACGAATTTTATTTTGAGGTGTTAGAATTATTTTTTTTCTTTTAAAAATTACTTAGAGATAGAAATTATTTGCGAATTGAATTTATTTTTCGAATTTTATTTTGAGCAAATAGAAAATTTTTTCGAATTTTATTTTTCGAACTTAATTTTATTTTCAGATGTTAGAATTATTTTTCGAATTTTATTTTGAGGAGATAGAAATATTTAGCGAAATTTATTTTTCGAATTTTATTTTTAGGTGTTAGAAATTATTTGAGCGAACTTAAATTATTTTTCGAATTTTAATTTCAGATGTTAGAATTATTTTACGAATATTATTTTTCGAACTTAATTTTATTTTGAGGAGATAGAAAATTTATTTTGAGGATTTTATTTTTCGAACTTAATTTTATTTTGAGGAAATAGAAATTTTTCAAGGAAAAATTTTTTTTTCGATTTTTATTTTAACGGAACTTTATTTTACGAATTTTATTTTTCGAATATAATTTTATTTTCAGGTGTTAGAAAAATTTTGCGAATTGAATTTATTTTACGAATTTTATTTAGGTGTTAGAATTATTTTTTTCTTTTTAAAAATTACTTAGAGATAGAAATTATTTGCGAATTGAATTTTTTTTTTTCGAATTTTATTTTAACGGAACTTTAATTTTATTTTACGAATTTTATTTTTCGAACTTAATTTTATTTTCATGTCTTAGAAAATTTATTTTACGAATTTTATTTTTCGAATTTAATTTTATTTTCAGGTGTTAGAAAATTTTTGCTAACTGAATTTATTTTTCGAATTTTATTTTGAGGAAATAGTCTCTTATAGTACGAAGGTATTTTATTTATTTTCGAATTTTATTTTCGGAGATAGAAATATTTCAAGAAAATATTTTTATTTTGCAAAGTTTATTTAGCAGAGATAGAAAATATTAGAGAATAATTTTATTTTAACGGAACTTTATTTTTATTTTACGAATTAAATTTTAGAGATGTTAGAATTATTTTAGGAACTTTTATTTTTAGATGTTAGAAAATTTTATGCGAATTGAACTTTATTTTAGGGGAGATAGAAAATTTTTTCGAATTTTATTTTGAGGAAATAGAATTATTTTGCGAACTTTATTTTTATTTTAGAGGAAATAGATTTTTTTGAGAAGAATTGCTATTTTATTTATTTAACGGAACTTTGAAAATTCGCGGGAATTCATTTTTATGATGGTATTTAGTGGAGATACTCAATTTTCAATGGATGACTTTTTTCGAGAAGAGGTATTTTTGCGTGATGTATTATCATGTTCGTGTTAATTTTTGGACGATGTGTACTTTAACATGGGGATAGCTTGATTGAAATTTATTTTGTTTGCATGCGCAAAGAAAATATTTTAGTTGATTTTGATAAACGCCATGGGAAAGACTGATTTTTTTTAATTTTAATTCAACAGCAAATACAAAATTGACTGGAAATGTTTGTAACAACATTTTAAAACCAATCATGTTTGTGCATTTATAATTTTCTACACTCGTTAGATACAAAATTTATGCGAACTTTATTTTTATTTTAGAGGAAATAGAAGTTTTTGAGAAGAATTGCTATTTTACTTTTTAACGGAACTTTGAAAATTCGCGGTAAAGAATTTTATTTTGGGGAACTTAATTTATTTCATGGTCTTAAATAAGAGGAAATATTTTTGATTTCGAACTTAGCCTATTTTTCAGGAAAGTGTTTTCTTATTTTGAGAACTTTTATTTATTATTTTTCATAAATAATAGATGTGTGCAGAAAATTGGGAGGATTTGTTTTAGAATAGAGTAATATTTTGGAATTGCTAAATTATTTGATTTATTATGTTTTTAAAATAATATGAAATAAATGCTTACTTGAGGCTCACATGAGGAGAAAATAGATCTTGCGCATTCATCGACTTCAGGTTGTAAGCGAAATTAACGCTCACAAATTATAAAAGTACGGAAGAAATATTATTTCAACTATGTAGCATAAAGATTTTACACCAATGCAGATGTTAATGAATTCCTACAGATGTCGTGATGCTTCTGTTTATCCCAGTCGAAGTAGAAAATCTGATTTGCACGCACTTTTAGAGCAGATAACATTTGAGTTGCCATTTTTAAAAATATAAATATTTTATTATAATAGCATTGCCACATTTCGACAAAAGCGAGGACAAAAGTCTCTTATCAACTGGCTTAGTATGACGCCAAGGATAGCCTCGTTCCCAAATAAAGTAATCTCGAACACTGATTTTATCAAAGTTCACCCCTTTTTCGCAGACAGAAATACTGCACACGCAATGACAACATCTGTTTTTAATATCACTCAATGACCGGCAGATTAACTTAGAGTAAAGCGGCATGTGTTATCATTTTATGCTAGCGTCAGCCAGTCTATGCGGGCGACAGTCATTCTCTGCCTTCTTGTTTGTGATGGACCACTATAACGCATTATGCTTTTCGAGTAAATTTATTAAAACTAGATTATTTAAAGTAAATACAAAGGTTTTAAAACTTGCAAGACTATAATTTATTTAAAAGATTCTTTCTTTTAAATGAATGGACATTTGAAAAATTTTGCGGAAAGATTTTAATTTTGTGAACTTAATTATTTTTTTTTTCGATTTAAATTTTCATGGATACACTCTTCGAGAGGGAATGTATATTTTTAGATGCGTTAGTTTTAGATAAGTTGTATATGACATGCTTTAAAATTAAATTTGTAAATTTAAATAATAATAATAACAATGAAATAATAATATTAATAACAACATTGAAATAATAATAATAATGACAACATTGAAATAATAATAATAATAAGCAAAAGAAATATTTCATTAGTTGAAAAATAAAGTTTTCTCTTTAGAGTTGATATATATTTTTCAGTGCTTACTATCTATTCACATATTTATCGATGTGTTAGATCTTTTCAGAAAATTAACTTGATTTTTGTGTAATGTTTGTAGGAAAGAATTTTTCTTCTAAAGGAATCATTTGAAGTTTCTTTTTTAAAATACCATGATTCGACTTAGGAAATAATTTTACTTATTACCTAAAATGAATTTTTTCAAACTTCTGCTTGAAGAATCGCTTATGTTAGAGTTGAAACAAAGGCAAGTTAAAGATTACCTAAAATGAAGTGGCCGCCCCTCCGGGTGGTTCCGACCCGACCCCTTGAGTGGGGGAGGTGACCGGAAGCTCGGCAGAGTTCGTTGTGTACGAATGCGAGGGGGCCGGATGGGGACGATTCGCCACCTCCTCGAGAGGCTCATCTCCGACAGACGTTGAGCACGGTGGCCACGGTTAGCGGACGTTGTGCCTGGTGCGTGGGGCTCTCGGGCCCGTGCACTCGCGCACCACCGGCAGCCAGGTTCTCTGGCCAAGCCGGGTAGCGACGCTCCATAGTCTGATCCCAGAGCCGGCGGTGGCCGGGTGGGGACTCTGGGCAAAGGATAGCTAAGGCGATAGGACCCCATCCACCAATTGACTAAGAGGGAGCCTGAAGTATGAGTGAGTGCTTTGTAGTGGAAAGTCCTCGGTGCTCGCTAGTGACGACGGGGCTCGCGGGAACGCCATGCAGGGACTCCCGGAGCAACCGAAGGGCGAGGGTTTCGGACAGCGCCCAGGTTACTTTATGACTTGGGTGGCTCATCCCTCCGAGGACCTCAGCTGGAGCAGTTGGGAGCCGACCCTAAGGGTGGTGGGGTTTGGCGGTGCCCCCGTTGACCAAGGAGCGGTCGCGTGGGGAGGCCAGTATGGTTCTGGTTGCTCCACGTCGTGCCGTGCCCCATGGGAGGGGGTCGGCCGGCAGGTCCACCATCGAACACTACTCCCGCAGGGAAACGGGCCGGAGGCTCGCCGGTAACGCGGCGGCTCATCGTGCCTTGGGTGAACTCTTGGTCCGATCCAGGTCCTCCGTGTCTATGCGGTACCGGAGTTTGCCTCGCCTGGTGATGAGGACCTAGAGGTGTCTCCACCTAACTTTCGAACGCACTAACAAAGGTAGCGGTCGGTCACTGCACGGGGTCAGGGGCCTTCGGGCCTGGGTACCCTCGACGGCCGTGAGGTAAGGTAGTGGCGGGCGGGCTTCTGTCGGCCTCCACTGGCTTCTCTGTCCTAGGATGGAGTCGAGTCGGTGGGGGCTGGCGGGACTCCGTTCCGTCCGACCCCCTAGCGAGGCGGAGTCTATTCCGTCTAGGTGGAGCTTTCCGTGCCCGCCTGGGGTCGCTAATGGCACCTAGTCTGGGCCAACTGGCTCCCGGCGTGATCCGCGAGGGGTTCCGTCGGTTGAGCCGGGTGGTTTGGGCGAAAAGCCAGGAGCTGGGTCGCTTTACGGCCGGAGGATTTTCCCCGTCCTCCCTGGTTTTCAAGCTAGGGGCTCCTCATTAACTTTCCTATCGGCTGGCCCACAAAAATGTCTCTGCCGGAAAATGGTATCTGATCTTGGGGGCCTGTCCGTAAATTAAATTCGGGTCGGGAAGCCTCGGTTCAGTCCGTGGGCCCAGCGTCTTTATAGGCGTCTGGTTCCTGCGATGGCTTGCGGGGTCTACCGGCTCGAGTAACCAAGTTTAGGGACCACTTGGTTTTTCTAGCTGGGTGGTGAGGACTGTCGTAGCGGCCGTTCGTCTCTTCTTGGGAATAGCCGTCACCGTGTGCGCTGGGCAGCGGTGTCGGTTTGGCCGGAGTTTGCGTGGGGTTCCGCTCTGTTGGAGCTTGTCTGGCGGCGACCTTCGGGACGCGTCGCGGGGCTTGCTTCACGGGTGGTTCCTTGCGTCGACATATGGGCCTGAAAAGGGCCCGGGACCGGAAGATGAACCCCTCATCTTACCTAAAATGAATTTTTTCAAACTTCTGCTTGAAGAATCGCTTATGTTAGAGTTGAAACAAAGGCAAGTTAAAGATTAAATAATTCACTTTTAGATATTGTGCACATTTTCAATAAGCATTAAGTAAAATTTCAGGAATAAAGGTCACGAAATTTCTGTTAACTTAACGCGCCAATCATCTTACGTGATTTAGGTCACTTGACTAGTAAAATATTTTAAAACAATCAGAGTTGAGTATTTATAATTTTCTGCAACCCCTTTGATTGTATAAATTTGCATGGTATGAGATAGCGATTTTAATTACATGACAAACACGTATTTCGTCCGCTCGAGTTCTTTTTCTCCTCTCGCGCGGAAATTCGATTCAAAACATCAACTTTGACAGAATTTTGAGATTTACAGATTTCTTTTTAAAGGAAATGAATTGATTTTATTTGAATTGAAACTAATTAGAAATGTCACTTACTTTAATCTTCATTAGAAAGAGTTGGAGACTTTGCTGTTTCCAAACATCACTTCAAAATTAATTATCTTAAACGCTGAAGCTAAAATATAACGTTAGATTTTATAATTCTTTGAAAAATGAAAAGAAAAAGAAAAATGCATGTTCACGCAGAGACATAGAAATTTTTTTTGACTTAGAACTATCTTTAGTTAAATTTTGGTTTGACTTTAAACTTTATCAACCTGTTTAAACTCTGTTAATTTATATTTTGGAACTATTGAAAATATTTTTGAGTGAAAAAGCTTAGAGTTTGAAATTGTAAGTCGCACATAACAACGTTTCATATTTTTCCAAAATATGAGTGAGTTGACTTTTTGAAAACTTTTGAACTATCGTTTAGAAATTACTTGTAACAGTTTAGCAATTTCATATATGATGATATTTCCAGTCACTAACAAGATTTGATACTACAATGTGACTTATGTGTCACCAATGATCTTTCCCTCACAAAATACATTTGAAAACTTTATTTTTACTTATACGATTAAATACATAGAGAAAAATTTAGCTTACCTGAAGCCATATACTTTAAGCATATCTCTTCCCTCACCTGATTAAGAGAAAATGGTGGATTTCTTATCTGTTAAACACGAAAGCCACGCATTATCACATGACTTCACTCTACTATGTGAATGGCTGATAGTATAAACACGTTATCAACGTCATCAGTAGGCGATTAGAATAGCTAGACTTTTGTGGTGTATAGCATTGCTATCCGAAGCATGTTTGAGCCTGTTTTTCGCTACCTCATCTGCAATGTAAGTTGTGATTATTTTAATTAGTTAAAATCCCCAATTGCTCTTTGTAATTAGATCATTAATTGATTTTTATAATAATAAGTGATTTATTTTTATATTGTTTAAATTTCATTTAAGTGTTGATCTTAGAAATAACTTAATTTTCTTTAAATTTCATTCACTTAAGTCTTTAAAATTTTGTTTTGTATGTTGGAAATTATTTCAAAGTATTGAAAGTCGTATTTGTGAAATGGTTCATTTTTTAGAAAATGAGTCTTGAAAAATAGTCATGGAAATTATTAGTCTTGAAAATTTTTGAAAGACATGAAAATAACCCGAAAAAATTATTTGACTTGTAAAATATTTGAAGAACTGAAAATGGTTTATTTTTTAGAAAATGAGTCTTGAAAAATAGTCATGGAAATTATTTGGTTTGAAAATTTTTGAAAGACATGAAAATAACTCGAAAAAAAATTATTTGACTTGTAAAATATTTGAAGAACTGAAAATGATTTCACTGCTCGAAGTTGAGTTGAAAAATAATTGCATAACTCGAAGAAATTATTTGAGTTGTAAAATATTTGAAAGTGTTGCCATTGAAAAAGAACTTGGTTTCTTGAAAACATATACTTAATTTCTAAAAATTTTACGAAAATTGCATGCTTGGTAGAATGAACGAGAAGAACCAACCCTTGGTTTCTTTAAAGTTTTTTAACACTTTCATGGTCGAAAGAACAATGAAAGTCCCTAGTTTCATGAGAACATATGTATGATACCTAAAAATTTTATGAAAAATGCAAGCTTGGAAGAATAAATGATGAGAGTTCATGGATACCTTTGTGAACTCATTCGTGAAAATTCTTTCTTGATACTTCATGGGCCCTGAGTGTTGAAAGTTTGTTTTGAAAATCTATTTAATATCCACGATTTTGTAGGAAAAAAGAAAGAGAGTCCTTGTTTTCTAAGAAGATTTATTTGATTAAGGCTCAAAAATATTGCATGAGTTGAACTCGCGTTTGGAAGAAAGAACAATGAGAGTCCTTAGTTTCATGAAAACTTATGTATGTTTCCTAAAAATTTTAGGAATTGAACACTTGCTTGGAAGAATAAACGATGAGAGTTCATGGTTACCTTTTGTGAACTCATTCGTGAAAAATCTTTCTTGATATATCATGGCAATTGAGTCGTGCTAGTTTGTTTTGAAAATCTGTTTAATGACATGATTTTGTAGGAAAAAAGAATGAGAGTCCTTGTTTTCTAAGAAGGTTTATTTGATTAATGCTCATAAATATCACATGGGTTGCACTCACACTTGGAAGAAAGAACGATAAAAGTCCTTAGTTTCATGAGAACATATGTATGTTTCCTAAAAATTTTATGAATTGAACACTTGTTTGGAAGAAAGAATGATAAGAATCATGGAAGGTTAGAAGGTTTGCTTGATTTCTTAAAGTTTTTGGTAAATGCATGGATCAAACACATGATTGAAAGAAAGAACGATGAGAGTCCTTGGAAAATTCATGAGAACTAATTTTAAAAATATTTGTTAGTTAACAAAGCAAAGTTTTTGCAAAAATAAGTTAAACAAATTTAGTTAAGAAAAAAATTAAGTTAAAAAATTTTAAACGTTTGAAAAAAAATTAAATGAAGAAAAAAAATTTAAATTAAGAAAAAAAATTTAAATTAAGAAAAAAAATTTTTAATTAAGAAAAAAAATAAGTAAAGAAAAAAAAGTTAAGTTTAGAAAAAAAAAATCACGTTTAGAAAAGTATTTCAAGGTTGAATGTTTGTAAAATTTTATTGTTTTCTGCTTTAACTCTTAAATGATTTCATCCTAGCATTCAATTGTTCATCCTGCCAACCATATGTTTATTCAACACCTAACCAACCAAGCATCTTCTTAACACACCAATCGATTATTTATAGTATTAACCCTTTATTTCTGCACAAGTGCAGAAAGTAAACCGATGATAGAATCGAAAAAATAAGTGACTTATCAAATAGACTTTGTTGAAACTCGACATTATCCAATATTTTCGAAAAGATAAACTTAGACTTAGAAACTCATTTAGCATCGAGTTGGAATGAAAATTTGCAAAGTTTTTGCAATTGCCACGAAAACTCACTTATGCATTTTCGGAGATATATAAAAATCACCTCAATATTATATTCAAATTAATTAAATTGTCACTATTTCATATTAGTTTGCAAGTAATTAGAAATATTTCTAGGTTAACTAGGTTTGATAGTATTCCAACTTAATCATTTCTTTGACAGATTTTCTATTTAAACCTTGTGTAACTGACCTTTTCAATTCAACTTAGTTTCATGAGATTTACCTGCGAAACTTTAAATTCTTCTATTCAGTTTAGTTATCAATTTCAAATTATTTTTTAAAGTTTTATTATTGTTTGAAAAATAATTATGTACTCTAATACCTGTATTTTAAAACATTTAAACTCTAACATTTAACAAATCTAAAATTATAATATATTCAACACTTACCTAATATACCAGCTTGGTGATGACAAGTGTGTTTAACAGGACAACTTTAAGTGAAATGGCAAATCCTTATCGTGAAACATGTTATCACGGGACAACTTCCTCCCGTTTCATTGGATGATAACGCAATCACGTGATTCCTTATCTGCAATGTCACTCAACGATAAGAACAACTCTGAGAAGCCACATTCACGCCATTTTATCACTCTTTTCAGGTGAGTACCCGTGCAGGTTTGTCTTTGATATCCGTCCCTTGTATAATCCTGTCAAATCATGTTTTAACTTGTCTGAAGTGGTCTAAACATGTTATTGCTTCTTAGTTAACATAAAATGCAAGTTTAATATATATGAGAGTTAGAAAATTCTTATGTGAGAAAACTGGAAAGAAAAAATGATGAGAGACCTTGGACATTTCAAGCAAACACTAATCATGCATTTTTCAAGAGTTAAAAGAAATCATATTTTTCATGACTGAGTTTTCAAGATATATCCAAAGGGTGTCATCGTTCTTCCTTTCCAGTTTTCTCACATAAGAATTTTCTAACTCTCATATATATTTGAATTATTCTTTTTCGCTTGGAAACGAAACTTAAGTTATTTCTGAAATCGATATTATATATATATATTATAAATTAGTTCACATATAAATCATTATTATTTTAATTAATATAATTATGAATTAACGGAAGTGATTTAATTATACTTAGAAATTGTTTTTTTCAATTATCTAATCTAACAAAAATATAAATATATACATTTGTTTCGTGATTAAACTTGCATTTTAGGTTAAGTAAGAAGCAATAACATGTTTAGACAACTTCAGACAAGTTAAAACATGATTTGACAGGATTATACAAGGGACGGATATCAAAGACAAACCTGCACGGGTACTCACCTGAAAAGAGTGATAAAATGGCGTGAATGTGGCTTCTCAGAGTTGTTCTTATCGTTGAGTGACATTGCAGATAAGGAATCACGTGATTGCGTTATCATCCAATGAAACGGGAGGAAGTTGTCACGTGATAACATGTTTCACGATAAGGATTTGCCATTTCACTTAAAGTTGTCCTGTTAAACACACTTGTCATCACCAAGCTGGTATATTAGGTAAGTGTTGAATATATTATAATTTTAGATTTGTTAAATGTTAGAGTTTAAATGTTTTAAAATACAGGTATTAGAGTACATAATTATTTTTCAAACAATAATAAAACTTTTAAAAATAATTTGAAATTGATAACTAAACTTAATAGAAGAATTTAAAGTTTCGCAGGTAAATCTCATGAAACTAAGTTGAATTGAAAAGGTTAGTTACACAAGGTTTAAATAGAAAATCTGTCAAAGAAATGATTAAGTTGGAATACTATCAAACCTAGTTAACCTAGAAATATTTCTAATTACTTGCAAACTAATATGAAACAGTGACAATTTAATTAATTTGAATATAATATTGAGGTGATTTTTATATATCTCCGAAAATGCATAAGTGAGTTTTCGTGGCAATTGCAAAAACTTTGCAAATTTTCATTCCAACTCGATGCTAAATGAGTTTCTAAGTCTAAGTTTATCTTTTCGAAAATATTGGATAATGTCGAGTTTCAACAAAGTCTATTTGATAAGTCACTTATTTTTTCGATTCTATCATCGATTTGCTTTCTGCACTTGTGCAGAAATAAAGGGTTAATACTATAAATAATCGATTGGTGTGGTAAGAAGATGCTTGCTTGGTTAGGTGTTGAATAAACATATGGTTGGCAGGATGAACAATTGAATGCTAGGATGAAATCATTTAAGAGTTAAAGCAGAAAACAATCAAATTTTAGAAACATTCAACCTTGAAATACTTTTCTAAACGTGATTTTTTTTTCTAAACTTAACTTTTTTTTCTTTACTTATTTTTTTTTCTTAATTAAAAAATTTTTTTTCTTAATTTAAATTTTTTTTTCTTAATTTAAATTTTTTTTCTTCATTTAATTTTTTTTTTCAAACCTTTAAAATTTTTTAACTTAATTTTTTCTTAACTAAATTTGTTTAACTTATTTTTGCAAAAACTTTGCTTTGTTAACTAACAAATATTTTTAAAATTAGTTCTCATGAATTTTCCAAGGACTCTCATCGTTCTTTCTTTCAATCATGTGTTTGATCCATGCATTTACCAAAAACTTTAAGAAATCAAGCAAACCTTCTAACCTTCCATGATTCTTATCATTCTTTCTTCCAAACAAGTGTTCAATTCATAAAATTTTTAGGAAACATACATATGTTCTCATGAAACTAAGGACTTTCATCGTTCTTTCTTCCAAGTGTGAGTGCAACCCATGTGATATTTATGAGCATTAATCAAATAAACCTTCTTAGAAAACAAGGACTCTCATTCTTTTTTCCTACAAAATCATGTCATTAAACAGATTTTCAAAACAAACTAGCACGACTCAATTGCCATGATATATCAAGAAAGATTTTTCACGAATGAGTTCACAAAAGGTAACCATGAACTCTCATCGTTTATTCTTCCAAGCAAGTGTTCAATTCCTAAAATTTTTAGGAAACATACATAAGTTTTCATGAAACTAAGGACTCTCATTTTTCTTTCTTCCAAACGCGAGTTCAACTCATGCAATATTTTTGAGCATTAATCAAATAAATCTTCTTAGAAAACAAGGACTCTCTTTCTTTTTTCCTACAAAATCGTGGTATTAAATAGATTTTCAAAACAAACTTTAAACACTTAGGGCCCATGAAGTATCAAGAAAGAATTTTCACGAATGAGTTCACAAAGGTATCCATGAACTCTCATCATTTATTCTTCCAAGCTTGCATTTTTCATAAAATTTTTAGGAATCATATATATGTTCTCATGAAACTAGGGACTTTCATTGTTCTTTCGACCATGAAAGTGTTAAAAAACTTTAAAGAAACCAAGGGTTGGTTCTTCTCGTTCATTCTACCAAGCATGCAATTTTCGTAAAATTTTTAGAAATTAAGTATATGTTTTCAAGAAACCAAGTTCTTTTTCAATGGCAACACTTTCAAATATTTTACAACTCAAATAATTTCTTCGAGTTATGCAATTATTTTTCAACTCAACTTCGAGCAGTGAAATCATTTTCAGTTCTTCAAATATTTTAGAAGTCAAATAATTTTTTCGAGTTATTTTCATATCTTTCAAAAATTTTCAAACCAAATAATTTCCATGACTATTTTTCAAGACTCATTTTCTAAAAAATAAACCATTTTCAGTTCTTCAAATATTTTACAAGTCAAATAATTTTTTCGGGTTATTTTCATGTCTTTCAAAAATTTTCAAGACTAATAATTTCCATGACTATTTTTCAAGACTCATTTTCTAAAAAATGAACCATTTCACAAATACGACTTTCAATACTTTGAAATAATTTCCAACATACAAAACAAAATTTTAAAGACTTAAGTGAATGAAATTTAAAGAAAATTAAGTTATTTCTAAGATCAACACTTAAATGAAATTTAAACAATATAAAAATAAATCACTTATTATTATAAAAATCAATTAATGATCTAATTACAAAGAGCAATTGGGGATTTTAACTAATTAAAATAATCACAACTTACATTGCAGATGAGGTAGCGAAAAACAGGCTCAAACATGCTTCGGATAGCAATGCTATACACCACAAAAGTCTAGCTATTCTAATCGCCTACTGATGACGTTGATAACGTGTTTATACTATCAGCCATTCACATAGTAGAGTGAAGTCATGTGATAATGCGTGGCTTTCGTGTTTAACAGATAAGAAATCCACCATTTTCTCTTAATCAGGTGAGGGAAGAGATATGCTTAAAGTATATGGCTTCAGGTAAGCTAAATTTTTCTCTATGTATTTAATCGTATAAGTAAAAATAAAGTTTTCAAATGTATTTTGTGAGGTAAAGATCATTGGTGACACATAAGTCACATTGTAGTATCAAATCTTGTTAGTGACTGGAAATATCATCATATATGAAATTGCTAAACTGTTACAAGTAATTTCTAAACGATAGTTCAAAAGTTTTCAAAAAGTCAACTCACTCATATTATGGAAAAATATGAAACGTTGTTATGTGCGACTTACAATTTCAAACTCTAAGCTTTTTCACTCAAAAATATTTTCAATAGTTCCAAAATATAAATTAACAGAGTTTAAACAGGTTGATAAAGTTTAAAGTCAAACCAAAATTTAACTAAAGATAGTTCTAAGTCAAAAAAAATTTCTATGTCTCTGCGTGAACATGCATTTTTCTTTTTCTTTTCATTTTTCAAAGAATTATAAAATCTAACGTTATATTTTAGCTTCAGTGTTATATTTTAGCTTCAGCGTTTAAGATAATTAATTTTGAAGTGATGTTTGGAAACAGCACAGTCTCCAACTCTTTTTAATGAAGATTAAAGTAAGTGACATTTCTAATTAGTTTCAATTCATATAAAATCAATTCATTTCCTTTAAAAAGAAATCTGTAAATCTCAAAATTCTGTCAAAGTTGATGTTTTGAATCGAATTTCCGCGCGAGAGGAGAAAAAGAACTCGAGCGGACGAAATACGTGTTTGTCATGTAAATAAAATCGCTATCTCATACCATGCAAATTTATACAATCAAAGGGGTTGCAGAAAATTATAAATACTCAACTCTGATTGTTTTAAAATATTTTACTAGTCAAGTGACCTAAATCACGTAAGATGATTGGCGCGTTAAGTTAACAGAAATTTCGTGACCTTTATTCCTGAAAATTTACTTAATGCTTATTGAAAATGTGCACAATATCTAAAAGTGAATTATTTAATCTTTAACTTGCCTTTGTTTCAACTCTAACATAAGCGATTCTTCAAGCAGAAGTTTGAAAAAATTCATTTTAGGTAATAAGTAAAATTATTTCCTAAGTCGAATCATGGTATTTTAAAAAAGAAACTTCAAATGATTCCTTTAGAAGAAAAATTCTTTCCTACAAACATTACACAAAAATCAAGTTAATTTTCTGAAAAGATCTAACACATCGATAAATATGTGAATAGATAGTAAGCACTGAAAAATATATATCAACTCTAAAGAGAAAACTTTATTTTTCAACTAATGAAATATTTCTTTTGCTTATTATTTCAATGTTGTCATTATTATTATTATTTCAATGTTGTTATTAATATTATTATTTCATTGTTATTATTATTATTTAAATTTACAAATTTAATTTTAAAGCATGTCATATACAACTTATCTAAAACTAACGCATCTAAAAATATACATTCCCTCTCGAAGAGTGTATCCATGAAAATTTAAATCGAAAAAAAAAAAATAATTAAGTTCACAAAATTAAAATCTTTCCGAAAATTTTTCAAATGTCCATTCATTTAAAAGAAAGAATCTTTTAAATAAATTACAGTCTTGCAAGTTTTAAAACCTTTGTATTTACTTTAAATAATCTAGTTTTAATAAATTTACTCGAAAAGCATAATGCGTTATAGTGGTCCATCACAAACAAGAAGGCAGAGAATGACTGTCGCCCGCATAGACTGGCTGACGATAGCATAAAATGATAACACATGCCGCTTTACTCTAAGTTAATCTGCCGGTCATTGAGTGATATTAAAAACAGATGTTGTCATTGCGTGTGCAGTATTTCTGTCTGCGAAAAAGGGGTGAACTTTGATAAAATAAGTGTTCGAGATTACTTTATTTGGGAACGAGGCTATCCTTGGCGTCATACTAAGCCAGTTGATAAGAGACTTTTGTCGAAATGTGGCAATGCTATTATAATAAAATATTTATATTTTTAAAAATGGAAACTCAAATGTTATCTGCTCTAAAAGTGCGTGCAAGTCAGATTTCCTACTTCTAATGAGATAAACAGAAGCATCACGACATTTGTAGGAATTCATTAACATCTGCATTGGTGTAAAATCTTTATGCTACATAGTTGAAATAATATTTCTTCCGTATTTTTATAATTTGTGAGCGTTAATTTCGTTTACAACCTGAAGTCGATGAATGCGCAAGATCTATTTTCTCCTCATGTGAGCCTCAAGTAAGCATTTATTTCATATTATTTTAAAAACATAATAAATCAAATAATTTTGCAATTCCAAAATATTACTCTATTCTAAAACAAATCCTCCCAATTTTCTACACACATCTATTATTTACGAAAAATAATAAATAAAAGTTCTCAAAATAAGAAAACACTTTTCTGAAAAATAGGTTAAGTTCGAAATCAAAAATATTTCCTCTAAATTAAGACCATGAAATAAATTAAGTTCCCCAAAATAAAATTCTTTCCCGCGAATTTTCAAAGTTCCGTTAAAAAAATAAAATAGCAATTCTTCTCAAAAACTTCTATTTCCTCTAAAATAAAAATAAAGTTCGCATAAATTTTGTATCTAACGAGTGCAGGAAATTATAAATGCACAAACATGATTGGTTTAAAAATGTTGTTACAATCATTTCCAGTCAATTTTGTATTTGCTGTTGAATTAAAATTGAAAAAAATCAATCTTTCCCATGGCGTTTATCAAAATCAACTAAAATATTTTCTATGCGCATGCAAACAAAATAAATTTCAATCAAGCTATCCCTACATTAAAGTACACATCGTCCAAAAATTAACACGAACATGATAATACATCACGCAAAAATACCTCTTCTCGAAGAAAGTCATCCATTGAAAATTGAGTATCTCCACTAAATACCAACATAAAAATGAATTCCCGCGAATTTTCAAAGTTCCGTTAAATAAATAAAATAGCAGTTCTTCTCAAAAAAAAAAAAAAAAAAAAAAAATCTATTTCCTCTAAAATAAAAATAAAGTTCGCAAAATAATTCTATTTCCTGAAAATAAAATTCGAAAAATTTTCTATCTCCCCTAAAATAAAGTTCAATTCGCATAAAATTTTCTAACATCTAAAAATAAAAGTTCCTAAAATAATTCTAACATCTCTAAAATTTAATTCGTAAAATAAAAATAAAGTTCCGTTAAAATAAAATTATTCTCTAATATTTTCTAACTCTGCTAAATAAACTTTGCAAAATAAAAATATTTTCTTGAAATATTTCTATCTCCTCAAATAAAATTCGAAAATAAATAAAATACCTTCGTACTATAAGAGACTATTTCCTCAAAATAAAATTCGAAAAATAAATTCAGTTAGCAAAAATTTTCTAACACCTGAAAATAAAATTAAGTTCGAAAAATAAAATTCGTAAAATAAATTTTCTAAGACATGAAAATAAAATTAAGTTTGAAAAATAAAATTCGTAAAATAAAATTAAAGTTCCGTTAAAATAAAATTCGAAAAAAAAAATTCAATTCGCAAATAATTTCTATCTCTAAGTAATTTAAAAAATAATAATAATTCTAACACCTAAAATAAAATTCGTAAAATAAATTCAATTCGCAAAATTTTTCTAACACCTGAAAATAAAATTATATTCGAAAATAAAATTCGTAAAATAAAGTTCCGTTAAAATAAAAATCGAAAAAAAAATTTTTCCTTGAAAAATTTCTATCTCCTCAAAATAAAATTAAGTTCGAAAAATAAAATCCTCAAAATAAATTTTCTATCTCCTCAAAATAAAATTCGAAAAAATTTTCTATTTCCTCAAAATAAAATTCGAAAAATAAATTCACTTCGAAAAAATTTTCTATCTCCTCAAAATAAAATTCGAAAAATAATTCTAACATCTGAAAATAAAATTAAGTTCGAAAAATAATTTCTAACACCTAAAAATAAAATTCGAAAAAAAAAAAAAAATTCGTAAAATTATCCATTTCCTCAAAATAAAATTCGAAAAATTTCTAACTCCTCAAAATAAAATAAATACCCTCGTACTATAAGACAAGTTCTTATCCATTTCCCGACAACACCTCTCCCTCCACCGACATGCGTTTCCTCCACCACCGACTCTTATCAGCGCGCCACTCCACGTACCTCCACCTCATGCCCACAGGTGGCGCCAAACTCTCATAATCACACTACTCTCCACCACCGACTCTTATCAGCGTGCCACTCCACGTACCTCCACAGACCTCCACACTCCACATCGTCCACAACGCAGGAACGCAGAGGGCGCCAAACTGTCAAAACCACACTACTGTCATCGTC
Organism: Maratus speciosus; assembly: GCA_963932465.1. NCBI lineage: Eukaryota > Metazoa > Arthropoda > Arachnida > Araneae > Salticidae > Maratus > Maratus speciosus. The sequence continues at coordinate 477,300,321 of OZ010796.1, forward strand.
TCTACAGACATTTCAAAATCCCAATAAGGATTAATTAAAAGGTTAATGTAGATGTAGTTCAGAATAAAGGATTAAAAACATGATAACTTTTGAAGCTGTATAGTAAAAAGTAGATTTGTGAAAACATTTCTCTCATTTTTAAGGCTTTTCTCAAATCCAAAGGGGCTACATTTCGATACATTTATGAATTCATTTCTTTTCGGAAACGCGTAAGATTGGCAGGTATTCTTATTCAGAAACTATGTAAATGCCATCTTTTTCATAGATAAAAGCAATATATCATTCTCTGAAAATACTGCCAAAGTTAGCGTTTTGAATCGAATTTCCGGAAGCGATAGCACAGAAAAGGAGAAAAACGTACAGTCACGTGACAAGAATCTCTGTTATCTCTGTAAGTAATTTATCAAATATGGAGAAAGCTATTCGTTTCCAAATGCCTTCAATAGTCAGGCCTGTCAATTTTATGCCTTTATAGTTAAAAATGAGTCAGAAAATGTGCCTGAAAGTTTCGCATTGTTGAGCAGCGAATATGAGAATCACCTTAAGAGGCTACTTCAGTCAAATGAAAAGACGCATTCGCTAATGCTAATCCTATGGAAGAAATTTATAACGATATCTCGGTCGCATTTCAATATTTTTAAAGGATTTCTTTTGCATACGATATCTCGGTCGCATTTCAATATTTTTAAAGGATTTCTTTTGCATTGAATAGTTCAGATCGATCTGTATGCAGGCCGTTTTTTACTTTTTCGATTTTGATTGCAGATATTTTTTATGAGGAGGCTTTTACTTTCGAAACCGGTTCCGAAAATGAAAGTGTCCTCATAAGAAATACTTGTAAACAAAATCGAAAAAGTAAACAACGGCCTTTGTACAGATCGATCTCAACTATTCAATGCAAAAGAAATCATTTAAAAATATTGAAATGAGACCGAGATATCTTTATAAATTTCTTCCATAGGATTAGCATTAGCGAACGGGTCTTTTCGTTTGACTGAAGTAGCCTCTTAAGGTATATTTCCAAAGATACTGTTAACAGAAGTTCATTATCACTATTAATACTTATACAAAACATAATGCCTGTCCTACACATCCTGAGATCGATTAAGACCAGTTCCGTCCCGGCACGAGTCTGCTGAAAAAAATTAAACCCGGAATCAGACATCTTGTAACAGTACGATGCCGATCTCTACGATGGACATGTTACATATCTGTACTGATGTTGTTAAATGTCGTGACGCACATTTATACTTCTCGAGAAAATCATATTCATTGAAAATGGCTCGTATTTTATCTGCTTCGCTTGAATTCTTATATCGGGCCGATAGGTCCGATTAATTTTTTTATCCTCCCGACCCGTTGAAAAAATTGTCCTAATTCTGGCGGCCCGGCCCGTTGAAAAATTCGCCTTCATTCCACCGGCCCGTGCCCGTGCAGACCTCTAAATTCAGTACATTATTTTTGTTAATAAACATAATGTTAATAATTATAATAATAAACATAGATGTTTGTAAGTGGGCTGTTTTTCCCACGACCCTTTGATGGAATTCAGGTTTTTATCACGACCCTTTGACGAAATTCGCATTTTTCCGGGATTCTATAACGAAATTAGTTTTCTTTCCCGCAGCCCTTTGGCGAAATTCGCGTTTTTCCGCGGCCTTTTGACGAAATTTTCGTTTTTTCTGCGGTCCTTTGACGAAATTCGTGTTTTTTCCGCGGTTGCTTGATGAAATTTTCGTTTTTTGCCGTGGTTCTTTGACGAAATTCGCGGTTTTTTGCGATGCTTGTACGAAATTCGCGTTTTTTGGCGATCTTTTGTCAAAATTTGTACTTTTTGGCGGTTTTTTTGACGAAATTCGCATTTTTTTGTCAAAATTAGCGTTTTTTCAGCGGCCCTCAGACGAAATTCACGTTTTTTCCGGGTCCCTTTGACGAAATTTGCGGTGTTTTTTGCGATGCTTTGAAGAAATTTGCTTTCTTTCGCGGCCCTTTCATGGTCTACGGGTTTTTATCGCGATCCTTTGTTAAAATTCGCGTTTTTTCCGAGACCCTTTGACGAAATTCACGATTTTTTGCGATCTTTTGACGAATTTAGCGGCCTTTTGACGGAATACGCATTTTTCCCGCGATCCTTTGCCGAAATGTGCGGGGTTTTTTCGTGTCTTTTTTGACGAAATTTGCGTTTTTTCGCGATCCTTTGTCGAAATTTGCGTTTTTTCGGAGCCCCTTAGACGAAATTAGTGTTTTATCCGGAGCCCTTTGACGTAATTCGCGATTTCTTTGCGATGCTTTGACGAAATTTGCTTTTTTGCGGTTCTTTCACGGTCTACGGGTTTTTATCGCGATCCTTTGTCGAAATTCGCGTTTTCCACGTCCCTTTGACGAAATCCGCGTTTTTTACGATCCTTTGACGAATTTAGCGGTCTTTTTACGGAATACGCATTTTCCCGCGATCCTTTGCCTAAATTAGATTTTTTTCGCGGCTTTTTTGACGAAATTCGTGTTGTTAACGCGGCTCTTTGACGAAATTCGCGACTTTTCGCGATCCTTCGTCGAAATTTGCATTTTTTCCGTGGCCCTTGGACGAAATACGCGTTTTTTCCCGGTCCTTAGACGAAATTCGTCCTTTTTCAGCACCCCTTTTACAGAATACGTGTTTTTTTTCGCGGCTCTTAGATGAAATTCGCGTTTTTTCCTGCGGTGTTTTGACGAAATGCGAGTTTTTTCCGCGATTATTTGACGAAAATTGCGTTTTCTCCGCGATCGTTTTACGAAATTCATGTTTTCCCCGCGATCGTTTGAGAAATTTGACTTTCTTTCGCGATCTTTTGACAAAATTCACGTTTTGTCTGCGACCTTTTGACGAAATTCGCGGTTTGTCCGCTATCATTTTACGAAATTTCACTTTTTTCGCGATCCTTTGCCAAAATTCGCGTTTTTGCGGCCCTTTGAAAAAAATCGCGTTTTATCCGCGGCCCTTTGAAATAATTCGGGGTTTTCTGCGATCCTTTAACGAAATTGATTTTTTTCGGCGAACATTTGTGAAAAGTCGCAATACATTTTTTAAGTCCTTAAATTTTCGGAAAATTCGGAACAGAACCACCACTGCCCCCCCCCCCCCCCTTTTCCCCCTCTGGCTAAAGCCTTATTGTCAAAAATGATTTTTGTTTACAAAAAATTCAACGTGTTTCGTAAGATTTAGTACATTATGGAAATTTAAGTCACCCTCCCCCCCCGAAATAAAATCCTGGGTACACAACTGCCTGATGCTGATCTTTACAGTGGACACATTTTCTGCATTTATATAGCATCCAATCTTGCAGCACATTTATACTTATCATCGCCCAGGTCATGTCTATTGAAAATTGTTCATATTTCATTGGCTTAGTTTGATGCTTTTAAATTTCTATATCTGGCCGGGCATCGGCCCATTTAATCTTTTTATCGGCCCAGCCTGGTCCGTTAAAAATTTTTTCAATCTGCCGGCCCGTTAGAAATGTTAACTTCATTTTGCCGGCCGGGCCCATGCAGATTTCTAAGAGGAAGGTTGCCCAAAAACTATTTTTCATTCATAAATGTTTTCCCCTTCATACGCACTGTTACAGATAAAAAAGGCTTGAAGCTTTCCCGACTATTTGAAAATAATTATATAGTTATTAAAAACATGTATGATTACACTTTTTTTAGAATAAATTTCTTATTTAAATGAGATCCTTTTCATATTATTTTCATAACTTAAATGGTACTTTAATTAATGATTTAAAATCTTAAAAAAAAAAATCCTTTTTGTTGACTTTTGGTAATGGTAATATTAAATAATCTGAATCATCCCCCCCCCCCCCCTCCAGAATACACATTAAAAAAATTTTAAACTTTGTTTTAAAAAGGCTTTGTTTCTAACTTTTATTCGTGACTTTATAGTAACAGTAAATAATCTATTCATCAAAGTTATTTTTATCTCATTTAGGAATTTCTGCTTAACACCCCCTCATCCCTTCAACCTTCCATCCAGACATTAGTAAAAGTGCAACTTCAGTAATGTTCATAGCACATAAAATCTTTTTGTTTAATTGAAAACTAAGTAATAAATTAACCTTTTAAATCACACTTATGGGGAAGGGGAAAATCCTTTTTTAAAATAAGTTCTTACATTTTCACTTCTAAGTGAAGACCCAAAATACTTTCTACCCTACAATATTCATCGATAAAATAATAATTTTGATGTCACGAAGCCCAGATTGGTCCAGAACCTCCGTCATATTTTTAAAATTTTTACACAAAGTTTTATATCAAACTAAAGATAACATTTTAGGCATTCTCTCTTTGATTTAGATGAAATTTTTATGACCTCTCACCTTTTTCTTCTAATAGGACTCAATTTTAAATAATAGATTTATAATTTTCTGTTGTAACTGTCCTTTTATCTATGCAACATAAAATCTTTTGATTTGCAAGCATAATTTTTTTTTAATTTAACTGAAAAGCTAAGTAATCAAATTAAATTTCTAAATTACACTTACAAACATGAATCAAATAAGAACAATTTTTTTCTAAAAAGCTGTTTTTAATTAATTTCATAAGGCCTTTAAGCCTTTTCATAATAACCTTTTTAATATTAGCCAGATTAAAAAAAAAAAAAAAAAAAAAAAAAAAAAAAACTGTCTTTCATATTTTATAATCTGGCAATCAACCAAACAGATAAGAAAGCAGAGAATAACTCAAAGGACATAGGAAAATGAGGGACTTATGGGGTTCAAGTCCTCCCCCTTCAAATAAAGACAAGTATTTTAAGCGACACAAAGTGTTCAAAATCTATTGTTTTCAGTCTTAAATGTTTTATTATTCATCTCTGACAAAACAACTCTGTACAAAAAAAAAACCCTTTAAATATTAATTAAATTTATAGTGAAAATGAAACTAGTAAATCTGTAGATCAGGAGCCTCAAACGTTGGTTCTGCAGTTTTATACTGAAATCATTTTATTTAGTATTTAAAACATTCAACCAACAATTTCATTTCCTTCATATTTGAATTACTATTTACTACAAGTAATATATAAAGCAGTTTCAATAAATTTAACTGTCAAACCTTAGTTATTCTAGAAGTGGTGAAAGAGAAGGTGTGGGAGCCAAACCCTAATTATTTTAGAATATTCTAGAACTGGTGAGGCAGGAGGTGTGGGAGGCGGGAGGATGGAACAAACAACAAACTCAACTTATTTTCCCCCTTGTTTTTTCTTTGTTTTGTGTCACTAGCATAACCTGTTTTGCATCCAGAAACAAAGCACTTATAACCCATCTTAATTTACGTTATGTAATCTCAATAATGAAAAATAAATGAATAAAATAATTTTTTTTTTTTCTAATATACACGTCTTATGTACACAGTCCAATGATACTTCACTAAAAGAATGGCTAACCACAAATTGCGGCATCCTCAGTATTTACGAAAATATCATTTGCATTTTCGGCAAGTTATGTTCATTTAAGTTTTCCCTCCATAGTTCTTCCTTCGTGTCCTAAAGCATATAAATTAAATATTTGGTATTAAAATATATCACCCCCCCCCCCCCCCTCTCTCTCTCTCTCTTTTTCTTTAAAGAATTTTTATTTCAAATTGACTAACTTATGATGTCATATCATAAAATGATAATTTTATCGGTAGTCATAGGAAGAATGCATTATATTTTTATTATTATTATTATTATTATTATTATAAGAATATTATGAAGAATGTTTTTAATTTGTTATTAAGAAGAAAAAAGAAATGTAAAATTAATTTCAAGAGCACTTCAGGGTGTTATTTTTAGACGATTAGCCAGTAGATGGTGCTCGTTTCTAGTGTGGGAAAAGCCTTCAGTTTGTTTATCCCGGAGCATTGCATTTATGAAGATAGAATATAAAATATTGCTCTGATTTCATGGCTGCACTAAAGACCTGTTTTGGGAGGATTCTCGAGATTTTGAGGCGGAATGTGCTACTGTATAATATGTAGTGCGGCGATATATATATATATTTTTTTAATCAAATATCACCAAATGTTGGAGAAATAATCATATTTGAACATGAACAATTAAAAATATTGTGAATATTATAGACCGGGAGGACAATCACCTCATCGAGTTCATGGCTGAAATTCTAGAACTAATTAAAACTCGATTAAAATGCAATCGGTCAGCCAAGTAATATCTTGGTAGAAAACGCTTATAAAAACATGGGTGGTTAATCCACCAGGGTCATGTGGTAAAGCAGGAGAACCACCTCCCGGACATAGGGCATTTCAGCCTCTTGTGCCACCACTCACAACGGGCCCAAGGACCACTGCTGGTAACGACACCTGAAAGTCACCACTCACAACAGCCCAAGGGCCACTGCCAGCGCGACACCCGAAGGCCACCACCAGCAGCGGCCCACAGTCTGCCACTCATGGCAGTGCCGGCAAAAGCTACGCACTGCCCAGCACACATCACATGGACTATCTCCCAAACAAACCCACACAGCACAAATTGGTAAATATGACATCCATATAATCTAAAGTACATCCATATACCATGTCCATAATTCATCCAAGGAATTCCATATTACATAGTATCTACATAGATATTACCATCAGATGTCTCTCTGAATACATCCATATAGCACTTGTTGGACATCCAGATCTGACATATATCTATGTAAAACTGATGTCTATGTCCATATAGATCATGTCCTAGACATAATATGTATATGTATATATACATCATATCTATGTGATATGTACATATATATACTACCCATATCTATATAATATGTACATATACAGGTTGTCCCAGAAGTAATGGAACAAACTTTAAGGGGAGGTAGGGGACATCACAAGGATTCAGATTTGCATAGCAACCCAGGGTCGGAAACGCTTTCCTGTCGCGGTAGTAACTACACAAAACACAAGAAAGAAAGGACACGAACAGGGAGAGAAAACATGCAAATCTGAATCCTTGTGATGTCCCCTACCTCCCCTTAAAGTTTGTCCCATTACTTCTGGGACACCCTGCATATACATCATATCTATGTAATGTGTACATTTATATACATCATATCTATGTAAGGTGTACATATATATACAGTGCACTCCTGATTATCCGTGTTAATCACCGGAGAGGTCACACGGACAATCGAAAAACACGGATAATTCGGAAACTCCTTTTTATTAAAGAAGCAATCAACATCAGTACAAAAATTTTCCATTTAATTTTTACTGCTAAAATAAAATCTGTAATGCATCTTTGCTTCTGTTGTTTGTTCATCACTTGTCTTATATCGGCACATACATTACAAACCGCAGTAATGTTACCATAATCAAATCCTCCTTGTCCCATATAGTCTAACAAAGTTTCTATAGATTGTAGAACAGTAGAATGAGAAATTGTATTTCCCTCATTTAGTACATCTTCTGTATCAGTACTATCATCACTATTAGATTAACAACACAGTTGGAAACGATGTCTTCATCTGTCAAATACTGAAAGCAGGGCTCATGTGCATCCTTTTGGAACCAATCTTCTAAAAATTTTTATCTTCAAAACCTTCTAATTCCTTTACTTGTTCAAGAATACCACTGTTTTTATATCCCTTTTGAATATCTGAAGAAGCCTGTTCATCAAGCGGTATGATCTTGTGGTATGATCATTCCTCATGATCCTGATAAAGTAGACGATTTTACATTTAACCATGCTGCTGATGTACAGTCGTGAAAAAAAAACAGTAAACACCCCCTACTAACTCCTCAACAAATTATCGTAGAAGAAAGTTACTGGTACCGAACGATTGGAAATAAAGTCTACTTTTAAATGATGTATATAAAATTTGCTTAGGGGGGCACCTACATATTAAAACGAACCATAACTTTGTTTCTTTCAATAGCAGTACCCAATTCTGACAGCATAAATGAACTCTAGATCCTCCAATTAGACTAAAAACGAATTTTTATGCAATTCGTACCATAAGTCTCTGAGAAATTAATTATTTTAAAACGAGTGTATTTTAAGGGCTGTATCCAAATTGAAGTTCCGTACTGGATTGTTAACCGAGAGAGCCCCTTCCTTGATCAAGGCGCCTTAAGCGCCACTCAAGGAGTCAATGAAGTGTGTTAGATTACAATACCGCAGAATAAATTTCAAAATGTCTACTCACTTCCATCATAGACGGCCCCTTAAACCATCATTTTGCCGTTTTTTAAGCATAATTTGAAAACTACTTGGAAGAAAAATGTGAAATTTTTGAATTTCCATAAAGCAGGACTTAATAAATCTAAATCCATAAAAAACATTGTAGGTTGCACTTCATAATTTTTTCGAATATTAATTTCATAATTCATATCATAAAATTATAAAAATTACAAATTCAGCTTATTTATGTTTGGGTATATTAGTATTATTACTACAAAAAAAAATTAGCACATTAGGAGCATAATTTCGGGAGATATAAATAAAAATATGAAAATGTAATTTAACATTAGAAGCACTAAATTTTGAATGTTTATAATTCAAAAATTTATCATTCAAATGACTTGAAATTTGGTGTCTGGGCATAGTTTGAACCAAAGATTTGAAATATCTCGTTAAAATTGGGTATTGCTATTGAAAAAAATGAAGTTTGGATTCGTTTTACTATGTAGATGACCCCCTAAGAAAATTTTATATACATCATTTAAAAGTAGACTTTATTTCCAATCGTTTGGTACCAGTAACTTTCTTCTGTGATGATTTGTTGGGGAGTTAGTAGGGGGTGTTTACTTTTTTTTCCACGACTGTACCATATTGCATTCAATAACGAATATTGCTTCCAAAAATTTGGTAGTGTTTTAACATCACTAATCAAATTTAACCCTACCTGTTAAACAGGTTCCAGAGCGTTCGATTTCACATCCATGCACTTCACAATACTTCCAGCTAAACCGGACAAGATTCTAATTCACATCAACATGAATTTTATATACATGATAAGTGTGAAAATGTTTCCCTTTAACTTTTTTTTTTGTGAGTCCGGAATGAGCACGGATAATCCGCAAACCAGATAACCCGCGCATGAATAATTGAGAGTATACTGTATATGTAATATGGAACAGTATGCGTATACCCAGACTCTTCTGCCATCTTGTTTTTTTAAATTACAAAAAAAATTATACATAAAAAGTTTACGATTTTAAAATATCAAAATTATTGGTAAAAGGCACAAATTATTAGCAATATTAGCTAAACTGTAATAACTGTATTTTAAATCATATGAACTGTATTGTGTAACTGCTCTGATGACAATAAATATAATTAACATAAGAAAATATAAGGAAAAAAAAAATACTCTTTATTATCTTAAAGCAACATAAATGCTTCATTTTTTAATTTTTTTTTTTTATTATTTTCTTTCAAAAACACTTAGTCTCACATGAATATAAACAACAAACCCTCTTTGCATCTTAAACAAAACACTAAAAACTTTTATTATATAAAAACATTATATCTCCTCCCCCCCTTTTTTTTATCTTTTAAAATCAAACCAAACAGTGTAATTGTTCTGGTAACAAACAAGGTGGGAGTATACGTAAGGTTGGCTCACACTATTTTTTTTTACTTAGCGGCAGATTTTATTTATGCCCCAGACTGAAATATATAAATGTTTATTTCGCATTATATTTACAATTTTACTTAATGATTACATGAGCATTTAAAAATATTTTCAGCTAAATAACTTTTGTACTTATTGTGTAATTTCTTATTGTGTAATATTGTGTTGTCATAGTTTGTAGCGTAACATACTAATTTTGGAAAATATAATTTAGCGAGTAATGTTATTAAAAAACTAGTTTACAGGGAGCGCCAGTATTATTATTGAGGTTACTTTAATAAACTTACTTTATTATCTCCTCTTTTGACATAACAATGGGAGTCCTACCATACTCACAGATTTTTTAAAATCTTCTTTTTTGAAATCTTTGATGCTGAATCCATAATCCTTGCAAAAGTTGCATACCGTCCAAGGGCACCAGACAAATTCCAGTTGCTTGCAGAAGATCACTAATGGTAGTTACTTATTATATAATAAAACTACACACCTGTGATTTTCTGAGAGCACTCAAATTTGAAGATCTATCCCGGCACCAGCTGATCCACCAGACGCTCATCTCCACTGGTATACTTTGTATTGATCGAGATACTGTTTCTGGACGTAACGTCAAAAATAACATTGATGCTCCCTACAAACTAGTTTTTTTTTAGATTACATTACTCGCTAAATTATGTGTTCCAAAAAATAGCATATTACACAACAAACAATGTCAAAACTAGGACCTACTATAGTTTCTCATTACTTCTAATATACTATTTTGACCACTGAATTTATAGAATTCATTGATTCATCAAAAACTTTATTATACACTCAAACATATAGACTCAAATCAAAGAATCTTCCATAGAAAGTATTTCATGTTTTGATAATGAATCCCATTTTTAAAAATAGTAAGAATAATAAGTAAATGCTTTTTGAAAAAAAAAAAGGTAAATTTTTAATTTAATAGATAATTGCATTTAAACTGAGGACCTATGCTATAAGAAAAATCTATAGTAGCTACACTTGTAAAAGAAATGCACCTAAATATCAATTTAAATAAAATTTTGTAAATATGTATTTCAAATGGAGAATCCCCTATTATTTTGGTATCAATGCTTTTTCAATAAATGTAAATAATCATTCCATCGCTAACAAGACATGCAGATTTAACTTAAAATACATTGAATAGATAAAATTAAATGTATGAAAATAAACTTTTGAGATTAAGAAACCTTTTTTATGAAACAAATTTTTAATAACGTAATTTAACAACATAATAAAGTGATAAGTTCTTTTCAATGTTAAAAAATTATTTATTATTATTAGGCAAACTGTTAACTTATCCTTGTTTTCGTTGGATCTAATTTGTTAGCATTATTTTCTTTTATTCAAGACAAATTCACCATTTGAAAGTTTTTATTGATAATAAACATTCTTTTTTCTTTTTTTTTTTTTTTTTTTTTTGGCCAAAACAGACTGTTGACCCCAAAAAGGGTTTGCACTATAATTATACAATTTTATATTTTATAGTGTTTGCATTAGATAAAGTTTGAGGGGTATGGGAGAAGGAGTATAAGAAATTAAATATAATCCAAACTTTGTAAAGTTTTATATACAAAATTAAGATTCAATGAAAAATCAAAACATTTAAAATGTAAAACTGATGAGTAACCATGTAAGTTAGAGATTACTATGAGCAGTCAATTATATGATAGGGATAGAGAAGATTATAAAATTTGAGGAGTTAATCAAAAATTTATATGGCTAAAAATTTGTTTGTAGTTTTTAAAGATAAGGTTAAAAATTGTAAATGCTACAAAAAGCACCAAAATAGAATAGCAAATAAAAACCTGAAAAAAAGAAATCAAAGGACTTACTTACATATAATCCTGCTCGATATTTAATCCAAATCTCAAACAACATCATGCTCAACTTAAAGTAAAGTAAACATCACTTCTATTATTAGATTCAGTGGTTGTTGTAAATGCTAACTGTTTTGAATAAACAAATTTGAATCTGCATCTTGATACAACTAAAAATTTATAAAATTAAAAACCAAGTTGAACTTTGATAGTCTGTGTCTATTTCCATAAAGACCATAAATCCACCTCCATATTATGTTGGTCCATAGATTGTTAGGATATGAATATAATGTGTTCAACCATCCATCTTACAGTTTTGAATGAACATCATTTTGATGTACATGTATGTATTCTAGATGTAAACCGCTATAAATAAACAAAATATCTACGTGTGTGCTGTGTGAGAAGAGACAAACTGTTCGATAATGACAGGCCCACCCAGCACGATCAGAGCCTAGCTGTCCCTTCGTTTGGTGCCCGGCCCAGTTCATCCTGACGACCCACAGGAATCGAACACCTATAATGGAGTCAAGCCCACGAACTGAGACCAAGAATTCATGAGCAGGAATCTATAATCTGTAATGGGAGTTGCCTATTAGTTTGATAAATTGTGCACAAAAAAGTGAAAATTATATGTCAAATCACATTCTGAATTTCAAAACTTATAGTCTATGTGAGTGGAACTGCATTAAAAAGCTAGTTATTAATGATAAAAAACGATTCATTTATCCCATCAACATCCCCCACACTTGTAAGAAATAAGCTTGGACACAATGTTTCAGAATTTGTTTTACAGGAGGGATTTCTGTAGTTTCAGGAAATTGGGGGGAGAGGTGGGGAGACTGCTGAAGGGTGTACACTTCTAGACCATAATTAACACTAGAAAGACTGAAACTTAGTATATACCTATATTGCCCAAAAGCAGTCAAAGTGACTGCATAGTGAAAGAATAACTAATGTGTAAAGAAATTTGTTTAAAATTAATTTTTTATATTTTTTATATTATTTACAGTTATATAACAAGTTATTAGTAAGTATTAACAATAAAATAATCTATGCATTATTATTTGTACATTTTATGCAAATGAAAGTGAAAATCTTTTTATGTGTACATCTTCCGCAAACAGTTTTGACATTTTTCTCATATATTATTTGTTTTGTTGTTGTGGCAAAGTCATACTTGACAAATTTTGCATTTGTTAGGATGGGTTGCATTTGATGATGTTGCAGTTAATCTTTGTGGGTCTTCATGTTCTGATGAATTTTTCTGTCTTGCAGCTCTGTATTTGGTGGAAAGCTCTTCTGCTAACTCTAATTAATAAGAACTCTTTTCATTGTATTTATATTCCTGCCGTTTCTTTGTAAAGGATCCAAGCATTTATAGCAGCCAAATCTAAAATATTGAAAAATATTTGAAGGGGCCATCTACGAGAACTAGCTTTTACTGTATATTTTCTGGCCATTTGATCCGCCATATTAACTCCAAACTTTGTGCTGTTATAAAATTGAATAGATTCCGGTAACATTTTTTTATTACTTTTATCAATTTTCACAAATTTATGCTTAGAACTTAGAACAGCTACTCTTTTATTTGGTTTGCTTTTATAAATTGTAAGAACACAATTCTCTGATTTATATAACAGAGTGCAAAAATGAGGCATGTTATCCTTCGTTTGTTTGGCTGTTTTGGGTAGTTCTCTTTTGTTTCCCCTAATAGTTCCAACTAGAGTTGTTTGTTTGGCCAATAATTTTATTGCAAGTGACATGCTAGCAAAAAAGTTATCAGCCGTGATATTTCTTCCACAGCTTATATATGGCTCAGCAAGTTTCAGAACAACGTGTTCACTGAGAAGCATTGACGATGGTTGTTGTTCATCTTTTCTCAAATAAGGAAAACCATTCAAAACATATTTGCTACTAACATCTGATGCAGGCCAGAATTTGATGCAAAATTTGTTGGGTTTATTAGGCATATTCTGTGTAAACCTGCATCTGGCTTTTGACGGAAATAATTGCTCGTCAACTGTTATATTTTGCCCTTGTTGATAGCAAGCTTGACAATTTTCAATGAACTTGTACCATATTTCCAAAACAAAGGTAAATTTATTTGTTTGTAAGTGACTACTTCTTTCAGTTCTTTTGTCAAAATGAATAAACCGTAGGATTTGCTTGAACTTTTTTCTGGCCATAGTTTTTCTAAAAAATTTGGGACCCCACTTTGCTGACCATAAATAACTTAGTTTTAATTTTTTTGCCTAGTAGGCTCCATGAGCATATAAAATCCCAATAAATGCACGTATTTCTGGTAATGCTGTTATCCAATCGTTCCTTAAAATTCAACGGCCTTCTTCTTCTGTGCACTTTTTTATATGTTTGATATTATACTTATCTATTATCAACGAGAATGCACTGATGGGATTATCTGCCATAATGTTCCTTTTGCATAGCCTGTTGGCCCTTTCACACCCTTGAAAATACAAGTAGACGGAAACCTTCCAAGAATACTACCTGTGTCAAATTTTGACCACACAGTACCATCGGCAGCTGTTTCAGTCTCCTGAAAGGTGTTTTCAGTTTCTCCATAGAGTCTGAACTACTTACCACCCTATACCTTTTCCTGGGCATATTGATGATACTTTCATTTTCATCATTGGTGATCGACTCTTCATCACTACCTTCAGTGTCAGATGTTTCACTTTGAATATAATCCGCTTCATCTTCAGATGACAGTTCAGAATTTGTTGCATCTGATTCTATATCGGAGCACTCTTCACTTATGCTCGTTAGCTTTTCCAATAACGCACTTCTATTCGACATTTCTTTCATGAATTTAGGGCACAAAAGAAAAAAAAAACAACTTCTTAGAACAAGTATCACTGCATAAAGACCCAAATAACAAGTACTACTTTATCTTATTGAGCAACTGCAACTTATCAAGTATACGCCCACATTGATAATTTATCATGTGATGGTAATAAAAAAAATGAAAACTGTTATTTCAATACAGAGCTGAACTGGTCATATAAGAAATTTACTCAATTCAATAATAAGAGTCATTTGATTATTAAAAATTTCCCAAGCAGTCAAAATGACTGCTTTTGGGCAATACAGGTATAACACACACACATATATATATATATATACCAGATGGATGGAGTGCTTTTGGGAAGAACAATATTATTCTGAAGAGTAGCATGCCCCTGTGTTTGAAAAGAAAGGTATTTAACCAATGTGTTTTGCCTGTCCTAACTTATGGAGCAGAAACATGGACACTAACAAAACGGATGGTACAAAGATTACAAACAACACAGAGAAGTATGGAAAGATGTATGCTAGGTATAACTAGAAGAGACAGAAAAAGAATAACCTGGATAAGAAGTCAGACGAAAGTTTTTGACATCATTGAAAGAATTAAACGGCTAAAATGGAAGTGGGCTGGGCACATCGCAAGAAGACAAGACAATAGATGGAGCACAAACACCCTACAGTGGTATCCCAGAGATGTAAAACGGCCAAGAAGACGACCTCAAGTAAGATGGAGTGATGAAATCAGAAAAGTAGCCGGTGTAAATTGGATGACTAAAGCACTAGACAGGAAACATTGGAAAAATCTGGGGGAGACCTACATCCAGCAGTGGATTGAAAACGGTTGATGATGATGATGATGATGATATACCAGAAATGAAGGAGGGGGAGGTAACTACAATTATTAATAAACACATTTATATGTTGTACAAAAAGTCACAAAATTCTAAGAAATTGTGTCATTATATACATAATTGTTTTCTAATTGAAATTAAAAAGCAGTCAAAATGACTTCCTTGGGCAATCTAGTGTTAAACATATTTTATTTGAAAATTCCTTCCCTCCCATTAATTCATTTTTGATTTGCTATGCCAGTACTTATGAACATCAAAATTCATTTATGTATTCACTAAAAATTAATGGATTTATTACTAATTTGAAATCGAATGATAGAATGAATGTTGCAATTTGCGATGAAACAGAAAGATTAAGAAAGAATATGTATTTTATACAAAACCTTCATTCAATAGCATACTTTTTGATAAATTGAGTAGTACAGAGAATATGGCGATAAATGCGTCAATCTGGTGCCAATGTTTTCCTTCTTGGATATGTTATGGGAGACTCATATATATAAGCTTTAGTACCAACAGCCCTGATGCCCTGTTCATTTTCTGACAACAGGCATGTGAATTTTGGAAAGAAGCATTTGAAATC
The DNA here is from genome assembly GCA_963932465.1 of Maratus speciosus. Lineage (NCBI taxonomy): Eukaryota > Metazoa > Arthropoda > Arachnida > Araneae > Salticidae > Maratus > Maratus speciosus. The sequence goes on from OZ010796.1 coordinate 477,316,006, forward strand.
CCATGGTCAATACAGAACAAGCAAACGACTCTTAGAAGCATGATTGCTGTAAAACCTTTTAGAGTTTACATTTTATATAAAAATATAACAGATATAAAGTGTTGCAACACTTTTTAAACATACACACAATTAAATATTTTGACCAAAGGTTGGAAAAAATACTTTTCTATTGTAGCCAACTACAACTACTTTATCAAAAATATAGTTAACTATAAACTTTTCTTCAAAAGCAGTCACTACTTCATTAGTTTCAGATTTTGTTAAAGGATTCCATTTACACTCGAAATTGAAAACATGGATTAAATAATAAATTGACTCCCCGTTATATTGTGTCTGATGGGATACAATTAAATGAGTGTGATATAACTGAAGACATTAAAAAAATTAAGATAACATACAAGAAAATGTTTTGTGTTTTTCTCTAAAATGTTAGCTCATACACATATTACAAATTTCTCACTGAAATTAAAAGAGATATAACACAGTCAATATTTAAATAAAGTTACATATAAAAGCTAGAGTTATTCCATTTCACATGCATTTCATTTTACAGAATACTGTGGGTACAAATACAGTAGAACCCCGCTAAGCTGAATTAATTGGGATCGGTGCCTGTTCAGATTACAAAAAATTTGGATTACCCAAAATTTCGATAAAAATAGAAAAGAAAAGGGTGTGTGCTAAAATAAAGTGTAAGTTATAAGTGCTCAGTAGTACAATAAACATCCTCTAATCCGGCATCCTAAGTCCAGCATGCTGGATAATCTGCATGACTTTCAGGAAAAATAGCATTCCATGTTTAATCACTCCTGATGTTTACAATAATCCATTGGAACTTCAGAATGAGAAATTACGTAACAACCCATTACAAACAGTTCAAAATCACAAATCTCTAAATAGCTCAGTCACCACGTCCAGCGGCGCCAACTTATATGGGCTCATGGGGCGCGAGCCCACCCAATAATTTGATCTCCCTGCCCACCTAATTTCAATTGATTTAATTCATAATTAATTTTTTTAATTATTTAATCGTTCAAATGAAATTTATTTTTGTTAAAGTTCTCAAAATAGTTTTGTTTGAAAAAAGGAAGGTCATCCATTAGACTTACAAGAGCACCAAAGACCCCTTCAGCAGATGTATAGTTAAATCTCTTACGAAAACAAATTTCCTGCCTATTTTACCATCTGTTTTGAAGTTTTAAATTGATAAAGCACTTAAATGACTAAAATGTATGCTTTTCTAGACACTTAGTTCTTTGCACTTTCTAGAGTTAACAATTCTGTGTTATTTAAAATAAATATTAATGTATTTATAAGGAAGAACTTATAAGAATATAATTAATTAAAATTATTTTTAAATTTATAATTAAATTATAGTAATTAAAAAATTTGCTTAGAAAAAACAATTTAATTTCGATTTATCTTTAGTCATTCCCACCTCCCCTCTCTCTCTCCACACACATACACACAAAGAGGAAAAATTATATGTGTTATTTTTCTCTAAAAGGTTTGAGCCCACCCAATATTTTTGAAAAGTTGGCGCCTCTGACCACGTCGATGAGTGGGGAAGAAAAAAAACATTTCTGTAGATGAATAATTTGTGAAATCAAACTGTTGAAAGGAAAAATAAATTTTTATTATCTGACTTAAATACTTTTTGCATTTTAGAAAAGAATTTTATAGTGACCAGCAAACAAACTGATATTCGAGATTTTTTTAAGATGGCTTCTATGAGTAGGCCAACGGTGCACGTTTTCATTTCATATTCGTGTACATATGTTGTACTTTTACATTATTGAGTATTTTTTTACTCTATTCAAGCTGTTTAAAGAATAAAAAACTTGCATTACTGCCATTTTTTGATTAATTCTCACTTCTACACATTTTTCCGACATTCATCCTGTAATCCAGAAAATTTGTTTTAGTACAATTTTTCAATATTTTCAGTCAATCTGTTCAAGTATAATTTTCAAAAATAAAATTGATTTGGATTAGTGGGGTTCTACTGTAAATAGTGATATAACAATAAATAAAAGTTTAGACACTAATTTTACAAAGATAAGCTCTGGAGACCTGAAAAGATGAGAAATTTTTAATATACATGCATACATCCACACATACATATGGAATCATTGTAAAAATAGCTACCGTAATTTCGGGTAGATAAGCCGCCCTGGCGTATACGCCGCTACGTCCGAAAATAGTAAAAAAAATTTGAAATTTCATCGCATATGTCGCACTGGCGTATAAGCCGCACTTATTGAAAGTGGTGTACGTACTACTACAGACGCCAAGTTGAAGATTTTCGCGCATTTTTTAAAACCATTTTAATTCAAATAATGTTTAATTAAATTTAATTCAAATAATGAAAATAAATAAATAAATAACTTTTGGTTTGTGAATTTATGCAATTGCATCGTACATTTCAGCCTTGGATCGGCAAGTAGAAATATATTTGATGGAATTCTTAATATAAAACATAACACTAGAATTACAAATAACACTATTTTTTATTCGAATCCATCAATTAAATAACACAATGTAAAATTCTGAAAATAACTAATGATAAATAATCATTTTGACAACATGAACTATTGGCAAAAGTTGGGAGAGACGTATAAAGAGAATTTTTTTGAAAATATCTTCACTACTAACTGTAAACATTAATGTCTATTAACAGAAATTAATTGATACTCGATTTGATATATTCCGTACATATTTAAAATAAAATGTTCTAAGAAAGTTTTAAAATAAATAAAAATTAAATACATACGTTCATTATTGAAAATTAAAAAAAAAAAAAAAAAATTCGCAAATGCGCACACTTAAAGAAAACAAGAGAATCTACTTTCTTTTCCATTAAAATGCTGCGATTATGCAAAACTGAGCATAAAAAGGAATCCTTAAATGTGTCAGCAACTTCACTTTGCGTAAGTGCAGTAAAAAGAAATTATTGAGCTGCAAGCAAACAGAAAAAATAATTTAAAAGAAAAAAAAAAACGAAAAGCAAAACCCATTTTTTCTTAGCTATTAAAAAAAAAAAAAAAAAAAAAAAAAAAAACTATTATTAATTGTCCGATTTTGCTCAAATTTTCAACAAGTTGCAATAACAGTAAATTAAGCTGTGTAACAAAATTTTATTAAAATATAATAAGTTATTAGAAAATTACAGCACTCCCCAAAACCCCTAGTTTATAAAAAGGAAGAGGGCCATCTGCAGTTTGTTTATTCAACTCTGCGGTGTTGGTTGAACGTTATCAGAATGAGATCATTATCTTTGAGTAATACGTTTCGTTATGCAGAAAGAAACCATGCATAGATTTTTTTCTTTTTTAATGAAATAAAAAAGAACTTCCCGACATTTTTTTAATGATTGTTATTTTTAATCCGTGAAGCATTTTTAATATTGTTTTTCAGATTTTCACTCTATAATATTACATGATCTGATTTATTTTTTTTCTGAAAAAAAATCTTTATTCCTTCGTATACGCCGCACCAGCAGATAAGCCACAAAAGGTAAAATTTAACTTTTAAACACTATCTACCCGAAATTACGGTAAATCAAATTCAGGGCACCTCAGAATGTAAAAAAGATACCAACATTTCTGTATAAGGGTTTTTTTTTTTATCATGATTATAATATTTTACTTATACTGTGCTGTATGTATACCAAAAAATAAAAAATGTGATTAAACAACACTATGCTATATTATTCAAAATATAGAGCTCTACACTACAAATTACTGTCAAAAGTAGCACCTACTATAGTTTCACTACTTGTGGCGCTCTACTTCAGACCCCTGACTTTGACAGAGAGAGTAATTAAATGTCCAGCCATGTTTTTTATTTATTCATTTTAAAGAAAAATAAGGATACAAGATGTGTTTGTTTTTCTTTTAAGATTATAATTATGTTGATTTAGTATTAATTAGCAAGTAATCTATTAAAATTGCTTTAAAAAAAACAGAAGCTTACAGGGAAAAAAAAACCACTTGTTGTAGCAGTTTCTAGCAAAAATTTCCCAAGCCGAATTTCAAACCAAGAATCTTTTACATAAATTGTCAATGCTCTATCGTTTGAGCTACTTGGGTGAACAACCAGCAGGCCTATTTTGCAGCAGACCATATGCTGTTGCCAATAAGATTATCTGAGCAAAATGTGCCCATCAGTTGTCGGCCGAGGTAGCTCAAATGGTAGAGCATTGGCAATTTATGTAAAAGGTTTCGAGTTCAAAACCCGGCTTGGGCATTTTTTCATTCAGTTAGAAAAATTCAATTTGTATCTAAATGTTCAGTGCTTTCTCAGGGTAAATATTTAATTTTATTACACATTAGCACTGTAAAAGTCATGATGCTTTGTGATGACTGAAGAATTTTAAAACTAAATAATTTACAGCTCTATACCAGAGGCAATCAATTTGATTGCCAATGAGAGTGGCACTTGGACGCACTGGCAACTTGCCTTACCATATCATCACTACAATGTTGAATTATCAAATGTGGTTATATCTACTTTTTGTGAGCCTCCCCCCCCCCTCCCCCAAAAAAGAAACTTTGTAGTAAAATACAAAAAAAGTGTGCAAAAAATTACAAATGTTACTTTATAATTATACATTTGAGACTTTGATGCTAATAAAAATAAAAGTATAAAATAAAGTTTTTCATGATCAGTGGTTCTGCATTGTTTCAATGATATGATAGGGCTGACAATGACTATATATGATATGGACTGATAATATTGTTTTACGACAAAATGATTATGTTTTGTTTGTTCAAAAGCACTAACTAAAAATGCAACACTCTGATTACTGAAGATTCCTTAATTTAAATGTATATGTAGGAGGTTTTAATTCAATTAAGTTTGTTTGTAAAAATACAGAGCAATAAATTAAGATTTTGTATAAAATGTGCTTTTAATTTAAGAATATATTATGAAATCAACTCCTTGAAAAATATTAGAGCAGGAAACTCTTGCCTATGGAAGACAGCATGTACATTGGTCACAAAAATTACGAAAGTTATAAGTGAATATTCAAGGATGGAGTAGCTCAGTTGAGGTTTACTCCAAGAGTGAAAAATGTCCAGACCAGGAATTGAACCTGGATATCTTGGCTGGCCATGCCAATGCTTGACCTATTAAGCTATCCAGACGATATCTAGATGACATAATTCACTCCTATTTGTTGGATACAGCTGCGAATTGCAGCATCATTCATCTGAGCTATAACTATAGCATTTACATGATGAAGGTGTGTGATAACATGAAAACTCTTGTATAATGTGTAATTAGGTGATAAGAAAGAATTTTTTATTTTATTTCTTAAACTGGGTAAATTATATTCAACAGACCAGGGATCAGACTTGGATACCTTGGCTTTAAAAAAAAAAAATCACATCTCTTCATTATGACCTAATTATATAATATACAGGAGTTTCCATGTTATCACACACCTTCATCATGGAAATGCTATAGTTATAGCTTGGATGAATGGAACTAGCGCTGCAGTTTCCAGCCATATCTAACAAATAAGAGTGAATTATGTCAGCCAGATATTGTCTGGATAGCTTAATAGGTCAAGCCAAAATAGCCAGGTTCGATCCGTGATCTAGACATTTTTCGCTCGGTTGGAGTAAATCTCAACTGTGCTACCCCATCCTTGAATATGATTTACGCAGTTGAAAAAAAAAATTCCATCTCTTCATTGTGTTATAAGTGAAATTATTCAGATATAAAAGTTACAGAGAGAAATCATGAGTTTTCAGTGGTTGATGCAGTTTTTTTTTTTGGGGGGGGGGGGGGAAGGGAGGGTTAGGGGTGCCATTTACTTATTACAGTTTTGAAAAAAAGAAAATCAAAATCTCAATTACTTTAATTCAAACTAAGTACTCCATAAGTACACTAGACTCCCTCAAATACACAATCCTAAAATCTGCAAACACCTAAAATCCACACATCATCACACATGTAAATGATGAAACTTTCAATTCAGATGTAGGTTCAAAATTACATACTTTTCTAGTTTTATGTCATTCTGTATATATTTTAACATGAAATTCTCAATCATATGACTGAACTGGTGGTTTTTCATGAAAAAAGTACAACTTTATTTCTGAAAAACAATCTAGATATTGCTGAATGCTGATATCACTGGTAATCATAATCCTTTTACCAAATATATTTATGTATTAATCGAGTTTTTTTGGTTATTAAGATTGACTAAACCTAAACTAAAATTTCCTTACTTTATGATTTTGATGTGAATTAATAGGTCACCTTTATGTGGAAAGTTTTATTGAAGAATTCAAGGAAAATGTATCATCTTTATTATGCATATTTAATTATACATTATTATTTATTTACTTTAGTTTATTACTTTACTTAATTATTTTAATATTTTACTATATTGCAAGTATTCATTATAATTTTGAATGCGTTATTACATTCAAACTACTGTTTTAAAAATGTAAACAAAGCCATGACCAGAAATCCACAAAATTCTAAAATCCACACAACCTCTGGTCCCAAGCAGTGTGGATTGGAGGGAGTCTACTGTATTTAATAATCCTACCTTTTTATTTTCTCCTGCTGAACTTGTTTTGTTTACAAATTGCACATTAACAATTTTTTTAAAAATATCACATGTTTGTACTTATGAAAAGTAATTTTTTGAAGATAACCCAATTTTTACCTGGATTAATCCCTGATTCCGGTCACATAAAAGGGTACTTTTATCTTAACTAGGTGCAAATTTCAGCATGCATATTATTTTTTCCCCTCTAGAATGATACTTTTTATTTTTTGCATGTGTAAATAAGAAACAAAGGTCAGACATTAATATAAAATGTTTTGGTTTGTGGCATTATTTTTTAAAGAAGAGATTAAAAGACATGTATTTTAAATAAAATGGATGCAATATGAATATGGCGATGGGAACAATATTTGTGATTTCTCTCCTGTGTCTGGCTAACATAAAAGTACCCAAAAGAGTAACAAATTGAACAACTGTCAAATGACACAACAAGACTTACATTATTCAATATTTCTCTATCCAGAACATGTAACTGTAACACATTGGACTACCACTCAGATAATTTAAAAGTGCTAATATGAGGAAGGCTGGAAAATTGTTACTGAATAAATATAAAAGTTTTTTAACACTCTTTTATAAGCATTCTTTTACAAGCATTTCATAAAACTCATGCCTAAATTTCAGAACTGCAATTCATGTTGTTCCAAAATATTGTTACAATAAGTTAATTTGGCATAGGCTCTGCTTATGGAAAATTCACTGTTTTGATTTATGCTTGGTAGAAAGTGCAAATCGGTGAATTTCTTTTTTTTTTTTTTTAAGTATAAATTTTGCTCTGTTTTTTTAACCACTTCACCGTCTGCCCCGAGATAACTCGGGGCTAAAAGCACTGTTTCCCCATACCTGTCGCCGGTGAAGTGGTTAAAAGATATGGCAATAGAAAAGAAGAAAAAGAAAAGCACTATTTAAATTATGTATTCAAGATCTCTAAATTGTTTTCTCACTGTAAAATCATAATTTAATTAATATTAAACTATTAATTGATAAAAGTGTACTTTAAAAATACATTGCCCTCTTTATTTTTTATTAACCATTTGGAAAAATGGTTATTGTCCTCGGTCAAGGTAGGAAATCAAAAACATATCTGAAGCTTTTTATTAGTTGAATCCGCATTTTATTCATTTTCTGATTGGTCTATACAGTAATCTGTATTTTCCCTTTACTTTCAACAGAGATGGATAATTCTGTTGCCACTAAGACAAAAAAGTAATAAAAACTACAAAAAAAAATTTAATAACTCAGACACAAATTGAGATACAGCTTTCAAACAAATTGCATTTAAAAGTACATTTTTTTCTCTATACGACGGTGTAAAAAGTAATATTGTGGGATGTTTAAAAGTTTAAGAATGAAATTTCATTTAAAATTGGTCCAGGAATATTAATGTTTAATCCATGGCGTACGTAATGTATGACCAGCTCTGTATAAAAATTTACAGTACCGGAAAATGTAATCCATGGCGTACGTAATGTATGATAAACTCTGTGCAATTTTTAATGTCTTAAATTTTAGTCTTTGAAAAAATCATTTTCCAAATGGTCGTTGTAATTTGTTAAATTGCATTTTTTATATATATATATTTTTTCATATGTTTTAATGTTTAAAAATATTTGCTGCAGTTTAACAGCCAGTTGGCATACTTTAAAAATGTGATTTTGTGCATAATAAACCCCATTGTTGTAATTCATATGCAGATGTAACCATATTGAAAATTTGATGATTTATCACCTGCACCTGGCTAATGGAAAAATGTCTGAAAATTAATTTATAACTATACTCTAAAGATATTAAAATATTGTATTGTCATCAGAAACACACCTGTCTACATAATTTTTATAATTCTAATACAGGGTGTCCACTCTCAACAGCGTCCAATGGCTAATTCCTAAACCGTTAGTCATAGACATATAGTTCCAATTACAAAAATGTTTTAAATCAGGTAAAGAATAAATAATATAAGAAGAGGTAAAGAAATATTTTAAAAGTGATTTGGGTTAATAAAAACAATTCTTAAAAAATTATGAAATTTAAATTTTTATATGGTCGTTCAGTCCTATAAGTTACATTTAGTAAAATTTTCCTATTACATTTGACAAGTAAGACGAAAAAAGTCCCGTTCATATAACACTAAAATTGACTGAGGTATGAAACTTTAAAAATGCATGACTTATAACACTTTTCTGCATATGAACACTGATGAGTTCCGCCATGCTTTGAGGGGTCATATACCAAGTGCTTAAAGTATTCAAAGAACTTATTTCATGTACAACTGCGATTTGAAAAGAATTGTACAAGCATTGAGTTAACTTTTATTAAGTTTCATATTGATTAAAATCATTGTATTTTAACATATATTTTATTTTGTAAGGATTTGAGACTGTTTCTGTCATGATTTCTTTTAACAAAAATTATGTTATTTTTATAAAAAGTTTTTATTTAACTTCAACGATCGTATGTATGTTTTTCCAGTTCAAAATTTGTACTCGAACTTTAACTCACTTTCAAATATCCGATCGAGATTAAATTTTACATACTGATGTAAATTCGATGACAATCTAATATTATGATTTTCGCTGGTTACCATTTATACTTATTTTACAGGATAACACAAAACATTTCGGATAGATTACAGCCAAGAACTTTAACCACTTCACCGTTTGCCTCAAGATAACTCGGGGGTAAAAGCACTGTTTCCCCATACCTGTCACTGGTAAAGTGGTTTTAAGAACAAGTTTTAGATTATCGACAACACAAGACTGCGATGGTTGTGTTTTTTAACTTTTATGTATTTTTTAGCACATAATTTGAAAATTACCTTAATTTTTAACCATCAGGTCAGGATTTTTCACAAAACAAACAGTCAAATTAAAAAAATAACAAAAATCGAATACTATAAAACAGAGGAGATGACTGTATTTTTTAACTTTTGTTAATAGATTTTTATGCACTTTTTAGCACTGAATCTGAAAAAAAACCTTCATTTTTAACCATTATGTTAGAATTTTTTTTTGCAAATAGTAAATGTCAAAGTTAAAATATAGCAAAAATCTTACACTATAAAACAGATGAAATTTTTTTAAATTTAATTTAATTTTATTTTATTCGATAATTTATTCAATTTTTTGGCTTATACTGGGATTCTTGCAGCTAAACAGCTTAGGGGTTTGATGAGGTGGGGGAGGAGGCTGAATTTTAACTTTGAAATTTACCATTTGCGAAAAATCCTGACATGATGCTTAAAACTGAAGGTCATTTGCTGAATCAGTGGTAAAAAATACATAAAAATCAATTATCAAAAGTTAAAAACAGAACAATGATGTCTATTTTATAGTATCAAATTTTTGCTTTTTTTTTTTTTTACTTTAAAATTTACGATTTGCAAAAATCTTTACGTCATGGCAAAAAATGAAGATCAATTTCAGATTCAGCGGTACAGAATACATAAGAATCAATTATCAAAAGCTAAAACTGTTAACTTTCATCATTTTATTTAACAAAAATTCTGTTTTTTTTTCTTCTTATATGTTTATTACAAATTGTATATTTTACAGTAATATGTCAGAATGATTAAAGATTCCAAATTTATATTGCATTGTTAATTTTACTCACAACCATTTTTTTAATATATCTGATGAAATTATACTTCTACTAAATTTGTGAATGACCCCTAATTTTCAGCAAAAAATGTGTTCCAATTTTAAACAGTTATTACTCAGTCAATTTTAATTGTAGAATAACGGAACTTTTTTTGTCTTACTTGTCAGTGTAACAGGAAAATTTTACTAAATATAACTGATCCGGAGGGCCATATAAAAATTAAAATTTCGTAATTTTTTAAGAAATGTTTTTATTGACCCAAATTGCTTTTAAAATATTTCTTCACCTCATTAAAAACATTTTTGTAATTGGAACTATATATCTATGGCTAATGGTTTAGGAATTAGCCATTGGACACCATTGAGAGTGGACACCCTGTATCTCAGAAAGTGAGTAAAGAATTTATTTCAAAATTTTATCTTTACATACATAAGCCAAGTTTAATAAAAGAGTGTAAAATGAAAAAGTAAATAAGCATTTTAATGAAAACATAGCCCACTCTTATTAAAACAACAACAAAAAAAACCCAACCTAAGATAAAGTGGTAATACTACAGTGATTAAGCTTGCCATATCAAAATACATTTAAAAAATTAACATAAGCCAACTAAATAGTTTGCAGATCACTTTACATGATTTATCATTACATTAGGTATTAATACTTTTATGAGTAACTTTTTTCTGAAGGAATGCCTTCTCCTAAATATTTTGTGAAGTGGAAAATTTAAAAGGTACTTCATTACTGTGGCACCTAAAATTACAATTATACTAAGGTTGCATATATGATTTTGCCAAGCCTATATGAGGACCCCAGAAGCCAAGGGGTATAAGTGACAAAATTGAAAAATCTGAGCTAAGTGCACAGGTTATCTGGAAATAAGGCTATTGGTTTGGAGGTAAAGAAATATAAGTGATTTTCTAAGTTTGTTCTGTGTTCTAGAGGTTAACTATTAAGCTCTTTAAACTGCTTAACCTCTTTAATCTCTACTTAAATTAAACCAAACAAATGTTGTAAATTTAAATTAGTAAAATATGTGAATAATAAATGTATATCATTGCAAACATATGCTATGTTTGCATATGTTTGCAAACATATGCAAACATATAAAAAGAAAAAGAAAGAAAAAATTGCAAAATAAAAAGAATTTTTAAACACTGATAACAATAGCATTACTGAAGGCGGGGAGGGGGGCTCGAGGAACGATAACATATGATATTGTAAGGGGGCGGGGGTGGAAGCGGGTCCAAAATTGCTAAAAAGTTAACATTATTTACGTACAACTCTATTACAATCTTTTGCAAGAGTAGGTTCATGTCATACTTTTTATGTACAATAGCTTGTATTGTTGTACTGTTTTACAAATGTAAGAAATCTAAAAATAGTAAAATCGAGACAGTTAGAAGAACAATTACAATATATGAAAAAGATAGTTTATTTAACTTATTCTATAATATGTAAACATGCTACCCCCCCCCCCCCCACACACACACACACTGATTAACCATTTTTTATGCAGTTATGCAACATTTTTTAAGCATAATAAAATCTTAAATAATATTGATAAAATACATACTTTGGGCAAAACTTTCTTCCTGCAAGTTGCTGGTGAACAGAACTTTCCATGTCTTACTCCCTCAGTAGTTGAAAAAATAGTGCTTGCGTATACGATTCAGATGGACCAATACACAGCATGCAATATTTATTCAACTGTGCCAATTACAAATGATACTGTAGAGCACCAGTTCCCACCAGAACATAACAGTTCAGCAGCATTAGGTGTGGTTAAGTACTTTACAGGATGTCTCTGAAGCATGCCATATGAACGCCACAGACTGGCTGCATAACCTTCACTCAGAACTTTCAGGACCTGGTCTGATGTCCACACTCATCTGGGGACATAATTCAACAACAACAAAATTATCTCTAAAAAAAGAATATATTTCACATTTATCAACTTTTATTTCTTGTATGTATACATTAAAAACAGTATATTTATGTTAAAATAAAATGTTTTGGTTCATAGTATTTTTTCATCTTCTTTTTTTAAAAATTATATTTTAAATGAAGTGAGAGAAAAGCATGTATTTTAAATGAAATGAGTGAAAGGCATGAATATTTTGAATTAAATCAATATAATGTGAATACCAGGGATGGGAACAATATTTGGTCCTTTATCAACTGCACTAACATAAAAGTATCAAAATATTCATAAAATTGTATTAATAATGATTCAATGCATAAAATTCATAAAATTGTATTATATTCATAAAATACTATGATAAAATATTGTTCATTAAATTAAAATTTCATAAAAAGTATTTTTACATTTTACATATTTGTTTCAAAATGACTCATCTAAAAATATGATATTTGTTAAATAATAATGAGCAAATCATAAAATATTTTCTAATCTATTATTAAAACTATTTTTAATTATCTTTAAGAATTAATAAATTACAAAAATAAATTTTTCCCACACTGGAAGTCACAATATACTACTATACTGTCAGTGATCTTCATTTAATTGATTTTAACCTACTTCACAGATATCACACAAGCATAAAGTTTTCAAAAAACAGAAGCTATATAATACAACATTATATCAGTTTACAAAATTATCACTAGAATATTGATAAATTTTATTATGATTCTTGTTTTCTTAATTAAAAGATAGTGTAGTAAGCTAATTTGACTCATTAAAATTTATCAATATACAACAATTATCTTATAACTGATGTAATATAAACAGGGGTGGGGAAACACATCCTTTTACTCACCACTGGCGAGTGAATTTTTATGCAGTCTTCAAAAATGACAAACTATACAGATATGCTAAAAACTTTATTTATTTTTTTTTTTACTAGTTAGCTATATTTTGCAACTTTCCAAATTACTGTGATGTAAACATGGTACTAAGTTCTATTCTATATTAAATTTTACTCTCTTCCATATATTTCTCAATTTTATAAAAAAAAAAAAAACATTATGAAAACACATTGTAGCAATAGTAATCAACTATTTTTGCAGTTGTGTAAATTTTGTCATAACAATTTTTAACTGTACATTGCCTTTTGCTGTTTGGTAAAATAAATCCTTGGCTGGTAAGATTTTCTAGAAATTCCTCACTCCTGAATATAAACATAATTGTTTTGATAATGCAGTAGGAAATTCTTTATCTACATGAAATATAGTAAATTATGTTTAGGGTGGAATCTTCGGAACAGAGAAAAATTTCCACCATAGGCGAAGTTGAACATTATTCTCTGGGACTTTAAAATCTTTCTGCGGTATAGTTTACTTCTTACACTAAGTTTACTGTACACATAAAATATTCACATCAAATCATGAAGTGCTTTCTGTCATTTTAATATAAATTTATAATACCTTTAAATTAAATTTTATTACTAATTCTTTAGATTTTATTTAAGCATTATTAGCAATATGTCAGTTTGTTTACTTAAGCTCGGTATGCTTAAATATTACCTTTTTCTTAAAATAAGTACTTTATAAATCATTGTTTTCAATCTAATCTATAAAAAAGTTTCTAAAGATAAACAAAGACAGCACTTAATATTAAAATATTACATAGCACTTAAAATTTTCATTTTTTTTTTTTTTACATTCATAAAATTAACAAAACAATAAGACTGAAAGCAGTGATCAAAGAATCAAAATCTAATATATCTTGTTCAAAATGTTAAGCTTGCTGCTTTCTTATTGACCAATCAAAGTGCATATTATAAATTCAGTGGGATAACTCTGAGATTTATTAATCCTCCCTTAAAAAATATCAAATAACTTTAACACAAAGGCATAGCTGCCAACTTGTACGGATTTTTCTCACCACTAAAATTTCATAGAAAATTGTACTTTAAAAAATCGCCGAAATCTAAGAATTTTTAATGATGAAACAAGATAAAAATTTCTATTAAATTTTTGTAGTAACAAAAAATTGTACAAGTTGGCAGCTATGCAAAGGGGGCATTCATTTTGATTAAAGTTACATGATTTATAAATTAAACTCTGGTGAACTGAAACCTTAACACCTTTCAAATGTGAATTTCAAACATGAAAACATTACTCAACTGGTAACAAACAAAGCATGATCATATAAATAAATTTTTAGAGATGGCTATATAAAAAAGCTATATGTGACCAGTTGATTTAAACTTCATGCACTTTTTCTGATTTAAACTTCAAGCACTTTTTCTAATTTAAACTTCAAGCACTTTTTCTAATTTAAACTTCATGCACTTTTCCTAATTTAAACTTCATGCACTTTTCCTAATTTAAACTTCATGCACTTTTCCTAATTTAAACTTCATGCACTTTTCCTAATTTAAACTTCATGCACTTTTCATGATTTAAGGGGACAAGGGACTTTAAAATCCTTAAAAATAAAATTTTTTATTTTTTGTAAATTTCATCTAAATATTATTCAAGGGTACATTATATGCATTATGGCATGCATTTATCACAAAAAAAATTAAAAAAAAAATTATTTTTGAGAAAAAATGGAATTTTACGTGAAAAAAAATAGAGTTTTACACATCATCTTAGAAATCTTCGAAATGCCACCTGTGTCTTCCATATCAATGAAAATCCTTAATATTTTTTATAAAAGTTTGTTTTACATATATAAATAAAATAGAGCATCGAATTTTAAATATTTGAATTTAAAGGTAAAAAAAATTAAAAAAATTGAAATTTTTTCGAAAAAATTTCAAATTTTTCAATTTTTCAATTTTTTTTAACTTTTAAATACAAATATATAAAATTTGATGCTCTATTTTATTTATATATATAAATCAAACTTTTGTAAAAAATATTGGGGATTTTCATCGATATGGGACGCGCAGGGGGCATTTCAAAGATTTCTAAGATGATGCGTAAAACTATTTTTTTCTCAAAAATAAAATTTTTTTTGTGATAAATGCATGCAATAATGCATATAATGTACCTTTGAATAATATTTATGATAAAATTTACAAAAAATAAAGAAAAAATTGAAAAATTTTGAAATTTTTTCGAAAAAATTTCAAAAATTTTTAAAAAAATTTTTTTTTACCTTTAAATTCAAATATATAAAATTCGATGCTCTATTTTGCTTATATATATAAACCAAACTTTAAAAAAATATATTGGGGATTTTCATTGGTATGGAAGATGCAGTGGGCATTTCGAAGATTTCTAAGATTTCACGTAAAATTCCATTTTTTTCTCAAAAATATTTTTTTTTTTTTTTTTTTTTTGTGATAAATGCATGCCATAATGAATATAATGTACCCTTGAATAATATTTAAGGTGAAATTTGCAAAAAATAAAAAAAAATATTTTAAGGTCCCTTGTCCCCTTAAACTACATAAAAGCTTCAGCATGAATGGAACAACAAAAAGATTGAGCCAGAATTTATTTAGTACATTTGCATGTGAAATGCATATATAATAATTAAAAACAGAACAGCAGGGTTTGCTTTATATTGAAAAGTTAACAAATAAATCTCTGAAAAGAGTAGAAAAAGAAAACAAACTTTATTGCAAGTATATCTTTCTTCTATAAAAGAAGAACAGGAAATACAAAACACATTGGCTAATTTATTTAAGAGAAAGTTTAATTACATGCATGCATGAACATGCAGGTTTAAAAATTAGCAAAACTAGATTGGAGTTTGTCTTTAACTAATTTTAAAATTAAATGTCAAAGTGAAGAAATTTCTCTCTTATTTTAAGTGAGCAAAAAAAACTTTAATTTTAAATTGACCAGAAATACAGGATGCACCAGGTATTTGAGAGCACATGTTATAAAAGAAATATCACCCTGTATATCATATTTACAAATATTTTTCTATTATGCATGTAAACATGTTAGGATGTCTAGACACTGAGGAAATGAAGAGACATGCTGTTGGCTCATTGGCTGAAGAACACTACAATTTAGAGATTGCCACATTTTTTAATCTCGACTGGTCATTCGTCTTTAATGTAAGAGAGAACTAACTGAAGACTGCCAAAGTTTCATGTGGCAAATATTTCATGCAGGAAACAACATTGTCAGCAATATGAAATCATCAAGATACTCAAATTCATTGGTCAAGTCGATGAAAATCCTAAAAGATGAGGGCACTTACTATGGAGATGCAGGTTGATGAGGCCACAATCTGATATGGGATTCATGAGGACCTTTGGTTAGAGGTTGTACGTAATGAGGAGAGTATAGTTCTTGCCTAAGAGAAACAGGGATAACCACCTGACCAGAGACAAGTGCCTTCTTAACAAGCTGAACCATCAGGAGGTACCAGGAATGCTCGTTTCTTTTCAACGAGAAAAACTTTGCTCAGTTCAAGAAAGTGAACCGCAAAAATATTGGTGCTGGTGTAAAATCCCCGAAGAGGTTCTGGCAGACATGTGCAGAAAATTTCCAGCCTCGCTGATGATTCTGGAAAGTCCTGAGAAGCAAAGACAATCTGATACCTCCATGTTTCTTTCTTCAAGGTGCCAGAGTCAATGCTGTTGCTTATACCAAGGTGTTAAAGCACTAAATTACTTCTGTAACATGCGGGAGGCCGTACATTTTCTAACAAGACTTTGTGCTATCCCATACAAACCACATTCTTGACGATGTCATCCTCAACTTGTTGACCCCCCAGCTACCCAGATATTAACCGAATGACCTATTAGGTATGTGGTGTAGTAGAAAGGGACTCCAATAGTTATCCACATAACAATGTTGTGGCTCTCAAGATAGCCGTTGCATATTAGACTGGGAGCCGGCAGCACAGACAATCACCTCATCGAGTTCACGGATGAGATTCTAGGATTAGTTAAATCTTGATTCGCATATTAAAATGCAATCGGTCTGCCAAGTCATATCTTGGTGGAAAACACATGAAAACCTGATTTTAGCGGGTGACTCGTAGGTTTAACATTGTGTATTCCTACACCAAAAGGTATGAAAACATGGACGACTGGGAACAGGAAAACATAATGTTAAACCTACGAGCCAGCCGCTAAAATCAGGTTTTCAGGTGTTTTCCACCAAGATATGACTTGGCAGACCGATTGCGTTTTAATATACCAATCAAGATTTAACTAATCCTAGAATTTCATGCGTGAACTCGATGAGGTGATTGTTTGTGCCGCCGGCTCCCGGTCTATATGTAGTAGCAAATGTTAATAACATTCATCTGATCTTTACCTGCAGAGGCAGTTATTGTGGCTGGCAGTTATTTGAATGAATGATGTTACGCAGTGTGTGTGTGGTCACCTGTACAAACAGTTAAAATAAAAATAATGCTCTATCTCTAGTGTATATTCCTGTTTGCAGTCATCGATTTGCTTTCAAATACTTGATTCACCCTGTACATATTTTGAAGTAGGCAAATATAATAAATAAAATCAATGAAAACCAGCAATGCATTTTAAGAAATAAATATCCATAAAAAATACATGATTTTATTTACTTTTACACTTTGTGTTGTTAACATTCAATAATATTAAAACAATTTTAAGAACTGTACATTAGACTTTCCTTATTATACTTGAAAACGAGCTATAATTTGCATTAAAATGAATCTGAATCATTATGAAAAAAAAAGGTATTTATCTTATCATAAAAGTGCAAAATTGAAACAATCAATATTAGATATATATACTGCAGGGAGTGCCAATTATTCAGATGCCACTTAACTGGATTGTCCAATTAACTGGATCGATCAAAGACCATACTTTTTTTCCCCACCTTCTCCAAAATTTTTGAAGTGAAACATCTTTAGGCACTGTAGGGTAAATTCGGCTGGATGTCATAAAAATTAACCGTTAAATAACAATTTCCTAATCCTGAAATAATAAAATTGCCAACAAATGCAAAGAGAACAATGCATAAAATCAACTGTTTCTAGAAGCTAAGAAGTTTCACTTCTAACGTGCAAGAGTCCCGTGCATATTTTTTTTTCCACGAAAATTCCTTTTTCTGAAGGTGGTCGAAAAATTGCTTCTTTTGTCTCTTGGTTTCCTCGGAAAGAGAGACCCTGCCCCTTCCTCTCTCCATTTGCATTTGTTCTGCCCAGTTTCAATGAGGGTGGCAAATACAAAAGGCTGAATAAAAGGATTAAGATTCTCCTTTTTCCAAGAATTAGAGAGGGGAGGAATGTGTTTTCAGTTTCATTTGCTTTTGAAACATGCGCTAGAGTACACATGCTGTTTTTCTAATAAGTTTTGTAGATGTAGGAGGCGTTTTCAAACATGTCTGGAAAAAGTGCAAAAGAGTCATGCTATCATTACATTAAAAAAAATGAGATTGTTAAAAGAGTGAATAAAGGCGAAAACAGAAACAATATACTACTTGAATATGGCATTGGCACATCAACTGTGTCGAATATTAAAAAAAAACTCCAATTTAATTTTAAACTTTGTATCAGTTTTGGACAGAGATGGAGGCAGTGTGAAATGAAAAAGTCGAATTTCGAAGATGTAAATAAAGCATAATATGTTTGGTTTTTGCAAAATCTTTCATAAAGACAACCCAATTTTTGCACATTGCTGTCTAAAAAGGCCCTGATTTAATTGATTTTTGCACGGGCCAGGCTGTGAACTGTGCAAATAAAATTGGGCCAGGCCAAACTTTTAATGAGCCTATATCCCTCGTGTAGATAATCGGCTGTCAAAAATCAACCCAACCCGAACTTTTAATTTTCACAATGGGCTGGGCCGGGTCAAGACAGCTTTCATTCGAGCCGGGCCTAGAAATTCCGACCCGTGCAGACCTATAACACTGACACAATGCACATAGATGAGGAAAGAGAGAGTCTTTGCCAGATGGAGAGTTCAGTTCTGGTATAAGTTGAAAGTCAGCTCATTAAGTTACCGTGGTGTGGAATGAGAAATTTGGATGCAAAGTTTATTATTATTATTAAATTGCTTCACATGTATCATCTTTAATATTACAGTTTATTCTAAAAAAAAAAAAAATGATATTAATTCACAATAACTTCCAAGGACATTCACTTGAGTACATCAGCCAGCATTGTTAATACTCTTAGATGAAGCACAGTAAAAAAAAAAATATTTCAATAAATGTGGTTGTAGTCAGGATCATAATTACTTGAAGGTACCTATATTACAAAAATTACTTATGAAAGAAATGAAAAATCATGACTGTTACCTTGTAATGACAAATAAAATGAAACTGTGTATATGGAAATTGAAATTATTATAACGTTGATTACAAAATATACATTTTAGAAATTTTATACATTAAACATGCTTTTAAAAAATGATAAAACCAATTGAAACATTGCAATCAATCAAATACTAATTGTATAGGATTGAAAATTGCATCTAGTTACATAATGATGGAATTAAACTCACTTCATAACTGCATAGATTTTAATTAATATTTTGATTCAATGCACTGAATCCTTTGACTTAATTATTTTACATTGTAAGAAACTATTGCATTTTGCTTGAAAAACTGGTACAGAAAAAAATCATCTAGATAAAATGTGACGCGGAAAAGTCTTCATATTCTTCATAGAATTAAAAAATACAAAGATACTAGAAGAAACTTGAGCAAATATAAAATTAAAAATATTTAAATAAAATGTGAAATGATTCTAGTATACTTTAAATAATGAATATTTTGCTAGCTTACATGAAAAATTACATAAAGTTACTGCTTGAAGAAAAATACAGTAGTACTGCAAGAGGTTATTGTAATTTGTTCATTTGTCTTTCAGAAAAAAAAAAAACAAAAAAAAAACTGCATTATACATGAAGAATGTAGAAAAAAATGTGAATCAATTATATTCCTTACTTCAGAAAATACACATGGTGAATTTGCATACTGTAATTTTTTGATATTATGCATGAGGTAAGATATGGTTTAATTCAATTTTCAGAAAATCATGTGCTGAATTAGAGCACTAAAATGATTATCTGTTTGCAACACTTAGATGAATTACAGAAAGTGCATGGTTTGTACAGAAAAATATTGAACATCATATTTTATATGGTATATCGAAATGTTAGAAAATGACATTGACTTGAATTCATTTCAATCTGAGTGCACCACTGCATAAATTCATTAATATATCTAAATTTTACTCAGAATAGAAAATATAACAAGAATGCACTTGTTATATTTTCATATAATTAGCATTTTTACTTGCCTCACTGAGCATTTTCAACAAGAATTTTAAGAATATGTGCTGAGGCACGGAACTCTCAAATTAGCATAAATAATGCTAATCAAAGAAAATCTGTTTGCATCAACTGATTATATGTATAAATTTAGACAAACATGTAGATTTTATAAGTTTACTATTTTATTTTTTGTGATATATATATTTCATAATTTTGTAAAAAAAGAATGTCAGTATAAAACTTAAAACTGAAACGTGTGTGAACATTAGCTTCTCAAATAGTATAAACAATACCATAAAAAACTTTCCTTATTAAATAAATTCTTGAATCATTATAACTTTTAGATAACTTGAATTACAGTCGGACCTCTATTTAACGAACCTCTATTTTGTGAATTTCTCTATTTTGCAAACTTTTCCTTGGAACCAAGAACATTTTGCGAATTTCTTCGTAAAATAACCTCCAAATAGCAAAGTGCATTCTCTATTTAACGAACTTTTTCTTGTGATCTAATTTTTTTTTTCTCCCCATTTCTCAAAATATTGCTGGACATTTCAAACTTATTCTTTGTTTAAACAGATTTTATGATGTTCAATGACCTTGAACTGGTTTTACCATGCGCCTTTTTTGTCAGCAATGAGAATTCGGTAAGTACGTAAGACGAAGACGATAATCCCTTAGGGTAACTTAAAAAAAATGTGGATACAGATGAGAAAAAAAGAAGAAATTAACCATGATGTGCTGATTGATGATTGTGTTTCACTCAATTCTGAAATTGAGACCTCAGAAACACTAGCCAAATTGGATATTTTCGACAATGTGAAAAATAAAAACAATACAGGAATGAATTGCGATGAAGACGAATATGATGATGATGGAAATGAACATGATGCAGGAATTAACAAAACTTCGTATGATGAAATGCTAAAATCATTTGAAAGAATCTGATGCAGATTATAGTTAGAAGAAAATATGTATGAAGGGGTTTTTGATGCATTGCAAAGATGCAAGACGCATTATAAGAGAAAGCACTTTAAAAAATAAAAGAAAAACCTCAGGCAAAATTAACAGAGTTTTTCAGAAATTAAATTTAAGGACGCATATGTTAATGTATGGTTAAAATTATTTGTTATAATAATAATAAATACGATAATGTCATTAAAATTCGTTAATTTTAAAGTAAAACTATTTACTTTAAACAGGAAATACAGTGTATTCCTGGACAATGTTTTGTTTTCCTTGCAGATTTCAAAGATTTAAACACATAGAAAAAATGAACTGATGATGGATATTGGTGGGTAAAATAAATAAAAAAAATCGATATAATTTATAAAAAAAAAAGTGATTAATTACTTTTAGTAAAAATATTTAGTGTTTATGAATTTAAAATCTGTTTTGTGTAGTTTAAAGTATTTTGAAAGGTGAATTTCTATTTAACGAATTTTCCATATAATGAACTTTTTTCCAGGATTTAGCGACTTTGTTAAATAAAGGTTCGACTGTATAGATTAATAATGTCTTGAAAAAAATTTAATGGATAATTATTTATATTACTTTTCATGTCGTTCAAAATGTACAAATGTGAATACACTTTCAATCTTCTATCAGCCAGCTTACAAAATAATAAATTATAAAGCGTTTTATGTAATATTGATTATACATAGCATATTTTGAGATATGGACATTTATTTTTTTATGAAAATTGAATATTTCAGTGAAACCTAAAAGCATGTGGTTACACACCCTATATTCTCAAATATTAACAAAGTCATATTTTGCATAATAAACTACTTTCTATCACAACTATGCACTAAATGTGTACTGGCAAATGCACCATTTCATAATATTGTTAGTTCATTTACTATTTATTTGTAATCATTATCAAACATATCATAGTCAATGAATCAGGTTTAGTTGTGAGAAAAGCCGAGTAATGTAAATAAATCAAAATACAGAAGCTGTTTATCTTTTAGAAGACAAGGAAATATGCAGAAGATGGCTGGAACATGTATTTCATTGATGGTTCCTGAAAATGGTTTTGATGAGGGCTCCTAGTATTTCTGAGGATCTCTGTATATTGAGAGTTTCCATCTATGACTGCAATACCATTAATTACTTAAATTATTCTGAAATGAGATTTATTGTAGAGAATAAATATAGTAAATAAAAAGGCTTTAAAGATACATTTCTGTCCTACTACAACCACCAATTTGAGGCTCTTTGATCAGTCTTGGTTGACAAATTCAAATAGACTACTAACTAACAGGCATGAAATTGCAAACAGATGAAAAAAGAAGAAAAGCATGTTAAACAGGAAAAATAAATTTAAAATACTGTACAATCAAAGGTATTTTATTTGCAATAAAATTGTCAATATTTTTATTTAAATCCTACTTTATTTGGTGAAGGGAGAATCAAATTAATAATTTATGCAATTACTATAAGTAATTCTGAAATGAAAGTTTCTATTTTAAGTTTATTCTGATGCAATGTTTAACACAGCAATCCTAAAATTTGAATTCGACAACTAGCTAACATGCTTTCACTCAAAACACCAGTTAATAAAGATGGCAGCTAATGTTTAACCTACCACTCAGCTGCAAGAAAAATCTGGTGAAAACAATGTTGTAGCACATTTTTCGTGATTCTTTGTTGAAACTTGTGTTTTTTCCACACCCCTTTAACACTTACTTGCATTTTCGTGATTTTTAGGTGATCTTTTGATGAAATTCGCAATTTTTCGGCGATCTTTTGATGAAATTTGCGATTCTTCTGCGATCTTTTGACGGAGTTCCCATTTTTTTTGGCAATCTTTAGACAAAATTTCCGCTTTTTCAGCGATCTATAGACGAAATTCCTGTTTTTTCGGCGATCTTTAGGTGAAATTCTTGTCTTTTCGGTGATCTTTTGACGAAATTCACGTTTTTTGGCAATCTTTTGAATAATTCGTTTTTTCGGCGATCTTTTGACGAAATTCGTGTTTCTTCCGCAATCTTTGACAGAATTCGCATTTTTTCCACAATCCTTAGATAGAATTCGTGTTTTTTCTTGATTCTTGGACAAAATCTGTGTTTTTACGCGATCTTTTGGCACAATTCATGTTTTCTCGTGATATTTTGACGAAAGTTGATATTTCTCTGCAACCCTTTGACAAAATCAGCATTTTTTTTTTCCTCACGATTCTATGACAAAATTGTGTTTTTTCCACGATATTTTGTGAAATTGGCTATTTCTTTCTGCTAACGATTGACGGAATTGTTTATTCGGCGATCACTTGTCGAAATTTGTGATATTTTTTATGTCTGAATTTTCAGACTGACGGCCGATTTTTTTAAAATTTCGAAACAAATTATCAATGCGAGAAATGGCAAAAACTCACAAAACGATGAAAATAACAAAAAAGTGGAAAATCGCAGATCCACGGAAGAATCTCATGCCTGAACTAAGCAAGCATGTGAATCACACAACAGTGGCAAATAGTAACAAGAGCTTTACCAGTGAGCATGCACTTGCCAAAACATACCGCCAAGCAGGTGGGTGCAAGCATTACTTAACATGACATATGCTAGAGGTGGAACAAAAGACTGCATTAGGTGAAATGACAGCAATTTTATCAGAGAGAGGAAAAACAGAAAAGCTGAATTTTCAATGGTACAAAGTACTTACGCAAAACGTTCAAACAGCAACAGTAATTAAGAGCTAAGGATATTACTGTTAAATAACTGTTACAAATGGAGGGGTGGACCAAATAAAAGTTAATGTATTGGAAAATGGGAAAGGGTGTTTATAGCTGAGAATTAAAGAGTTGAGGAGATTACAAGCATATATATCAAAGATTAAAAATATGATATATTTACTCGCAGAAGAACTAGGAAAAAAACTGTAAGATACACTGAAAACATGAAACAAAAAAAAACTACAAACAGGATGAAGGAAGCACTTACCAAAGTATGAGAAGGGAAAACAAACTTTAACAAAAATACCAGTGATGAATATTCGAAACAAGGATGGCAGAGATCATCATATACAGGTGGCACTACAAGGGAACATATGATACCCGACAGCTGAGTAACTATGTAAATCATCAGTACAAAGTGCAGACATACACGATAAAAAATCATATAATTGCAAATTACAGGATATATGCTACCTATATACAAAAAGAATTTCAATATGAAAAATAAAATATAAATAAAAGGAATCTATACTAATAAAAGAAAATTTCCCCCTGAGTGTCTGTTGGCAATGACTATGAAAATCTACCATGCACAGAGCTGAAAATTTGTATGAAGAGAGTCGAAGATGTGTCCTGATGGACCTGAGGTTCAGATTAAATTTTTTAAAAATATTAAGCTGATATTATAAACTTGACAAAAAGCAATCTTTTTTGCAAATCGGCATGTGTGTATACTCAGTCCCTGCTTTACGGGGAAGAAAAGAAGAGCCAATGTTTTTTTTTGGGGGGGGGGGGGGCTGTATGTTTTAATGCTCATCGGCCAAATCATTTGGAATATAGAAAAATGGAAGACAGACAGTCTTAAATTTTGTATGTTTATGTCTTAAATGCCACAATCATTAAAAAAAAAATTTGTTAAACCTTTTTAAAAAAAAATCAAACAGGGTCATTTTCTCGATTGACTATTTCTCTTTTTTGGCAATGCTCACCTAGGTCTCGATTGCAGAGGTAGCGATTCACAAAAATACCTATTTCAAGCTGAGACCTTCTTTTTGACAGTGTAATTGGTTTTGAAAAATACAAATTTAAACACTTTCGAAAAAATTTGCGAGTGAAGGTCACTTCACATATCTAGAAGATGATCTTTTCCCTGTGCTAAAAGAAACTAAATGTCAGTATTTCAACAAAATTTTTGGGAGATATCAGCAGACTGGATTTACATCACATATAAAAATTTTTAAACTTTCGTAATGAGCAGAGGTATTTTTTCACAAAATATTAAATACGGAAGTTTTATTTATTACCATTAAAATTTCAGACAGTTTGGATGATGAGAATTTTTTTTTTTTTTTTTTGTATTAAAAACCCCAATGCAAACAACACCACAAAAAAGTGAGAACATAGGCTGCAAAAACTGCTAATCATCTATTTCAAAAAGTTTAGACAACAAAAACTATTTTTTTTTAAATCTATGAAATGGCCCTTTATAAAAAAAACCAAGGAAATGTCATATCATGAGTGTTTTTACCATTAAATATTTTTTCGTGAATTTTTCATTAAAAAATATAAATTCATACAAAATCACCTTAGAGATACAAAATTTATTTATAAATTCAAGGTTTATTTAAGGTTATTATCATGGGCCGACGAGTCAGCTAGTAAAAAATAAAAGACTAAAAAAAAGGAAATAGTACTACAATAAAATGGGAATGTTATGAAAATATCATAATAATACTAAAAGTATGTAAAACCTTGTATTTATAAAACAGGGCAATTAATATGAATGTGATTCATATGTATCATGATTCATATTTTTAAAATCAAAACAAATAACCATATAGTTGTCAAACTAATTATAAAATATAGTATGAGCTCATTAATATAATGTAAACTACTGCAAACAAGGGTGTAGTGAAGGGTATACAGAGTTACATGTTGTATACCTTCTGGCTATTTTAAAGAAGCTCTGTATACCCTCTGTTTCTCAAATAAAGTTATAGCATCTATCCTAGTTATGAACACTCATAACTCTAGTGTATACCTTCTGCCTACAGCATACCCTCTGTTTTCTTTTACAATGACAACACTGACTGCAAACGTATCCAATATAGAGATTTATTGGAAAAGTAAGCATGCATATTTAAAATTTAATATTTTATGTTTACTTATATGTTAGCATAGTAATAGGATGCAAAATAAAGAAAAAAAATTATTTTGCGATATACAATTACATATAAGTGTATTTCAAAAACTTATAAAAAAGAAATACAAATTAAAATTACACACAAAATACTTCTAAATTTAAGAAAATTTTTAAAGGAGAAGCAAGAAATTTTATTACATGGTATGAAATTTAATTCCTACTTTACCACTAACAACAACAAAAAAAGGTCGAACTGAAAACAAAATTATGTATCACTTTTGTATGATACATTAAAATGGGATGTAAAAATTATATGACAAAACTAAAAAGTTGATGTATCCAATACAATTTTATATGACAAACAAATTACATCTTTATTTTGAAAATGGAAAAAAAAATAACCAAACATTTTCAAATGACAAGAAATTAGTTGTATGATAATATTAAGATCTATACACACGAAATAGTAAACTTATAAAAAGAAAATTAAATGTCATTCATGTCTACTAAGATTGAGATGCAACATGAAGTCACAACCAAAAAATATATATACAGTGGATCCACTTAAGATGTTCACTGTTAATATGTGACCCTGCTTAATATGCAGATTTTCTCCAGTCCCTTGAACATTGCCTATAATTGCTAATGGAAAAATATCATGTTTAATACGCGAATGGTTATTGAGCAATCCCGCTTAATATGAGAATGGTTATTGTGTAGTCCTGCTTAATATGAGACTGATTTTCAGTCCTTTGAGACAAAAAATCACTCTTAAGATGCTAACTCATAAAACAAGATGCAAATTCCTTCTCTCTTCTCCAGAAATACCAATTTAGTGGATTTTTTAAACCACTGTTTCTGAATAGTAATATTTGCTTCATTAGATAACAAATTAATTAAGGCAAACATTACTAATCTGAAATACTGGTAGACATTTGAATTACACCCCCCCCCCCCTATATTAGCAACACTTCAAATCTTCTTTAATTCCACGTCCAAACTTTGTTGCTCACTTTGTGTATGTTTTTACTATAGTAGAGACAGATAGACAAATTCAGGATGTTCAGATACGTCATAAAAATTGTTATGATTAGAGATGTTGTGTTATAGTGAGGTTTTAAATGTACATTTATATATCACTGCAATGTTTTATAATGCATGTTATAGACAAAAAAAAAAAAAAAAAAAAAAAAAGAAACCCATGAAGATTAACCACTTCAATGTTTGCCCTGAGGTAAGTCGAGGGTAAAAGCACTGTCTCCCTATACCCATTGCTGGTGAAGTGGTTAAACAAATATGACTGAAGAAGTATATAATTTTTTTATATTTTCTATGCTTTTTTTACATTTTGCTATGCTATCAATAATTTTTATTACAAATATTAATAAGGATAGTTTTTTCTTATTATATTAAAATTGAATGACAGATTATAATGGTACTCATTATCACAAGTACTAAATATGATTTTAATAACTCAGTTGTGCTTCAAAGATTTAACTTTTTTTCTTTGTGTAAAAAATTTAGTCTAGCAAGAAAATAATTCTATTGTTTTATTTTTGGTTGTAACCTATTAATTGACAAGAAAGCCGTGTTTGAATCCATATTTATTTTCAGTTATTATTTCAGTCGGTCCTATAAAAAGAAACAATGTGTTAAAGTTGAATACAGTTAAACTTTAATCTAAGTATAGTAAAAGTAACAATTTTCGACCATAAAGATATAAATGAAAGCTCTAAAGTTCATTTAGATGATTAGATGTGTAAATGTTCAGGCAATATTATACAAATCATGTTTAATACATGACTTTTGTCTACTCCCTTGAAACGTGTCTTAATCGGGTTCCACTGTATATACAAAAAATTAAGCTACTTGTTATATTTCAAATTTAAGGTAACCTTTGCATGCAAAGCACAAATTATCACACAAACATTTTACCGTAACATGTATCATAAAAATCATGGGATAGTTATTTAAAAATAGATATTTTTAACAAAACTGAAAAAGAACTACAGAAATTAAACATACTGATAAAAACAAAATTGTTATAACTGAAAAAAAGGAAAAAATGAATTATGAAAATATGTACAGAACAAACTACCTGCAGATTTGCCTAGTACAATAATTTGCACTATATATGACGACCACAATCACCTACAATGGAACAAGGAATGGGAACTGTGATGGAAGTTGGGAAGGGCTGAAAAAGAAAAGAGATTATAAAATGAGTCACAAAATATTTTTTATTGGAGGGGAGGAGGCTTGTTTTAGTTGATTAAGAAATACTATTGTCCTTGTTTATGCAAGGAAAAGTCCCATGAGGGAGAAAAAGAGCCCCATTAAGCCAAAAATAAAGACTGGTGAGGTCTGGTTCCTTGCATCAATTGATTCTGCCAATAAAATATTTCACTAGATCATCTGGTTAAACATGTGTGACATCAAGATGGAAAATCACTAAGAGACATAGGGAATTGAATACGGTACTTACAGGATCCACTAAATATCTGTATGTCGGCATCTGGAGAATTATGTTGAATTTAGTTGCAGAGGTCATGCCATGAGATGTGTTGCAATAGTTGTGGAATCAACTAAAATTCTTACATCAGCTCACATGAGAATGGAACTATCAGAAGTTGCTATATTATAAGAATTAACTAGTTTAAAATTATTAATTTTTTAAAAATTTTGTTGTTTTTTTTCTCATCAAAATATTATATGATTGATCCGCCATGGCTGAAACTGCCACCCGTGCAGACCTAGCCCAGCCTGCAGACTGGCACCATGAAGGCAAAATTTCAAACAGTCAAGGTGGGAGAATTAGGACAATTTTTTTTCAATGAGCCAGGCCGGGCTGAGAAAAAAAAATTAGGTAGGACAACAGGCCCATTGTAAAAATTTAAATGAAGCTGATAAAATATGAACCATTTTCAATAGATATGACTTTCGAGAGAATAAGTATAAATGTGCATCATGAACCGATGCTAGTTTGACATCAATAAGGTCTAGCATAGAGGTACATCGTGTCTGAGTCCAGGCTTATTTTTTTTCAGTAGACTCATGCCAGGCTGAGATCAGGCTTACATTTTTCTTCTACATAGTCGAGCTGGGCCGGAACTGGACTTAATTGATACCAGGTTGTGTCGGGCAGGCAATATGTTTCGTAAAAATATTAATAGCGATAATGAACTTCTGTTAACAGAACTTTTGAAAATATGCCATAAGCTGGTTCTCAAATTCGCTGCTCAACAATCAGAAACTTTCTGACACATTTTTAACTATAAAAGCATAAAATTGACAGATCTGACTATCGAAGCAATTTGGAATCAAGTAGCATTTTCTATATTTTTATAAACAAATTACTTATCAAGTTATAAGCAATTCTTGTCATGTGGTGGCAGGTTTTCTCCTGTTTTTCCATGCTATCACAACCAGAAATTCGATTCAAAACACTAACTTTGACACTATTAATGAAAGATCTATGGCCCTCTATTGAAAAATGGATTATGCCATTTGATACCATAGTTTCTGAGTAAGACCACCTGCCAATCTTATGCATTTCCGAAAAAAACTGAATTCAGAAATGTGTGAGAATGTAGCTCCTTTGGATTTGAGGAAAACCTTTCTTTCTTTCTAACCGATGACCAGCCCCCTACCTGCCGGGTTGCCCCAGCTTAACGGGTTTAGTACCTGGCATCAGGCGAAAGACCACCTAGTCGCCGCAAAGCGACAATAAACCTGACATCATTGCCTTGATCATCATCCTATCTGCAGTGCCTACTGCTCGTTTGTGTATACTTTGTTTTGCCGGTTACATAACATTATATCCTGTTGTTTGGCACCTGCACATTGCTACACAAGTTGGTCTCGTAATTTAGAACCTTGATCAGATAATGAGACCTTCACCTGACAAGGCACCTCCAGAGGTATAATTCACAGGTAACTTGGAGGACTTTGCACCCACGACGGATTTTACATGCACCAGGCGCCATTAGCATGCATGGCGGATTATAGCCAGCAGTAGGCCTTGATTCCGCGACCTTAGCTGCGGATTCGATGCTCTGCCAACTGGGCCTCCGCTGCCTGAACTACTTCTGATTGACCTGGGGTTTAGAAGCAGACTTGTCGTAAGAAAATGGATTTTGGTGGGAGGTGGGGAAGCAAAAAAGAAAAAAAATGGAGCGCCGCAGATAGACAAGTTGCACCGAAAGTTAATTTTGGGCCGAAATACTAGGCAAACATAACGATGCAGGGGGATGAGACTCTGCCTATCTACCGTACCCCACTGCATACAAACTGGCTAAGTAGACTTCCCACTGGAGTGGGTCTGGTAGCTTGTGCAGGCTATAGCCTATGTGCAACTACGAATAATAAAGAGGCCGCAGTCAAAAAAAAAAAAAAAAAAAACCTGAAAGGGAAAGGTGTTAGCTTGTACATGTTATTACACTTAAAACTTACTTATAGCTATTTACTTAACTATCATTTATTATATATATTGTTTTAATATTATCCTATAGCACTAGGCCACATTAAACTAACTAGAGTAATTTACTTTAGATTACTTAAATATTGCCTGGCTATTTAAAATGAATTTATATTTTAACCATTTCTAATATTAGAATCAGGATTTTATTTATTTATTATTATTGTTATTTTTATATTAGCTTATGGCAAGTTAACTATGAATTGGCATACTATTACTTAGCTAGGAGGGAATTGATAGGAGACTAACGAGCTGACCTAGTGAGATTAATGTACTAATTTCTAATTGAGCTAGCTGCTTGAGGTTGTAACTTAGACATAAACTATGGGGGTTGGGTTTGGGTTTGACCTAAATTAACATTTAATTTAATAATTCATTATATTTGTCTAGTATAATATGCTTATCTCACCCAGTGGACTTGTTCTTCTGAGGAGGTTTCCTTGTCTTGGTATTTGGTCACTGTCGTGGTGGTTGTCTTTTTAATATTTTGACATATTCTTCTGGGTCTTTTCCTTTTCCTTGATTAGATATATGCTTCTCACATACTGTGAGATGCTTGTCGCTATCGTCTTAATAAATGACAGAGAAACATTTTCACAACTCTACTTTTTATTATACAGATTTTAAATTTATGATGTTTTTAGTCCTCTTTTATTATTTTGTTCTAAACTACATTAATTTTTTAAAGAATCCTTATTTGAATGTGGTAAAGCTAAGAGTTTAATTCATTTTAAT
The DNA here is from genome assembly GCA_963932465.1 of Maratus speciosus. Taxonomy (NCBI): domain Eukaryota; kingdom Metazoa; phylum Arthropoda; class Arachnida; order Araneae; family Salticidae; genus Maratus; species Maratus speciosus. The sequence continues at coordinate 477,347,362 of OZ010796.1, forward strand.
CTAAATGCACCACTGCATAAATTCATTAATATATCTAAATTTCACTTAGAATAGAAAATATAACAAGAATGCACTTGTTATATTTTCATATAATTAGCACTTTTACTTGCCTCACTGAGCATTTTCAACAATAATTTGAAAAATATGTGCTGAGGAACATAACTCTCATATTAGCAAAAACAATGCCAATCAAAGAAAATTTTTGCATCAACTGATTATATGGATAAATTTACACAAACATTTAGATATTATGGGTTTACTATTTTATTTTTTGTGATATATACTTCATTATTTTGTAAAAAAAAATTGAGAATGTCAGTATAAAACTTAAAACTGAAACGTGTGTGAGCATTAACTTCTCAAACAGTATAAACAATATCATTAAAAACTTTTCTTATTAAATATATTCTTGAATCATTATAACTTTTTGATAGCTTGATTATATATTAATAATGTCTTGAAAATTTTTTTATGGATAATTATTTATACAATAGATTCTGAAATCTGCAACCCTAAAATCCACACATCAGTGCAGATGTAAACAATGAAACTTTCAGTTCAGATATAGGGACAAAATTACAGAATTTTTTAGCTTTATATCATTCTGTAGGTATTTTAATATGTAATTCTTGATAATATGACTGAACTTATGGTTTCTCATGAAGAAAATATACATTTATTTCTGAAAAAAATATTGCTGATATCATTGGTAGTCACAATCTTTTTACTAAATATATTTATATATTACTCAAGCCTTTTTTGGTTATTAAGAGTGGCTAAACCTGAAATAAAACTTCCTTACTTTATGATTTTTATGTGAATTAATTGGGTACCTTTATGAGGAAAGTTTCATTGAATAATTCAAGGAAAATGTATCTCATCTTTATTATGTATATTTAATTATACATTATTATTTTTTTACTTGACCTTTACTTTTAATAATTTAATCATTTTTAAAATTATCTTACTTTTTATCATTTTAATTTATTACTTTACTTAATTATTTTGATACTTTACTAAATTGCAAGATTCCTTATAACTTTGATAGCATTATTACATTCAAATTACTGTTTAAAAATGTAAACAAAGCAATGACCAGAAATCTGCACAACCTCTGGTCCCAAGCTGTGCAGATTTGAGGGAGTCTACTGTATTACTTCACACGTGGTTCAAAATATACAAAATGTGAATACACTTTCAATCTTCTATCATCAAACTTACAAAATAATAACACTGTAAAGTGTTTTATGTAACATTGATTATAAACATCATATTTTGAAATATGGAGCTGTATTTTTTATGAAAATTGAGTATTTCAGTGAAATCCAAAAGCATGTGTTTACACACTATATTCTTAAATATTAACAAAGCCTATACTATAATAAAGCTAATAAACTACTTTCAATCACAACTATGCACTAAATGTGTTCTGGCACAATGCACTATTTCATAATATATATATAGTTAGTTCATGTAATATTTATTTGCGATCATAATCAATTATATAGTCAATCAGTCAGGTTTAGTTGTAATAAAAGTCAAATAATGTAAATAAATCAAAAGACAGAACATTTTTTTTCTTTTAGAAGACCAGGAAATATGTAGAAGATGACTAGAACATGTAAGTTATTGATGATTCTTGAAAATGTTGTTGATGAAGGCTCCTAGTTTTTCTGAGGATTTCTGTATATTGAGAGTTTTCCTCTATGACTTGCAATAACCTTAATTACTTAAATTATTCTGGAATGAGATTTATTGTAGAAAATAAATATAATAAATTAAAGTGCTTTAAAGAAACATTTTCTGTCCTACTACAGCATTAAAATTTGCATGCCTGTGGACTATACCACCAATTTAACCTGGCAGGATGTGCGCCGTGAAATGTAACATGAGCACGGGCATGGGGTGTTAGCACACCCCAAGCATATTAAATGGCATAAATATGGAAAAAAAAACTTTAGAATTCTGTCTGTTAGTGAAATTCATGATAATTACACTCTTTCTCGTGAAAAATGATAATTGAAATGTTAAATTATCATTAATTAAAAAAAAATAATAAACAATAAATTAAAAGCACTCACTGACAGCAGACTAATATTTTCAGGCGTGGGGTCTCAAAACACCATGCACCCGTCCTGCCGTGTCAAGGGTATCTGACCAGCAAGGGTCAGACTACAGACTCCAAACAGACTACAAACTAAGCAAGCATGTGAAGTACACAACAATGCTGAAAAGCATCAAGAGCTTCACCAGTGAGCATGCACTTGTCAAAATATACCACCATGTAGGGAGTTGCAAGTGTTACTTAAATGTGATATATACTAGAGGTGGAGCAAAAGCCAACATAAGGTGAAAAGACCTTAGTTTCAAATCTGTGGCAAATGAATGATGATCAGAGAAGGGGAAAATATAAAAGCTGATTCAAGCAATGGCACAAAGTACTTAAAAGCTGAAACAGCAACAATAGTAAGAGATAAATGAAAATCTTAAAAGAATGTTACTGATAAATAAATGGGTAATTTAAAAATTAATTACTGAAAAATGGGAAAGAATAGTTGAAACTGAGAACTAAAGGGCTGGAGAGATTAAAAACAAATATATCAAAAGATGACAGTAGGGCTCAACCCCTTAACATTACCAATGAACATTGACAATCTAAATTATTTTTCTAATATTCAGTTATATTTAAATATGAAAAATCTGTGGCATTTTTACATCACATACGTAATTTAATTTTCTGGAAAATGGAAGGATGAAAAGGTAGACAAAAGATAACAACTGACTATAATCATATTTGAATAAATTTTACTGAATAAAAGAGTTGTTTGATACCTTCTCACCTAAATATATCTGAAATTTTATTGTGTGAAGCAATGAGGATAAAAACTGTAAACGAATATGAAATAGGAAGTGTAAAAAATTATTAACTCCTTAAAAGAAACAGTGTATAATATCTCTTACAGACAATATCATAATTATGGAAAAACATTAAAACATGCAACAACAGTAGAGTATTTTATAATATATATATTTGCAAAACTGTTGCTAAAATCATTTACTCTTAAGCCTTATATTTTTCAGAATTTGTTACTATTATAATATTTATGCATATGCACATATTTAATAACTCAACAAAACTGTAAAAATACCTCATTTGTACTGGCTTAAAGCAGTTACATTAGATACAATTATTCATATTTACATAAAATTTTATGCAATTTAGTACTGGCATGCCAACCAGAAAGTATTTAATAATGCTGTAAAAAACATATCCTGTGGTTGTACTCTTATACTATCCAGTTATACAAATTTCAACAACAAAGAATTTTAAAGAACACTAACATGTAGTACCAACAAAATTTATCTTTACCTATAATTAAAGGGAGGGAGATTTGCATCTAAAAGGCCAAAAAAAGGGTGTTTTTTAGCTTTTTATTTTCTGGCAAAGGAATAAAGATTTCAGCTCCAGGTTTATTGTATGTTATTTTTTATCATTTTAAGAACATTTCAAAAAATTGTTAATTAAAAAAATATATGATGTGACTCGAGTTGCATGGGTGGATGTAGCATGCATGCCGTGCACTTCCAATCAGTAGGATCTGATAAATCACCAGAGTCATTTTCCATCAATTTTCGTTAAGGATTATGAAAATAGATAATATTGTCTGGAGCTTCAAGCACTTTGAGGCCAATAAGTTGAAAATCAACTAAGTGGCAGCCATTTAAAAAAAGGTCTATTTCTGATCCCCTTTTTCACACTTCAGTGTGCTTCTAAAAATATTTATTTTTTATAAAAATGGCTGAAAGTGACCCAAGCTCCAATAAATTATTTTACCTTTAATAAAAAAAATTAGCAAGAAGGTTTAATAGTTTTTGTGTTCTGATCCTTCCGAGTTTGAAAAAAATAATTTTGCATAAAATGTGCTCATAGTGCTCCAAAACAATGTATGGATGCATTGAACTAAAGCACTAAATAACAACTAAAGTACTTTGAATTCGGCCAGATTGTTTCACAGGTATAATCTAAACATTATAGGGAATAGAAAAAGGTGTAAAAAAAAAAAAAGCTTTTTTCAACCGAAAAAAAAGCAAATCTCCACTTAATAATAAAACAATGTTAAGCCACATTACAAATAAATAGCTGCTCTCACCTTGAATTTTCCCAATAGGGTTAGATATTATATGACTATGCCACTAAAGTTCTGCTCTTGGTCAGGTTTCAATAATATCACTAATATTTGGAGTCACATTTCATATTTTATTTCTTGCAAGGATGTGTGTAATGCTTTCTATAACTAGGCCATCATACCCACAAATAAGTTCATTTATTTTTTATAAAAAAAGCTGAAAGTGACCCAAGCTCCAATAAATTATTTTACCTTTAATAAAAAAAATTAGCAAGATTGGTTTAATAGTTTTTGTGTTCTGATCCTTCCGAGTTTGCGTAAAATGTGCTCCTAGTGCTCCAAAACAATGTATGGATGCATTGCATTAAAGCACTAAATAACAACTAAAGTAGTTTGAATTCGGCCAGATTGTTTCACAGGTATAATCTAAACATTATAGGGAATAGAAAAAGGTGTTAAAAAAAAAAAAAAAAGATTTTTTCAACTGAAAAAAAAAGCAAATCACCACTTAAAAATAAAACAATGTTAAGCCACATTACAAATAAATAGGTGCTCTCACCTTGAATTTTCCCAATAGGGTTAGATATTATATGACTATGCCACTAAAGTTCTGCTCTTGGTCAGGTTTCAATAATATCACTAATATTTGGAGTCGCATTTCATATTTTATTTCTTGCAAGGATGTGTGTAATGCTTTCTATAACTAGGCCATCATACCCACAAATAAGTTCATTTATCACACTTCATATACAACATACAGAAATCAACAGCAACATTTAAAATAAATTTCATAAAATAATAATTTCATAAAATTAAAATGTTAAACTTTGGCATTTTTCCACACACTACTGTGAGTGCTCCAAAGCTATACTAACTCTCAGTCTCATTGCCATTACCACTTATTCAAATTTCAGCAGCAAGAGAGAAACAAAGTAGATATATAGGCAATGTTGGTTTTGTCTCTTTGGACAACAACTCTTACATGACTCCTTTATGAAAATTTAAGAAGGCTAACTTCTTTAACTAAGTTATGTTGTGCAATGGCTATGAGTTCCTCAGCATTATCATAACTGTCAACATGTACGATTTTTTCTTAACACTAAAATTCAGTAACAAATTTTGTCTAATTTAAATGCCAAAATCTAATGATTTTTAACAATTAAATAAGACAATTTTTTTTTTTTCAATTTAGTGGTAACAAAAAACAGTACATGTTGGCAGCTATGCATTATGCAGAACTACTATTCGAAAAATTATTTGAAATAGTTGCATACTATGGTCAATTTAGTAGCAAAATAGTTGAAGATACAATTATAAACATTCAGACAACAATTTATGCAATTTAGTACCGGCATGCCAACCAGAAAGTATTGAATAATGCTGTAAAAAGAAAAAAAAATTCAACATATCTTGTGCTGGTACTCTTATACTATCCAGTTATACAAATTTGAACCACAAAGAATTTTAAAGAACACTAACAGGTAGTATCAACCAAATTTATCTTTACCTAAAATTAAGAGGGGGGGGGGGGGGGAGATTTGCCTCTAAATGGCCAAAAAATGGGTGTTTTTTAGCTTTTTCTTTTCTGGAAAAGTAATAATGATTTTAGCTCAGGTTTATTGTATGTTATTTTTTGTCATTTTAAATACATTTCAAAAATTTTTTAATAAAAAAAAATTTATGATGTGGCTCGAGTTGCATGGGTGGATGTAGCATGCATGCTGTGCACTTCCAATCAGTAGGATCTGATAAATCACCAGAGTCATTTTCCATCAATTTTCGTTAAGGAATATGAAAATAGATAATATTGTCTGGAGCTTCAAGCACTTTGAGGCCAATAAGTTGAAAATCAAATAAGTGGCAGCCATTTAAAAAAAAAGGTCTATTTCTGATCCCTTTGTTCGCACTTCAGCGTGCTTCTAAAAATATTTATTTTTTATAAAAATGGCTGAAAGTGACCCAAGCTACAATAAATTATTTTACCTTTAATAAAAAAAATTAGCAAGATTGGTTTAATAGTTTTTGTGTTCTGATCCTTCCGAGTTTGCATAAAATGTGCTCCTAGTGCTCCAAAACAATGTATGGATGCATTGCACTAAAGCACTAAATAACAACTAAAGTAGTTTGAATTCGGCCAGATTGTTTCACAGGTATAATCTAAACATTATAGGGAATAGAAAAAGGTGTTAAAAAAAAAAAAAAAAAAGATTTTTTCAACCGAAAAAAAAAGCAAATCACCACTTAAAAATAAAACAATGTTAAGCCACATTACAAATAAATAGCTGCTCTCACCTTGAATTTTCCCAATAGGGTTAGATATTATATGACTATGCCACTAAAGTTCTGCTCTTGGTCAGGTTTCAATAATATCACTAATATTTGGAGTCACATTTCATATTTTATTTCTTGCAAGGATGTGTGTAATGCTTTCTATAACTAGGCCATCATACCCACAAATAAGTTCATTTATCACACTTCATATACAACATACAGAAATCAACAGCAACATTTAAAATAAATTTCATAAAATAATAATTTCATAAAATTAAAATGTTAAACTTTGGCATTTTTCCACACACTACTTTGAATGCTCCAAAGCTATACTAACTCTCAGTCTCATTGCCATTACCACTTATTCAAATTTCAGCAGCAAGAGAGAAACAAAGTAGATATATAGGCAATGTTGGTTTTGTCTCTTTGGACAACAACTCTTACATGACTCCTTTATGAAAATTTAAGAAGGCTAACTCCTTTAACTATGTTATGTTGTGCAATGGCTATGAGTTCCTCAGCATTATCATAACTGTCAACATGTACGATTTTTTCTTAACACTAAAATTCAGTAACAAATTTTGTCTAATTTAAATGCCAAAATCTAATGATTTTTAACAATTAAATAAGACAATTTTTTTTTTTCAATTTAGTGGTAACAAAAAACAGTACATGTTGGCAGCTATGCATTATGCAGAACTACTATTCGAAAAATTATTTGAAATAGTTGCATACTATGGTCAATTTAGTAGCAAAATAGTTGAAGATACAATTATACACATTCACACAACAATTTATGCAATTTAGTACCGGCATGCCAACCAGAAAGTATTGAATAATGCTGTAAAAAGAAAAAAAAATTCAACATATCTTGTGCTGGTACTCTTATACTATCCAGTTATACAAATTTGAACCACAAAGAATTTTAAAGAACACTAACAGGTAGTATCAACCAAATTTATCTTTACCTCTAAATGGCCAAAAAATGGGTGTTTTTTAGCTTTTTATTTTCTGGAAAAGTAATAATGATTTTAGCTCCAGGTTTATTGTATGTTATTTTTTGTCATTTTAAATACATTTCAAAAATTTTTTAATAAAAAAAAAATATATGATGTGGCTCGAGTTGCATGGGTGGATGTAGCATGCATGCTGTGCACTTCCAATCAGTAGGATCTGATAAATCACCAGAGTCATTTTCCATCAATTTTCGTTAAGGAATATGAAAATAGATAATATTGTCTGGAGCTTCAAGCACTTTGAGGCCAATAAGTTGAAAATCAAATAAGTGGCAGCCATTTAAAAAAAAGGTCTATTTCTGATCCCTTTGTTTGCACTTCAGCGTGCTTCTAAAAATATTTATTTTTTATAAAAATGGCTGAAAGTGACCCAAGCTCCAATAAATTATTTTACCTTTAATAAAAAAAATTAGCAAGATTGGTTTAATAGTTTTTGTGTTCTGATCCTTCCGAGTTTGCATAAAATGTGCTCCTAGTGCTCTAAAACAATATATGGATGCATTGCACTAAAGCACTAAATAACAACTAAAGTAGTTTGAATTCGGCCAGATTGTTTCACAGGTATAATCTAAACATTATAGGGAATAGAAAAAGGTGTTAAAAAAAAAAAAAAAAAAAGATTTTTTCAACCGAAAAAAAAAGCAAATCACCACTTAAAAATAAAACAATGTTAAGCCACATTACAAATAAATAGCTGCTCTCACCTTGAATTTTCCCAATAGGGTTAGATATTATATGACTATGCCACTAAAGTTCTGCTCTTGGTCAGGTTTCAATAATATCACTAATATTTGGAGTCACATTTCATATTTTATTTCTTGCAAGGATGTGTGTAATGCTTTCTATAACTAGGCCATCATACCCACAAATAAGTTCATTTATCACACTTCATATACAACATACATAAATCAACAGCAACATTTAAAATAAATTTCATAAAATAATAATTTCATAAAATTAAAATGTTAAACTTTGGCATTTTTCCGCACACTACTTTGAGTGTTCCAAAGCTATATTAACTCTCAGTCTCATTGCCATTACCACTTATTCAAATTTCAGCAGTAAGATAGAGACAAAGTAGCTAGAATAGGCAATGAAGGTTTTGTCTCTTTGGACGATAACTCTTACATGACTCCTCTATGAGAATTTAAGAAGTCTAACTCCTTTAACTATGTTATGTTGTGCAATGGCTATGAGTCCCTCAGCATTATCATTACGCTCAACATGTATGATTTTTTCTTGGCACTAAAATTCAGTAACAAATTTTGTCTAATTTAAATGCCAAAATCTAATGATTTTTAACAATTAAATAAGGCAATTTTTTTTTTTTTAAATTTTAGTGGTAACAAAAAACAGTACATGTTGGCAGCTATGCATTATGCAGAATTGCTATTCCAAAAATTATTTGAAATAGTTGCTTTGTTAGCCTTCAAAGCTAAAAATAGTTGCATACTATGGTCAATTTAGTAGCAAAATAGTTGAATATAAAGTATTATCTGAAATAGTATAGATAAGGATAGCTAGTGATTTTCCTTTTACAAATCTTTGCACTTTTTCCTGATCAGTAATACAAGACACACAAATTCAATATTGTTTTTACAGTATTATCCTATTGTTATCTAACAAAATTATTAAAAGTAATTCCATTCTAGTTTTCATGACATTTAAATTTGCTATAACTTTTGTATCAAAACATAATACAGCTCTTGTTAGTCACTGGTATAATGAGGATATTTCTAGCATTTGGTTAATAAATTGATAAAATTTTTACCATATCCTTTGCTTTTATGTAAAAATTCTTATGTTTGGCAATGATAGATTCTACGATCAATCGAAAGACCAATTAATTATAAGATTTTGAAAATTTGGGAGCATAATTTCCAACAGATTATTTAAAAAATAAAGACAAATGTGGTGTCTTTCTGACAACTAAACTTAGTCTAAAATAATTTTTTTTAAATGTGCTCTAACAAATGCAGCAAAATGTTTTGGAGTGCCTCCCCCCCATGCACCTTGCATGGAAAAAAGGGAAATGAGGTGAAGAAACTGGAAAAGTGTACATTTCAGAAATGTCCACCTTTTTCACACCTACTTGCTGATATTAAAAATTCCATGAAATTCATTGCTTTTCATAGATTCAAAGACCTCCCCATGAATTTTTTTAAAAATTGTCTCCTTACTCCTTTACCAACCTCTAATATTTTATAAAATTTCTGGTCTTCAGTTTCTATAAATTTCAAGATTTGGATATCAGTCACTAAGTAACATGGTAAAAAAAAAGTAATGTTGAAAAGTACCTTTTGCTAAATCAGATGGTGTATTTATTGCGCAATCACAATATCAAAAGTTAGTCATTTTTTTCATGTTTTCCTTTCAGGAAACCAAGTGGTAACACTAAAATGAAGTTATGAGAAAAATCAATCAAAATAAGGAAAAAGCTGTTTAGTGCAGGTCATGAGCATCTGGACTTGTTTATACATATACATTTACACAATTGTGCATTAAAATTGTACTGGAATGGTCATTTTTTTTTAAATTCATGTTTCACATTTCTTACAGATATTGCAATATTTATTGGGAAAAGATGGCATAAATTTTTCAAAAAAGTCTCTTCCTTCATAAAACAGTTGCTTATTTGGCCTAAATAGTTGCTTTTAAGCCCCCTTTTACTTAAAAAAGTTACATTAGTCTGCTCTAGCTCAAAATAGTAACATTTTAGTAGCAAATGGCAGCCCTGTTATGTTGTATTATCTGCTCAAAAAACAGAGGTATCATCAGTGCCGCCTTACTTAATGTAACTCAATGTAATGTTTATGCAAGAAAAAGCAATTATCAATAGCATTCTTTGTCTTATTTAATGACAGATTGTTTGCAATTAAATAAGGCAACAATTACTATTAGGAAATTAATGATGACAATTGGTCTGCTGGTGCACAGCTATAAAATCTAAATAGTATAAAAAGAAATAATTATTTTATATAAGAAATCAAGAAACTTTAAGAAAACACAATAAAAAATTAGAATAAATATTTAATAATTATTTTCAGAAATTAACAGAAATACATAAATTAAAATCAGAGATAATCGATACAGACTGAATGATACATTAGTTTGAGAAATTATTTTCCACATCTTACTAAGCTATACCGACAGAACAAATAATTTCTTCTTACAGAAATTTTTCATTAAAATAGTTTATTAATTACTAGTTATAATTATATTTGCATTACATTATTCTCTTTAATTAACTTTGCCATCATATTTCCACACTATGAGTAAAAAATGAATTGCGGTAATAGGAAAAAAAAAATCAAAATATCCTAAAATTAAGTAATGGTCAGGAAATGTTTATATTTAGAATCAAAGCAAGTTACTTAAACAACAAGAAAAAAATACATATAATAAGATAAATATACTAAATACAAAATTTTATAATGTAAAGATGCTTTTAGCTTACAGTAATTCCAAGTTTAGATAATGAGACAATAAAATAGATAACATTTTATTTCTTATCATCATTTGAATGAAATGTTGTGCAACCATGGCACAAAAATTATGTATTTAACATTGAGATTTTTGAATCAAAAAGTGAAACTTTTGAAGCAAATGGACCTTATGCACTTGACCTGAGGTCGAGACTATAATTCGTCTGCTGGCAGTACTTACTTTTGAATATTAGCATAGCATTCAATGGAGTTTGCATAGGATATCTAAGGTCAGTGTCTAACTAAGTATATTTATTATATAAGCAAAAATATTACGTCTGAATTCCATATTTAAAATATTCACATTAAAAACACAGACAATACATTAAACAATTAAAATTATTACATAAAAACACTAAAAACATATTAAAAATTGGGACGTTTCGGATCATCACGATCCCTCCTCAGCTAATTATAAACGTTGAGTCAATACTATCAACAGTTACAAGCAAAACACAACAGAAAGTCATCAATTTCAGGTTACAGTTAAAATAAAATAGAATACTCGGCCGGCACAGATACAGCTTCGTTGATCGCTAAATCCTTGGTTTCAGTATGCCAGGCATCTAAAAACACCCTCCCTGCGTAATTGTTGCAGCTGGATCAGATCACAAAAGCTTTATTAAAATCTGGAAAATGGTCGGTTGCAATAGTATGCTGAACGATCTTTGAATTCAAATTTCTACATCTAAATGCATGTTTATGCTCTTTAAGCCATATTTCAAGTGTCCTGCTAGATTCACCAATGTAAACCGCTTCACACTGCTTACACGGAATTCCGTAAACGATGTCTTTAAACTGCAGGATGGAATATCCATGTTTAAAATTACATAACAGATTCTTAAGAGGATTTTGGGGAATGAAAGATGTATGAATACCAACTGATTTTAAAAAATGAGAAATCTTTTCAGAAATGCAGCTATAATAAGGAATGCTTGCGTAAACATTTGATTTTGTACGCTGGAACAAAATTTGTACAAAATCAAATGTTTACGCAAGCATTCCTTATTATAGCTGCATTTCTGAAAAGATTTCGCATTTTTTAAAATCAGTTGGTATTCATACATCTTTCATTCCCCAAAATCCTCTTAAGAATCTGTTATGTAATTTTAAACATAGATATTCCATCCTGCAGTTTAAAGACATCGTTTACAGAATTCTGTGTAAGCAGTGTGAAGCGGTTTACATTGGTGAATCTAGCAGGACACTTGAAATACGGCTTAAAGAGCATAAACATGCATTTAGATGTAGAAATTTGAATTCAAAGATCGTTCAGCATACTATTGCAACCGACCATTTTCCAGATTTTAATAAAGCTTTTGTGATCCGATCCGGCTGTAACAATTATGCAGGGAGAGTGTTTTTAGAGGCCTGGCATACTAAAACCAAGGATTTAGCGATTAACGAAGCTGCATCTCTACCGGCCGAGTATTCTATTTTATTTTAACTGTAACCTGAAATTGACGACTTTCTGTTGTGTTTTGCTTGTAACTGTTGATAGTATTGACTCAACGTTTATAATTGGCTGAGGAGGGATCGTGATAATCCGAAATGTCCCAATTTTTAATATGTTTTTAGTGTTTTATGTAATAATTTTAATTGTTTAATGTATTGTCTGTGATTTTAATGTAAATATTTTAAGTATATTTATACTTTTTCATTTTTTTTCACTTATTTTCTGAGGACACTTTTAGTTTTGGAACTGGTTTTGAAATTAAAAGTGTCTTGAGGGGGAAAAAAAACTGCAACCAAAATCAAAATAAATGCAAAAATACCAGTTCAACACCAACCTCAGGTATCATATACAACAAAAAAATAACAGTAAAACATTGAAATGCAATCAAGAAATTTAAAAAGAACACTGCCTTGGTTTAGAATTAGCTTGCAAGTGCTTTTACATTATAAACAATCTCAAACAGTAATTTGAAATTGAACAAAAATTTAAAGAAAAATACTAGGATTATTCCATTTTATTCTAGATCATTCTATTATGTGTTCTACTACATGATCTTTATTAGTAAACAGACAGCAAGCTAGTGAAGAAACTTTATGATGAAGGTTGAAACTTTTAAAAAGCATTGTTTATTTCCTAACTGAAAGAGGTATGGATCAACTGCTAGGCTGTCAGTGATTTAAAAGTACACTTAGCAAAATTACAGAGCCTGTTGCAAAATTAAATGAATGGCATTCCAATTATGGATGTTACTTCAACTATGGTCCCAATCAGCTGTAATTCTGATACTATTCTCTTTGCTTACGGAGTAGGCTGTGCAACGTTGTTAAGTATACTTTTAAACTGCTTCTTGGTAGCCTGCCTGGTCATCTACCTATTTCAGACACGAAAGAAAAATAACCTATTACAGATTTCAATCTTCATCAAGAACTCAAGTAAATTTCTTCACCAGCTTTTAGTTTTAAATACTTTCTAACACACAAAACATTAAAATGATTTTTCACAGGTAACAAAAGAAATTATAATATTTTCAAAGCATGATATTAAATTAACAGAGATTAATGATGAATAAAATAATTCTATTAATGAAAAATAGTTTAGCATATTATGCTTTACTATACTAATTTATATTGAATACAGTTAAGTAAAGACAAAACAAACAAATATTATCAAAATCATATATTTTTCATGATTATTCAGTACAATTTAAAACATCCAATAATGAGATATATATGATAGGACAACAGATTAAGGGGACCAGGAAAGCGAAATTTGGGGAAAAAATTGATTTTTACTTTTTTTTATATCATTAAATAGTTTAAACTTATATCTTTCCAACAGTGTGTCACATACGTTTATATATATAAAAAAGCAGTGTTGGAATTATTCATTCTTTCTAAGAGTACTTCATAGCTTAATGGTCATTTAAATCTTTAACTGACTTTTTCTTAAAACTTGGATTTTTCATGTATGTGTTCTTTTTTTTCAATATCTATTAAACTTAAGGACTCAGATTTTTTTTTAATACTTATAATATGTTATGTTGTATACTTTAATGCAGGGATTTAATGATATTTTGAGAATTATTTATTTTAGGCAGTGAAATCTTACAAAAAATGCTAATTTAAAAATGACTTTCAATAAAAAATTAATTTTCAGTTTTACTAAGAAGAAAACGGTCTGTTAAAATACATAAAACATGGTATTCTAACTACTCACCTCTATCTTTCATCATTTCTGAGAAAAAGGTATATAAAGTTGGTGAATTTAACATGGCAGAGATAGGGCTTTCCCGGTCTTCTTAAGGCAGCCTAAATTTTATTACCTAATGATGAAAATACTATATGTATTGATTTCAGATGATGAAATTAACACCGGTTAATTTATATCTTTTAGGGTCAAGTGGGGTGGGAATGGGTAGGTGGGGTGGAATGGGTTTTGTGTCTGAATTAAAATCATACTATATACAAAAAATAATTGTAAATCAATGTATATAATTTATTTACCATTCAACTTCCATTTTAAGTTTAGAAAAATAAATATTGGCAACATTTAGCCCATTTAGAATCAGTTTTGAAAGGCACATGTTCAATGTCAACGTCACCTAGTGCTACATTAACTTTATTGTATTTTTTTTATTTTATTGCAGAAATAATTTTTTTTACTGCATAGTTTGTACATAGCAGTGTCCTTTATTGACTGAAACAAACATGTAAGGAAAATTCTTTATTTTTTTAAAAGTTATAATACAAAAATGTAAAGTAGGGTGAAATGGGTATATGATTAGGCTTAAGGAAAAAATACTTGGGAAAAAAAATCTAAAAAATATTTTAATGCCCATGTGATTGAACATCAGATCCTCTTACTTACATTGTAAAATTCCTGCATAAATCATCAATAGGATAATTCTATACCTTTCTTAATAAAGATGACAAGGTAGAAATGGAACAGTAAACAACTTTCAGAAAGCTTAGCCAACCAACACTTAATAATCAAGGACATTATGTATTTAATGAGAAAAAAACTGGTCAATATAATTGTCAATAAATAATTTGACGTAATACAATATATAATACACTGAAATTTGGGTTATTGGTTGCTTTGAATGCCTTTTAAACATGGTTACCCATTCCACCCCATAGGGTGGGGTGGAATGGGCATAAAAACAGTCATCAAAAAAACTTTTTTTTAACATTAATAAATAATCTTTTGGAAAACAATTACAATGAAAATGTGATGTCTATAAAAGCAATGTAAACACTGAATCATTGCTTTCTATAAATTCCTTTCCAATTAGGAATGATTCCATAATCATTTCAAAAACTTGTATTTTTATACCCATTCCACCCCACCTTACCCTATTATAATTATAAATTTATTTTTTATTAATATGAGACTATTTAGCAGTGTAGAAAATATTTTGATTAAAAAAAATATTTAAAGTAGTTATAGCCAATAAATTACTTTGTAGTACAGTAGACTCTCCCAAATCCGTACAGCTTGGGACCAGAGGTTGTGTACATTGAAAATTTTGCAGATTTCTGGTTATTGCTTTGTTTACATTTTTTAAACAGTAATTTGAATGTAATAATACAATCAAAATTATAATTAATACTTACAATATAGGAAAATATTAAAATAATTATTTAGAGTAATAAACTAAATTAATAAAAAGTTAGATAATTATAAAAATTATTAAATTATTAAAAATTAAGTCAAGTAAATAATTAATGCATAATTAAATATGCATAATAAAGATGAGACACATTTTTCTTGAATTATTCAAAGAAACTTTCTTCTTAAAAGTACCCTATTAATTCCCATCGAATCATAAAGTAGGGAAGTTTTATTTCCCATTTAGCCCGTCTTAATAACTAAAAAAGCTTTATTAATACATAAATATTTTTGGTTAAAAGATCGTTATTTCAAGTGATATCAGCAACATCTTGATTTTTTTTTTAGAAATAAAGTTATACTTCCTTCATGAAAAACCATGAGTTCAGTTTTTATATCTGTGATGATGTGTGGATTTTAGGCTTGCAGATTTGAGGGAGTCCACTGTATTATAATTATAAATCTGATCTTAACTCCTTAAACACCACAACATACTTGCATATTATGTCCTTATTTTAAATTCAGATTAAGGGATTAATGCAATAAAAACTGTTTAAAATAATTTTACATATTAATACTGCAGGTAAGCAAAAATTTAACCAAATCGGTTCATGTATTATAATTTTGGTAAAAATAATTAAATTCAGTTATAATCAAAAGAAAATCTTAATACATAGATTACACCTGTGTATTGCATTAATAAACTGAAAAAATATATATATGCTAGAATTTTTAAACATAATCAATAAATTTCCTTATCAAATAAGTTTATACATAAAAGAAAAAATTATTACACATAGTTAAAAAAAACAAGTTCATTAAATTATTTGTTTTCACTCAAAACTAATACAGCTCTTGTTAATAAGCGATTGCTTAACATGGGATTTTCTGTAGTAAATTCGTACCACTTTACAGAGAGAACAATTTCCTGAACATTTTTGATAAAATATTCAGTGGTAAATTCTGTTAACATTGAATCAGAATGTTGCAAGGCAAGAGAAATAGTAGTGTAAAAAATATCTGAAGACATATTATACTTCATGAATCTTACACATATTATTCTCAAACCTCGAACATCATATTTATAAGACAGAGAAAATAAGTCAAAGACATTTCTCTGACTTAGATTTTCAACCTCATCACAATAAATATAGTGTAAAAAGTCCGCAAAAATAGTTGGTTTACAATCTAGTACGTGAATAGCTCTAATATCTTTATCCTTCCTAAAAGTAGAGGCAAATACAGGTGAGCGAGCAATAAGAATTGCTTTGTGAGCAGGAAATTCTTCATCTTGTACTGTTATGCAAACATCGCAACATTCTTTTTTGTTGTACAAGGACTCTAGATCTTGTGGCAAGGTTGGAGGGTTTTCTTCCGAAAAGAAAGAAAAAAAAATTGAATATCAACTTTTAATGATATTCTTGTTTAATGAAATATCTTTTAGTAATAGGCATCAAATTAATAAAAGAAAGACCAATTTAATTAGAATTAATATAACACTGTTGGTTTGCGGTAACATAAAAATATGGATAGTATACTCTATGTACCAATGCCTGTTAAAGCCTAAATATAATTAAGAAAAAAATGAAATAAATTACACAAATACATGGGTGACATAGTCTGCATGCCAGTGATGACTTACCAATAAAAATAATGAAACTGAGCAGAAAAGATTGTGACATTCAACTTTAAACATTGGTAAAACACTGAACGGCGTTTGAGAAAAAGGTACTAAATGAAGTGCTGGTATTAATTAATTATTTTGAAATTTACAGCTGTTTTTTCTCTAAGTGGCATTCCCAGTATGATGCCCATGTTATTAAAGGTTAATTGTTATCACCATTAAAATAAATTTAGTACTATCTAGTGTTCATCATCTTAATAATTCCATTTAAAATTTAATCTATAACAATATAGTAAGAAAATGACAGAAAGTGATAAAATGAGCAAAACATCTGGAATAATTTATAATTCTATGTTGATTTATTACATGATTTTCCATAATTAGGATTCCAAAGAGCAAGTCTATAAGGGTTATTTTTTTCCTTTGAAATGTGAACCCTAAAATTGAGTAATTTCACTCCTTGACATTTTCTCAATGAGTAAAAATTATTCTAAATGAGTAAAATACTCCCACATTGGAGTAATGATGAAAACTGGGTGCTACAATTTATTGTTGTATTAGTTTAGTAATTAATGTTTGGATTTTTGATTTTGGAATACTAGGGTGATATTTTCCACATAAGGGTTAAACAGATTAGGAGTTCTAGTTAAAAATGGATTTCAATCTGCTCTGAAACCCATGCCTGAATTCAAACTAAAACTTAACATCGCCTAACAAGTAGACAAGAACATAAACAGTCTACAAGCAGGTCAGTTAGAGAATAAACAGATTTTTGAAACATTTTCACAAATTAGGTTGTTTCAGATTAAGTGTTAAGCTAATTTAAAGGAGAGAAAAAAAAGAGGGGGTGGGGGGAGGGATTAGTGACGTAATAAGGCTTTGTCCCTGGGACTCATACTTCTAAAAAACTGGGTCTGTGTTTTAGATATAAAACAGATTCAATATATTTAATACAAAGTATGCCTCTTTTGTAATCTTTCAAAGAAAAAAATTATGCATCCTGAAGGACCCACCATAATTTTTTATGTATCCTGAAGGACCCACCACAATTTTTTATGCATCCAGGAGGACCCATCACATTTTACTTTTTTTATGCATCCCTTCTCCAATTGTTTTCTGAAATGAATGTCATCCCTAGTATCATTAAAAATAAAATACAATAAATTTATTTTTACTGAGCAGTTTTTTCAAAAATTTCCTCCAATTAATATTATTCTAAATTTAATCATTGCCAATATAAATTATATACTGGCCAAAGATCCTGACATTAAAAAAAAAAAAAAATCAGTTAAGGTACAATAAGCAGGACTGTGCTTATAGGTGGGGGGGACTGGACTTTTGCCCATGGCCGCCAAAATTTGGGGGCCACAAAAAAATTTATGCGGATTTTACATTTCTTTGGGATTTACACTTTCATTTATATTATCCATTAGGCATTTATCCTTAGTACAGATAATTTGAGTTAAAAAAACAATCAACCATGCCATATTCAGTTTTTAGTAAGATATGCTACACCTATACATAAGGACTAGAGAAAACTACTTTCTACTCTAAAGAATTACTGAATAGAAATCTTTCTTGGTGCTTCTGATGAAGAATATGCCAAATACATCATTTTTGCAAATTAAAAATTTTCTGACTCAATAACTGTAAATTTTTTGCCAACAATTTTCAAATTTTCCCCAGTTTAATTGCTAATTTATGTATGCTAAATTTGCCGACTAAAGCTTGGATATGGGGTGTAGGAGACCATCAATACGGGATTAGATGGAGTGAGCAATGGCAACCTTATCTGAAACAAAGATAGTCACATGACATATGGGCTTTTTTCTGAGGTCAATGTTTTCCTGCACATTGGATTTATATGGGGGTGATTTCATTCTGTGCAAATATATTCCTCTTATTGTTTCAAATAATCAGAAGGGCCATTTAGAACAGGAAAATGAATCACGAAAAAAAATAATAAGCATACGGAATTATAATACAAGTCTATGACAACAAAGAAATGCAATATAGGTTTTACAGAATTTTTGTAAAAAAATAAAAACCAAAATAGGCTGTCTCAAAAATATATGGACTTTTCGAGTTTTTTGCATTTAAATTCGAATTTTGGATCTGTTCCTTTGAATTATCTTGAAAACGTATCAAGTAAGCTTTAAACTAGTGTTTGGAGAATGTGTGGCTGTAAAGAGAACCAATTTCACTCTAGGTTTTGTTTTAATTCCTGAATAGTAGAAAATTTATGAGCATAAGCTTATACATCTCGTGCAAATACTCCCCAAACATTTTTAATTGGATTTAGGTATGAGCTGATATCTGGCCAGTCTATAACAGTTACTTGGTTCTGCATAAACCAAGCTGTTGTTGAATGACAGATGTGAATCGACGCATTGTCCTCTTGGAATTTTCAGTTTTCCCTCCCAAAAATGTTTCCAAATGGAAGTAGATTGCTTTTAAGGACATTTTAATAATCCTTAGAGAAGTGTTGGCCATTAAGAGAAGGACTATTTGTTGTTCCATTGAAACAAATCCCGCCCCACACCATAAGAAAACCCCCTACTTATTGTCGACTAATGAACTCCCGAGGTTCTCGTCGCAGATCATGCCGTTGGTATGCCCAGCCATCAGGGCAATCCAAATTGGTTTTGTTTTCGTCACTGAAGAAACACTTAACAATTCATCTTCCCAAGGCTTGTGTTTTTTAGTTTAAAGAACGCGTGCATTTCTATGGTGCACTTTCAGCATAGATTCTGCGCACATTCTGCGATATTTATGAATTTTGCTTGCCTGTATGCAATGGTGAATAGTAGATCTCTTAATAGGAAATGCTAAAGTCTTCGAAATTTCACGAATAAACTTCTTTTGGGTTGAAACTGCTCGAAAAATCTCTCTGTCTTGTTATAGAGTTGCTTTCTTTTGGTCGACCTGAACGTTGTTTTGCAATCGCATTGTCACTTTTTGATAAAATTTCATAAATTTTGGATCTGTTACTCGTGATTTGTTTAGCAATATCAGAAATTTTAACCTTTAAATGCCAAATTTTAGCTATATCAGCAGCAGAGAAGTGAACGTTGCGAGGCATTTTCCCTCTATTCGATAACTGAAGAATGAGCAGTGATTTTATATTTTGCAGTGGGTACTTCACATGTACAGAATGCAGAAAATGCAAATTTTTTTGATATGGTGGAAATAAAAGCAATTCTCTTCATTGCTCATATATTTTTGGGACAGCTTATTTTGAATTTAATTTTTTTACAAAAATTCTGTAAAACCTATACTGTATTTCGTTGTTGTAACAAACATATATTATGATTCTATATGCTTATTATTTTTTTGTGATTATGGCTTCATATTTTGAGCTGCTATTTCAAAAAATGGCTTGTCCATATACTTATGAGACGCACTGTATAACAGTTGCCAGATGAATCGATGTAATTGAAAGTAAATGTAAATAAATGCACTCTAGAAAATAGGAAATGCATCTCGATTTTTTTCTGATATATTTACAATTTAGAATTAAAATAGAAACAGTAGGAGTTGAATGAATTAATGTATGATTTACAATAGAAATAGTTTTACAAGAAATTGGAAATATAGCTTTCTTTTTTTTTTTTGTTTTAATCTGGTTTCATATAAATGGAGATAATTATTTACGTTCTTATTATTTTTAAATCTAGAATGTTACGAGCTGACTCATAGTAACATTTTAACATGAAACGCATAAGAATTTAAATTTTTCATTTTTCAAGTTTTCATCATTGCATGAAATATCCACTTATTAACATTTGCCATTTCTCAGGATGATCCATTTTAGACAATAAAGACAAAAGTAGATGAATTTATTTGCAAAATCCTGTTACGATATTTTTCTTTAAATAAAAGAACAGCAACCACAATTAACTTTCAGATTTATTAAAAATAATAAATAAATTACTAAATTATTAATTAATTTATTAAAATTAATTAACGAATTTGAGAGTTATTTCTACTTAAGAGTTTTTGTGCAAAGAAAATTAAATATTTAACTTGTGCTGTAAAGTGATGATCACTTGACAATCAAGAAATAAATATCTTCCCTGAATTAGTCTTCAGCAATCATGGTGTATTTACTAAATGCAATATACAGAAATTTAGCTATAAATATATTGTTGGTATAAAACATCCATTTAGACCTATATATTACACTCATTAATTCACTAACGTAATAATTGATCCATTCCAATGTCTAAAAAATACTGTCACCTGTTAAGAGGTGACACAAGATTACAGTTAATTGAACTAGCAAAAGCCATGCTTTGTTTGGATTCACGAAGCATTATTTAATAAGATAAATATTTGAAAGTAACAATATTTTTTTTTAATTAATTTTGCATCTTTATTAAGCAAAAAAGTTATTTTATGTTTTGGCACATTTTTATTTTAGAAATGTAAATTCAGCCAAATAACTAAGAATTTCCTCGGAAGTTTTTATTTATGATATAATGGATTTAACAATTAATTTTATTTGTTTACAGTTCTTTTGTTGCCACTTTACAAAAAAAAAAAATCATAATATAATTCTTTTAAAATGCATAAGTATCATCTGCATAAATGATTTCACATAATAAAAATAAATTGTGTATCTGAATTCTTAAGATTGAAAAATACTTTTATAATTGAATGTAAATAATTGAATTTTCACAAATTTTAATTCATTAAAAATATGCTATAATTTTCATAAAAAAGGTATTTTAAAAATTTCATAAAAGAAATCGGGAAACTATTTAATTAATCATGATTCTACCTATAATTACTAACTGCATGATTTATTTTTTCTTCTGAAAATATACGTGTTTCATATTTTATTTGCAAAAATGCGTCCGTAATGGAAAAACATGTAAAATAAATTAATTAAAATAATAAGTTTTTTAAGGTTATTCGGTAAAAAAATAATATTGTGCAAATCTGCAGACCATAATTTTTTTTATGTTTAATTTCAAGTCAAAATACTGAATAGTTGTTTCGTAAAGTGTACGACAAAATGTAATTAGTGTAGCCTAGTAGAGATTTATAATAAAAATAATTAAAACATTTAAAAACACTTTCGCCTTGTCATTTAAATCACAGCTGCATTAATAAAAAGACATTTATTCATTTGAGCCATCACAATAAATTATTCACTGCTTCAATTCAGTAAGTATAAACATGCTTTACTATCACCACCTTGAATTGACACTTTTGATTAAAATAGTAAGAAAGAGCTGTTACATAACCATTACTTGTCCTTTCCTCTATGATTTTAAAATTAAATTAAATAAAAAAACTACCTATACAGGGATGAAAATAAAATAAAATAAAATGAAAATTAAATTACCTAAGGCATTAATAAGACGACACCGAAGACAAAACGTAACTCTCAGTTACTGATAAGAAATACTAAAAAATTATTAAGAGATACTTATAAAAAAAGAGTCTAATGTATATATTTATGTATGTATTTTTTAAAACAGTCTTAACAGTCGTTTTCAATATATGGGTTTTCAGATATATAAATGTTGGCACGCCATAAAAGTATTTAAACAACGCGATCTGCGGGGGGGGGGGGGGAAGCTTTCGTATTATGTTCAATTAACCGAGAGTCTTATAAAATAGTAGATCAAAAAAAAAAAGCAAGAAAGGAAAAATCATGCGTCAAGCATAGATTATGAAACACTTTCCAACACATTCAGAATTATGTAATAAAACTGCACCGTTTAAAAAATTAAAATATTATGTCTAATTCAACTATATGGAAACGCATAACACATTTCAAAACCCTTTTTCAGCTGTTCCCATCTACAATTGAAAAATTATCAGAATTTTTTCAGCAGCCCTGTACATGATATACAGATTTGTACCTATTAACTACATCTATGCAAAAATTTAGTTCACTTAGGAAACACATGTACTTCAGTTGAAAATTCCCCTTCAGCAATTTCATCTAATAAGGAGAATGGTACATGAATACTTATGTGCAGCTCTGTATGAATTTCAACTTGAGTTATAAACAATAGCTTTCTCAGGACGGCAGTTTTTTTTTCTTTCCTGCTTTGTCGCATCCGGAAATTCGGTTGAACTTCCCTAACTTTAACAGTATTTTGCAAAAAATCTTCCACCTATACCAGAAAACGATAAAAAGCATTCAATTGCACAATATCCTAATAAGAGTAGGCCTTACCAATTGCATACATTTGCGAACAAATTGAATGTAAAAAATGCAAAAGTATCCAGTTCGGATTTGAGAATAATCTTAAAATTTCAAGCAGCCATAAAATGTCCCATTTAATTCACTCTTAATGTTAAATTTTCTGTAAGTTTGATTTTTGTCTTTAGTAGAAATTTTTTCTCAGTTTGAATTCATAACAAAATATATGCTTATCACACAGACAACTGAACTTCAATAAAAATCTAAACACTATCTTTTTTTTTTTTTTTTTTTTTTTGTAATAATTTTTATAACATATTTTTTACACCTTTTTATGTTAAAAAGTGCATAGTAATTCACTCTTGTGATACATTTTGTACAATTTGAACAGTTTTTAACATTTTGTGTCCATTTAAAAAATTTCAGTAAAAAAAAAAAATCCATATTTTGCCCAGAGCTGCCTAAGTCCTAAGCATGGCCCTGACAATAAGGTGGGTACCTGTTCTCAGCAAGCATGTGAAAACATTATACTTGAGAGGTTGACACATTAGGTAAAATATAGATGTAAATGACAAACTTAGTGCAGAACAGAAAATTACATATTTTACATCAACTTCCCCCCACCAAGATATTTCTATCCTGCACTTTCCTTAGGGTTAACACTACATATACATTAGGGTGGGTCGAAAAAGAAATTTTTGATTTTCGTGACGCTTTAGTGCGGAAAAGTTGCTTATTGTAATAAGAAGAAAAACGGCATAAAAAGTTTTAAAATCGGTTAATATCTTCCATTCGCGCATCGTACTCAAAGTTGATGAAAAATTGCAAAAAATCGCGCCTTTTCTACAATTTTTTTTAGTTAATTAAAATTTAAAAAATAAACACGCTTAAGCTATTTATGCTTGTTTCATAGTTTACATAACCTAAATAAATTAAATTCTAATCGATAATCTAATTTTTCCGTTTGCGCAACATCTTAGAAAAATACATAAATTTAGCAATTTTTCGCAATTTTCACCGTGCAACTCTTAGCTCGTTTTGATAGAACAAAACGATACAAAACTCACTACGTGGAGGTGGTTTCACGTAGAGTTCCACCTCCGCCCTTCCCAACCAACCATCCAGTATTTCGGTGTGGCACTTACATTATATTTGCAACTATTTGCAAAGGTTTTCTATAGAGTAGCATTCTTTGGCTTACTGGGTTTTTTACATTTTCTTTTTTATATCTACTACACATTTAAAGTCTGATTTTTTGGAGAAATGAGGCATAACCGATTTAGACTTCAGTGTTGTTCGGAAATAGCCATCTCTAGCTTCATGTCCATATACTTTATTCGAGGTCTCTGTCACAAGTTTGACACACATCTTAACAGTCTCGGTGTGACAGGGAAACTTTTGTATTTCTCTGACGAGAGTAGTATCGGAAGTGATGAACGATTTAACTTCATCTTCACTCAGGTCCCGCGGCATTGGGGAAGGATACACCGCACAAGAATTCCAATTAATCATTTCTATTTAAACGGAAGCTTGAAAATTTCCATTCGGTGGCATTACATTTCTAACAATCTTCTTCTTTGGGATGGTTTGTCTTGCTTTTACGATCCTGCTGTAACCAATATCTCGAATACGTTTTCTTTAATCGACAATCACTGCCAACAGAACATTCTCTGGGTGCGCAAAAAACGCATTTCGTTCTATTACTGGATCAACAAATTGTAGTAATTTGTCGGATAAATAGCGTGATGTTTGGATTGCTTGAAATACATGTTTTGGACCGTCAGTAAAATATTTGCTTATTTTATTACAAATTACACAGGCAAGTATGATTTTATGATGAAGCCAACTATTTCTTAGAAGTTTTCGGATGAATATGATACAATCTAAAGACTCGGTTGGCCGCAGTTAGTCATCTGGAATCAGACAAAGTACCAGGGTCCCAACTCTCCAAGTCATCTGGATAATGTCCCAAGGTGATTGCATTCAAAATATCCCAAAAATACTGTTGTTATTCGCTCAAAACATTCCTGTCTATATCAGGAATCGAACAATCTGCGGGTTCACAACTGGCCAAAAGAGCTTTTTCACAGGAAGTGAGCTTCTACTCGATTGACGCACTAAAAGATCTAGGCTCTTCAGTTTGACCGTGAATATGTTGGAAAATTTGTCGATAAGAAAGCTCATTAAAATGCCGGATGCATATGCTCCATATTGTATTATTTTCTAGTCGGTGGAAAGCACCATTAATCCATCCAGTGTTTGTTACAGTACCATCAAACCCTACTACTTCTAGTTTTTTATGTGATATTTATAGTTCAGACAAACAAGAAGTAATGCTTTGACTTATATCATTTGATGAACTCGAGGAAGGAGATACATGTCCAATATAAGTTGATTCAGATTCCTGGATAAGAGAATAGTGTCCTTATTTCACATTCGTGTAAAATTGCTTGGCATTAAATTTTTCGTCGAACATAGTATTCATTTTTGTCCGTCAAAAAAAGACTCGAACTTTCCACAGGGGGTGTGAATTGGCTTTTGAAATCCATCCTTAAACGACTCGTCTCTTTTTATTTTACACTTATCAACTACATCAAAAGAATCTGTGCAGGTTATCCAGAACACTTGACGCTATGACAGCTTTTGGCCGATCAGAAACTCCGAAACAATCACTGTTTAGCGCTGTTGAGTTCATTTTAATTCTCATCTGCCATTTGGGCTTTTAGTCGATGTACTTGGTTTGTATTTATCTTCCTCATCTCTGACTCTTCAACAGAAGTGTGTTTGAGTTCATCAATTTCATAGTACACTGTCACTTTAGGAACTTTAAAACTATTTGAGGAACCACTCTGTGCTTGTTGAAGATCACGAGCTTTCTGCTCGGCCTTCACATTTAACTTTTTTGTAACTGTTTTGTAAAAACATCCGATTTTCCTCCAAATTGTAATTCCTTTGAAGAATCACGAACCTCAACTCAAATACACATATTTTATTATTTTTTTTATATAAGCATTTAATTAGAATTACACATTGACATGCATGTGGTCTTTTTAATATAATATAAATACCACACCCAACAATTGGACGGTTGGTTGGGTAGGATGTGGGTGGAACTCAGCATGCAACCACCACCACGTGGTGAGTTCTGTGTAGTTTTGTTTTATCAAAACGAACTAAGGGTTGCACGGTGAAAATTGCGAAAAAATGGTAAATTTGTTTTTTCTAAGTTCTTGCGCGAACAAAAAAAAATTGGATTACTGATCGGAATTTAATTTATTTAGGTTATGTAAACCCTGAAACAAGCATAAAAAACTAAAGCGTGTTTATTTTTAAAGTTTTAATTAACTTAAAAAAATTAGAAAAAAGTCGCGATTTTTGCAATTTTTCATCAACTTTAAGTACGATGCGCGAATGGAAAATGTTAACCGATTCAGAAAATTTTTATGCCGTTTTTCTTCTTATTACAATAGGCAACTTTTCCGCACTAAAGCGTCGCGAAAATCAAAAATTTCTTTTTTTCGACCCACCCTAATACATTCTGAAATTTAAGATTTTCAGGAATTTTCTTTTAAATAAATGCAAAGTGCTTATAAAAATCTAAATACAATAATTCATTATATAGGGGAGAGTGGCTCACCTTGGGACACTTTTTTTCTTCCTTTTTTCAATTTTTTTAATATTGATCAATTGTCAAAATTTTACCTGGTATTCATCCTTTTAACCTTTGCCTACATTATTAAATAGCTTTTGACCTTATATCCATTATAAAAAGTCTTTAAAAATTATTTATTAAACTCTTGCTTCATCACAAACTGTACCACCTGATGGGGCACCTTGGGATACTTAAAAATAGATGTGAAAAGTCCAATAGTTGAATTACAATATACATGGAATTGTTTAGGAAAAGAAATTTATTTAAACTGATAAAGATAACTATTTGTAAATTTTCTAAATTTTAGGGATGCAACGAATATTTGGTTGATATTTGGTATTCAGCCTTGGTATTTATTCCTTTCCAGCTTTTTTTTTTCATGCTCCCAATTTGAAGGAATGTTTATTTGCTGGAGCATATTCATAAGCAAGGGTACGTGCATCATTGATTGTTAGTCCATAGTGATATTTCGAAGCTTGTACAGTCGTGGCCATAAGTTTAGGACCAGCAGTGAAAATTAAGATCCAGACAATAAATTGAATACTTACTCTTTAGTAAAATTATAAACTCCATTTATTACATGAATATTACATTTTTACGCATATAAATCACATACATTAAACACAAATTTTACAGAAAAATCAATATTTTGTTGGTCCGCCGTTAGCTTTTATTACGGTCTGCAAACGTTTTGGCATGCTCTCTACCAGACTTCGGCAGTATGCAGCTGATAATTATTTCAACCAAACTTTCTTAATTGCTTTTTCCAGTTCCTTAGCACTTGTTGGCTGTTTTTCAGAGACCTTGTGCTTTAAGAGAGTCCATAAGTTTTCAATCAGATTCAAATCGGGACTGTTTCCAGGCCAGTCAAGGATTTGAATTTTCTTTGTTTTCAAGAACTGAGTAACAATTTTCGAGCTATGACATGGTGCACCATCATGCATAAAAATTGTGCATTTATGAACGGCCATGTATAATTCTAACTTCTCCTTCAACAAACCCACATATTTTTTTGCCATTCATAGTCGTTCCTGGTGGTAGGAAGAACAATGCAGCCGTTCTGTTCACTGATATTCCATCCCAAATCCTGACACTTGGGGAGTGTTTAACAGCCTGTAAAGTGTAACGTTCATCGAATCGCTTTCCAGGAGGTCTCTGGACATAGTACTTGCATGTAGAGAACTGCTGTATGGTAGATTCGTCTGGAAAAAAAACCCATTGCCACTGACAAATTGTCCATTTGGCATGTTTCTTGGCAAAGTCCAAGCGCTTAGCTCTCATGGCCGCTGTTAACCTGGATTTTTTCGCAGGTTCATGGGATATTTAAATGAAAGTCGTCAAACAAACGTCGACTTACTGTTCTATGACTGACATCCGCACCTGTTGCAAGCAGTACTGACCGTATCTTGCTTGCGGAACTCATTGGAGAATGAACTGCTATTCTCCTAATGATATGGTCATCCCTAAGTGTGGTTTTACGAGGTCGACCACACATTTTGGCATCAACCTAAGTCATGTTTCTTTAAATTTCTTGATCGCATTGTGAACTGCATTCTTACTACGTCTTACTAGTTCACTAATTAATCATTCAGAATATCCTTCATTATGAAGAATAACAATATTTGCACGCTGCGCTTCAGAAACTGATGATTTTCGCCCTATTTTCATAGGTTTTCAAAACTTGTAAAACAAGCAACAATTGCGTCTGCGACATTTATTACTCAAAGATCAAACGAAAAGTGAATAAAGTACTCCACTGCTAGATGGAATGATGCCATCTGACGCAATAGATTTGATTTATGACGTTAAAAGTGGTTTCAGTTGTAAAAACGCTAGTTTTTGCACGGTGGTCCTAAACTTTTGGCCACGACTGTAAAATGTAGTCTACCAACTTTCTTTCCTCATCATTGGTGAATACTTTTCAATTTTGTATCTTTGATATAATATTTGGAGTTAAAATTTGGCTCTTCACTTTTTTAAAAAGTGCTAACATGACGATTCAGTGGTCTTACTAACATTGTAGACTGCAGCAGCTTTCCTAAAAGACATTTCCCCTGATAACATTTTTGCAGCAGCTTTCTGAATATTGCCAGCACAAATTGCTGCACTTTTTTTTATATTATAAATTTCTAATCCTTAATATTGTTAAGCTTAATGAGTTCCTAAAATAAATAACTATTAATAAATATATATTACGTAGATTAAATAAAAAATGCTTTAAACGAAATATCTTTTTGTTAAAATATTTCGAATAAAAGTTAGCTAGGCATATCTTGCCCCACCTCCACCTGTCCCAAGTGCACCATATACCCACTATGAAATTTTAGAATGTCATGCTGTTAGGCTTAGCACTAGAACTATTACTAAACATCAGTTTTATCGAGAAAGCTTTAAATTTCATTATATTACCTTTTATTTCAAAATATTTTCAATCAAATTGTACTTTGAAATCTATCTGCATCTGCAAGAGCTAAGAGTTAATTTAAAATCTAAAATAAAAAATAAAGCTGTCCCGAGGTGTACTGTATCCCAAGGTGAGTCATTCTTCCATATATATTAAAAGTTATCCATATGTACACAATTTTTAAAACAGGAATTTTTAGTGATATGGCATCAATTCAAAGGAGAGTGTAAATTTTTAATTAAAAATTAAAAGAAATTCTACTTATTTCATTAAAAAACAGGGGCCAATGCAGGTTTTTATTCTTGGGGCCCATTTTGTGAAAAGTTATTTTTGTGAATTTTATTATATTTTTGTGAAAAAAAAATAACATTTTGTAACGAAAGTTGAAATTCCAATTACTCAAATTCGAACCAAGAATATATTAACAAAAACTTCTTTAAATCCCCTTGCTAAAATTCTTGTTTTTCGTGACCTAGTTTTATTTACAAATTACACATTTTAAAACAGTTTTTATGAAAAAGAATTTTATGAAGGGGGCCTATTTTTTTAAAAGGGATTTTGAAAGGAGCCTGTTTTATTAAGTTAATTTTTGTGAAGGGGCCCATTTTATTAAATTTATTTTGTTGAATGGGCCCATTTTATTGAATAGAATTTTGTGGAATTTTGCCTGGATTGAAAAAATAATGGATGATTAATTTTTAAAAAGGTCAAGTTGATTGATTAAAAATTTGCAAAGCTAGAGTGGCCAACTGACTTTGAAAATGCTGTTTCTGAAAAAGAAAAAAACAAAACAAAAATAAACGAAAAAAACATAAAATTTCTATTATGGTGTATATTTGCTGTGACATGCTCTTTTTTTAATTAAGCTGATGTGGAATGATAAACAAAAAGAATTTCCTAAAACACCATAAAAATTTTAATAAATGCACATGGCCTTTCAAAAGAACTAGTCTTTCTTCATCAGGCACAGAAAACACTTCCTACTACTTTGAAAACAGCAGCAAGACTGTTTTTGCTTATGCCCTGTTTTCTAAAGATCCGAAATTGCCCTTTTACTTTCAATGCAAATTTTTAACTAATAAAATATTATTTTTGTGTGCATAAAGAGTTTTATTGAATAACAGGTATTTCTGGTACTTACCAGTAAATTTCAGATCCCTCACTGTACAAATCACTTTAGCGGTGGCACCAGGGACACCTTGGGGTATGTCAGTAAAGTTTAAAAGATAAGCTCCATAGGATTTACTTGAATCAAACAGTCTCATTTTTATTTCAATACATCTTCTTCTATCGTTCGACAATATCAGATCGATACCAGCTTGCAATTTCACTTTCGTCAAGGGTGTCATTTTGGCCAAGAACACTCCAAATCTCAGGGATCTTTGATCAACCTCATCCTGGTTGTCTTGTGCATTTTCAATTTTCTTCGTATAGATACGTAGCACCCAGGATGACTCAGCAAAAGAAAACGAGGGGCTGTAGAATGACTCTTTGTAACGAGCATTTAAAAGCTTCAGTTCTTCGAACTGCCATTCTACAGCCCTTTCAATATCTCTCGTTTCAATGATCCCTATGGTGTGATTTGAACTCATTTTAATAATGCCAAAAGAACCTGAAATGAAGAAGAAATTAATTTTAATAAAACAATCTTAAAAAAAAAAAAAAAAAATACATATATTATCACATGTATACTTTGCCTTGCATTTACTTTTTTTTAAATTATAGAATATTTCCAAAGTTCTTGCACTAATCTGTAAAAGAAATTACCTGATTTTTTTCATGTTTTCAGTGACTACAAAAATTTATACACTGCATCCTCCCCATGCTTTATAATAGGCATTTTGCTGAACAACTCAACGTTGATTGCCAAAATCAAACAAAATATTAAATCTTCAGCTTTCAAAATATAAAAGAGTTCATAAGTAAAGAGCTTCATTCAATTTGTCTGTCCATGTTGTAACTCGCATAAATATAGTCCAATTGCCATGAAATGGATATATGTTATTTGATATCACTATGCATGTTCGGTATTGAAAATGAAGCACGTAGCATTTTCGGTTCATTTACAGGGTCACTCAAAAGAATTCCGTTACATTACGGTCTATGGCGAAAAATCATTTGCTGTGTATTTTAATGATATTACAGTATTTTAAACATATTGAAATTGATATACATTACTGAGGTGTACTACAAGGTTCTTACTACAGAATATGGTGTGCATAGAACTTGTCGTTCATTTATACGGACACATAAAAGAATTTGGCTATAGAAGAAAATGAGGAATAATTGAACTATTGAAGCCTACGAACAATAATTGCTGGAAGTGCATTTTCAGTTGTGGTATGCATTTTTAAATTTAAGTAACTTTTTAAATATTACTTGGCGTGTGTAAATTGTATAGATCATATACAGGGTCATACAAAAGTTGCCAACAACATTCGTTTATTGGCGGGAATTGCTGAGTGGAAATTTTCAACTGTGCTATGCATTTAACTGAACTAACTTTTAGAATACTATGTACCGTAATTTCTGGCCTATAATCCGCATCGGCGTATAATCTGCAGCTGAAATTTTTAGCCCTTAATAAAAAATTTCAGCAGATAATCCGCATCGGTGTATAATCTGCAGATTATATGAGAATTACTCATCGTTTTCAACATTCCAAAGTACTACTAATAAACCACCTCCTTATTTATTTAGTTGCTCTATTTAAATGATAATTGTAATAAAATAACTGAAAAAAAAAATAAAATAATTACAAGTTAGAAAATACAAATTTTTTTTCATTGAATCTTATATCTAAAACGTTGAATGTCTTGTGAATACAGATAATTCTGTAATAATTGCTGTTTTTAAATCATCTTCCGCTTTTTAAAAACGTTCTGTTTAAATTCTGCAGTGTTAAATAACAGGCTTTCTCTTAGACATTATTATAACTTTAAACGTGATATACCATCAAATAAGTTTTGGTTTTTAATATAAATTACAAGGACATAATTGTATTTTATGATCCTATCCATAGAGGGCAGCAGTAAAATTATCAAACTATGA
The DNA here is from genome assembly GCA_963932465.1 of Maratus speciosus. Classification (NCBI taxonomy): domain Eukaryota; kingdom Metazoa; phylum Arthropoda; class Arachnida; order Araneae; family Salticidae; genus Maratus; species Maratus speciosus. Next base: position 477,379,722 of record OZ010796.1, read on the forward strand.
TATTATAATGATTCATTCGATTAATGTGTGATGGATTCCATTGGTTGCATCATAATCAGTAAAACTTCAGTAATTTTGGGAGGAGCTATTTCATAAATGATTGAGATTGCAATTTTTGAAAGGGATGAGTTGAGAAACGTTACGTTCTTCATAGAAACATGTTGCCAAAAGGCTTAAAAAAAAAAAAAAATCATAATCAGAAGCCACTCTCACTAGCACGGTCATGTCATATGTGAACCAATCACAAGCAACTCCACAAACGGTCGATAGCAGACAATCGTTTGATAACTGTTTACATTTTATTTTATGACTGCCGGTAGAAACTGGATGTCTGCAATGAACTTCTGCTTAAAAAAAATTTCAGCAGATAATCTGCACGTAAAAAAATTGAGGTTTTTTAACAGATAATCTGCGGATTATAGACCAGAAATTACGGTAGTATGCATAAATATCTGTAGATCATATACAGGGCTGTACAAAAAAATCATATATTTTAACGGCTATTCATGGTAATAGCAGAAATCGTGTTTTCAAATGCATTATGCATTTTCCAAATTATTCATTTAGACATCATATTTCACCTTATTAAACTGTGAAGTTTAGTTATAGTATTCTGAATGTGTTGGAAAGTGTTTCATAATCTATGCCGTATACATGATTTTTTGTTCTTGTTTTATTATTATTTGAAGAATTCATTTTATTCAATAAATATCCCATAGAAACAATGTTCACACTACATTCTACATCACAAAATTCAAGAAAACAATTTAATATGATGGGCAAACTTTTTAAACCTACAGTGACTAAATATAGGATCTGTTGAACAATTACTAACAAGGAAAGGATTAATAACATTGTGTTATTAGAATGTTTAGGATTGTGTTATTAGGATTGTTGTGTTAGGATGTTTAAGTGTATGAAGTACAAGTTAAGTAGCAGATTGAGAATCTTGTCACAGAACATGCGCGTAACCAGGGGGACACCCTGTACATTCACGAAGAGTGGTAAAAAAAAAAGGGATGCCGGTCGGCCTTTATCGGTGCTGTCCAAAGACGTTTGATCCAGAAAAATTTGGTAAAAAAGGCATATAAAGCACATATTTTGTTAACATAAGGAATCAAAACAAAATAAGGAGTGACGGAGGTGTCTACATCTGCTTTGAAGTATTATTTGAAAATAACCATGGGTCTTCCCTACTACACGATAGTTTAAAAGAAAATCATATTTGTATTTTCATGAATAGAAAAAAACTGTCACTCCACAAAAAGTTGTCAGGACAAGAAAAAAAACACATTTTATTCTGAGAATGGAGAATCTTTATAAAAAATAGTAAATTATAAATTTATATAAAAACATGGAAACATTTAAAATGCTTCATTTAAACAATGTTCACACTACATTCTACATCACAAAATTCAAGAAAACAATTTAATATGATGGGCAAACTTTTTAAACCTACAGTGACTAAATATAGGATCTGTTGAACAATTACTAACAAGGAAAGGATTAATAACATTGTGTTATTAGAATGTTTAGGATTGTGTTATTAGGATTGTTGTGTTAGGATGTTTAAGTGTATGAAGTACAAGTTAAGTAGCAGATTGAGAATCTTGTCACAGAACATGCGCGTAACCAGGGGGACACCCTGTACATTCACGAAGAGTGGTAAAAAAAAAAGGGATGCCGGTCGGCCTTTATCGGTGCTGTCCAAAGACGTTTGATCCAGAAAAATTTGGTAAAAAAGGCATATAAAGCACATATTTTGTTAACATAAGGAATCAAAACAAAATAAGGAGTGACGGAGGTGTCTACATCTGCTTTGAAGTATTATTTGAAAATAACCATGGGTCTTCCCTACTACACGATAGTTTAAAAGAAAATCATATTTGTATTTTCATGAATAGAAAAAAACTGTCACTCCACAAAAAGTTGTCAGGACAAGAAAAAAAACACATTTTATTCTGAGAATGGAGAATCTTTATAAAAAATAGTAAATTATAAATTTATATAAAAACATGGAAACATTTAAAATGCTTCATTTAAACACATTTACATAGGTGTGATAAAGTATATACAAATGTTTATAAAAATTAAAAACACTAGATGTTAAAATGATAAAAAGCTACTCCGAGCGCTTTCGACTAACCTTAAGCCTTTGTTAAGGAGAAGAGAATTGACTGATAAAATGACTGATGAAAGCGCTCGGAGTAGCTTTTTATCATTTTAAAATCAAGTGTTTTTAATTTTTATAAACATTTGTATATATTTTATCACACCTATGTAGTAATGTGTTTAAATGAAGCATTTTAAATGTTTCCATGTTTTTATATAATAAACAAAGGTGATTCTGGCGTTCAAGATTGGACTATTTTATTAAGTCAATTTATTAATTATAAATTTAGTTTGAATGTCTTAACTAATATTTTTACCAATTTTAAACTGGTGTTTTTACTTTTAACTACTAATATCTATATGGCATTGATAGCAATCTCTCTATTCTAAAAAAAAGTAACTAACGCTGTCACCGCCGCCACCGGTTTTGATTTTTTTGTGACCGGATGTCTTTCTTTGTTAATATTAAGAAAAATATTGCATACAAAAATATGAAAATCAGTGGTATTATAGAGAAATATTTTATAAACACTCTGATGCAGACAGTTTTCAAATTGAAGAATTATTTTAAGAGATATTTAATGCTAAAGTTAGACAAAATTGTTCCATTAAAAAATTTTTATAAGAGCAAAAACTATACATGGGAATTTAATCATTTTTAGATCATTTTATGCATTAGAATTTCCCGGTGTGCAGACTGCAATTTTTTTTTGACTCATTTTGTGCGATTTTATTTCTATTTTAAATTCAAATTTTCAGCATTTCGAGAGATATTTTTTACATATTTTAGAAAATGGTATTAATTTAAACTTTTGCCAACTGTATAAACAGTGCAAACAATAATGCTTGCTTCAAATGAAAAATTTATTTACACGTGACTATTATAAACAGAAAATATAAAAAGCAGGAACTCATTGAAAATTACGTCATAAAAACTATATTTACATGTGAATTTTAAAAGAGAAAGAATATTTTAAAATAATAAATTCATTAACTTGTGTTAGAAGTCTTAAATAGGAGAAATTACGTCACATTACACTTATTACGTAAAATGAACAAAAAATAATATTGCAAAACAGTTTAAATTTAAAAATTGCGCGAGACATTTATTTGATATTTTGAGATGATCTTTCAACTATTTTTGTTAGGCCAGCACAAATAATATTTCGTTTCTCACAAAAGTATTTTCACGTGAATATTAAAAACAGAAAGAAAAGTTTGGTGAAAATGACGTCAGATTAAAAACGATACATTTAAAATGTCTTATTTTAAAAAACTTTCTTTTCGCTTTGTTAAAAAATACTGGGAAACAAAGACTCTGTTTACTTAATTAATTTTATATTAGCTTATTTTGAAATGTTTAACTGATTTTATTTAATCAAAGACGGAAACAGCATTTGTATCTTTTATCAGCAGCTGATTTGTCCTTAAAATTTCCCAATTAAAGAGAAATGAATAGAAACCCGTTTATAGGGAGATCACCACTGTTTTAAAAATTATAATTCAATCTTCCGAAATCTTTTTAAAGCCGATCAAATTAGCGTGCTTTTTGAGTCTGTGGTGCCTGAACGGGAGTTGGTGAGCGCAGCTCGTAGGGGGCAGAGCCCCCTAGTCTTTAAAAATAAAGTCAAGTTATTTGTTTTATTATCAGCCATGCATCTGGATTACTTTGCTGTGTGATTTTATTTATTTTTTTTTTAAATAAAAAGAAATACTTCTCTATGGAATATAAATATTGCTAAGAAATTTTAGAAATTAATTTAAGAAAACATATTTCAGTGAGGGAAAAAACATTGTATTACTTAAACAAAACAAAAGAAAAAAATTAATAAATAAACATCATGTCTTTTCTATAAAGACTGAAAATCCAAAATGTAATAAAATTAAGATAACTACTTTAATACATTTGTGTTCTTTTCATTACTGAAATATCTTTATGGCACTTGTATTTTACAATTTAATGATTTTTTAAATTGTTCGGGCATTATGAATACGATTGAATCCATAAACTCAGGCAGGGGGGGGGGGGGGGGTGACCTTCATAGTCTCAGAAGTTTTTGAATTGAACATATGTTAAAATTTAAGAAAAAGTAAGATACCTGTATATATTTGTTTTGTCCAAAAAAATTCCTGGCTCAAGATACAGGCCGCCAAAGATGGCATCCCGGGCACCATTTCCCATTCGCGATTTTCGATAAAAATTTTAAAGTGCTCTATCTCTAGAACGGTGCAAGATATTTTGTTGCGGTTTCTTTTTATTTTAAAGATAATATTCTTCTGTTTAAAATGATATACACAATTTTGAAATATGTATTCAACTTTTCTTGTGGCAACCTTTTGAAAAAAAAATTTATACTTTTTTTTTTTTTTTAAATGCCAATCCCAAAAATTTTGATTTTTTTGCTGATGATCAATACCATTGAGAACTACCTTTACTGTAAAGGAGAACTTCCACTTTTGAGTTTAACAAGTTTTAGAAACATTTCAAAAATTCAGAGAATTTTACAGGAACTGTATATATACAGTTCCAGTAAGAGTCACTGAATTTTTGCTTATTTGTATCGTATTTGTAAGGGTAAGCCTACTATATACCCTAAGCAAGTAGGAAATTGCAATATCAAATGTGGCAAATGAGGTGCGTTTGTACTATAACTAGTTTTTATAAATATTCAGATCTCGGTGCAATAAGTGTTACACTCTTGAGCAAAAAGGCATGAATACAAATTTATTATGATTCTATATATTAAATTCAGTAATACGGAAGTAATATGAATCCATCTTAAAACAGACTTAATCACCATGGCAATCTAGAATCATTACATATCATGGTATATTATTGAATCAATTATGTATTATAGGATTTTTAAATAGAATGAAGAAAACTTTTATTATCTTTTTAAGTTTTAATTCAATTTTCATAACATATGAAGTAATACATACTTTATTTTCATTACTGAACATTGTATAGTAAAACAATCTCAATAACATATATCAATTACACAGCAAAACAACCATATTAATGCAAGTTAGTGTTGACAGACGGGCAGACAAACCAGATCCATAAAGACTTTCAACTATGTTGGAAAGTGTTAAAAACACATAAATAGGTTGGAATTTGACTTTTAGAAATTTATATCAATAGACAGAAGCATGCTTGAATACTTTCATACAACCCTGTACTTTACCTACTATCTTTATGCATGCCACTATTTAGCTAATATTTAATTAAGACTAAAACACACTTAAAACTGGTGAAAATACACTTCCAGAGTTTATCATCCATAGTCGGCCATATACAGGGTTGTTAAAAATCACGATTTTTTTTTTTTTTAATAGAAAAAATCCGATTTATTTGATTTAAATTGGATTTTTTTTATTTAAATCAGATTTTTTTGATTAATATTATTTGTGTACTTATTTATGTACATGCATGTATTTTTTTCATTTTTTTCTGTATATATTTACACATTTCTATTAATTTCTTTACATTTTCTAGATAAGAATTCAAGATATTTTAAATAAAAATTAAAAATTGTTGCAAACAAATTTAAAAGAATCACTTAAATCTTAAACTTTTATTATTCTACTATTAAATTTAAATTGTTATACATATATCTATGCATGTTCTGTATATAAATTTCTAGTTAAATTAAAGTTATGTTTATTTTTCATTAATGTATTACTCCAATAATATATATAATATATAAACACATAATAAATGCAATAAACAATTTTAAATATATATGTGCATTTATTCTATTGCTGATTCAGATTCACTAATGTTATCCGTATCACATAGGCTGCAAGTTTTTTTTGTGTTTTTACATTCTTGCCCTAATCCCCATCATTTTATCACTACGCTATTTGCATATTGCTATTACACCTTTTCTAAAAATAGTATTTTTTCTGTAAAGTAAAGCCACATTGGATCTTTCTTTCTGCGAACCATTTTTCTTATGTATCAACAAATCCAAAATTTCTCTGTAACTGTACCTAGTGTTAGTAATTAGTAAATGACATTATTGTTCCAAATTATGATTCACACTATACTATACTAATCTAATGATTGACAAAACAGTTACCGGATGAAAAATAATCGCATAACTGAAAGCCTAAAACTATCAATTGTCAGTGTTATCTTGCCCTCAGCCGCCGAGGATTTCAACAATCAATCATGCTGACTGGTCAGTAGGAATGACTGCTTAACTTAGAAATAACAGGAATTTGTTTAGGAAAAATTTGGGTCCTTTAAAGGGCCTTTCATAATTTTTTTAATATTTAGACAGGACCCTTCATGTAAATTTTCATCTTAAAACAGGGTCCTTCACAAAATTCTTTGTCTTCAAAATAGACCTTTCCCTAAACTTTTCTGTCGCCAAATTTACACTTTCACAAATTATTTTAAAATAAAATTTAACCTGTCACAAAACAGTTGAAGTCAACAAAGTACCTATTATATACTTTTTAAAAAATAAATAAACAATCTTGTTAAACACATAAGCAAGAACCTATATATAATGATATATTCAAATTCACAAAATTGTGATTTAGATTTGTCAATAAAAAAAACTTCACAAAACAGGACACATAAATCCTGGACAGACCTATGAATAAGGTACAGTAAAATTCCTTATATTTTCAATTGCAGTAAGCAATGAATTCTAGGAAAAGATAGGAAAAAGGGATTAGTCACCACAGCTATTAAAGTATTTTCAGCTATAGAAGAAAGATGAAATAGGAATTCTATAATTCTGTGTTCGACAAATAGCTGAAATATTTATTATGTTATAGTCCAAGTATTGATCATATTATTTGATTAATATATGAATCCTAACATATGGGATACAGTAATTTGCAGATCTAAGCATAAAACAAACTCGTCAATTGTGTGTAATCTGCTTCAGTGAAAGTAATTCTGCACTGAAAGTACTATTATATTAAATATATTATTTTAAATAGATTTAACTATAGCTTAAGCATTTAACTCGCAAAAATGAAGTGATCATTTAAAAAAGAAAACAATTTAAAAATGAGAGAGCATTTATCAGAATAAATTATTATATTTGTTTTGTACTTTATATGAGTTATAAAAATATTTAGTTATTTTAAGAAATACAAGTTGATTAAATGCGAAAAATTCAGTGTTTATCTTTATTCATAACCCCCAAAGCAGAATACTTCGCAATGTTCTGCAACGGAATTTCAGATGATCAAAAATGTTCTGCAAGCGCAATGGGGAAAAAAAGGGGAGGGATGTTTATATACATATGTAAGGATGTAATTTCATCTTTTATGAAAATGCTAAAGATGTGTTTCGTAAAACACTGTCAAACAAAAGAAACATTCTGGAGGCAAGATTTATTTCTAGAACCATGGCATTGACACAGAAGTTACTGACTTTGGAAGTGAGATATTTAGACATATTACTTTTATGAAGAAAATGTCTTTGGAAATTTAGTCCATACATAGTTATAAGGCCAGCTTTTACAAGTCTCCTAACAGATTTATGTCTAGATGGAAGTCCATTCGTATAAATAAACATACATTTGTCTGTTGTACCAATGGTCGTTTCGATTTTGTAAAACAATTTTTGTAATTTTTTAATGAAATTTGTGGGGTTTTTTTGCCATTCTCTGAAAATATTTGCATTTTTTTCAAGATTTTTTGACGAAATTTGCGTTTTTTCTGCGATCTTTTGACGAAATTTGCGTTTTTTCTGCGATCTTTTGACGAAAGTTGCGTTTTTTCCGCGATCTTTTGACGAAAGTTGCGTTTTTTCCGCGATCTTTTGACGAAAGTTGCGTTTTCTCCGCGATCTTTTGACGAAATTTGCGTTTTTTCCGCGATTTTTTTTCGAAATTTGTGTTTTTCCGCGATTTTTTTTCCAAATTTGTGTTTTTCCGCGATTTTTTTTCCAAATTTGTGTTTTTCCGCGATCTTTTGACGAAATTTGCATTTTTTCCGAGATCTTTTCTCGTAATTTGTGTTCTTTCCGCGATCTTTTCATGAATTTTGCGTTTTTTTCCGCGATCTTTTCACGAAATTTGGGTTTTATCCGCGATCTTTTCACGAAATTTGGGTTTTATCCGCGATCTTTTCACGAAATTTGGGTTTTATCCGCGATCTTTTCACGAAATTTGGGCTTATCCGCGATCTTTTCACGAAATTTGGGCTTATCCGCGATCTTTTCACGAAATTTGGGTTTTATCCGCGATACTTTGAAGAATTTGGTGATTCTTTTTCGCGATTCTTTGTCGAAATTTGCGTTTTTCCGCGATATTTTCACGAATTTTGCGTTTTCCCGCGATCTTTTCACGAATTTTGCGTTTTTCCGCGATCTTTCCACTAAATTTGCGTTTTTCCACGATACTTTGAAGAATTTTGTGATTTTTTTTCGCGATTCTTTGTCGAAATTTGCGTTTTTTCCGCAATCTTCTCTCGAAATTTGTGTTTTTCCGCGATTTTGTCACGAAATTTGCGTTTTCTCCGCGATACTCTGAAGAATTTTGTGATTCTTTTTCGCGATTCTTTGTCGAAAATTGCGTTTTTCCGCGATACTTTGAAGAATTTTGTGATTCTTTTTCGCGATTCTTTGTCGAAAATTGCGTTTTTCCGCGATCTTTTCACGAATTTTGCGTTTTATCCGCGATCTTTTCACGGAATTGGCGTTTTCCGCGATCGTTTCACGAAATTTGCGTTTTCCCGCGATACTTTGAAGAAGTTTGTGATTCTTTTTCGCGATTCTTTGTCAAAAATTGCGTTTTTCCGCGATCTTTTCACGAATTTTGCGTTTTATCCGCGATCTTTTCACGGAATTTGCGTTTTCCGCGATCGTTTCACGAAATTTGCGTTTTTCCGCGATACTTTGAAGAAGTTTGTGATTCTTTTTCGCGATTCTTTGTCGAAAGTTGCGTTTTCTTCGCCATCTTTTCACGAAATTTGCGTTTTTTCCGCGATGTTTTGACGTAATTCGTATTTTTTACGTGGTCCTTGGGCGAAATTCACGTTTTTTCGCGATTCCCAGCTTCGTTCTTTGACCATGCGCGGAAGAAAACTCCCGTTCGGAAAGAAATCGCTAGTTATTCAGAAAGTAGGTGATGAAATAGGAGGGAGGGAGAAAGATTGATTGCCGCGCGACATTCTTATTTCTTCCTAAATAGATTCGAACACAACGGAAGTAGTACCCCCCCCCCCTCCCCAATTCTTTTTCCTTTCACATCAATATGCATTTTTTTTTTTTTTTTTTTTTTTTTTTTTTTTTACAAAAAAAAAAAAAAAAAAAAAAGTAACATTTGTCTTGAAATGTTCTGCAGCACATCTCATTGTTCTGCGACGTACGTCGCACTTTTAAGCATATTCTGCTTTGGGGTTCATAACTAATGGAACTTCGCTGGTTGTTTGTCTTTTCAAACTAGCATAGAATCTAGGATTTGGGGGAGAGGGGGGGCACCGCCTTCAGCAGTGTACTCCTGAACAATCTATAACCATTCTGTCTCGAAACACGCAAATCTTGTATTATTGCGATTTTTTATTTTGAGCCAAATTAAAATTAAATTTTCAGCTTTTTTATAAGAACTGATTTGGCATTCTTCCAATTTGAATTTAATCACGGCAATAGCAAAAATTACTGGAGAGTTTTTTCCTGTTTATGCTAAAAAATTGCCTTATATCATGAAGAACCCTGCTAAAAATCGCATTTACAATTTCAGAAAAGATTAAAAACTCACAGAGAATGAAATTAACTAATTGGGTAAAAGATTGAAACCAGATTCCTTTTAGGAATGTCAAAAAATCACCGCAAAATAAAAAAAAAAGTCTCCAAAAACCTAAAAATCACATAAAAAATTGTGAAATCTTGAAAAATTGCAGTAAGAATCTCGCAAAAACTTTATTGAAAAGAGGACAAAGTTTACTGGATAAAATAGTGAAATCGGATTCCTTTTTACTAATTTGAAAAAATTGCTGAAAAATGCAAAAAAATTCGCATAAAAAATTTAATGAAAAATTTCAAAAATTGTCTTTGATATGCATGACTTCAGACATACAGGTACTTTCCTGCCAAATCGTGTGGCTATGCGGGCTGCATTGTTTTTTCAGAGTATAGCATGCACACATATATACCGTATTTTTGGGAATACCCGCCGCACCCACCGTAAGCGCCAAACAAATGAAAATCTGTTTTTAAAAAAAAGTTTATCGACGTAAGCGCCGCAGCCAAGCAACTGATATTTGTACAATGTAAATTCCGGAATCGTTTCGGCCGCGGCTTTTCCGGATTTTAGAGGTCTTGAAATATCGTATAGAGAGACTTAGAGGTCTGCACGGGCCGAAATTTCCGGGCCCAGCCCGAAAGTTCTAGGTCGGAACTGCCCGACTCGTAGAAAAAAATTCGGCCCGGGATTGCCCGATACAAAAATTAAAAATTCGGTCCAGCCCATATAAAAGAAATATTGGGACGACCCGGTAAAAAATTTAAAAGTTCGGCCTAGCCCGATATAACAGCTAAAAGTTCGACCTGAGACTGGCTCAGAAAAAAGTTAAAATCTCGGCCCAGCTCGAGTGAATTTCTAAAAAACATTGATGAATGCCACAGGCTGTGATATTTATTTTTTTAATGAATCTCTATTTCTTGTTTGTAAATGTTTCAGTTATCATTACTATTGCTAATCCATATTCTATGTATTGAAGTGTTAAAAATCTGAAAAATGTTATACAGTAAAATCTGCTAAGATGGAATTGTATAAAAAAAAAAAAAGCGTTATAGACAAGATCCTCAACACGTTGTTCAGTTTAAAAGAGGATTCCATCATAGGCAGGTTCTTTTTGCTCGTTTTACTATATTTTAATAAGCGTATGAAATCTACTACTCTTTAAAAAGAATAAATTTTAATGTTTAATTGTAGAATAATGGCGATTTAAAAATGTATGCATTTTTTGCAAACATTTTTGGTCCAGGCCTAATTTTACTGACCTTTGAACGGACTAGGCCACGACGAGACAATGATTTTCATACAGGCTTTGTCAAAACAAGGACTGAAAATTTTGGATCGTGAAGACTAGGAATGAAACCGGTCCAGGCTCTGTACAGAAAATATAAGTTAGGTCCGGCCCGGACAGAACCTTCAGAAAAGAGTATGGCCCGGCCCGAAAAGCCGGCCTGTGCAGATCTCACACTGCCGAAACCACTTTAGGATAACTAGAAAAGCTCCTTTTTTCTTTTTGTTTGTTTCTTTTTTTTTTTTTTTTTTTTTAGCAGTTCACCAATTGATAACTGTTTCATTGATTCTGTTTGTGGCAGATTTTATTTTTTATTTGCTACATACGCATCTTTTCTTGTTCATTTTTAAAAAGTCCTTCCGGCCAGTGCCGGGAGGAAGAGGTAGCTTTCATATTCCTTATTTTAAAAAAGCCAACTTATATTTTTCAAACGCACGAAGCTCAATTAAGTGGAAACCGTATGTAGGAGATTCAATACTACTTTTTATCAATACTAAATCATTATGAATGAGAATTTCGCGAAATTAGTCAGCTTTATCCAAGCTGCTTTTATTTAAAGTAACTTATATTTGGTTGCCAAATTCGGCGATTTCTTAAAGTGCCTGCCATTTTAGGACAACATGGTGGATGAGGCTAACCAGTGAACTTGGTCGAGACCTTAGTAATTGCTGTGCACATGCTCACTCACATCGGAATCGGTTGATATATATGAGTGCTGTCGCAGGCAAAAATCAGATTTTTCAAAATGTCACCCACATTAGAAATTGAAACTGCTATATCTAAGCCATTTTTTAAGATAAAGACAAACAAAAAATGCTCCTGAATCCTTATATCAAGGTCAAATACTTAAGAAAGAAACCTTTCTCAATTTCAAATTTTTTTGCACCTCAATTTAAATATAATTTTTTTAATTTAATGGCCGCCATTTTGAAACAAGATGGCGGATGAAGCTGGTCAGCGTACTTGGTCAAGATACTGATCTATACTATCCACATGCCTTCTTACATGGAAATAGGCGAATACGTGTGTTATCACGTGACAGATACAAGATCGTTTAAATATGTTAGCCATACTAGAAATTCAAAGTGCTATATAATTCAACCATTTTTTAAGATATAAACAAAAGAACAAATTTTCAGAAACAAAATCTGCTCCGGAATCTTTGTATCAAGGCCAAACTCATAAAAAAATCTTTTTCATTTTCCAATTTTTTAATACCTCATTTTAAATTTTAAATTTAATTTTTTTTAAAAGGGCAACCCTTCTGAAACAAGATGGCGAATGAAGCTGGCTAACGAACTCAGTCGAAACACTGGTATGTACTATGTACAGACCAAGTAACATCCAAATCGGTTCATAAATACGCCTGTTATCACGTAACAAAAATCAGGTCGTTTTAAAATGTCAGCCACAATAGAAATTCAAAATGCTGTAACTCCGCCATTATTATAGATATAGACGAAACAAAAACTGTTCCGGAATCTTTGTATTAAGGTCAAACACATACGAGAAAAATCTTTTTCATTTTCCAATTTTTTGGTATCCTATTTTAAATTTTAAGTTTTTTAAACTTTTTTAAATGGCCGCCATTTTGAAACAAGATGGTGGATGAAGCAGGCCAACGAACTCGGTCGAGATATTTGTATGTACTATGTAAACACCAAGATACATCCAAATCGGTTCATAAATACGCCTGTTATCACGTGACAAATATCAGGACGTTTCAAAATGTCAGCCACGCTAGAAATTCAAAGTGCTATAACTCAGCCATTTTTTAAGACATAGACGAAACAAAAAACTGCTCCCGAATCTTTGTATCAAGGTCAAACACATAAGAAAAAAATATTTTTTCAATTTTCAAGTTTTTGGTACCACATTTCAAATTTAAATTTTTCTTAAAAATTTAAATGGCTGCCATTTTTAAACAAGATGGCGGATGAAGCTGGCCAACAAACTCGGTTGAGTTATTGATATGTACTATGTACAAACGAAGTTACATCTAAATTGGTTCATAAATATGTCTTTTATCGCGTGACAAACTCAGAACGTTTCAAAATGTCAGCCACTCTAGAAATTCAAAATGCTACAACTCAGCCATTTTTAAAGATATAGACAAAACAAAAACTGCTCCGGAATCTTTGTATAAAAGTCAAATACATAAGAAAAAAATATTTTTCTATTTTCAATTTTTTGGTGCCACATTTCAAATTTAATTTTTTTTTTTAAAATTTGAATAGCCGCCATTTTAAAACAAAATGGCGGATGAAGCTGGCCAACGAACTTGGTCGAGACATTTGTATGTACTATGTACATACCGAATTCCATCCAAATCGGTTCATAAATTCGAGAGTTACAGTGTGACAAAGGTCAGATATATATATATATATATCAATTTTGAACGGAGGTTGGTTTCGGGGTCTGGGGGTCATGATCGATGAAAATATACCAAAATTTTTTGAAATCGCTTTCCTCCGAACGGCTGCAATAGATAGCTTTTTGTAATGAAAGCTACCTAAAATGCTATAACTCAGCCATTTTTTAAGATATAGACGAAACAAAAACTACTACGGAGTCTTTGTATAAAGGTCAAATACACAAGAAAGAAATATTTGTCCATTTTCAATTTTTTGGTACCACATTTCAAATTTAAAAATTAAAAAAAAAATTTAAATAGCCGCCATTTTGAAACAAAAGGGCGGATGAAGCTGGCCTACGAACTCGGTCGAGACATTCATCTGTACTATGTATAAACGGAGTTACAACCAAATCGGTTCATAAATACGCCTTTTATCGCGTGACGAAATTCAGGACGTTACAAAATGTCAGCTTCGCTAGAAATTCAAAATGCTATAACTCAGCCATTCTTTAAGATATAGACGAAACAAAAACTGCTACGGAGTCCTTGTATAAAGGTCAAATACATAAGAAAGAAATATTTGTCCATTTTCAATTTTTTGGTACATCATTTCAAATTTTAAATTTTTTTAAAAATTTTAAATGGCTGCCATTTTGAAACAAAATGGCGGATGAAGTTGGCCAACGAACTCGGTCGAGACATTGGTATGTACTATGTACACACCGAATTACATCCAAATCGGTTCATAAATACGAGAGTTACAGTGTGACATAGGTCAGATATATATATATATATATATATATATCAATTTTGAACGGAGGGTGGTTTCGGGGTCGGGGGTCATGATCGATGAAAATATACCAAAATTTTTTGAAATCGCTTTCCTCCGAACGGCTGCAATAGGTAGCTTTTTGTAAAGAAAGCTACCTAAAATAATTTTGTAAGTTTTAAAAATATTTCTTGCTCAGAATTTAGATTTTCCTTTTCATCATAAGTTATTATGATGATAATTATTATGAAGATATATATCATAAGTTTAAGGCTGTTTTTAACTGCTCTGCTCAACAAGCAAAGAACGTTTTGACATATTTACAAATTCATTTTTTAACGAAAAGATATAAAATTGGAAATCCTGGCTATGGAAGCAATTTGGAATTGAACTGTTTTTCCCATTTTTTGATCAATCAATTACCTATTGAGTTATAAGCAAATTCGATCACGTTCGATATCTTTCTCCCTTCGTGCAGAAATTCAGTTCAAAACGCCTACTTTGACATTATTTTCTGAAAGATCTATTGCGTTTGTCAAAAAATGGAAAAAACAGCTCAATTACATAGTTTTTGAACAACAACACTAGCTAGTTTCATGCATTTTCGAACAAAAATAAATTAAAACTTATGTCAGAAAGTTGCCCTTTTCGATTTGAGAACACCCTTAAGAAAATCTACTTTGCATTAAAAAAAATCTCTTATCGCGTTACCTCATTTTTCTACTGCATTCAAAGTTCTTTTCAAAGGAACAAAACTGAAACTATTAGCCAACTACACGTCAAGGTCATAGGGCAATGTGTCAGAATGTTCGTTCCAAGGAGATGGAGTGAATTTGAAATCAAGTGTGTTTATCTTTTAATTCAGTGAAGAGATAACAATATTAGGTTCGTTTTTTAGTTATAAATGTGTACTTGAGTGATTTTATTAGGTGCTTCTTTTAAAATAAAGATTATAAACATGAAAAAAAGGTAAAATAAGTATTTTTGTTGAGATCTCTTCATACGAAACAATTTTTAACCATATCAGCGTAAAATCAATGTTTTGAAGAAATTTAGCCGGGTCGGGCCGAGATTTTAAATCTTTTCCGGGCCAGGCCAAACTTTTAGCTTTTATGCCGGGCCATTAATTAATTAATTAATCAATTTTTTGTATGGGCCGGGCCAATTTTTCCCCCCTATGGATCGGCTTCTTCACTCAAGAATAAACGCCCGTTCGCTAATGTTAATCCTATGGAAGAATTAAAAAAAAAAAAAAATACATGGTTCACATTTAAGTATGCTTATTTTTTTTTTATTTATTTTTTATTTTTTTTTTGCGTCGAATAGCTGAGGTTGATCTCTAAAGAGACCTTTTTTCGATTTTGTTTACAGATGTTTTTTGTAGTATACTTTGGTTTTCGGAATCAGTTTCGAAAGTGAAAGTATTCCAGTAAAAAAAAAAAAAAAAAAAAAAAAAAAACCTCTAAACACAATTGAAAAAGTAAAAATGACTCTTTGTAGAGACCGACCTCAGCTATCCAGTGCAAAAAAGATTATTTGAAAATAATGGAATGTGAAAGACATATTTAAAAAAAAAATTCTTAGGATTTACATTAACCAGCCAGTGTTTTTGCGTGCGCAAAGTAGCCCAATATTTATATTGCAGAAGTTGGCCCACTTAATTTGTTATATTGGTCAGGACCGTTTGTTTTGTTTATCACCCGACCCAGCTCATCAAGAAAACTACTAATTCTGCTGACCCGGCCGGTTTCAAAGTTTGAATTCATTTTGTCTGGTCGAGTCGGGTATGACCTCTATTTTAGGGGCTGAGTTTATAGAGTCCGGTACTGAAAAAAAATAAAGAAGAAATCTTGCTCTCCAGTGTTTTTATTGTGTATTACGCTCGTATTCATGAATAACTTCGACCGAGGGTTAAACCGCGGGTTCAGTAACCCCAGGTTAGTATTTTCAACCGGGAGTTGAAAACTCGTATTCACCGTTTACTTCGGATGAAAAGTTACCCAACTCGGGGTTTCTCGACCTAGGTTGAACGAAATGTGTTTATTGGTTAAAAAAATCACATGCCTTGTTCGGTTTCGCATCGAGACTTCGTTTGTGTATGTTTTGGAAGAAAAACGCCAATTTAAAAAAAAAAAAAGAAAGAAAGATTCAATGTAGTGTTTTTTTTTTTTTTTTTTTTTTTTTTTTTTTTTTTTTTTCCACAAAATGTATGGACAAAATAAAAACCTGTAATCATTAAAAATGAATCAACTTAATTTTTCTTGAGTTTTAATATTTTTTAAACAATTGTTTTTTTTTTTAAATTTATTAATGAGTTAGGTTAATGATATGAAACGTGTCAACTGCTAAAATAAATGTTAAAAGGTTCTTTTTCAAAATAAATTTCCGCATAGTTGCTAAAAAATGAACTTGATTTGGGCCAAAACTAATGAAACTTGATTTGAATAAAAACTAAAATTTTATTTCAACAGCAATTAAGATGACTTCTATTATTAATAGCTCTAGTTAGCAATTAAACAATTTCTGATAATGAAAATATTAAAATGAAGAAAAAAGGAAAAAAATTATGAAAGTAGTCTGTTGTACTTTATATATACTATTTCTTTTATTAGTATAGATGGTATCCCAGATATGTTTAATTCTAATTAAATTAGATAGTAATTAATATTCCAGGTTGACAGGAAAAATGAGTGAAATAATATTAACAGAACTGCAGAAAAAGCGGAACAGGTGATCCTAGCGGTGCCCTGGCACCAGGTACCAAGCCGCAGAGGCGCTCCATAGGCGCATATAGTTATCACTTCCGAGCGATTGATAAACATTTTTTCATTAAACTAGTCGCTAAATAAAACTCTATACTTCCTTTAAGTTTAAACTGTGTGCAGTGGAGATATTTTATAAGAAATTATTATAAAAGAACACAAATATTTTAAACTTTTAAGACTACTAGTGTATAGTGTATGAATTTCCATTCAACACATATAATCGAATAAGGACTTTCCTAAATCATGATAAATGTATTCTGAATACTATCTGGACAAATAAATGTGAAATATTACAGAAAGTTGAATTTTTATCGACCAGCTTTTATGACCTATCCCCACCCCTACCCCTCCAGCCATATGTATGAGAATTTTTCTATTATCACATTTACAAGATCAAAGCTATTCACTCGATTATCTTTGACTATTTTTTGATAAATTAGCCTAATAATTACGAAATATTATTACATGCACGAAGACACTTGTTTTTGGTTGCAGTGTTGCATTTGAAAAAATGTATTTATTTAGAAAATGTTATTTTATTTTCTATATTTTTTCCAGCTTCTTAATTTCATATTTTTAATTCATTTAGATATCACTTCATTAGATGTAATAAGAATCTCATTTAGAATAGAAATTAAAAGTGGGATTCCTTTTTTTTTTTTTTTTTTTTTTTTGATGACTGATTAATGATAGATTTCTAGACTAAATAGGCAGAGTAATGATAGTTTGTAATCTAACAAAACAACTCAAATTAATTATTAATAATTTCATATAATTTTACATTAGCTAATAAATAAAATAGCTGTCTGTTGTAGAATCAGTGGAGAAAAACAAGTTCCCATTTGTACCACCCTACCCATTCCCTCTATTTTTTTTTCTCTTTTTTGGTGTCATTCTTTAATTTAAATAAATTAAACGTTTCTCAAGATGCTGTGTAAGATATAGAAATAAAAAGAAAGTTTAAAGTACATATTACCAAAAATAGAAGAATATATGTAATCTCATACATACACATATATATATTATCTATATATTTTTTGACTGGTTTATTTATATATATACATTATATCTCCTTCATTACATGTTGAATTGTTTGCTTTCATAAATACTCATGATCACGAAGAATTCATTTACCTTAAAAATAGTCATTATTACTACAAGGGCTGATAAAAAATATTTTTGTGTGGGGTTATTTTAAAAAGGGAATTTTTTTTTCAACTTTTTAGTAATTTATTTTAATTTAGCCGTCAATTAAGAAGCAAAAATTATAAGTGATCTCTAAAAAAAGTCACAATTTCAGGAGGTAACATTGAAAAGTTATTCATTTTAGGATTTATTATTACTATTATTATTTTCGTATAAAATAGTACTAATGCAATATTTTATATTATGTATAGTTTTGAAATTAAAATACAGTTGAAAAATAAATGCAATAAAAATAAATATTTCAAATTCCACAAAAATTGGGAAACATACGTAGAAGCTTACAAACAGTCGTAAAAAAAAAAAAAAAAAAAAAAAAAAAAAAAAAAAAAAAGTAATAAAACTCAAATTGTTTAAATTTTAAGTTAAAATATCTAATTTATAGATCTGATTTATATTTATCTCAGTTTGTACATAAACAATAATATATCTTTTACACAATAGACCCAAAATTTAATTTTAAAACATTCTATAAGTACTGATCAAAAATCTACAGAGAATCTATGGATATTCTAAGATAATCTGTGTATTTCTTTACTTAAACAAAAATGCAAATTAGCCTGAGTCTCACATTTTAATTAGAACTTATGCAAGTATGGCGTTTATTTCGGTCCTGTTAAAATACATTTGTGAATTTTTTAACATCAAAATTGCAAAAAATAAATGATCTTAAACGCGACAGTTGTTACTTTAAAACAAATTATTCGGCTGTTTAAGTAATATTGGCTATTTTTAAGGCAAATAAATTTTTCGCGACCACGCGTATTTGTGTAAACAAACAATTAAACATGTATTCAATATATAGAGGCTATATACATAAATATAAACAAATCAGATAAAAATATTGAAGATAATTACATATATATGAGATTACATACCTTTGGATATAGTTATTCCGTTTTATTTAATAGTAGAACTTCTATGTTTTACACAGCACCTTCTTCTATCAACACGTCTGCCGCATTGTAAAATGGCGGTCCTCTCACTCTCACCGCTTGTTTTTCGTTAAATACGCATGCTCGGTTGAAAAATCCTGGGTTGAACTTGCAGTAGACCAAGGTTGGGTTACTGAACCCGGCGTTAAATTTTAACCTCGAACCGGTTCAGTGGGGTTGACAGTGAATGCCATTTGAGTTTTCAACCCGGGTTTTCAGCATAACTCCGGGTCGAAGTTATTCGTGAATACGAGCGTTAGGAGATCCATTCCACAAAAGTTCTACGCCGGGATTTGAGATTTCTCTAGTTAGAGATCAGTAATTTCACAGAGTGAGCACTCTGTGAGCAATTTTGCTTTGCAAGTAGAAGGAAAGGGGTTTTTTATTAGAAGTAGAAGATAAGCTCGCAACAGCTGTACATTCCAGTATCCGGAGGGTAAAGTAAGTATTGACTGATAGGCGGAAAATGTAATCATTTTTAACTTGAGAACCGGTAAGACAAACGTTATTCATCCCGCTGATTGTTTAAAAATAAACAAAACAAATAACATTTCTCGGACATCTGCGGTTGAGGGACATTTTCTGATATTTTGATACCGATTCGAGAGCATGAAACTATTGATCAAAGGGGGGGGGGGTATGGCATCATAAAATATCGGTTTGACAAAAAAAAAAAAAAATGCTGTAAGACATTGCTGTAAAAGAAAAAAAAATCACCGTATCCGCCACCCTGGCGTAAGAGCCACACTTAGAATATTTTATACTTTCAAACTCATATGCGCCGCAGCTCAGATGCCCGAAAATACGGTACACTTGTTGCAGCCAGGGATGTAGTGGAGGGTATACGGTGGTATACACCGTATACCTTCTGGATTTTTTTAAGGAACAACGTATACCCTCTGTTTCTCAAAAAAGCTATAGTACATACACTGTAGGGTATACCCTCTGCCTTGAGCGTATACCCTCTGCTTAGAGCGTATACCCTCTGCTTAGAGCGTATACCCTCTGCTTAGAGCGTACGCCCTCTGCTTTTTTTACGACTACACCACTGGTTGCAGCCGCATCATGTAATTTTTATCCTCCTGATAAAATATAGTGTATATTAACATGACCTGCTTTACCTTAATATATTTGACACATTTTGAGGTAAAAATATGAATTATTAGTGAAAGAATAATCTTTATATTTACAATGAAATTTATTGTAGTACCAATTATTTTATTGTTTACTGAACAGGCCAATGTTGTTCAAAAGACAAATGTGTGTCCCAAATTTAAAACAATGACCGAAAGATCTTTCACCCACCTATCGTAGACTCCTCCAAAATTTCTTAGGTCCCTCCAGTGACCCCTATGAAGTCATAGAGTCAAATTTTGTAAAACTTTCGTGCGTATGTACTGGTGTACCATAACCAAGGTGTGGTGTAACCACATGTATTATCTGAGATTTACCATCCGGCAGAATTTCATCTGCAAGACTGACTGAGATAATTTTAGATCTTATGCATTTTTCACCAGTGCCCATAGAAGTTTCCAGCATGATTAAAAGCCTTTTTTAATCTTTATAAGAAGTTAGGGTGCCAAAAGCTTTTATACTTGTGTCCAACACTCAGTCACTGTGTTGTGTCACTGCTGCAAGGAGATTTATATACCTTTTTTTTTTACCATTAGATTTAGTTTAACCCCTTCTCATTACCCCTCACACAAACAAAAATTGCGTTTGGGACCCTTTTTAAAAGAAATAGCACACAAGTATACTTTCTAAAAGAAAACCTGTCTAGAAGGAAAAATTGACTGGTTTCATGGAATTCTGTTTTAGCAGGTTTTACTATATAAGATAGTGTTTATAATCCAACATGTTCAGTTAAAAATCTGGGCATCCCCCCCCCCCCCCCATTCAAAAGACTGGTTATGCCTATGCAGAATGTAGGCTCAATTTTTATTGATTTAATGTGCTTCAAAAGTCATATATCATTACACTGTCATATACCTACAGTGTGTCTCAAAAGCACTCTTTAATTTGTTTCCTGTTAGTGATAAGTAGGCAAAATACATTGCAAAAGTGTTCAAAATACTGTAGAAATAAGGTTAAGTTAATGAAACAGTCCTCCTATTACTCTTTTTAAAAGTTACACTTTTTGAATTTTAAAACAACTCCCCCCTCCCAGACAAAATTGGTCTACTAACAATTTTTTTTTCTATTGCTACAACAAGATCACTACAAAAATCTGCATACTTTTAACATTTTCAATCAACTTAATTATGAAAAAGGAAAAAATCTGACTTATACCACTTTTTCATATCATTTTAAAGCAAGGCTGCATGTCTTAAAATTTAACCTCCATGGTTTAATGTTTTTTTTTTAATATTTTAAATGCTCCTCACTAGTTGAAATGTTTTTCTTTATAATTAAAATATGAAAACTCTTAGTTTCCTTATTAATCTTTTGAACTCTATTTCAGATGGTTATTTCAAAAACATTCTGTCTATAAATTTGCATAATATCTAATACCAGAAATTTGTATGGATCTCTGTGTTCCTGAAAAATATATTGCACAAACTGATATAAATAAAAATAGGGTAAATCCACAAATTCCACATTTCTGTAACTTCGAAAAAACAAAAATGCATAAAAAATAGTAAAATACAGCAAATATTACCACATTATAGGGCTTGTTACCTCAGAGCAAGGAATCTAATTATGATTACTCAGCATATACTACATTAAATTTATTAGAGAAATATATCCATTATCCTATAATTGCAGAGCAAATGTAAACATTTATACATAATTTCATAACAAATAATTCTCCAATAAATACTTTCAATCACAGGTGCTATAAAATTACTGCATCCTTCTGATACTTGATGAAATTCTATATCAGATACATTTGGAATTGTCAGATTGTATCTTTTCTCTGTAATTTCTGTGTTTTTCAGGCTTACTGTATGATATATAAACTTTCCTGTATGATAATTTCTTCCTTAACATGTCTTTTATAATTTCAAGAATTTTTATCAATTTATTCTGTGGTAATTTTTGCTACAAAAGTGTGACTACAAAATTAATTAAAGAGTGTTATTGGAATAATGTAATACAAATAGACTAGGAAAAAACAATTATAAAAATTAATAAATGGAGGAATAAGAAACAATCTTTAAAGAAAACATCATTGGCACATTCAGAATAGTTCAGAAGAAAGTGGAAAATGCAGGTAGTTTGAAAAAAAAAGTATAAATAAAAATCTTTCTTTTTTAAGAGAGAAATTTGGAAATCCTAGATTCATTGTAGTTTATATTAAAAGTTGTCCTATTTTACTTAAAATTTGTGAAGGGAATAGACAAAATATTGATTAAAAAAAAAAAAAAAAAAGGTCTGAATTAGGATCGAACACAGAACTGCTTTGATTTTGAAAGCATATGCCTGAATCTGAATGGCTGCAGTCAATTGCTATTGTCCTGGTTAAAATACAACAAAAATAACTATTAGTATTGCTGATATTATACACAATTTTAGAAATTTCTTACAAAAAATTTAGTTGAGAAGGCAGATAACTAAGTAAAACAGCACCCTTAAGCTAAATACAAAATGGCCCAACCTACATATTTAACGTACGTTAGATACATGGCAGAAAAAGGAGGAGGCCCCGAATTACCATACAATAGAGGTCTGCACGGGCCGGAATTTCAGAGCCCGGGCCGTACAAAAATTAATGAAAACAGGCCCGGCCCGGCCGGATTCAATTTCTACAAAAAAAATCCGTTTTTTCTTGACATACAATTAAGATTCTTTTAATGAATACTACGTATATATTTATGGGAAACTTTTACAATATATTTTAGACTACTATGTGTTCGCAAAGCAGAAAAAACACAATAGTAAACATTAACGATTGCACAGTGTTTCAGTCATCGTCTCTACAGACATTTTGAAATTCCAATAAGGATTCATTAAAAAGTTAATGTAGTTCAGAATAAAGGATTAAAAACATGATACCTTTTGAAGCTGTAGGATAAAAAGTAGATTTGCGAAAATATTTCTCTCATTTTTAAGGCTTTTCTCAAATCGAAAGGAGTTACATTTCGACACATTTGAGAATTCATTTCTTTTTGGAAACGTGTAAGATTGGCAGGTATTCTTATTCAGAAACTATGTAAATGCTGTCTTTTTCATAGATGAAAGCAATATATCTTTCTCTGAAAATACTGCCAAAGTTAGCGTTATGAATCGAATTTCCGGAAGCGATAGCACAGGAAAGGAGAAAAACGTACAGTCACATGACAAGAATCTTTGTTATCTCTGTAAGTAATTTATCAAATATGGAGAAAGGCTATTCGTTTCCAAATGCCTTCAATAGTCAGGCCTTTGAATTTTATGCCTTTATAGTTAAAAATGAGTCAGAAAATGTGTTTGAAAGTTTCGCATTGTTGAGCAGTGAATATGAGAACCCCTTAAGGTATATTTCCAAAGATACTGTTAAGAGAAATTCATTATCACTATTAATACTTTTACAAAACATAATGCCTGTCCTACACATCCTGAGATCGATTAAGACCAGTTCCGTCCCGGCACGAGTCTGCTGAAAAAAAATTAAACCCAAAATCAGACATTTTGTAACTGTACGATGCCGATCTCTACGATGGACATGTTACATATCTGTATTGATGTTGTTAAACTCGCATCGGCTCGTGACGCACATTTCTACTTCTCGAGAAAATCATATTCAATGAAAATGGCTCGTATTTTATCTGCTTTGCTTGAATTCTTATATCAGGCCGATAGGCCCAATTAATTTTTTTTATCGGCCCCCGGCCCGGCCCTGCAGGCCCGTTCAATTTTTTTGCTGGCCCGACCCGTTTACTTTGTCTGTCGGCCCGGCCCGTTGGAAAATTCACCTTCATTCCGCCGGGCCGGGTATGGGCCTCGGGTCAAGCCCGGGCCCGTGCAGACCTCTACCACACAATGCAATACTGGCCTACTCATTTAAAGAAACTAGGCGCAAGAAAAAATTTAAAGATAATAAATTTTTGTTCGGAGGTAAAATTGTCTTAGGGTTCTCAGAAGAAATTGGTCAAAATACAAAGAATTTTCTCAGGCCTAATTATTTTACTTAACCCTTTCAGGGGCAAGTAATTGTGTTTCTGTAATGCTGAATCGACACAGGAATTTTCGAAAAAGTTTATTTCAAAATAAGGAAAAGCACAACAATTTCCACTAAAGTTATAAAAGCAAAATTTAATTAAAAATTTCCGTGCATATCCTGATTAAAATTATGTGATTATATCACATATAATTTTATATCCCACTGCCCCTCAAGGAATTAAAAGTTAAAGGAAGGGTTTTTTTAATCTCTGTTGGGGTGGTTCTATATTTGTGAGGCTGGGGTATAAGTATTTAGCACCTACCATATCCTCCACAGAGTAGGAGAAATATGAAGCTTTAAATTTAATAAACCAAAAATATCCCAAAATTCATTCATAGTCTTAATTATAATGTTCAAAACAAAAAAAAAGCCACCTGTTCAAAAATTCTTATTTTTTTAACATACGATTGTGAGTGAAAAGACACTATGTGGATGGTGGGAGGGATAAAATTAACAACATTTTAAAATCACTTAATTTAATCATCATAAACTTAATTATTTATCATATCCCCTAGCAAACATAGGGAGAAATTCAAGGAACACAGAGCCTGGTTACAGTGGAGGCAAAATCACACAAGTATTTCTGAATAATAATTGTCCCTTTGTTCAAATAAAAATTTCTGTCATAAATAAAAGAATAATTATTAATAATAAATAAATACTGCATTTACTCGTGTATAATGCACACTTTTCCCCAAAAATTTAGGGCAAAAAATCTAGATGTGCGTTATACATGGAATATTTTTTTTACTGCAGGATGTAATACGATATACATATATATGCGTAATACATATGGATCAAGAAATGTATTCAAAGAAGAAATTAAAACTGGAAAAATTTTACTTAATAGAAGCACAGTCAAGGATCCATAATCCACAATTTTCTATAATTCACATTGCTTAACACTAGAATTATGGCAGCGGTCATTTTGACCGTAAATCCAATTTAACATATCATAACTTTTTTAATTTCCTGTTTATAGTCTGAATATTTTTTTACTTTTTCTAAAAACGCAAGAATATTACATAAAATCTTTTTTGTTCAATTTAAATAATTATTTTTAAAAATATTTGTATGTATATTTAGAATTACGGCTACCGGTCATTTTGACCGTATCTAGAAAATTACACATGCCAAGTTATTTTCTTCACATTCATAGCTGTTTCCGCTATTCTAATAGATAAGCAGGTGCATCTGTGGTGAGGGGAATATTACTTTGTGTATTTCAAAGTATTATTTGTTAGGTGGGAAGTGAGAAAAGGGGAGGGAGAGGAAAAATACCTGTTTGACATCTGTTTAGAATGGCAGCGCGCCTTCTGACTGCTCATTTCTTTTGTGTAATATTATTTTATTTATGTAAATATTATAATATTATTTATGTAAATATTATTTTTCAACGGATACAAATATATAGAGCTGCATTTCGTTTCCGTGAATGTCAGTGTTCAGACTTGCTTATTTTATTTGCCTCTTGTCATGGTGCGTAGAAGTGTTGGTAGAAAATATCTAACAAAAGAAGATGTGCTAAAAATTTTTGAAACTATTTCCAATGATAATTCTGGTTCAGATATTGAACCTGATGAAAAATTTAATATTGAAACTATATCCAGGTTATCTGACGAAGACTGGATTGTTCCTTCAGGAACAAGTGAATATGATTCATCTGATGAAGAGTCTTTTCATGAAACACCAAATGAAAATGATTATTTAGATCCAGAAAATATTCCTTTGCCTGTTGCTAGTACAGATTCTAGAAATGAAATCAGTGGTAACAGTCAAGATCAAGAAAGTAGTCAAGACCCACCAAACAGAACTAGAAAACAGCTTAGACGTACCCAATGCGAGGAAAACAAAAAAGATGAAGAAACAGCAAATGATGGTTCAATTCGGAAAATAGGAAATATTTCGACAAATGTTACAGGGAGACGTTCCCATCAGAATGTCTTACGAGAAGTGTCTGGGCCAACATCGCATGCAAAAAGAAAAATAGTTGACGGCAGTGCAAGTAGTTCATGGAGACTGTTTATCAACGAAAAAATATTGCATCATATTCAACAGTGCACTGAAGAAGAGGCTTGTAAAAAATCCCAAAATCCAAATTGGTCTTTGTCACTCAATGAGTTAGACGCTTTCATATCACTGCTGTATGCTCGAGGAGCTTTGGCTGCAAAAGGTCTTTCTATTTTAAGTTTGTGGTCCAAAGTTCTTCGCTGAGACAATGTCCAGGGATAGGTTCTTGGAAATTATGAAGTATCTGCGCTTCGACATGAAGTCAACTAGATCCCAAAGGTTGCAAACTGATCCATTTGCCCTTATTTCATATATTTGGAATACATTTATCGAAAATTGCTTGATGAATTATAAAACGGGGGGAAATATTGTAGTGGATGAACAATTGTTTCCCATGAAGACACGATGTCGATTTATTCAGTATATGCCTAAAAAGCCGGACAAATTTGGCATTAAGTTTTGGCTTGCTACTGATGTGCATTCAAAATATTTACTGAATGGATTTCCGTATTTGGGTAAGGATGAAACCAGGCCCTATGGTAGAACGGTTGGCAAACATGCAGCTTTCTGCTTGATTGAACCTTACTACAACACTGGAAGAAACCTGACAATGGACAATTTCTTTACATCACTCAATTTAGTAAAACAAATGAGAGATGCAGGAATAAACTGTGTTGGTACAATAAATCGTTCAAAAAGAGAAGTATCTAATTCTTTCAAGAAAACAAGAGATCTGCTGTATTCTAGTAAGATTGCTAAGCATGAAAATATAACGCTTATGTCTTATCAAGGAAAGAAGAACAAAAAGGTCTTGCTCCTGAGTAGTTTACACCCAACATTGGAAATTTCATCTAATGAAAAACAAAATCCCGAAGTTGTAAATTTTTACAATGCGACCAAATATGGAGCTGATGTTTTGGACCAGATGGCCAGAAAATATTCTATGAGGTCCTCATCCAGATGTTGGCCAGTTCAAGTTTTTTTTAACATTCTTGATTTTGCAGCTATAAATGCATGGATTATTTATAGAGAGACGACTGGATATAACAACTACAGCCGCCGTGATTTCATTTTAGATACAGCTGAGGAGCTCAGAAAGATGTACGTTTCATCAAAAAAACCAACGCTTTCTTCTTCTAACCAGTTGAGAATTGATGCTTGTCACACTCCATTCCGTAAACATAAACAAAGCCAAATAAATACTTGTAAAGGCAACAAAACTCAGAATATTTGTGAAAACTGTAGAAAATATGTTTGTGGAACCTGTACAAGTAAAATTAAGAAATCAGTAATCTGTGTATGCTGTCAAACCGAATAATGTAAGTAATAAATTTATTTAATTTTAAATAAAATCAATTTGTATTTAAATTTGTTAAACTATAACAAGTTTTTAAAATCTTGAATGTTTTTTATTTTTTTTATCTTATTAACTATATAGTTTACTTATTAAAAAAGCATGTCGTATATTTACAAGATTTAACTTACATAATACTAGCAAAAAATACGCTTTTCCATTTATTCGAGAGTAGCGGTCAAAATGACCGGTGATCGTAGTTATAGGTATACGGAAAACGCCGTAATGCTAGTGTTAATGAATGTAAACAATTAAACAAATTTACAAATTCTTGATCCAAAAATGATTTTTAAAAGAAATATCTGAAAATTTTAAATATAAAAGTTAATATAATCAATTTTTTAATACAAAAATTTGAGAAATGCATTTTTTGAGATAGAATATTAAATTATTATATTTCATATTTTTCTTTTCATGTTGCACTGAATATGGAATTAAAATAGTGTCTAGAAATAAGAAAATGGCATATAATCCATAATACTCCATAATCCGCAAGATTGGCCATAATCTGCACAACCTTTGGTCCCAACTTGTGTGGATTAAAGAACTTTGCCTGTATTGCAGCATCTTTGATTCCTTGCCCTTTTTTATGCAACAGCGCTAGTAACATTATTTAACGCTAATTAGCGATTCTCATTACCCCTACTGCTGTTGTCCTCGTCATCCTTGGCACAGTGAATATCCTTGTAAATCATATCGACTTCAGTTCCATCCATCTGATTGGAAATTCCAGTCACTTTGAAGCTCTTTATAATCATCTCGGCTGAGATGGAATTCCAAAATTCACATTTCCACTCACATGCAGTTGGGAGTGACACACACTTCATTCTCCTGCTGGAAGTGAAGCTGTGATGTGTTGTTATCATCTACTGATTGTAAGCGTGCTGAAATAGAAACTTAAATGGCTGGTTGATGACAACATCTAAAAGCTGAGCATTAGGACTGGGCGATGCATCGATACATTGCGTGATATCGATTTAAATCATAAATCGTCAAACCGATTTCCCGATCTTTCGTTTTGTGATGAATCGCGCCCATACGATGCATCACACCAGTACGATGACGAACGAGGCCGATGAGTAAGACCGGTTTCACCTTCGATCTTCGAACGCTTGCGTGATACGGAGATTGCATGGATGATGAGCGAGATCGGTGGGTAAGACCGGTTTTTCCCACAATCTTCAAACACTCGCTTGAAGCAGCACTAATATGGAGATCGCATCGATGATGAGCAAGACCGGTTTCTTCTACGATCTCCGAAGTAGATCGTAGACAACGCACACGCGACTTGTCACTTAAACGGAGATCACGATCGAATCTTTCATTTAGGCTTCAGGATTATCTAAAATCGATACCAATCACAAATCACCACATTCTCGATTACAAGTCTTTCTTTTTTTTTCTTTTTTTTTTTTTTAAATGATCGACGAGGAACACCACGATCACGATGCACATATGAGAAAAATCGGCAATGTGATATGTCAAGTATACATTTTCGCACTGAATTAGTTATTCCAAAACCTATTGTAGTCAATTAATATAATAATTAAATAACAATTGACGCTGTTAGTTTTAGTAAGAAATACTTCATAATTTTCTAAATCTTTAGTAAGGAACTTTTATTTTAGTTTATTTTTTAATGGCATTGCAACTTATTTGGGGGAACATTGTAATTATTGTATTATTCTTAATTATTTATTTAAAAACACTTCATATTACTTTTAATCAATTGAGACCGAATTTGCTTTTATTAATCTAGCTAAAAATGTATTTTATTATCAGCAAAATTAGGAATGAGCCTTCTATCAAATATTTAAAATTGCTTTTTAAAAATGTAATTTTTTTTCTATAGGATCCTACATATTTTTGGTTACTTTGAAATAAATAAATCTTGAAGTACTTCAAGATTTGTACATAATCTGGTTCAGAATATTGCATTTTCAGAATAATGCATTTTCTGTTTGAAAATCGTTCCAGAACGGCACGTGTTTTCTAAATTCATCTGGATTTTTTTTTTTTTTTTTTTTTTTTAGTTTATGCCTTTAATACAATAAAATAAAAAATAAAATAAATTAATTGATGTGTTTAAAATAAAAATAGAAAACTTCTTATTTTAAATAAATGCTTTTTTCTTTAATTCTATGCAGCCGCAAAAGAAAACATTATCAATGAATGGAAAGCTTATCTGATTATCTTTTAGCGCCCGTCTTCTCGGAGCTAAATAAACAAACCGCAGATCGCACTTTTTTTTCTTTCCAGTTCTAAGAGTGGACATTTTTGTGGGTACTATAATTTTCTTATTACTCATTATATTTTAATAGAAATTTACTACGTAGCCCAATTCATTATTATTGCAAATTGCTAAAAATTTGAAAGAAATCGGCCAATTAGTAACAAAGATAGCAATTATTATTTTAATAATAAGGAAAACAAGCGTTCTTTTTCTTTTAATCATTATTTCTATTTGCTGCTCTCTTTATCCTTTTTGACGCGAAATTTTCTGACACTTTCACAGAAGGCTTTTTATACTTAAAGGGAATTAAATTTTCAGGCCTTGACTATTGAAAAAATTTATAATCGCAAAGCGTGTTCCTTTTTTTGATAAATATTTTAGATCTTGAATTTAAAATATCTACAGAACGCGAAAAAACTAGAAATCGCGTAAAAAAATTCGCGAGATTAAAATATAAGCAAAAAATCGCATAAAAATTAAATCATATTGGAACAAAAAGGTAAAATAAAACTTGAAACTGGATTCCTTTTACAAATATAAAAAAAATTGCACGAAATGGCAAAAAATCGCTGTATTAATACGAATAAACTCTATTGAAAATAGGGCAAAATTTATTATATTAGGCTAAAAGATTACAACCTTTTATGAACGTCAAAAAATCCTAGTGAATCCCGAAAAAACCTAAAAATCGCATAAAAAACCGAATTTATTAAATAGAGGTAAATGATGGAAACTGGATTACTTTTACTAACGTAGAAAAATTGCATGTGAAACTCAAAAAACGCTCAAATTATCAGGGGAAAAAAATAGTTAAAAATTAAAAAATCACATACTGCAAAATTTACTATAGATTAAAATCGGATTTCTGTGTTACGAATTTCGAAAAATTCTGTGAAATGCGGGGAAAACCCTGCAAAAACCGCGAAAATTCGAAAATCGTTGTACGAATTCAGATTAAATTTTACTGAAAAGAGGTCAAAAATTTTATTAAATTGAACTAAAAGTTCGAAACTGGTTTCCTTTATGTGGAAAAACTGCCGTAAAACATGAAAAAATGAATTAAAAATTAGATTAAAAAAAAAAAAAAAGAGCGAATTTAATAACGAGATTAAAATATCCAAATATCGACTTTGAAATGCTTAACTTCCTACATACAGGCTAAAACAGGGGTGATTCTGAGTAAAAAGAAAAATTTCTGAAATTCACAGGAAATTTTCTGAAAGGCTACAACAGGGGGGAAGGGGGGAGGGGTAAAATCCACTCCCGCCACTATGTGTTTTTTCCGCGCTCCTTTGACTACATTTGCTGCTTTTTGCGATCTTTCGACGAAATTTGCCGTTTTACTGCGATATTTCGGCGAAATTTGTCGTTTTTTCGCGATCTTATGGCGAAATTTGCCGTTTTATCGCGATCTTATGGCGAAATTTGCCGTTTTTTCGTGATCTTATGACGAAATTTGTCGTTTTTTCGCGATCTTATGACGAAATTTGTCGTTTTTCGCGATCTTATGACGAAATTTGCCTTTTTTTCGCGATCTTATGACGAAATTACTCGTTTTTGCGCAATCCTTTGACGAAATTTGCGTTTTTTCGCGATCATCCGACGAAATTCACGAATTTTCTCGGAAAGATTGACAAAATTGATTTTTTCGGCGACCATTTGTCGAAATTTGCGATATATTTTATGTCTGAATTTTCGGATTTATGACTAATTTTTTTTTTAATTTTCGGAAATGTCTGCCTCAATTTTTCGGAAAATTCAGAACAGAATCACCCCTGGTTGAAAACACATGACTTCCTCCCTTTGCAATCATGTGACGGGGGTTGCGTTCATGTCAGAGGGGTGCGACCCCCCCCCCCCCCCCCCGATGTATTTCCGAAATTTTTTTTTCACTCGGAATCACCCCTGGGTTAAGCTGAGTAATGAGCACATACAAGGAGAAATATCCCAATTTCTCCTATTTTCTAATTTTAAAAATATTTTCTTAACTTTCATGATGTAAAAAATATTTCTTAATTGATTTTAAAAAATTAAACATTTAAAGAAAATCATAATTAAAGATAAAAATATTTTTATTTTAATAAAACAAATGACTTATGACAATATTATTACCCCCCCCCCCCCTACCATTCCACCCGTGCCAAAAAATCTGCTGAAAATACAAAATAGTAATACATCAGTATATGGAATTAATATGTAAGCCTAAGATATGTAAAATCAATTTGTTAGTTAAAGTATTTATTATACAAATTTTAATTAAAATTTGTTGTACATAAACCTCTACTTATAAAAAAAAGTTTTTTCAAAGAAAAAAACGAGCTTGAGTATGTAAAACTGTTAAATTTTATATTAAAATTGCAACAATGTTCGCAATACCTAGAGTCTGATACCGCGATGTATTGTGATAGCGCGATTTAACCTCAATGATACATCGTGATGTAGAAATCTTAATATTGCCCAGTCCTACTGAGCATGTTCGTCATCCCACCTGGCATCACAACCAAATTACTTGAGCGACAGATTTTCGCTTTTACTCCACGCGTCATGTGTTTACAGATGTTGTCCAGGACCAGCATCGATGACTGATGTAAAGCACCTAGCGACGTTCCCACACAACGTTAATCCAATCTTTCATGAGCTCATCCGTCATCCAACCTTTTTCATGTGCTCTTACAACTATGCCGACTGGAAAAGATTCTTTTGGGATAGTTTTATGTTTAAAAATCACATACGGTGTCAACTTGCGGCCGTCAGCTGTAATGGCCAGCATAACGGTGCATCGTTGCTTGTCTGCTTCTGTTGTGTGCACTTGAACGCTTCTATCTCCAACAGGATGAATGGTTATGACTTCCAGCATATCAAACCACAATGGAGTTTGATCTGTATTGCCAATTTGAGATATCTGATACTCCCTTTGTTTTCCTAGCCTTATAACATATTAGAAGAACTTGGTATGTTGTACTTTGTATTCTTATGGCAGCTTCTGCGATAGCATTGTTCTTCTTCTGATAGAGAAATTGTTATGGGTCATAAAGCGTCACACCCAGCCATAACTTCCCTTGAAATCTTCTCTTGGCATATTCATTTTTCCAGCTATTTTAAAGGCCTCGAACATCAACATTTCCATTGAGACTGAGTATCCTGAATGCCACAAATCCATTACATGAGTTAAAAGCTGCTACTCCACTTGCGGATATTTACACAATTTCCCCTGAAAAGCATGCTTTTTAGATAGTGCTTTTTTCAGTTTTTCTTCCATAATCCAGCACTCTCGCACACTTGACTCACCAATGCCGAACTCCCGACTTGAAGCACAGTTACCATTTTCTTTTGCATACCGAACTAGTTTCAACTTAAATGTTGCAGTATAACTACATTGACTCACCATCTTACTCACAAGTTGTCAAAAACACTCTCAAGTATTTTGTTAAGTGAGTGACGTCACCACAGCACGATACATCACTCACTCCTACCCTTGTCACTCACTCCCTACCCAAAGTCTAAAAATAGATTTTTGCCACCTTTCCTGGCCTGACCTAACATTTGTTTCGACTTTCTGTATTGAAATTAATTTGGACATTCATTCACTTGCATGTCAAATTTATGGTGTGCGTTATATGAGATAAAAAAAATTTGCCATTTTTTCATGTAAAGTACGGGGTGCACAAAATACATGTATGCACATTATACACGAGTAA
The DNA here is from genome assembly GCA_963932465.1 of Maratus speciosus. NCBI lineage: Eukaryota > Metazoa > Arthropoda > Arachnida > Araneae > Salticidae > Maratus > Maratus speciosus. Next base: position 477,413,297 of record OZ010796.1, read on the forward strand.
ATAAAAATAAATATATTTTAAAAAATGGAGGTTTGTCCTTGTGGTAATCAGGTTCTGTCTGCCTTGAATTTACCAGCATGCCAAGTAATGCAGGAGGATTATGGTGATTTAAAAGTAATAATTTATTTTTTAAATCATCATAACTTAATGTATTAAGAAAAATTCAGCAAATTTTTGTCAGGTAAGGCATCTGTTGCTAATGGTAAAAGGATATAGCAATCATTTCAGATTGTACAGTTTAAATTGAGAAATATAATGGAATTGCAGCAGATTACACAAACTGACATAGTTGTTTCCGACAACTGGGAGAACTATTTTTATTTCTTAATGGTAATAATTAAAACAAATTTAACATTTAAGGAGATAGAAAACAATGTTTATAGCACCAGAATGCTTTGACTTGTTGCAAACTAGGTTAAGTAGCATCAGCGTACTGTCATTAGTGTAAAGAATAATGGAATATTGCTCATGTATATGATAGAAGCGGATTCAAAGAGTAGGTTTATTGGCAAATAGAATTAGAGGAAAGTTTAGGGAACAGTCAATAGAAGATTTTATAGGGAAAGAACTGGTAATGCGAAAAAAACGCAAATGAGATTTATGAACAGGAGGTTTTTATAATAATTTTTCCAAGAATCTGACAACAGAGGAATAGCAAAGTCACAATTAATAATATTTGAAAGATTTTTATAGATATGGAATGCTTCAAGAAAGTCAAGTTCATGTACGGAAGTGGGTTTAGAGATAATTTTAGCTAAGCTAAAGTCAAAGGTGTGATTAATCTTCCATGAATACAGTAGACTCCCTCAAATCTGCAACCATAAAATCTGCAAACGCCTAAAATCCGCACATCATCACAGATGTAAACAATGAATTCAGTTCAGATGTAGGAGAAAAATTACAGATTTTTTTGTTTTATATCATTCCATATGTATTTATGTAATTCTCGATAATATAAATGAGCTCGTGTTTTTTCATGAAGGAAGTATAATTTCATTTGTGAAAAAAATCCTCCACCTGTTGCCTATCTTCGTAGACATTTACATGCACTATTTTGAATGCACTCTCTTTAATAAATTCTCCTTCCTTTTCTGGATTCACTATGTTGATGACACATTTGCATTGACACATCTCTTCACAATATCGATAACATTCTTAACCCTATGTGAACTCTACCAACAACAATATTCAATTCACCTATGAAACAGAAAATAATGGTTCACTCCCTTTTCTGCATATGGGTCATTCTCCAAAAAAAGGTCTATTACAGTCTTAGCATTAATTAAAAAATTTTGCTTCATTTATTTGTAATTTATTTTAATTTTTATGAATATTTAAAGAACAGCGAATCTTTTTATACAATTTACTATTTTATACCCAGGGCTTGAAATTCAAATTTTCCTAGGAGGGGAGTCTCCTTTTCAACATTTATAAATGGAAGGGAGTTGAGCTATTGGGAGGGAGAAAAAAAATCTTTAAAACCCACCGTTATTTTACATGCTATTTAAAGAATTACTTTAATATAGACATGGCAAAATACCAATGAAGCAATTTAAATCAACAACTCAGAATAATTATGCAAAATGTTTTTTATTTAAAAAAGGAAGAAATTCAAGCTTTTATACAGTCTATTTTTCACCTTTCAACCAAATGTCATGGTTCTATAACAATGGGGTTGTTAAATGACTTTCTGAATTTAGATTTTGGGCCCTGAATCCTCTTTCACAAGGTAAACTTGTGACAGACAGCACAAGCACAACATTTATAACTTTGGAAATTATCGGAAACATATGGTTATGCTCTTAAAAAATTTTCAGAAAAGGGTGCAATATCTGACATGCCATCATTTTTAACTATGTGCATGAACAACATAAATTCGGTGATGGGATCCATTTCTGAACGAAATTGTTTTATTATATCCTTATTAATGAAATTATAGTCCTGACTCCCTGGTATTTTTTCCTTGATTGAACAAGTTTCTACGCATTCAAGTTTTAAACAAAGTACAAAGTTTGAAAAATGGAATCCGTGGATTTATTTTTTCTATTACATGAGAAATGTAGGTTAACTTTAAATCGTCAAGTCCTAATTTCTATGAATTGCAAGGATCAAATAGTTTACTGTTTCTAAATATGTTTAATTGGAGCTCAGAATTTTTCATTCATGTGCACCACAAGATATTTGCAGTCCTTCTAATCTTATTTTTGTTTAGCACTGAATCTACACCAATTAGACAGAGCACAGCACCCAGTGACACTTACTGTCCTCTTTTGGAGCAACCCTTTGGATATTTTCTTTTATCTGTCACAGGAAAAAATATTGTAAAATATGCCAATCAGGCATAGGAAAAAAAAATCGTGAATTTCCTCAATCAATAGAGGAAGAATATCGTGAAATTCGTCAATTGGTCGCAGGATAAAAGGGTGAAATTTGTCGATGTATTGCGGGATAAAACTGTGAATTTTGCCTGTGTGTCACAAAAAATTACAGTGAAATTTGCAGGTGATTGTGAGTAAAAAAAAATATATACATCTGAAATTCACAGTAAATTTTCTGAAAGGTTACAGCAGGGGATGGGAAGGGATTGGGATATCCTCTCCTGGCACTAATTATTTTTGTTGCAGGTCGAGTAAACTCTGTTTTTGGTTCAGCCGATTTCAGACTGAGTGTAGATTCCTGCAAGTAGAGTTCGAGGTTAAACCCAATTTTTCAAAAGTTAGTTCAGTATATTATTTCAGAATAAAAACTATACTGATAATAATAAACATAGATATTTGTGTGTGTGCTGTTTCCTAAAGAGACCATTGCATTTTTTCCGTGAACTTTTGATGAAATTCCCATTTTTACCTTTGGCCCTTTGACAAAATTTGCATTTTTTGCACGATCCTTTGATGAAATTCGTGATTTTTCGCAATCATTGGATAAAATTCGAGCTTTTTAGTGGCTCTTTAACTGATTCTGCGATCCTTTGACGAAACTTGGATTTTTCAGTGATCTATTGATGAAACACACGTTTTTTCCGCGATCTTTTGATGAAACGTGCATTTTTTCTGCAATCATTTGACGAAATTTGCAGGTTTTTTCAGCGCCTGTTTGATGAAATTCGCGTTTTTTTCAGCGCCTGTTTGATGAAATTCGCATTTTTTTTTCAGCGGCCCTTTGACTAAATTCACGTTTATTCAGCAATTCTCAGTCGAAATTTGCATTTTTTTCCATGATCCTTTCACAATATGCGCATTTTTTCCGCGATCCTTTCATGAAATTGGCATTTTTTCCGCGGTCCTTTGGCGAAGTTCACATTTCTTTTAGGGATCCTTGGGTGAAATTTGCATTTTCTCACAATACTTTGATGAAAGTCGTGTTTTTCCCGCAATCATTTGACGAAATTTGCATTTTATTCACAATCCTTTGACAAAATTTGGATTTTATTCTTAATCCTTTGATAAAATTCGTGTTTTCCCACGATCTTTTGCGACGAAATTGGCAATTTTTTCTGTGGACAATGGACGAAATTGTTTTTTTCGGCGGCCATTTGTCGAAATTTGCGATGTTTTTCTGTTATATTGTCCGAATTTACGAACTGATGACTGATTTTTCATAATTTTCGTAACTGAATGCCTTACATTTATGGGAAATTTGGAACAGGATCACCTCTGAATTTGAAAATCGGTCACAGAGAATAACTCTGAACGTGTCAATCGATCTCGGGTAAAAAATAATGAAATTTGTCATGGGAATAATTGGTCATGGGAAAAAATCATAAATTTCAACAATCTTTTGCTTTAAAAAAAACTCGCAAAATGTGTCAATCAGTCACGCGAAAATATCACGAAATTCGCAAAGCGTTCACGGTAGTTGATCATAGTTTCAAAATGCAAAATTTCTCGGAAAATGGTGAAATTTTTTGGGCAGGAGCCTCCCGCCCAATAGAATATCGGGGGAGGGATTTCAAAATTTTGGGCATGAATCCCGCCCTGAAAGCTATCTAATTTTGTGTCTTAATATTAAGTAATACATGTGAAACCTCACCTCCGTGGCTTGTCCCCATTCACATTTTTTAAAATTCTTCTATTACAAAGTGGAATAAAATGTTAAATAGTTTTCATTGCGAATTCCTTTTTAAATTGATCTTGGCTAATCTAAAAATGGGTTTCAATAAATTAAATAATTTTTGCAAATGCATTTTTAAGTTATCAATTTGTTTGTCCCAAAGGAAATTCTCAATTCCATTACTATCATGTTTTAGCTTTAAACATTCATTCACAGAGGGCAGTACTGGTCAATGATTTGTATTAGAACAAAGGAAAAGAAGGCTCTTTGTTAGCATGTTAGCTTTGTGGGAAAGAATTGCCATTTGTTCTCATTTTAAGTTTATTTTATTCAAATAAATAAAATTTCTTTATTTGGTCATTTGGGATACTCCACTCCATTACTGCCAGTGAAAGGTAAGCAATGTATTATATTTATTTTACATTTGAATTTAAAAGGTATTGCAAAACATACAATCCTGTGTAAATGGCATTAATTTCAATTCAAATATTTACAAACAGTGCACCATTATATGAAATATCCTCACCTCCATTACTCTCACCTCCGTTACCTATACTAATCACGGAAGTGAGAAAGTGAAATGGAGGTGAGATTAAATTAAATATACGTACTTAAAATTAATAAAAATGAAAGTTAATTGTTTACTTAACAATTATTCAAGTAATATTGTATAATAAAAGTTGATAAAGATCATTTCTGTTATTAGATTGTTTAAGTGTAGCCTAAAATTGTATTTTAGTTGCTATCGAACATTTCATGGCTTTCACTAGCTATGTTTTAATAATTTACCTCTATTGATTTAATCCTTAAAAATTCTTAATTCAAACCAAGCAAAAAAGTGTAAAAAGAAATAATGACTATTATAATTCAAATTTTTTTAAATAATTTATTATAGTTTTAAGATTCATCTGTGGGTAAAATGATTATTTTAATTGAAATATTTTTAAGTAATTTGCTGTTTTGAGATTCTAAAAATGGGTATTAAATGACTAGCATAATTAAGTATTTTAAATAATTTTATGTCTTAATATTCTGTGAATGGGGCAAAATATAACATCGGGTAGCAATCACAGTTAGTAAGCTGTTACTCTGATTTGATAAGTCCTGCATTTTTTTTTAAAATCATGACAAAGAAAAGAAATGAGAATAATAGTGTGAAGTGGCAAAAAAAAAAAAAAAAATGCACAGTGGAACCCCGATTTAAAGCTTCCAGCATATAACGCTTCCCCGTTTTTAACGTCGTTTCAGCTTGGTCCCACCAATTTCCTATACCAAAAATGTTTAAAAAAAACCGCTTTTAAAATCTCATTCTGATGTCTTTCCCACATTTAACGTCGTTTTCTTAAATGAAAATTAACATTTTTTCAAAGAATAATTGATCATTTTCGATGAATTTTGTACCTTTTCTATCTATATTTCTGCTTTCTTTCGAATTGATATTTACTACAATCAACGAAATCAAATCAAATTAAATACAGTAAATATCCTCCAATCCGGCATGACTTTCGGAAAAAAATAAAAATTTATATTGATCGCAAAACATCGAAGGAGAGAGGGATGAACGTTGTGCCGGACATTGTGTATCGGCATGCGTGTAGGGACATTTTCTGATCAAAGGCCATCAGAATGTCTTTGTTTATGTTTCATGCTAAGTTTCTGCTCTTTGCTCTTGCTTTGCATCTTAGTTTACGTTTTACTGTTCAGTGACGCTCAAACTGATAGTCGCATGCATCAATGTCGAATTCACGTGTTGTGTTTTGGTGTTTTTAGAGCTTGCAAGTAATTTTATAGTGAGTGGCAAGTGACATGGGTCCTAAAGTTAATGTCGTGTCTTTAAAAAAAAAAAAAAAAAAAAAAATCTGACTCTCAGTTTGGCATTTGGCTCAAAGGCTAGAAATCGTGATGAAGTTTGAAAATGGCGTAAGTAAAACATCATTATGAAAGACAATGACATAGGGTCATCTACAGTTTAAGATATAAAACAAAGACAAGTTGAAACAGTTTTCGAACAAATCGGAAACTATAAAAAATCTAAGTAAAAGGCAAATTTTAAATATTCAAATTAGAGCAACTAGATTCAGTCTTGTGCAAATGGTTTTCAGCAAAAAGATCAGAGGGTAAAACCTATAACTGGCCCTAAGGTTGTTGAAAAAGCTAAACAGTTCCAACGAGATTTGAACATTGATACTGATTGCAAATTTTCTGAAGGCTGGTGGAGGAGCTTTAAGACTCGTCATGATATCAAAAAGTTGGATATTTCTGGCGAGCTGAAATCTACCTATGTTGTAGGTGGTGAAGAGTTCAAAGTGAAATTCATGTCTACTATTTCTGACAATGAACTTACAGCTTGTCAAATCTATTATGCGGATGAGAGCGGCCTTCTGTAGCGTTGTCTACCAAATTCTAATATTGCTGATGGGGATCAGAAAAGTGTAAAATTTTTAAGTAAAATAAAGATCAGTTAACAGTACTGCTGTGCTCTAATTCATCCGGTGATCACAAATTAAAAGCTTTTATGATAGGAAAGTCAAAGAATCCTAAGGCTTAAAAGGTGTGAAACGCCTGCCTGTGACTTATGGAGCACAATCAAGTGCCTGGATCAATGGAGAGTTGTTAAAAAACTGGTTCTTCAAAGACTTTGTGCTAGCTGTTAAACAATTTTTTTTAAATGTCTGAAGACACTAAGGTTATTTTGTTTTTAAACAACTGTAGGAACTGTAAAGCTCATACAGATAAGGAAGTATTAGAGTCTAATAAAATTTCAGTAGCCTATCTTCATCCTAATGTTACATCCTTGCTTCAATCCATGGTTCAAGAGGTGATCCAGAACTTCAAGTCACACTACAGACGTTACTTTTTACAGGATTTACTGGCATCGGATTGCAATTTGAAAGATTTTCAAGGATAGTTTTTGATTAAAGACGCTATCTTTGCTACTACTGTGACTTGGGGTGAGGTAAAACAGGAAACTTTGAAAAAATCATGGTATAAACTTTGGCCTGAAGTAATGGACGAAAATGTTAAGTTACGGAAAGCGATACAGTAGATGATGAACTAGAAGATGACTTAGGTTGTTTGCCTTTAGAGAGCCCCAAGTCACAACTGAATCGAAAAGAAATAAAAGAGTGGGTTGAAGCAGATTTTGATAAGCCGAGAGAGGAAATTTTCACAGATGAGGTTGATGCTGATGAAGATGATATAGACGAGTTAAATAACATCAGGTGGAATCAAGCATCTTATCCCTTGAATACATTTATCAAGTTTTCTGAGCGCAGCAGTTCGTTCAACGATGAGGAAATTATGAAACTCCACATCATACGAAATGACTTCTTAAAAAAAGAAGAGAGAATACTACTACAAAACAAACTGATAATCAAGATTTGTTCAAGATGGGTTCTATGAGTAGGCCTACAGTGCCCGTTTTCATTTTATAGTAATGCACATACATTCTGCTTTACATTATGTAGTCTTTTTTTAATTCTATTCAAGCTGTTTAAAGACAAAAAGACATGCTTTACTGCATTTTTTGTTTAATTCTAACTTCTACACTTTTTTTCGACATGCATCCTGTAATCTGGAAAATTTTGTGATCTGGCATGCTTCAAGTCCCGAATGTGCCAGATTGGAGGATGTTTACTGTAATAGTTATTTCTTCCATTTGTGGAAGACAAAGGAAGCTGCAGTTTGCTTGCTGCATTCAAAATTAATTCTACATAAAAACTAGAAGAAATATTTTTTTTTTTTTTTGTTAGAGGACAGGAGTGTTAGGTTTCCAATAGAAACTGAACTAAAGGATAACATTAAAAAACTTTATTCATTTTCATTCAGCGAGAAATAATTGCAAAATGGAACTGATTCTCTATTGCCGATAAGGCCAGCATTATTTAAAAACCGAAGCATTTTTCAGGGACTGAAGCAGAATTGGCGAAATCCCCTGGGGATGCAACATCTACACTTAAAACAATTTTAAGCCAACAAGATGCCATTGAAACAAAGTGAGTTAAATAGGAAATGCTGCAAAAATATTAAAACCTTAAAAGGTTCTTCATATGCTGAACTGGAAAAAACCTTAATTGAATGTCTCCACCAAGCACACTCTGCTAATATTCCTATTAATGGAACAATATTAAGAGAGAAAGCTATGGAAATTTCTCTTAAATAAGACATAACAGGATTTTCCGCATCAAATGGGTGGATCGACGGATTCAAAAAGAAACACAAAGTGGCATACAGTTCAGTGTGTGGTGAAACCGCAAGTGTCAATCAAGCCACTGTTGATGATTGGAAAAGGGATGCACTACTATCTCTGGTAGAAAATAATACGCCACAGAATATTTTTAAAGCTCCGCAGAATATTTTTAATGAGGCAGGCTTATTTTTAAAACTCCTTAAAGATAATACTGCACAGTAAAAGGAGAATCATGTAACAGGAAAGATGTCAAAAAAACATCTAACTGTTTTACTGTGCTGTAATACTGATGGTAGCAAAATACTAGCTTCACTTGTTAATGGACATGCTTAAAAAACCTCATTGTTTTAAAAACATTAAAACTTTTCCTACAAGTTACAAAGCTAATAGAGAATCCTGGATCACAGAAGTTATTGTTAAAGATTATTTGTGGCAACTGGATAAGAAAATGCAATTAGAGAACCGTTAAATAATCTTGTTTGTAGATCAGTGCACAGCTCACAAGAATGTAACAGTAAAAAATGTGCACCTAGGATTTTTTTCCACCAAATTGTTTCAGTATGTTAGCACTCTGTGACATAGGGATAATTCATTCCTTCAAAGTGGCTTACAGACAACATCTTGTACGAAAGGCATTGTTTCAGTTGGAATCTTGTGTCAATTCCAGAGACCAACCCGAATCCAAGAAGAAGATAAACGTATTGGAAGCCCTACATTTGATATCGCCACATGGAGAAAGGTTACAAGAGGCTGCATCTCGCACAGCTTCAAGAAAGGTGGATTCCCGACCCAGGCCCCATCGGAACCGTCTGCCTATGATCACATATGGAATAACGATTCCACTGAGTTTGATTCAGTGGGACTTGATAGGTATTTTATATGCAATATGCAGAATGTTTTACTGAAGTACTGACTTGCAAAACAAAAGCATTGTCGACTGCCGAATTGATGGAACCGTCTTCGGACGAAAGCGTTGATGAAAAAGACTGTGCAGTTGTTGAATGAATGCTGTCTTTCAATAAAGCCCAAGCTATTTTGCAAAAACTGAGAGTTTTTTCGAGGACATTAAGCTCAAGAAAAATAATCGGATGCAATTTTAATGCTTGAGACTCCCTTATGCATTTTGCAATCTAAAACAAACATTCAAACCAAAATCTTTTTTTTTTTTAAGGCAAAATAATGTAAGTTTTGAGTTCTTATTAAAATAACAAAATGTGTTAGTTACATACTGTTAGAAAAACTAATCTCTTTCAGAATTAAAAACACTATCAATCATGTTAGACAAGCTAATCTCTTTCAAAATTAGATAAACTCATCATTAATCAAGATAAACTGTTTTTTCCTGTCATTCAAAAAACACTTTAGCTATCATAAATAAAGACTAAGATTACTTCCTGTTTGTGGAATATGTGGATAAGAAACAAAACATTCAAATTAAATGACTATTATTGTGACACATGAAAGAACTATTTTCTTAATTTATGACTTTAAGTATTTTATTCATATTTATAATCAAGATTCATTTTATTTGTTATTTTAATCATTTATCAATAATCCTTTTGTGTAAGTTATAATTTCTTCAGTGTGCTTTTAGATATGTAATCAGAAGGGAGCAAAGATGTATGTTCCAATTTTGTATTTTAAAATGATATAAAATATTATAGTTTAACCAGGATTATCTGAACGTTCCTGAAAAATCCATCGGATACATTAGGAATTAAAATTACACTTATTAATTACAAAAAAAACAAGGTTTTTTATTACAGGATAAATCAGAAAGATATTTCATCACAAATTGGATACGTCTATTAAATGTATATAATGAAGAAACTGATCTGCTTCGAAGTGGACGATCTACAATTAAAAGGTAAGGAGCTTTACCTTATCTTTATTTTGTGATTGAATGTGATTATTACTATTTCATGTTCAGTCTCATGTTTAATCTAACACATACAAATGCTTTATTTTATATTTTATGTTTCATTAAATTCATTGAAACTTAATTTTATCATTTTGGCGATGTTTTAAATAACATACATAGTGTTTTTTTTATAATCCCAATTTAAAGACGTTTTTGAGCAGTCCCGTGAACGTCATTAAATAGGGGTTCCACTGTATTAACAATTAAAAAAAAAAGAGGGCATGCCGAGACTACGTGATGAGATTAAAAATGATCTCATCCCCTCGACTTACGTCACCCCACATTTACGTCGCTAGACTGCAAAAAAAATTTCCTTGATTAAGACGCACTTAGAACTTTTTTAAAGAGTTTTGGAAGAAATTTAACATCTCAGATGCAGTCACAATCTTAAAGGATTCATGAGGTGAAATTCAGCAAAAAAATGAGAGATGCTTAAGGCTGTTTCTCAAATCCAAAAGGGCAACTTTATGACATAAATTGTAATTCATTTTTGTTTGGAAATGCATGGAACTAGCAGGTGTTGTTCAGAAACTATGCAATCGAGCTGTTTTTCACATTTTTTTGCAAACGCAATAGATCTTTCAGAAAATAGTGTCAAAGTGGGCATTTTGAACTGAATTTCAACACGAAAGAAGAATAACTACTCAAGAAAGGGTAAAATACGTGTTTGTCACGTGATCAAAATCGCTTATAACTCAATAGGTAATTTTTTGTCAAAAAATGGAAAACACAGTTCAATTCCAAATCGCTTCCATAGTCAGGCCTTCTAATTTTATATCTTACTGTTAAAAAATGAATTTGTAAATGTTTCAAAACGTTTTGTGCTTATTGAGCAGAGCAGTTGAGCCTTAAAAAGATTGTTCCCCTTTTCCTTCGCATAGACTAAGATGATATCTTAAAATTGAGATTCTGTATCTCTCTTAATTGATAAAATTGTTGAAAATGGAAGCAATATTTGAATGCTGAAAATGTTGTTGAACTCATAAATTCCCTTGATCCGGAATTAACCCTAGACAAATTTATCGAATTTAAAAAACAAATTACTGTCAGAAAATAGATAAATATTTTGAGCTTAGGGGGAAGGGAAAGGATTATGATGGTTGCAAAATTAACCAAAGGACTCAACCTTATTGAAGCTGGAATGACGGTTCTTGAAAATATTGATTCAGACAAAAAAAGTGTAGCAAGGACTAGAAAAAGCTTAAAAAACTCACTCTGATGTTACAAAGAGCTTCTAAGAGAAAAGAAAAATATGTCTTAAAAGAAAAAATGTCGGTTCAAACTTCATTGCAAGATTTTTTTTACATGCCCAAAGACTTGAACGGGATAGTAGAAGAACAATAAATTGTAAGTTAACAACTTATTGATTTATCCCAAATTCTTGTATCACAAACGTATTTTTTTTTTTTACTAATGTTAAATGTATGTAACATAGGATCCCTAAATAAAATAGAATATGTTCATTAGATTTTGGGAAAATCTTATTACTTATATCCTTTTTTAATCATCTAAATGTACCTTGACTTACGTCGTTTTCGACTTATGTCGCTAGTCTTGAAGCGTATTGCTGACGTAAGTCGGAGTATTACTGTATACAAAAATTTATGTTAAAAATTAACTGTACTGTTAAGACTCTAAATTGCATTTAAAATAATTTTCTCATTATATAATCTTGTTTAAGAAATTTATTTTTTATTTCTCATATTTTTTTGTTTAATATTACTTTATGAGCATAAAATGTTCATTTTTTGTATTCATTCCTAATAAATTCCTTATGTATTATTATTTAGCATTTCTCCTTTAATTATATTTTAAAAAGAATAAATAGTTTTTTTACACTTTGTTTCACTAGACAAACATAACTGTAGCATATATATTACTGTGATAAAAATTTCTTTGTTAATTTTAGGAATTGTTAGTTACTTTTAATAAGTATATACGTTTATTAAATATACATCTCCACTCCGTTACCAAAGACTCATCTCCATTACCAGTAAATTTTTAAAATATTTTTTAATTAAATAAATAAAATGAAATGAACAGGACCATAGCTTTATTAGTGTTCTTGAGTTCATTATAAAACCCAGGGAAAAAAAAAATAAATAATAAAAGTTAATGAAATATGCCCTTTTTTGAAGAATGACCCATACCCTTGTGACTCACAACAACTTCTCTATATCTGTCTATCACAAAACTTTCACTATTTCGCTACCACCTTATGCCTGCACGTGCCATACCTTTTTCCAAAAAATGGCTACTTTTTATACCTTTATAAATCATGCAATACATCTTTGCTCTCAGTCCTACTCACTAAATTCTGAAATTCAATATGTGAAAGCTATGCTATTGACAAATTTACAACCCTTCTATTAGGTTGAGCAAAAAGTTCTGGGAAATTTTTAATCTAATAGTCTACAAGTTTGCACAGTTGGACAGCGTCAAAATTTCCCAGAACTTTTTGCTCAACCAAGTATTATTGATGCTGCTTTATTCAAACTACAGCATTCTTGTTTCTTATGTTCACCTCTATCTCCATCTCCTTTAAATAATAGTATTGTTTACCCTTCTTTCCAAAAATCCATCTTTTCCATCACTAAAATCCTTAGGCAATTTGACTTCAGAATAATTTTCTCACCAAATTGAAAGATCCTATTCAGATATAAAATTTCTAGGGTATTTATAGTATTAACTGTCAACGTGGTCTTTCTTATATTGGACAAACCAAGTGTGGTTTAAAATTTCGAATCAAACAGCATAAGCAATATGTTCAAATGAAAGAAATTACAAATCAGCCATTGCTAACATTACTGTAAGATGAATCACACCTTTGACTTTAACTCAGCTAAAATTATCTCTAAACCCTCTTCCATACATGAACTTGACTCTTTTGAAGCATTCCAAATGTATAAAAATCTTTAAAATATTGTAAATAATTGTGACTTCACTGTCATATTGTTGGAAAATTTATATAAAAACTTCCAGCTCATAAATTCCACTTGCATATGTTTGTATTACTAGTTCTTTCCCTATGAAATTTCCTATTGAATGTTTCCTAAAATTTCTTGTAATTCTATTAGCCAATAAACCTACTCCTTAAATTTGCTTTTCCTACATATATATGAACAATATTTCATCATTCTTTGCACTGATGACAGTATGCTGATGCTATCGATTTTTCAACATTAATAAAAGGAATTCTGATTTTAATCTTTTGGCCCAATGTAATAAATGTTGCCACCTTTACAATAAAGCTTATTCGGAATTCAGAGAGCAATTTTTGAAATTTTTTATGTGATTTTGGAGATTTTTTTCACGTTTCATAGCAATTAATTTGACATTCATAAAAGGAATTAGATTAGAATGTTACAAAGTATACTATAGGAGATATATATTTGTCCTCTGCATAGTAAATGTTGCTTTCTTTTCAATAAAATTTATTCGGAATTCATACAGTAGTATTTTAATTTTTCACAATATTTTATGCAGTTTTTTAGAGTTTTTTCACTTTTTGTGACGATTTTTTGACCTTCATTAAAGGAATGCGGTTTCAACTTTTAGCCTAATATAGTAAACTTTGTCCTCCAGGATTTTTTGAATTTTTAGAGATTTTTAATGCGAATTAATTTTGAGATTTTTCATTATGTATGGTAATTTTTCTGCCTGTATATACAGTGTTACTGACCGAAAGATAATGCATTTACAACAATTTCCATGTTAGTATCAGTGGCGTACCTAGGATTTTATTTCGAGGAGGAGGGGGGAGGGGGGGGCTGACTAAAATTTCCATAATGTTCTAAATCTTACGAAACACATTAATTTGAGCTCTAAACAGAAATCATTTTTGACAATAAGGCCGTAGTCAGAGGGGGAAAAGGGAAGGGACAGGGGTGACCTTGTTCTGAATTTTCCGATAAAAAATTCGGTCATCAATTCGAAAATTCGGACTTAAAAAATATCACGATTTTTAACAAATGGTCGCCGAAAAAAATCAATTTCATCAATCATTTGCAGAAAAAAAATCTCCAATTTCTTTAAAGGATCGAGGGAAAACCCCGAATTTTCTCAAAAGGGTGCCGATAAAATGCAAATTTTGTCAAAGGATTGCGGAGAAAACGCAAATTACGTCAAATGATCGCAAAGGAAATGCAAATTTTGTCAAATGATTGTGGAGAAAATGCGAATTTCATCAAATGATCCTGGAGGCAATGCGATTTCGTCAAATAAGCATAGAAAAAACTCGAATTTCGTCAAAGGGCCACAGAAAAAACACGAATTTCATCAAAAGGCCGTGGTAAAAACGCACATTTTGAATAACAATTGCTAAAAAACATGCATTTCCGTCAAAGGGCTGCGAGAAAAATGCAAATTTTGTTAAAGGATCGCCGAATTTCATCAAAGGGACACAAAAAACCATTAATTTTGTCAAAAAGCCATGAGAAAAACGCAAATTTTGATGAAAGATTGCGAAAAAATCCGCGCATTTCATCAAATGACCACAGAAAAAAGCATATTTTGTCAAAGGGCCGGAGAAAAAAATGTGAATTTCGACAAAGGATCGCTGAAAAAACAAAATCCGTTTAAATCCGCTAAAAAACACCCCAAATCCATCAAATTCAAGAGGAAAAAACTCAAATTTCGTTCAAGGATTACAAAAAAAAAAAAAAAATGCAGGGTCACAGACAAAAAACATGAATTTCGTCAAAAACCCACGGGAAAAAAGAAATTTTGACAAAGGATCTCGGTAAAAACGCGAATTTCATCAAAGGGCTGCAGAAAAACACAAATTTCTTCAAAGAGCCTCAGAAAAAACGCAAATTTCATCAAAAAGCCGCAAAAAAAAAAAAAAAAAAAAAATTCGGCAAAAGATCAAAAAACGGGAATTTCGTCAAAGATCCGTGGAAAAAAAAGCGAATTTCATCAAAAGATGGAGGGAAAACGTGAATATCGTCAAAGCATAGTGATAAAAACCTGAATTTCATCAACGGGTTGTGGAAAAAACACATACAAACATCTATGTTTATTATTATAAGTATAGCTTTTAAACTGAAATAATATACTGAACTACTTTTTAAAAATCTGGTTAACCCAAACCAAACTTGCAGGAATCTACACTGAAACTGACCTGAAATGAAAACAGAGTTAACCCAACGTACAACAAAAATAATTAGCGGCGAGAAGGGATTTCTTCCCCCTCCTCCTTCTGCTGTAACTTTTCAGAAAATTTGCTGTGAATATCAACTTTTATTTTGTTGCTCAGAACCAACCCTGGAAGGGAAGGGGGGGAGGCATGGGTCCATACATAAAACAACGACTTTGTTTATTATTTGTGTATTGCACAAGTAATAATGACTTTAAACCATTCCAGATGAAAAATACTGGCTGCAAAGTTAGGACGGAATAGGAAGATAATTGGGAAGTTACCGAACTCCAAAGATGTCTTTGCAGTCAGACAAAAAGTCACTGTGTATCTTACAGATATGAGGAAGTAATTGAGTGTTAAAAATGAAAGTTAATGAATATCATTCACAGTCAGCTCTTCCGTGCATATAAAGTGCCTGATTTTGACTTAGCCAAAATTCTGACAGGGTTCCTACACAATTCTGGTAAAAAAATTCCCTGACTTTTCCAGGTTTTCCCTGACCTTATTCAAAAATTTCCCTGACCTTTCTCAGTAAAAATTCGGCTTATATATTGTTGTAAAACTCTCCACAATGGACTTTAGTCTAGATAAATGCTAGAAAAAAGTATGTGCTGTATGAATTTCCGCTTTTTTCATATTGTTATATTGTTTGCAGAAATTTTATATAAAAATTTTAGTTTGGATGAATATTTAATTCAAAATTTCTTTATGTACAACGATAATAGAAATTCTGATGGAAGTAGTACATCAAAAATTCCCTGACATTTCCTTGACTTTTTGCCTAAAATTTCAAATTCCCTGACCTTTCCCTGTTTTCCAGGTTTTCCCTGACCCGTAGGAACCCTGTCTGAAGAGATTGACTAAGGTGTCACTATGCACAAATATGGGATTAACGAGAAAGACAAGTGCAATGCATGGCATATATATATATATATATATATATATATGGGGGATTCTCACAATCTTTTGACTTTTATGTCCCTGAATAATAATTTTTATTTTAATACTTTTTTTGTGTGTTTTCTATTTCATATACTGGGGAACATCCCATTGCATGATTGCATAACAATATTAATGAGATAAACAAGTTTTGGACGATGTTGGGGATCCAAAAACCAGGAAAACTCCTACACCGTCCCGTGTCCCTGATGCTGATTTTTAAGTTTGGAGCTGTCTGTATAAAATTGTTTCAATAAAAGTAATTTGATGTAATTTTTTTCCAAAACTGGGACAATTGTTTTATATAATTATGTAGCAGAAAATTAACCTGCACACATTTTTATGGTTGACATTATTTTTTTAACTCTGTCCCCGGGTTTTTCATCTTTACTGCCCCTCTCGCTAAACTTATACAGAAAATCACTTCAGATGCAGCCACAGAATGTTTTTCAAGTTTTTTCTCATGCAGAAGTATGCTAGAGAAAAATGTCTAAAATTCTTTGACAGGAAATTTATTGCAGAGTTTAAATCAGCATTTAAATATCGATTTCAAGATTGTGGCTTTATTGGTAGTCTTACCGTTCCCGAGGTTTATTCCCGCACTTTTTGAGATAATTAAATTTAAAAAAAATTTAATTTAATCCAATGTTAACAACTGTTTCTAAAAATCAATAAACATTGTGGCTATCACTTAGTCTTAACATGATTTTCCTAAAAATAGGTGGTAATTTTCCTTACCGTTCCATCCTTACCGTCGCTTTTTTCCTATATTGTCACCCTTTTTTACCTTACCGTTCCTTCTTTAACACCCCTTTAAGACAATGTTATACAAAAATTCTGTACTACATTTTTATTATTTCTTATTTGAATGTCCTTTGGGTTCTATGCAAATTCATTATAAGTAAAAATTTAGAAGAAAATAAAAAGTTATAGTGGTAATGTAATATATGTATACTTGTGGCAACACGTATTTATTATTCAAGTTTTGTTATGTAATGGCAACACTATATTTTAGAGAGCTGAATGGCAACGCGAATGTATTATTATGATGGTATCTGCTGGAGCTGTTAGCACGCTCGCTTCTTTCTTGTAATCACGATGCATGCCGTGATATTAGCCCAGATAATATGCTATTAGATTTAAACTCATGTTATTAATAAACTTAGTTCCCTCACAAGAAGTCTCTTTGTCAATGAATCTAAGTATCATATATGGTGTTAGTTCGTTTTTGACTTGGATGGAAACAGATTTCTAAGACGTTGAGCGATCATGCTGTTGTGCGAAGGAGGTTGAAACTGCTTTAAGTGGAACTGTTGTGTTCTTTAATCACGTGGTAAATAACAGTGAACTCTTGTGTTCTAAATAATTATGGATAGTTTCAAGCCCTCCAGTGAATTGACGTTCAGTGCACAAAATTTGTCTGACAACTGGTTGAAGTGGAAACAAAAGTTTGATAACTTCATGTTGGACTCTGAAAAGAATGGAAAGGATGATAAAATTAAAATAGCCATTCTACTGAACATTATTGGTGATGAAGGCGTCAGCGTATTCAATACTTTTCGCTTTGAAGATGGAAAAAGCAAAGAAAAATTTGACGACGTCATTAAGAAATTTGAAAACCACTGCTTGCCCCTAAGTAACGAGGTATTTGAACGTTTCAAATTCTTTTCCTGCTCTCAGAAAGACGGACAAGCCGTAGATGTATATCTGACGGAATTAAAGACATTAGCCTCGTCATGTGGATTTGGAGAACAAGAACATCTGCAACATCGAATAGTACTTGGAAATCGGGACAAGAGCTTACAGGAAAGACTACTTCGGAAATCGGATCTGATGCTGAAGAAAGCTGTGGACAGCATTCTAGCCTGTGAAGTTAGTAGGGAACAGATGAAGACCATTAATGACCCCAAATCAGGTTAGGGTTTTTGACATGACAGCAGTCAAAAACTGGTTTAAACTGTCATAAACTGGTTTAAACCGTCAAAAACCTGTAACAGGCTTAAAACATATTTTAACAATAGGTAAACATTAAATAATTCAATGATTTATGTTTTATTTAAAATTATTGTAATCTAATAATTTTTTTTAAATTATTAATTGCAGTAAGACATTTTTATTTTTTGGAATTTTCAATCAGAAGAAAATCATTTGGTACTATTGAATAATCCGGATCAATTTTAGCCCGCAGCATATTGCAGCACACAACCTGTTTAGCACATTCATTTACACGCAAATGATTTCTGAGTTTAGAGTGTATGAAGCGTTAGAAAATAGCCTGTCTCTTAATTGATGCTGGGCTAGTAGGACTTGATAGCAAAAGCATTGCTAGATAGGCAAGTTTTGAAGCAGGCTCAACCGAAAAGCCATAGCATTCAATAATAACGATACCTTTCCACCAAGTAATGGGATTCTCCCTTATAGTACTGAGATAAGAAGACTGGAAAGGGGATTCTTTAGCTTCATACACAATCAGTATGGGTAAGCAACCATATAAATTCTCTCTGTAGCCCAAACACGAGCTGAATCAACTGATACATCAGTCAACCCTTGCCCCCTGATGTTTGGGATGCAAAATGTAAGCCAAATTGGTATGGTTTCATGATTTGATCCCTTCTATTATGCACTTTTTCAATATGGGGCTTAGGTGAATTTTTTTTAGAAAACGGAGTCAATTTTGTTCAGTTTTAAAATCAAAAACATATTTTTATATATTTAAAGAAAGCATGTTTTAAAAAGATTTTTACTTTAAGCTTTTTTTAAAAAAATTACTTCTCTTATTTTGTAAATGTTTAAGATTAATAATCCAATTTCAATTTTGAATGGAATGGTTATTGCCTAGATTAGAATAAAATTAATGCACATTATTTTGTTATATATACAAAAAAAATCAGCACTTGTCTAAGTTTATTTTTCTTAAAAAAAAAAAAAAAAAAAAAAAAAAAAAAAAAAAACCTAGGTAATGCTCTCAAAAGTAATAGAGAAATTAAAACAATTTTAAGTAAGAGAAAAAATGTACAGTTCAGGGGAGCTTAATGTCTGCTTTTTAGAAAAGAAAAAAAAAAATTTAAATAAAAATGTTACCCTGTTAAAAAGTTGCATTTAACTATAATACTTTACTAACTATGTACAAATTATTGATATACAGTAATAGCGAATTTTAAATGTTATGTGGGACATTTAATGTGAAATTTTACAGATCAATGTAGTATTTGAGGTTTTTGACGAGGTTTTTGACAGATGGTTTTTGACATGACGGTTTAAACCATGGTTTAAACCTCACATAAACTGACACATGTCGAAAACCTGCCAACCCTGCCCCAAATGCAGTGAAATTACCGTGGTTAATCAAAAGAAAAAAGCCATGAACTTTAAAAATTTTAGTGACTGCAAATCGTGTGGAAGAAAACATGTGAAAGGACAGTGCCCAGCATACAACAAACTGTGCAATCTTTGTAAGAAAAAGCATAATTTTGCTGTTGTTTGCAAGAGTTCAAATAAGGTAAGCCACCATAGAAATAATTTTCAAAAAGTCAATGAGGTAAATAGCTCTGATATTAATTGTTTGCATATTGATAATGTTTTAATTGATGTTGATACTGTAAATTCAACTGAGAAAGAATGGTATAAAACAGTAACAGTTGAAGATCAGTAAGTAAATTTTAAATTAGACACATGTGCTCAAGTTAATATTCTTTCTGTGTCAGTTTTTCAATATTTTGATTTAAAGTTTTAAAATAATTTGATCCCAACTGATATTGTTTTATTGTCATATGGTAATCATAAGCTGAAACCTGAAGGGTGCATTATGCTAACATGTAATACTGATAAATGTTCTAATGTAAAGTTAAATTTTGTTGTTGTGGATGTTAAGGTTAAGCCTTTATTGGGTTTACAGGTATGCCAAGAGTTACAGCTGATACAATTGATTGATGAAATTAATTTAGATTCAAAATTAAATGTAATTAGTAAGTATCAAAATGTCTTTGAGGGTTTAGGTAAATTTCCTGGCAAGCCGCATCACATTGAAGTGAAAAATGATGTGAAGCCCATTATAAATCCACCGTGAAGGGTACCTCAGTCCCTTCAAGAGCTAGGCAAAACTCTTGATGAATTGACAAAGTTAGGCATTATATCCCCTGTAAATGAACCAACAGATTGGGTCAGTAGCCTTGTAGTGGTTGAAAAGCCAAACAGCAAGTTGAGAATTTGTCTTGACCCTAGAAACTTAAATAAAGCCATTAAAAGGGAGCACTATGTTATTCCTTCTGCAGATGAAATCATTAGTAAACTTGAAGGAAAACAATATTTTTCAGTGCTCGACTTAAAGGAAGGATTCTGGCAAATTGTGTTAGATGAAGCGAGCTCAAAATTGTGTATTTTTAATTCTCCTTTTGGCCGTTACTGTTTTCATAGATT
This sequence comes from Maratus speciosus, assembly GCA_963932465.1. NCBI lineage: Eukaryota > Metazoa > Arthropoda > Arachnida > Araneae > Salticidae > Maratus > Maratus speciosus. The sequence goes on from OZ010796.1 coordinate 477,433,952, forward strand.
ACATTTCGGAATCTGCTCTGCAGCAGAGGTGTTCCAAAAAACTAATTTTAAATTGTTTGGTGATATACAAGGTGTTGAAATATATTTCGATGATTTAATTATAGGAGGTAGAACTAGAGAGGAACATGACCAAATTCTTTTGAAAGTTTTAGAGCACAATCAAATAACATAACGTTCAATCCTGACAAATTTCAGTTTAGAGTAAATGAAGTTAAATATATGGGTTTAATTATTTCTAAGGATGGGATTAAAGCTGATCCTAGCCATGTTAAGGCAATTAATGAGCTTGAGAAGCCATCATGTAAACGTGATATCAAAAGGCTATTGGGCACGGTTAATTTCTTATGTAAATGTTTACCCAATGTATCAGCTGTAACAGCCCCAATGAGAGAATTGTTAAAAAATAATGTACAGTTCCAGTGGAACCATGAACAAGAGACTAGTTTTGAAAATATCAAAAAACTAATAAGTTCAGCTCCTGTTTTAAAAGTGTTCAATCCTTCATTACCTATAACTGTTCAGTGTGACAGTTCACAAGGTGGGCTAGGTGCCTGTCTCTTACAAGAGGGACACCCAGTGTCGTTTGCATCTAGGAGTTTGAGCGAGTGTGAAACAAATTATGCTCAAATTGAGAAAGAATTGCCCGCAATTGTATTTGCATTTGAAAAATATCATAATTTGTTGTATGGTCACAAAGTATTAGTTGAAAGTGATCATAAACCTCTAATGTCAATTGTGCACAAGCCCATTGGTAAAATTATCACTCGCTTGCAACGTATGTTGCTTAAATTGCTTAAGTATGATTTTACTATAAAATATGTCCCAGGTAGTAAAATGTACCTTGCTGACACCTTGTCAAAAGCAAGTTTAAAAGATGTGGGTGAATAAGACCCCGAAATGCTAAATGTGGTACACTCTGTTGCAAAACTCTTGCCGATCAGTGAAAACAAATTCAAACAGTTCCAAAAGTTAACTGCTGAAGATGAGGAACTTAAATTAGTTTCCAAATTTTTTAAGGAGGGTTGGCCTAAAAGTAAAAAATTAATTCCTAAAAATCTTCTTTGCTATTATAAAATTAAAAACAGTATATATGTTGCTGATGGACTAGTATTTTTAGAGGATAAAATTGTGGTGCCAAATGCACTCAGGCAGGACATGTTATTTCTTATTCATGAATCACACTTAGGCATAACAAAATGTAAAAGCAGAGCTCGAAAAATAATGTACTGGCCAGGCATCACCAGATATATTGAAGAATTAATCAGTAAATGTAGTGTATGTGAAAAATTTCAGAAAACGCAGACTAAAGAACCGCTAGAACCTCATGATATTCCAAATAGGCCTTTTGAAAAAATAGGTATTGATCTCATGTATTTACATAACACAGATTACCTTATAGTGGTTGATTATTTTTCCAAGTGGATAGAGGTAGTAAAAGTTGATAATAAGACCAGCGAGGAAATTATATTTAAACTAGAGGTTATTTTCTCAAGATTTGGAATCCCTGAAACAATAATTTGCGACAACAATCCGTTCAATAGTTACTAACTAAACTCTGTGGCAATACAATCCAAGAAGGATCTGGGCCGACAGTGCCCATCTCTGTTTTCTTGACCCTCGTTCAATAGTTACAAATTTAAAAACTTTGGGAGGGAATGCGACATAGAAATTTCCTTCACTAGTCCAAATTTTCCACAAAGTAATGGGATGGTAGAAAAGGCAGTTGGCATTACTAAAGCCATTTTCAAAAAAGCCTTTGAGGACAACCGAAGACCTGCAATAGGGTTGCTTGAATATAGAAACACACCTATTGCGGGCTTAAGTCTATCTCCAGCCCAAATGATGTTCAGTAGGCGACTATGAACTAAATTACCTATAAGCAATAAAATGCTTAATCCAGAGATATTTAGCAATGTAAACACTAAGTTGTTAAGACATCAACAAATTCAAAAGCACTATTATGATAGGTCATCAAAAACATTAAATGAGTTAGAGCAAGGTGATAAAATCACTGTTCAAAATTTTAAAACTAAAGATGGGAGCCAGCAACGATTGTTTCTTAAAACTAGAAATCCAAGATCATATAAAATTAGAACTGCAAGTGGCAGAATATTTACGAGGGTCACTCTGAAATTTTTGAGATACAACTAGGTTTTTAAAGCTATACTTACAAAATTTTAGGTGTGTTCAAAGTAGTCTCCTCCAGCATCAATGCACTTTTGTAGACGAATTTTCCACATATTAAATGCCTCAAGCCATTCATTTCTTGGAATATATGAAAAAAATGCATTTATAGCCACATCAATCTATTCTTCTGAATGAAAACGACATCCACGTAAGTTCTTTTTTAGATTAAAGAATAACCAAAAGTCACACATAGATAGATCGGGTGAATACGGCAGATGTTCTATCACTTTAATTCGTTTTTGTTTAAGAAACTCAACTGTTAATCTGACTGTATGTGAAGATGCATTGTCATGGTGAAGCATTAGTCCCCTAACATTCACTTCTTGTAGAATTTCTGGAAGACATTTAGTGGTATACCAGTTTGCTGTTACTGTCTTCTGTCCTTCTAACTTGATGGCTTTGACCAATCCCGTACTTCTGAAGAAAACGTCATACATCACTTTTTTCAGTGCGAGTTGTCTTTTCACCATTGTCGGCATGGGATCATCTTCAAAGACCCATACTTCGCTTTCTTGACATGTTGGAACATCAAAAAACGGTATGTACGTTTCATAACCCGTTACAATTTTAGAAATGATGCGGTGGCCACCATCATTTAGCAATTTAAGAGTTTCTTTACTGATTCTGACACGCTCCTCTTTTTGGTGCTCAGTTAGATTATGGGGAACCCGACGGCAAACTACTTTTTTCATATGCAATTCTTCATGTGTAATTTTGTGTATGGCTGCGGATCCAATGTTAAGTTCCTTCTGTATCATTTGATAGGTACAGCGATAATCATCCATTAACATTTTTCGTATGGCAGACACATTATCTGGAATTACTGCCGACGGCGGCCTTCCTGTGTGTTCTTCATCCTGAAGAAAATTGCGACCTCTGCTAAATTCTTTAAACCATCTGAATACAGTAGCACGAGCTGGAGATTCATCACCAAATGCTAATTTCAACCATTGAACGCATTATTCTTGATTTAATCCTGCTTTAAAATCGTAGAAAATCATAGCGTGAAAATCTACGCGCGTCAACTCCATTTTCTTTTCTGTTTAAAATTTATTCTACGCTAAACAAGTTGAAGCAAGTCAGTAAAAAATCATCTGCTGTGTTAAAATACTTTGTATTTTAAAATTAAACCGTTATTTTTATTTTGTAAATTCTCGTCTGCGCGTATCTCAATAATTTCAAAGTAACCCTCGTATAAGGAATAGAAAATTCCTAAGAACATCCAAAACATCACATTCTGGCTATAGTGATGATATGCTAGACACTTTACCAGATGTCAAGATTGAACAAATGAATGTTTCAAATTCAGCCCCATCGCATCACATTCCACCACAAAATAATGCAAATAATGTTCCATTTATGACTTCATGTGGTCGAATGATAAGACCTCCAAAACATTTAAATGATTATGTTTGCTATTAAGTATCTGCAGTAATAATTGTATTTGTATATTGTAATAATTGTATTTGTATAGTGTAATAATTGTATTAAGTTGTTTATAATGTATTGTATAATCTATGTCTCTTTCAAATTAAAAAGAAGGGTGTAATATATGTATACTTGTGGCAACACCTATTTATTATTCAAGTTTTGTTATGTAATGGCAACACCATATTTTAGAGAGCTGAATGGCAACACGAATGTATTATTATGATGGTATCTGCTGGAGCTGTTAGCACACTCGCTTCTCTCTTGTAATCACAATGCATGCCGTGATATTAGCCCAGATAATATGTTATTAAATTTAAACTCATGTTATTAATAAACTTAGTTCCATCACAAAAAGTCTCTTCGTCAATGAATCCAAGTATCATATAGGTAAAATGGTAAGGAAAATTAAATTTGCAAGTTTAACTTAAATCTCAGTTAAATAAAAAGTCTTCTGCTGATGATCCTTTTTTCTTTATTTTGAATCATTAAGGCATTCGTCTATCAGATTAAAATGTTATTTTAGAAAGTTTAATTTCACCAGATTTTTATTCCCGAAAGTCAAAAGCTTGTGAGAATGCCCCATATATAATTGAATTGATTGAAAAAGTAAGAAAGAAATTCTTTTACCATTTTACTCCGACCACTTTGGCAGGGAAAAGAGGCTTAGTCCTTTCAATTCTCCCCACCCCCACATTTCGGTATGACATGAAGATGTGACTGAAAAATGAATGTTAATAAGCTACTTTTACAGTCAACTCTTCTGCACCTGATTTCCGATTTAGCTGAAATCCACTTGAGATTAGCTGTGGTGTAACTGTGCATTAACATACTTCTGCATTGACAATCTTGGCACCAACAGTGAGAGAAATTAAAAATTCCTTAAATTAAACTACTTCTAGATTTCTCGAATTTACTTGTAGGTCTCTTGAAGTGAGCATATATGTTTTCATTTATCCAGTAAAACAGGGATGGAGCATTTGATTTCAGTCATTTGAAAATATATTTTGTGGTTTCAAGTAAATTTGATCGCAGGACTGAGAAGGATATTGGATTATCGAAAACGACAAATTCGTGGCATGCCAGAAAATAAAACAAATTTATCTCAAAAAGAAAGAAACAATATCAGACCATTTTTTTCATTTCACTGTGACCTCTTTGGAGGGGGAATGGAGCTGTAACCTCATTAACACCCATCCCCATCAACTTCTTTGGGTATTGTATGCTGAGGCCTTATTGTGAAGTGGTTTATTCCACTGTTAAAATTTAAGGTTATTGAAGGAGTATTTATTTATAAACTGTTAAACATTAATACATTGCACTGTTCCTAATAATGAAGTGAACCTTAAAAAAACACGTGATCGTAAACAGGTTCTGGAGAGTCATCATGATATTAAAAATAAATGATTTTACCTTGATTTCGAAGAAATGAAGACACAGGATGCATTAAATAAAAGCACTATGAATACTTGAAAAGATGTCATCACTTTATTCTTTATAAGTTGTGAAGTTGAGCAGGGAGAATGGGTGCTGTCTTGAATTAGGACCTGGTAGCTTCATCGTGTCTTGAATTCACCAAATGCCGAACAACGCGCAAATTAGGAATAAACATTTAAAAAGGTAAAGATAAACTGTGAAATTAAACAATTAAGAAATAAAATAGGTTCTTGCTCATAATGTATAAAAGCCGAAGTGTCCCATCTGACATGTGCTCCGGAGACATTCTCTACGGACTCCAATCGAACGAGAACGTCCAACCCCGACGATACATTCACTAAGACTGGCCTTTCGAATTCGAAGTGCGCGCGGAAAACGGAAGACGAGAGAGAGAAAAGCAACCTCTCAACACTCGCCGCGCGGAGATAAGCACGCCAATCTGGCAGACCGATGAAAAGAAAAAATGGCGTTTCATCCCAACCTGGAGAAAGAGGGAGCAGTGCTCGGAGAAGTTGGCTGATTGCCAAAAAAGGAACTGGAGGATAATTCAGAATGAACGAGCGATAAAAACATTAAATACGATGTGGAATTGTAATTAAGGATGGATTGAAGTTAAACGAAAAGTGGATGAATAAATTAAATGTAAATTACTATCAATGCAAAAACCCTTGACGTGTTAAAAGTTTCTGACGCAGCACTTTATCTTATGCTCTAAGAATTTTAAATATGGAACTTAAAAATACTGATATCAAATTTTGAGTGACGTTATGCTATTTCTTAAAAAATATATTTGTATTTATTTCACCATTTTATTTTTGTTTTATTTATAATCGCATGTGCAAAAGTTATGTTCAACATGAAAAGCTGCATAAAATTTTATTCGCTGTTGCTTTATCATTTACATCTCTCATAAATTCAAAATATGTGTTTTAAAAGATATGATATAAAATTTAAGTGACGCCTTGATGTGACTTTAAAAGGTTTGTTTTTTAAAATTCAATTTAAATTATTTTTGACTTGGTTAAAATATTTTTTTTACATCTACACAATACTTTTAATTTTCCAATTCACTGTTAAATATATCACTTTCATTGAATCTATACTATGCATTGAAATGTATTTATTTCAATAAATTGATTTATCTTTTGTGTCACGCTATTCAAAATTGTGAGTAAGATTTATGTAAATGGTTTATTTGCGTCAAACTATCCTTTTTCATACATTTCATGTAGTTTGGACACAATGACGCAAAGAAACCATTTACATAAATCTTACTCACAATTTTGAATAGCGTGACACAAAAGATAAATCAATTTATTGAAATAAATACATTTCAATGCATAGTATAGATTCAATGAAAGTGATATATTTAACAGTGAATTGGAAAATTAAAAGTATTGTGTAGATGTAAAAAAAATATTTTAACCAAGTCAAAAATAATTTAAATTGAATTTTAAAAAACAAACCTTTTAAAGTCACATCAAGGCGTCACTTAAATTTTATATCATATCTTTTAAAACACATATTTTGAATTTATGAGAGATGTAAATGATAAAGCAACAGCGAATAAAATTTTATGCAGCTTTTCATGTTGAACATAACTTTTGCACATGCGATTATAAATAAAACAAAAATAAAATGGTGAAATAAATACAAATATATTTTTTAAGAAATAGCATAACGTCACTCAAAATTTGATATCAGTATTTTTAAGTTCCATATTTAAAATTCTTAGAGCATAAGATAAAGTGCTGCGTCAGAAACTTTTAACACGTCAAGGGTTTTTGCATTGATATCATTACTTTTTTGAGGTTAGTGATAAAATGATTAAAAAAAAGATACTTATGGAATTTAATGCAGATTTAATTTTTACTATTTTATTACAATTTTCCTTATAGCAGTTTGTATATAAAAACAACTGGGTAAGTATAATCGCAGATCACACAGAGGGTTTCATTTGATATTCCTTTAAAAACACGTTATCCTAAAATTAATAAATCCAAAATGTTAATTTATAATTATTAAATCCTTACATAGATGTAGCACCAATAGTTCCAATTTTCATGGGGCAGGTAACGCACTCTTTTAAACAAACCACCTTCCAATTGAAGTCATCAAAAACCAAGTTGAATAAGCCAGAGCCCGTTGTGTTGTTTGACAAACAGCAGTCTCATGTCCCCTCCTTCCCCCCTTTTTCAAAATTTTTCAGACCAGTACCTAAGAATGGAACCGAAATAATTTTTTCTCTTCAGAAATTACGATAAAAAAATAGTATGCAGTACTCATAAATTTACTTTAATGCTATATAGGGTGATTAGTAAGTTAATTATAACGTTTGGAATCTGTTGCATTGATGTCCGAAAGGTAGTTTCTGAGTTATGGAAGCTGGACCCATAAGGCGCCATAGAGGGGCGAAGCCCGCTAGTGTCTATCATAATTATATCTGCCATGTAGACTAATTGCGATATTTAATCAAAATAGTCCCCCCCCCCCTCCTCATCCCCGGAAATATAACAAATACAAAATGTGTCTTTATAAACCTATCGTCAAATAGGTTTTTATTTCTTTTTCCCTAAAAAAAACATGATTTTTATATCCGTAACGTAAATAGCGGACGAAGCCCGTTAGTTCCTATCATAATATATATTTTTAATAATTTTATATAGTCTATAATAAAAATCAGACTTAAAATAGTCTAGTTCCATGAGTACTTGTAGTGTCAGTTACATGCTACGATTTTTGGATACCAGTATTTTAGAACGGGAAAATGTGACTTATTTTATCGGAGATATCTCATTAATTGAATAAGGTGAAGCAAACTTTTTGAAAAAAAGGTGGCCAACAAGCATGGCAGTTATCAGCTATGTGACTTTGTGCTAAAGTCCATTAATTTGATCTGCTTTAAAAAGATTACGGAAGATTGAATTATAGTAGAACCTGGATTAACCGAGCTTCGATTAATCGAGGTTTCTGTTAACCGAGCCGATAACAAAGTCTGATTTTTTTTCCTTTTTTGAATGAGCCTTAAAAATAACCACACTCTTTAGCTCACTGTCCGTGCTATACAGGCCCTTCTGCCCCCAAAAGCCCTCAACTCCAAAGAAACATTGGACCCGGAGAAGTCAATAGCGAACAATGCTTTGTTTCCAGTGGCTGTGAGAACTTTCGTAAATTTTTCAATTTGCATTTTAAAATTTACTACTGGTAGTTGATTTTCTTTTTAAATTTGTTAAGCTGTGAAACAGAACTTTACATATATTTACTTTTATTATTTAAAAAACGTTCTAGATATTTTTTTAAAAGAGATGTTAAATTCGCAAGCACGGCGAGTTTTTACACACAGTTTCTATTAACCGAGATTTCCGATTCCGATTTACTAACAGTCCCAATTAGCTCGGATAATCGAGGCTGCTCTGTATAATTAAAAAATCAATGGCGATCTTACTGTAAACGGGCTTCCCTTTTACTGAGGGATTTCAAAACCGAATCAGCTGATGTTAGTTGCTGTTTCCCTGCTTGATTAAATAAGATTAATTAAACATTTGAAAATTACCAAATATAAAAGGAACTAAGTCAACAGAGTCTTTGCTTTATGGTATTTTTTAACAACGCTATAAGAAAATGATTTTAAATAAGAGATTTTAAATGTAACGTTTTAAATCTGACATAATTTTCACCAAACTTTCCTTTCTCTTTGTAACATTCAACTGAAAATATTTTTATTATTAGAAAGATAATATTATTATTTGCGCTACCTTAAAATTAGCAACTATAGTTAAAAATATCATCTCGAAATTTGAAATAAATCTCTCATATAAATATAATTTTTAATTTACACTGTTTTGCAATATGTTTTGCAATGTGTTTTGTAAACTGTTTTGGCCACTTTGACCAATATGACGTAATTTCCTCCATTTACGACTTTTAACACATATCAATGAATTTATTATTTAAAAATTTTCTTTTTCTTTTAATATTCACGTGTAAATATAATTTTTATGACGTAATTTTCAATGTTTTCCTTCTTTTAATGCGTAATCATTTAATTCTAATTTGAAAATAATTGATTATTTTATAATTTTCTTTCATTTTAAGTAAGCATGTGTAAAAACAATTTTTATGACGTAACGTTTAATATTTTCCTGCTTTTAACACGTTATCATTTAATTCTAATTTAAAAGGATTTTTTTCTGTTTATAATAGTCACGTGTGAATAAATTTTTAATTTAAAGGATATATTATTCTTTGCGCTGTTTTAACATTTGGCAACAATTTAAAATAACCTTTTCTAAAATATGTAAAAAATATCTCTGGAAATTCTGAAAATTTTAATTTAAAATTGAAATAAACCATCAAAAAATTAGGCAAGTTAAGAATAATAAATGCACTCTGCAAACTTCGAGTTTCTATTGAATGATTAAATTGAACGAAAATGATTAAATTCCCATGTATATTTTTTTTTCCTATGAGACTTTTTTAATGAGACAATTTTATCCAGTTTTAACATTAAATATCTCTTAAAATAATTCTTCGATTTAAAAACTGTCTAATTCAACGTTTTTATCAAACATTTCTCTATAATACTACGCAATTGCGTCAAAAGATGGCGACACCAGAATTCTGATATGCTTATTATGTAAACTGTAAATATTGCAAAGTTAAATAAAAAGAATTGTCTCGGGGTTATCAAACTTCATTGATATTTATAAATAAAACATTTCAACTAAATTATTTATTATAAAAGAATTATTACATCACAGTAGCTTTTATGCAAGGAAAATAATAATTATAATAATAATAATATTATGGATGTCAGTGATTATATATTGATTGACCGTCATAATAATAAAAAATGATATTATAAAAAGAAGAGCTGAAATGAATTATTTTTTTACGTTTCTGATCGTGTGATTTATATTCAAATAATAATTATTAATGTATATTTTTTGTAAAGTGATTGAAATTAAATATATTTATAAAATTTATGGTAATATTTTTATTGTTGAAAAATTGCCAAGAAATAATCATCATCAAATTGGCGTCATTATAATTGTAATTTTATTTAACTTAATAGCAATTAAAAAAATTACAAAGGAACTGAGAATAATGGTCAACTAGCAGACTTTAAAAAAAAAAAACATTCACATGTGAAAACACGTACCAGTGAGTATCGAACTGCCTATCTTAAGGTCAGTAAACGATGGCCCTTAGCCACTCAGCCAGTGGGAAGACAAAATTTTTCTCCCCAAAAGTGGTTAAAAAGAAAGCATGTGTATGAATACAGTGTCATGCATTTTCGGTGAAATTTCCATAGAATGGTGAAGAAATATAGTCCGATTTTTCATGCGCATTATAAAACGAACAAGAGTCTTGCTGGAAACAAGTAAATTGTTATTTGGTTCATCTGAAACATATTTATTTGATTTTTAAAAAATCGCCCGTGTCATTTTCGAGAGAAAAAAAAATCGAATTATTTAACGAACGAGAGTTTTCCCAGAAAAAAGAAAAGTGTTATTCACCTCGCCTTAATCACAGTTATATTATGTATCAATTTAAAAATAATCGTTAGAACCGTTTTCGAGATTTTCAAATTAGGAACTTCCTCGATATTATACCAACGTTTTCACTTTAAAAATGGCTATTTAGATCTCAAAATATACTGCACGTAGAAATGTAAAAATTTCAGTATACAATTAGACTGCAGATATAAGACTGTTCTAGAAAATTCAGAACAATAAGACATATATCTGCTGAGTTATTAAAAGGCGGCTTTTCGCGTTTTCTTTGATGTCGAGTTAGCTGTATATATGAGTTCCGCCATCTACGAATTCTATGATACGATACGATACGATACGATTTTAGGCTTAAGGCTGCGTCACTCGAAATACTACCGTCTTCCATGATAAATAAAGATTGCATAAATAAAATTAAGAGATTTTAAACTATTGAATACGTATTTAGAGTTGGGGAGATTGAAAACAAAATATATCACACGATAGGCCTCACTGTGCACTAATATATGGGACTAACCAGAATAACTGCGTGGCAGAAAAAAATTACAAATTTATCTCAAAAGAAAGGAAAAAATGAGTTTTTTTTTCTTTTTGATTATTTTGAAAGGTGGCCTGTAACCCCCCATCAACCTCCTTCCCCTCGTTGGATATACTATGGTGTAACTATGTGCTGATATGAGATTAACCAGAATGGCTAGTTTGTTGTATTGAAAAAAACTAAGTTACAAATTTATCTCAAAGAAAAAAAATCAGCATTTTTTTCATTTCATTTTCAACTATTTTGGGAGGAGACTCCCCATTAGCCCCTTTCACCTCTTTGGGTATAATGTAGTGTCACTGTGCACTAGTACGGAACTAAAGAGAAGAGAGCAGCTAGCCTGTTGAATGATAGGGGAAAAAATACAAATTTATCTCAAACAAAAAAGAAAAAATCAGCGCTTTTTCATTTCATTTTCGACTATTTTGGGAGGGGGCTGTAATCCCATTAGTCCTCTTCCACCTTTTTGGGTATAATGTGGTGTCACTGTACAATGGGAGTACAGTGAAAGGAGCGGTTAATCTGTTGAATGATAGGGAAAATTGAAAATTGATCTCAAACAAGACAGAAAAAAATCAGCACTATTTTTTCATTTCATTTTTGACTATCTTGAGAAGAGGGGCTGTAATTCCATCAGCCCCCTTCCCCATCTTTGGGTATGCTGTGACGTCAATGTGGACTAATATGGTGTTAACAAGAATGGCTATTTTGCTGTATGACAGAAAAAAAATAACAGATTTATCTAAAAACAGTAAGGAAAAAACACTTTTTTGATTTAATTTTTCAACAATTTCGGGAGGAGGGGAGGAGTTGTAACCCCATCAGCCCCCTTACACTTCTTTGGTGTCAATATGGACTAATATGGGACTAAAGCAAAGGGAGCAGCTAGTCTGTTGAACGATAGACGAAAAAATGCAAATTTATCTCAAATAGAAAGAAAAAAAATCAGAACTTATTTTTTCATTTCATTTTCGACTATTTTAAGAGAAAGGGGCTGTAATTCCATCAGCCTCCTCCCAATCTTTGGGTATGCTGTGATGTCAATCTGTACTAATATATTATTAACGAGAATGGCTATTTTGCTATATGACAGAAGAAAAAAATTACAGATTTGTCTAAAAAAAGTAAGGAAAAAACACTTTTTCATTTTATTTTTCGACTATTTCGGGAGGAAGGGGGGCTGTAACCTCATCAACCCCCATTCTCTTTTTTGGTGTCAATGTGGATTAATATGGGACTAATGAGAATGGCTAGTCCGCTGTATGATTGGAAAAAAAAAATTCAAAAAAGAAAGAAAAAAAATCAGCACTTTTTCATATCACTTTCAAAAATTTCAGGGGGAGGGGGCTGTAGTCCCCTCAGCCCCCCTACCTTGGGTACGCATATGATAAGTATCACATATTTAACATAAAAGTTTATTCTGATGAAAATCTCGATAAAACATTTTGATTATCATTTAATTTATGATTGAAAAATCTGAGTTGAGCTTGGAGTAAAACTCCTTGCCAAGTAAGTAGATTGGAAATCTGGTTCCTTTACACAATTTTTTTCCTTTGACGCGTATTACAAAGTTTGAACAGTTCATTTAGAAATTAACTGTATAAAAAAAATTATTTAAAAGTTTAAATATTAGGGATGCTAGAAATATTAGGGTTTAAATATTAGGAATATGTAGATTAAAAAAAAAAAATGACAACTATGAAAACATGGAATTTCATTATAGTAGCTATAAACATATAACTAACAAAAAATAAATTATGGTACTGTGCCTCATAAAATATTCTTAAAACTATTTAACTTCTCTAGTTATGTTATTTAAATTAAAAGAAAGCAGATGTTCTTCTTCCTTTCATCATAGGCGTAACTAGAACTTTTTTGTGGGGTGGGCCCAGGCCCCCAACGTCATAAGTTCTTTGTGTGCATGCAAATGTGTGTGTTGGAAAATATTTATTAAACCCTAATTGAGACCAAACTCGTTAATTTAATGAAAAATTTTAATTAAAATGACTAAAAAGTTATTATTAAGATTAATAGTCAAAAATACTACAGACTGTAACATTGCAATTTTTAAGATGACGAATTGACCCAGCATTACACTTAATGCCGGGGTATCCATGTGACACATGTCTTTAATGTTCTGGTTTTCCAAAATTCAACTTAAAAGCATGAATGTTTTGGTTCTTACCAAATTCCACTTCTCTATTATCAAAATGTTGAAATGCTTAAATGTGTGTAATAAGATGCAATAAAACCTGTTAAAATGAAACCTATAGAATTCAGAATCCTGTCTTGAGCAAAATTTCGTGGTTCCGGCAGTAGGAATATGATATAATTATTCCTCCTAATACTGAAACCTGTTTAAAACTGTAGGAATCCCCGGAATTTGAGATTTTGGGTTTTCAATGGTCAAAAAGTGCAATTTACCCCCCGGAACTCTACAATGTCCCCCCCGGTGCCACAGAAATCCCTCCCGGAGAAAAGTGTTTGAATTCAACACTGATTTAGAAACTATATAATGTGCCGTATGGGTCGATTTTTTGATAAAGGCAGAATATATTTTAAGAAATGCTGTCAAAGTGGGCATTTTGAACCGAATTTCCCGAAGCGATTGTGCTGGAATGGCACCAAGAAAATTTTTGCTTGTGAATCAAGTTCTAATTAATTGAACGAAAAATAAAAATGCACGTCGCTTATAAATCTCTTTTTCGTGTTTTTACTTTTAAAAATGAGTCTGAAAATGTATCAGAAAATTTCGAAATGTTGAGCGTAGAAAAATATTTTTTTAATACCGCCTTAACATGATTCTGATAAAACTAGCACTTACAGAAAAATGAAATAAGAATTCGTCAAAAGCGGTCAAATAAAATTGTTAAACTGTGTTTATCTCTAAACTTGATTTAGTTTTTGTGGGTGAAATTAGTACTTTGAAATTTACCTCTGCCTGTAGCCTGATCCGGCAGGGATTTCTTTTATCGGCCTATTTTGTTTAAAAGTTCGCCTTCATTTTGTCGGCCAAATACCGGCCTCGGTCCAAGCCCGAGCAAGTGCAGACCTCTATTATATACATATATATGTGTGTGTGTATGTGTGTGTATTTAATGAAAATTATTGCATTTTATACAAATACAAACATGCACTTTAAAAAATTATTATAAGTTTTTTCATTTACCTTCTGAATTTTTTTAAAGTTTACCGTTCAAAGTAATAAATGAAAAATACCAAATACAAGTACATCTAAATAAGGAAAGGGCTATTAATGTTTCATTTAATTGCAGTAAAAAGATGCATCAGCCTGAGTTTTTAACCTTAAAAATTAAAAAAAAATTATTTCTATTTAGTTCACCTTTAGTTAACAGTGTCCACGTCAATCGTTTAAGGGAAAAGATTGGGGTAAAATCCAAAAGGGCAACTTTCTGACATAAGTTTTAATTTATTTTTGTTCGAAAATGCATGAAACTAGCTGGTGTTGTTCAGAAACTACGTAATTGAGCTGTTTTTTCCATTTTTTTTTGCAAACGCAATAGATCTTTTAGAAAATAATGTCAAAGTGGGCGTTTTGACCCGAATTTCCACACGAAGGATGAAAGAGACTCAAACGTGGGCGAAAAACGTATTTGTCACGTGATCAAAATTCCTTACATCTCAATAGGTAATTGATTGATCAAAAAATGGAAAAAACAGTTCAATTCCAAATCGTTTCCATGGCCAGGCTTTCCAATTCTATACCTTTCCGTTAAAAAATTAATTTGTAAATATGTCAAAACGTTTTGCGCTTGTTGAGCAGAGCAGTTAAGCACAGCCTTAAGTCAAAAGGGGGAATGCTACTTCACTCACACGAAAACACCCACTCGCCAATGTTAATCCTATGGGGGAATTTTTTTTAAATATCTCGTTTGTATTTTCATAATTCTAAATGATTTTTTCTGCATTGGATAGCTGAGGTCGATAAAGGCCGTTTTTCCCTTTTTCTATTTTGCGTACAGGTTTTTTTTAATGAGGATACTTTCACTTTCGGAAATGGTTTCGAAAGTTAAAGTATCCTCGAAAAAAAAAAACAACATTAAAATATAAAAAACGGTCTTTGTAAAGATCGACCTCAGCTATCCAATGTAAAAAAAAAAAAAAAAAAAAAAAATTAAAAATGATAGTGAAGTAGCCTCTTAAGAAACGGTATAGGGTACTTGTAACAAAAGCTCAGTGCATCATAATTATAAATATTATTAATGCCAAGTCTACTCTGTGCTAAAACATTTCAGGCCTAGTTAACTTTCTCTGTTTATTTGAAATTCATTAGACATTGAACGTTGGAATATTTATATTTATACAATAAAATCCCAAATTTTTACATGTGTAAAATACTTGTATGATAACATAACTTTTAAATCGCAATACTGTATAATTTGCAATATTTTCTAAAGTTGACATATTGTACAAAACAGTATATAAAATCTTGAAAAGTGACAAATCAAAATTTATTTTGAAGTTTTTCATTTAATCCATTCATAAATTTTAATTGCATGTTATAATTATAAAATTATGAGGATTTCTATAGTTGTATTGTAGTGTGTTGAATTAGCTCTATCAGAATTCAGCTGAAAGAGATTTGATTAAAGGGAACTCACGTAGAAAATAATTTTACCTAAAATAATTTTCAAGTAAAATAAATAAATTTAAGTTTTACTTGTCTGTTTTCAAAAATAAAATTTATCCTTCAAAATTATTTCTATCGCATTTGAGAAATGTTTATAGAGATGCACCGATTACTGATTTTGGCCTAATACTGAATATCTAAAATTCGACTGGCCGAATACTCCTATATTGTATAGTTAAAAGGTATTAAAAAATGAACTTTAAAATAATTGTACATCATATTTAACACAAATACTTCTATTTTGATGAACAAGACCTCTTTACAAGTAAATTTTACACTAGAAAAAAATATATGCTTTGAGTTATAATTTAAAAAGAGAATAGTCTTAAAACTTTTTAAATTAATAAAACATTAAACTTCATAGCTTCTTCTGTAAAATAAATTAATAAAACTTTCTTATATTTTCAAACAAATATTAAAAAAAAAAATAAATAAAAATATTAAGTGCGTTAGAAAGAATGTTTTACTGCCATATAGTGTTTATTTGTCAGAAAAGAACTAAAGTAAGGAGAAAAAAATCTATTCAAACGGTGACAACTCAACAAAAAAAAACTTTGCTTCATCCATTTGATTTATTGATGAAATTTTTAAATGCATTAGAGTGGGCAATCATATTCAGAAGTTGCAAACATACGGAGTATTAAACAAAAATTTTGAAACAAAGTTTCAGGAGAGACAATGTGGTCAAAAAACCTTTTTTTGTACAGTAAGCCAGTATCTCAATGCACTTAATCTATCAAAAATACAATACAGAATCAAAAATACAGGATAACTCACAACAACCTGAACACGAATTTTCGTTCATAAGTTTAATAATGATGAAGATATTTTAGCAAGATTTTCATAATATTAACTTTGCTTTCTATGAAATATGATAAAATCATTGGAAGTGATTTAATTTTGGTCAGTGACACAATATATGTACCGCCAGCGTCATTCTGAAATATGGAATGTCTAGCTTACTGTTTGGATGTGAATTTTGACAATTTCCAGCACTTCTCGTCATGTTATCATATTTCAGAAAAAGCAAAATAAGGCTATTTAAAATATCGTTACAATATATTCAGTTTGGCCACATATTCGGTAGTATGACTAACTAAATATCCCCGAACACTGAATATTCAGTATGTGCAAAGTTTTTAAGATATAGGAATGAAATGCACATAGGTAAAAGTGGGCACTAAAACATATTATAATGTTTATCATAAATGGATTTCCCCCTTTTTTAAAGGCTTACAAAAATTTAGCAGTATATTACTTTTAGAAGTGTGCAGCTGCAAAACATTCAGTTTAAAATGTAATAAAATTTGCAAGCAAAATATATATGTACTCATAAATTGAGTACAGTAATCCCAAATCGTTTAGGGGGGGAAGGGGGTGGTAAGGTTAATTCGGTGAAAAAAAAGCATATTTTCAAAAATGTTTTTAGACGATTGTAATGCTGGATTATTTTATTAATTTCCACATAATAATACAACATCTGAACGATATTTTCCTAAATTTTAATTGCAAAATATTGGTAAATAAGCCGTTGGTAGCAAATCTCCGCAGGCGCCTCGAATAAAAGTTGTTTAGCAATGTACGTTATAACTTGTCACTGGATCACCTAAAACAAAAAAAAATCAAAATGCGTTTACTGAGATGTTTCTCGAGATAAAGCTGTCGAGTTTTTTTAAAATTATTTATTATTTTACAATAACAAAATTTGCCGATTTTCTTTTAGAGAAAATCGCGTTTTTTTTTTTTACTTTCAAGTGCTACCGAAAATGAAAAAATCGATTAAAAAAAAAGAGGGGAAAAAAAACGACAGCGTTACCTCGAGAAACATCTCACCTAATAAACACATTTTGATTTTTTTTGTTTCATATGATCCAGTGACGAGTTATAACGTACACCGCAAAACAACTTTTTTTCGAGCCGCCTGCGGAGATTTGCTGCCAACAGCTTATTTACTAATATTTTGCAATAAAAATTAGGAAAATATTGTTCAGATGTTGATTATTATATGGAAATAAAATAAATAAACCAGCATTACCTGTATCGTCTAAAATGTGTTTTTGAAAATATACTTTTTTTTTCTTCACAGAATCAACCTATCCCCCCCCCCCCCCCACCTTAAAGAATTATTTGTATTTCACCAGACTGAGACATGGGCTGAATTGTATTTGAATTGATATAGTTCGTTGATTGATTGAAATTCTACTACCTAGTGAAAGATTCTATGACAATTTAACTGGATAAGTTCTGTATATCGTTAAACATATCTACTGTTTTCGCAATAATAACTACTCCAGCAATATAAATTCTAAATATATAAATACATTTTTTTAAAGGCTAAATATGACAAATTTCTGACTATCAATTTTTAACACCTTTCCAACATAGTTGAAAAATATTTATGACTTCAGTTTGTATGTATGTCCGTGCTGTAACTCATTTAAATATACTCGGATTGCTAGCATGATCCCTACTGAACATGCAGCTTGTAGCTATTATATTTCATTTACAGGGACAGCCAAAAGTATTCCATTACATTACGGTCAACAGAGAAAAACTCTTTCAAGTGCATTTTAATGATGTTACACCAACTCAAACATAATTAAATTGATATTCCTTTATGAAGTGAAGTATAACATTCATTCTGTGGAATATGGTAAGCAAGACATTTATTATTCATTTACAGGGCCACACAAATTAATTCCACTGCATACTGGAAGAAAAACTGTTTTCAGCATAATTTTAATTATGTTAAGCTATTTTGAATATCAAGAGATTGATATAAATTACTGAGGTTTCTAGAAGATAACTGCTGTGGAGTATGATGTGCATTTGTCGTTCATTTAAAGAGACACACAAAAGATTTCGGATACAGAACTGTATCCGAAGTGCTGTCTATTTGCGATGGAAGCATTGAGTGTGAATTGCGTAAAGGTGGTTTTAACTGAGTTATGCATTTTTAAGATGAACTAAATTTAGTTTACTAAGGTTGTTCATAGAACATTAATAAAATCATATGCAGGGCGACACAAAGAACTGCATAAATAACCGCTTATGGATGATATCATAATATTTAAAACTGCGATTTCAGTAGTTTGAAAGGGGTTTTTTGCAAAAAAGATATAGAGGATATACAAAGAATTCAAGAATTTTTCCGTTTTATGATAAAAATTACTAACGGTGAGTTTCCTCCTATTATGTGTTTTGTTACTAGACTAAATTTTAACATACTATGTAAAAAATATATAAATCTATAGGTCAAATATAGGGCAGCACAAAAGAATTGAAGCACTTTTCCGACTATGGATGGTAATTGCTAAATCCTGTTTTAAAACTTTGTTATGCATTTACTAAACCAATCTTATTTACTTTATTAAGCAGTGAAGTATTTTTAAATTATTCTGGAAATATTGGAAAGTGTTTCATAATTTATGCTTGATGCACGATTTTTATAATAAATGACATTAATTAAAGAGTTTTGTGAAAGAGCATGTTATGTTACATTTTGTCAAAATATATTTCATTTTTTCGATGAAGAAGCTATGAGATAGTCTATGATATGGTAAAGTTAAAATATGAATTTAATTACATTTTAATTAGTCTTTAAGATCTGATACACTATTATTTAACATTTAATATCGAATAATTTAAATATTCTTAATATTTTTTATATTTAAAAATTAAATGATAATAAGTTTTTCTGAGAGAGTTTAGTACCACCTGTTAACCTATTAAATATATGGTACCAGGAAGAAAATAACAAGAATAAAATTTACAGCAAAAACCTTCCATGATTGACGTCTTGAAATTTCATTTTTGTTACATAACATTTATTTAATCCAAGACAAGAAATTTCTCTTTAAGAGTCATTTGATATGTTTTTGCAAAAAAAATCGGTTATAGTTTTTTGTTTCTGTTTTTTTTTTGACAACCTTTAATTGATAACAGTCTAATTGTCTTAAGCTTTTGAAAACTTCTTCAGGCACATTTCCAACACTTTCGATAAAACGCTGAACGGTTTCTAGTCCTTTTACAGCTTCTAAAAAACTAGGAATTTCCACATCTTCTTCCTCAGTTTCACTCATTTTTTCATCTACTGTCATTTCACAAATATCATCCACTGTAAGCATTTCACATGGTACTACTTCATCATCTACCGACACATACTCCTCAAACGATGCAGTGAAATCCATCTTTCTTTGAAGAGTCTTCCAATCATCCTCAATATCAAATTCATATTCTTCTGTTGATTCTCCATCCAAGAATCCCGCTTTTTGAAAACAATTGGCAATGACAGATGGGATTATTAACTCCCATGCAGATAAATAAAATGAATTGATTCCAAAATGTTCACTTTTTTTAACTCTCCAGTATTGTCAAGTTTTTCAGTCATCCATTTCACTAGCCGTTTTCTATAATGCAGCTTAAACACTTATTATACTCCCTGATCCATAGGTTGTAAAACGGAAGTTGAGTTCGGGGGTAGAAAATGGACTTTTATGATGCTCAAGTTTTTCATGTCTTTGGAATGGGTGGCACAGTTGTCTATGAAAATGATGATGTTCCTCTTAGCTTTCCTCATTTTATCATTCAATCTTTTCAAGTAAGCTTCATAAATTGTAACTGTTATCTACGCAGTCTTGTTGCTTTCATACAAGACAGCGATTTCACATTCTGAAAACATCTTGGTTTCTTCGATTTTCCAACAACAAAAATTGGCAACTTCTCAGAACCATCCATGTTGGCACTCAATAAAATTGTAAGTCGTTCCTTATTTCTTTTACCTCCGTGACATTTTTCGCCTTTATATGCATATGTTTTATCCGGTAAAAGATTCTAGGAAAGTCCACACTCATCCATATTGAAAATGTCTTTAGGATGATAGCCGGTTATCAAATCTGGTAAGATTTTCTTCCACTCTTCGATTTCTTGTGGATCGACACTTTTATTCTTGCCTTGTATAGAATTATAAGTCAATCCAGCTCTTTTCTTCATCCTATCAATCCATCCATTTGAAGGAGTAAATTCAATCTCCATTTTTTGGTAATTTCCTCTGCCTTCTATATAAGAATAGGTCCGCTTATAGGAATATTGGCAGATCTGGCTTGTTTGAACCAAATCAATAACTTTTCTTCCATAACTTCATATTTTCCTCTTTTCACCTTTTTAATTTTACGAGATTTTTCAGAACAGCTTAAAATGAGATCTCGTTTTGCTACAATTACATTCAGAGTAGAGATGGGAAATATAGTTATTTTTGGTTAACAGGTTACATCGTTCCACAATTGTACAGGTAACAGGTTCCAAAAATCTATTATTTTTGTAACATATAACTAATCACTGTGTATCCGGTCGACGGATGTTTTAATTAGAAGGCGTTTCAAAAAAAATGCCTGAAATAATTTTTTTGACGTAATTATAAATGCTGTTTTATATTCTGATGAATCAAAATCAGTGACTGGGTAAAAAATTAATTTTTGCAAGACAAAAACTTACCTAGTTATAAACTTTGAATTTCATGCATTTTTGGCGTTTTCTGATACTAAAAACATGTTTTTCCATTTATAGTGATTAAAACATTGAAAATTCATAAAATTCTAAGTATCATAACTCAATAAGTTTTGACCATACAAGAATAAATTTTTGCTATTTTACTTGTTAGAACATGGCAAAACTTTTTCTAAATAAAACTTATAGTATCCAGGCATTGTATAAAATTTGTAATTTCTTATCTATCATATTAATACATGGAATTTTTTCCAGAGAGAAACATTCGCCTTGCATACAATATTTCAAATGAAATTTGAAATTTGATTTTCATTTGAAATATTCTTATCTATCTAAAAAGTAATTATTGTAATGTAAATCGATTTTTATGTGATGCAAAACAAAATTTGAAACATTTTTTAAACTGGCTATACCTCTAAAACTAACGGCTTAGAAATTAGTTAATGGTTAACGATAAAAGATATGCGCTCTATAATATTAAACACAGTTTTAACAACGAGATTTCAAAAAAAAAAAAATTGCATACAGCATAGATTATGAAACACTTTCCAACACATTCAGAATACTATAACAAAACTTCACAATTTACAAAGGTGGAAGATGACGTCTTAATGAACAATTTGGAAAATGCAGAATGCATTTGAAAACACGATTTCTACTATTACCATGAATAGTCGTTAAAACATACGATTTTTTTGCAGCCCTGTATATGATCTACAGCATACTACATAGTATGCAAAAAGTTAGTTCAGTTAAATGCATATGCATAATAAACTTTAAAGTTTCCGCTCAGCAATTTTAACAATGTTGTTGAGAACTTTTGTTCCACCTTGTATATGATCTAGAATTTATAAACACCAAGTAATATTTAAAAAATAGTTACATTTAAAAAAGCATACGACAAATGAAAACGCACTTCCAGCAATTATTGTGCATAGGCTTCAATAGTCCAATTATTGCTCATTTTCTTCTATATCTAAATACTTTTGTTTGTTTCTGTAAATAAACGATAAGTTCTATGCACACCATATTCTATAGTAAGAACCTTGTAGTACACCTCAGTGATGTATATCAATTTCAAAATGTTTTAAATATTTTAATATCATTAAAATACATGGCGAACGATTTTTCCCCATATACTGTAGTGTAACGGAATTCTTTTGAGTGGCCTTGTAAATGAGCCGAAAATGCTACACACTTCCTTTTCAGTACAGAACATGCCATACTAAAGCCCAAGAATAACATATATCCATTTTATGGCAATCAGACAATATTTACATGAGTTAGAGCAAGGACAGACAGGCGGACAAACAAACCGAATTCATAAACACTTTTCAACTATGGTGGAAAGTACTCAAAAACAGAAATTCGCTCCCTGATTTCATAGCAGCCATATCTATCAACACATATTCAAAGCTAATTTCACTATTATTTATACACTTTTAATCAAATTAAATTAATCTAAACAAATTTCGTTCATACAAATATATTTTTCAAATTAATAACAACTGTACTAAAATTAAGTTTTCTCACAAATTATAGGAGGCTATTTTTTTTTTTTTTTCAGCGAAATAAAATTACAGAAGTTAAATGCTTTCCGCCTCCCATTAAATGCAATGATAACACAAAAATATTGAACACTTGGCCAAAAAGTGAAATTTATAGTGCGAGAATCTCCCCCCCCCTCCAAGAAAACCTCCATGAGTATGTAGTAATAACCCTTTTAAAAATTCAAAAAAACTGCCCATAAATATTTCTCATTCAAAATATCACCACAGATCAAATGATTTCCTATTCCTCATAATAATTACTCGATGTGCAAAACACTCTTTCATTCAGTCCAAAAAACGTGAAGAGTAAATCAGACAAAATTAACCTGTTAGATAAATTTATTGCTCAGCGTAATTTTTCAATTTAAAACACTTTCGTAACAAATGTTTCAAAATAAGCAAATGTTATAATGACCGCAGAAAATTTTAATGTTGTATTATCTCTGTTTATTCAAATGCTTACCAAACGATAAAAAGAACATTTTATATATTAAGAACTAGATATACTGATGGCGTAATGAAAATGTATCCCAATGAATTAAGGAATTATCTGCGGTTGGTTTTCAATTGAAATCAGTCTTAGTTAGAATGTACACATTTTAAACGCACTAATGAATTAAGAATTATAAATTCTCGCATTTTATTTGGATGTGGTCAAATGATGTTTCATTATTTTTGAAAAAGATTTCTATCCAAAATCAAGAATTGAAATTTTTGAGGCATAAATTTATAAATAAATGCATTTTACTTAAACGTTGCAAAAAAGTACTTTTTATAAATTTAATGATTCTAAACTCGAGTTTTGCTGCTTTTTTGGGGGGAAGGGGAGGGAGGAGTAGAAATCGATGCTTTTAAATTATGTATAATTGTTCAATTTTAGTTTGGAATATTGAACAGGGTTGTTGTTGTGCTATCTTTAAAAAAAAAAAAAAAAAAAAAAAAATCCCAGAATCTTTGCAACTCCATGTTCAAAGAAATTCATTGTAATTCCTATTCCTAATTTCTAATGTGTAACTGAGCTATATGTTTGGCAATATAATTCATAGATATATAAATTTTTTAATTTACTCGTTGAAAATTAGAAGCAAAACAAGAAAAAAAAGCACGGAAATGTATTTTTAGTTGGAAAAAAACTGGTCAAGTCAAAAGTTAGACAAAACGTTACTGGGTTTTGAAAAGTCAAACTTGGCTTTTTGTTAAGTAAATGCCAAATAAAAACAATTAATATATATATATATATATACGATTCTTGAGTACAAAATATGTCAAGCATAAGCTTTTTTCTTACCAATTTTCAGATGTTTTTCTGATCTACTATTTATTTCAGTGTTTCGTTTAGGCTCTACTTTGCACAATCAGAATCGGAGAAAGTATGTGATGGTGGTGACCTAGCACCAGCAGGGGCGTCGCCATGGGGAGGTTAGGGGGGGGGGGAACCTCCCCTCCCCAATATATGTGAAATTGGGAAATTTGAGCTTAGAGTTGGGTAATTCTAGATTTTTGAGACATTTCCTTTTTTAGCAAAAAAAAAATTAGGAAATTTTTGTTTTGGTGATTATGTTTCTGAATACTGTAACAGTAAACATGTTAAATTATCAAAAGAAATACAAAAGAAATCAGCCACACTCAATCTATCATTGTGTTTTTCAGTTCTACAAAAATATTATACATCTACCAGACCTAAATTTCTCTACTCCTATCCATCAATAGCTGACTATTCAGTTCCTTTATTTCCTCCAAAACTTTGTTCCTTTTTGAAAAATTCCACCCTATGTCCACTTCTCATCCCAAAAGAGAATCCAGCTATTTTAATCCAAAGGGATTGCATCTTCTTTTGAAAATTGGAGATCACTAGTAGCACAACAGAAAGGAATGTAGTTACCTACTTGAAACACAGCTGGGCAAGAAGATTTGATGAGTTTTCACAAATTGCACTAATTTTTGAGCTAATTGCATGATTTTTGGACAATCTTTTACTCATTCTCATGATTTTTTCCGCAAAAATTAGTTAACACTTCAATGTCAAGAAAAAAGCGTTATATGAGCAAATATGAATATAAGAAGTCGCTAGTTTAGATAAATTTGTCACATTTTATATTTATTTGTGTGCGGAAATATATATCAGTCCTGTTCGTTTATATTTATAGGTGTTTATGAAATTTTAAACCAAAAATCCAATGTTGTGTCTTTAAAACTGTACTAAAAAATGACTATAAATCTCAGCACAAAAGAACCCTTCATAATAAGGAAAAGATTTCTCGTGCAAGGTTTTGGAGCATCTAAAAATCCATTCGAGGATGAAAATGGACCATTTGAATTTGGAACAGAAATATGACCATGAAAGCAGTCCATCAACTGAAGAAAAAATCGACATGCATTGTAACACTGACACGTTGCACTTGAATAAAATTTTGAATCAATAAAGATTTCCCTATAGACAAGTTCACAAACAGTTATGAATATTAGAATGTGACTGAAGAAGCTGACTTCCGAAAGCACCGTAGAAAAATGGTTTCACCAAAGGGAGTAGATAAAAATAATAGTACAGCAATGAACACTGATACACACAAGTTTTACAGGAAAGAATTATAAGAAATACAAAAAAGAAAACTTAGTAATGGGCTTAAGTGATAATGTTCCCTATATCAGAAGAATATTGCACCAATACATTTCATATTTAAATTACAATTGTGCAAGGCAAATTTGAGTATCACTAACTTAGGAAAGTTAATAATGTTTCCACCTGGATATGAGAAACTGGATGTACATGACTTGCAGAGTCAAATAGAAATAAACCAATTCCCAACTCACTTAAAAAACCTTTTTCTCATGCCTTGAAATTCAGAGATTATTTGAACACGCCGTTAAACTATATCAATGCAAAAACCCTTGACGGGTTAAAAGTTTCTGACGCAGCACTTTATCTTATGCTCTAAGAATTTTAAATATGGAACTTAAAAATACTGATATCAAATTTTGAGTGACGTTATGCTATTTCTTAAAAAATATATTTGTATTTATTTCATCAATTTATTTTTGTTTTATTTATAATCGCATGTGCAAAAGTTATGTTCAACATGAAAAGCTGCATAAAATTTTATTCGCTGTTGCTTTATCATTTACATCTCTCATAAATTCAAAATATGAGTTTTAAAAGATATGATATAAAATTTAAGTGACGCCTTGATGTGACTTTAAAAGGTTTGTTTTAAAATTCAATTTAAATTATTTTTGACTTGGTTAAAATAATTTTTTACATCTACTCAATACTTTTAATTTTCCAATTCACTGTTAAATATATCACTTTCATTGAATCTATACTATGCATTGAAATGTATTTATTTCAATAAATTGATTTATCTTTTGTGTCACGCTATTCAAAATTGTGAGTAAGATTTATGTAAATGGTTTATTTGCGTCATTGTGTCCAAACTACATGAAATGTATGAAGAAGGATAGTTTGACGCAAATAAACCATTTACATAAATCTTACTCACAATTTTGAATAGCGTGACACAAAAGATAAATCAATTTATTGAAAAAATACATTTCAATGCATAGTATAGATTCAATGAAAGTGATATATTTAACAGTGAATTGTAAAATTAAAAGTATTGTGTAGATGTAAAAAATTATTTTAACCAAGTCAAAAATAATTTAAATTGAATTTTAAAACAAACCTTTTAAAGTCACATCAAGGCGTCACTTAAATTTTATATCATATCTTTTAAAACTCATATTTTGAATTTATGAGAGATGTAAATGATAAAGCAACAGCGAATAAAATTTTATGCAGCTTTTCATGTTGAACATAACTTTTGCACATGCGATTATAAATAAAACAAAAATAAAATGATGAAATAAATACAAATATATTTTTTAAGAAATAGCATAATGTCACTCAAAATTTGATATCAGTATTTTTAAGTTCCATATTTAAAATTCTTAGAGCATAAGATAAAGTGCTGCGTCAGAAACTTTTAACCCGTCAAGGGTTTTTGCATTGATATCATTACTTTTTTGAGGTTAGTGATAAAATGATTAAAAAAAAGATACTTATGGAATTTAATGCAGATTTAATTTTTACTATTTTATTACAATTTTCCTTATAGCAGTTTGTATATAAAAACAACTGGGTAAGTATAATCGCAGATCGCACAGAGGGTTTCATTTGATATTCCTTTAAAAACACTTTATCCTTAAATTAATAAATCCAAAATGTTAATTTATAATTATTAAATCCTTACATAGATGGTGTTTCATAGATGGATAGTTACATAGATGGATAGACGTTTTTATCAAACATTTCTCTATAATACTACGCAATTGCGTCAAAAGATGGCGACACCAGAAGTCTGATATGCTTATTATGTAAACTGTAATCAAAGTTCATTGATATTTATAAATAAAACATTTCAACTAAATTATTTATTATAAAAGAATTATTACATCACAATAGCTTTTATGCAAGGAAAATAATAATTATAATAATAATAATATTATGGATGTCAGTGATTATATATTGATTGACCGTCATAATAATAAAAAATGATATTATAAAAAGAAGAGCTGAAATGAATTGTTTTTTACGTTTCTGATCGTGTGATTTATATTCAAATAATAATTATTAATGTATAT
Organism: Maratus speciosus; assembly: GCA_963932465.1. Classification (NCBI taxonomy): domain Eukaryota; kingdom Metazoa; phylum Arthropoda; class Arachnida; order Araneae; family Salticidae; genus Maratus; species Maratus speciosus. The sequence goes on from OZ010796.1 coordinate 477,461,399, forward strand.
TTTTTGTAAAGTGATTGAAATTAAATATATTTATAAAATTTATGGTAATATTTTTATTGTTGAAAAATTGCCAAGAAATAATCATCATCAAATTGGCGTCATTATAATTGTAATTTTATTTAACTTAATAGCAATTAAAAAAATTACAAAGGAACTGAGAATAATGGTCAACTAGCAGACTTAAAAAAAAAAAAAAAAAAAAACACATTCACATGTGAAAACACGTACTAGAGAGTATCGAACTGCCTATCTTATGATCAGTAAACGATGGCCCTTAGCCACTCAGCCAGTGGGAAGACAAAATTTTTCTCCCCAAAAGTGGTTAAAAAGAAAGCATGTGTATGAATACAGTGTCATCCATTTTCGGTGAAATTTCTATAGTATGGCGAAAGTCCGATTTTTCATGCGCATTATAAAACGAACAAGAGTCTTGCTGGAAACAAGTAAATTGTTATTTGGTTCATCTGAAACATATTTATTTGATTTTTAAAAAATCGCCCGTGTCATTTTCGAGAGAAAAAAAAATCGAATTATTTAACGAACGAGAGTTTTCCCAGAAAAAAGAAAAGTGTTATTCACCTCGCCTTAATCACATTTATATTATGTATCAATTTAAAAATAATCGTTAGAACCGTTTTCGAGATTTTCAAATTAGGAACTTCCTCGATATGATACCAACGTTTTCACTTTAAAAATGGCTATTTAGATCTCAAAATATACTGCACGTAGAAATGTAAAAATTTCAGTATACAATTAGACTGCAGATATAAGACTGTTCTAGAAAATTCAGAACAATAAGACATATATCTGCTGAGTTATTAAAAGGCGGCTTTTCGCGTTTTCTTTGATGTCGAGTTAGCTGTATATATGAGTTCCGCCATCTATGAATTCTATGATACGATACGATACGATTTTAACGATACGATACGATACGATATGATTTTAGGCTTAAGGCTGCGTCACTCGGAATACTACCGTCTTCCATGATACTCGTATCTGAACATTCACAGCAGTTTCTCTTTATGGCATTGCATCTAATGAAAGAATCTTTAGTCAAATAAAAATTTTAAAAATATATATTGCAAACCACAAAGAGGGATGACAGACTTGACAGCCTAATGATTTTAAAATGTGAAAGTGAAATAGTGGAGTTTATTACACTGTACGATGTTATCATCAGGTTGGCTTCTTTGAAGACCAGAAGAATTAATGTTAAAGGAAAACTAGTCGGATGTGTCAATCCCAAAACTTTATTCTATCCAATACATGTTATTACCTCAAAATTTGCAATCACAATGCAAAACGAATTCTAAAGGAATAGATCCGTTTAATTGTGTGAATTTAAAAAGGAGATAGAAGCATCGCATTTTTCCAACAAATCACTGAATTTGGGTGCACACCCTGTTAGATGTCTGAAACCAAAATTCTAAACCCAAAGAGCACAAAAGCGATACCTTTGGATAGTGTACACCCAAGCCCAATAAGGAATTGCAACCAAATATGAAATTTGGCAAATTCCGTGCATTAGTTTTTCAGATATAGCTAACGCAAAAATCGTGAAAAATGCTTCACAGCAGTGCCACCTTTTATATGATATACACAAAAGCTTAATAAGCACCAAATTATGTCAAGGTTTAACAGAATATGCAGTTTGATCAAATTCTGTGCAACAGTTTTTGAGATATAACTATCGCTAAAATCATGTAAATTGTGAAAAATGCAGCATAGCAGCGCCACCTTTTGGGTGATTTACACCAAAAACTAATCAGCATTAATTTTTATCAAGGTATAACTAAATCTAAAGTTTTATTAAATTCTGCACATTAGTTCTTGAGATAGAGCGCCCACAAAATTTGTGTCACATACACACAGACAGACATTTTCTAAAAACAGTCAAATTGTTCTAAAACGTATCAATTATAGGTGCACATTTCCAAAGTTAAGGAGCCAGTGGCTCCTAAACCAAAATTATCCAGTGGACACATTGTGAAAGAAATGCATACAAGCAATAGCAATTATATTAGAAAAATTTTCAGGAGATCAAAGTGAAAAATAATCTACAAATACAGTGAACTCTGTGAAATCCGCCAATGTATAATCCACAAATGTCTATTATCCACACTACACATTGGAATATAAACAATGAAAATTTTCATTAACAGTTAAACTTATAAAGCTGAATTTGGTATATATTTTTTTCAATTATCAAAATTTTCCAATGAATAAATATTTAAATATAAATTGGACATAAATATTTAAATTTGCTTGAGTAACAAAATTTTATCTTAGAGCAAGAAGTAATGAGTGTGCATAAACAGAAAAAAATTATTGACAACAAACCAAAACTGAAACTACCATTGTGTTGTGTCCATATTTAAATTAATGAATAATCAGTAAAATTTTTATTGTACATAATTTAAATTAATTTTTTTTAAATCTAAGTTACTAAAATATATTAAACCAATGTTGCATTAGGTTTTCTTTTCCGTTGCAATTTTCATGCAGTTGTTCCTAATTTATAGTCACACTTTAAAAAAAATAATAAAATTTAAACAAAGAGATGATCTATAATCCGCAAAAATGTATAATCCACAAAACCCTCGATCCCTAAGTGTGCGGATTTCACAGAGTTGACTGTATACAAAAGAAACAGACTAATTATATCAAATTTGTATAGTTCATTTAATCACCCAATTCTTTTAATTTGGATATAAATTAAGTATAATATAAATCTTAAGCTATGTACTGTCAGAAGATAAAGTTTGGCAAGATAGAGGTAAAAAAATACGTATCTATATGAATAAGCTGAGGAATCATGGTAGTGGGGAATATTAGGAAAACAATATTTCTTATTTTCATTTTGCCATACAAGAGTTCATAAAAGAAAAAAATAAGAGTGTGTAAAATTATTTTGCACTATAAAAGTCAAAACAGAATTCAAGCTTTTGTTTTTCAAGAATACATAAGAAAAATTATCTTAAAAAACAATCTTATCACAGTTTATTACAGGGGTGAGGAAAAATATCAATAATTTCGACAAGTGGACGCCGAAAAAATCAATTTTGTCAATTGTTAGCAAGAAAAAGTGCGAATTCCGTCAAAGGATCAGGAAAAAATGTAAATTTTGTCAAAGAATCTAAAAAACATGCGTCTTTTTGTCAAAGAATTGCGGGAAAAATGCGAATTTTGCTATTCTTTGCAGAAAAATCATCAACTTTGTCAAAGGATAACAAAAAAAACCCCACCAATTCTATAAGGATCTTGGAAAAAACGATAATTTTGTCAAAGGGTCGCAAAAATCAGACAATGTGAATTTTGGCAAAAGATTGCAGAAAAACGTGAATTTCGTCAACAGATTGCAGAAAAAACGCGAATTTCGTCAACAGATTGCACAAAAAATGCGAATTTTATCAAAGGAGTGCAAAAAAAAAAAGTCTGCAAATTTCGTTAAAGCATCGCGAAAAACCCTGTGATTTTCGTAAAAGGATCGCAAAAAAAAAAAAAAAAGTAATTTTTGTCAAAGGATCGCTGGAAAAAAAACTCGAAATTTGCCAAGGGATGGCGACTGGCGATCGTGAATCTGCACCAATAATATCAATCTGTTGAAAGCCGGAAGTCGAATTTTTTTTACGAATTCAATACTTACTTCTTGTAAAGGTAGAAGAAAGTAAAAAGCTGGTTGGTTTTCTTATTAAAAAAACATTAATTGGAATTTTTATGTTTCTAGTTTAAAAATTTTTCTTTGGAAAGAAATTTTTTATGCATAAGTTTCCTTATCATTATTACACATGTTGTGCATATCACTTTAGTTGAAAATTGGAGAAATTTGTTTCAAGTTGGGAAATTTTCGAATTCTCTCCCCCCAAAAAATATCTGTAGCTACGCCTCTGAGCACCAGGCACCAAGCCGAAAAAGCCTTTAATTAGTGCTGCAAGTTGTTAGTTATTCATGCATTAGGGATTGATGAAATGTAAAATAATCTTTTAGCACTACACACCTAACAGAGTTGCCCATAACTAGAGAGTGAAGATAGGGCCAAGTTAAGGGCGCACGTCTCAAAAGAAACGATTGAGGACATTTTTAGTGAATGTTCTATTTTAGAGGCACGAAATTGAATTCTTGATTAAGGCAAATGAATCCATTTAAAACCATATGTTATTTAATTAACAGGGACTTTTCCGAAGCATATTAATGGAATATTAGGTTCCAGCATAGTAACAATGTTTTTTATCCTAATACATTAAATAATGCCCATCCTTAATTCAGAGTAGTCACTGGTATGTTCAATTCCTGGTTCTTAGCAATTTCAACTCTTTTTGTTTTCACGTTACTATCAACTTCTTTCAAAATTTTCATTTTGTCTTCAATTAACAAGGCTTTCCTTTTAATTGCCTTGCCCGACATTTTTGGGAAAAAAAAACAGAATCTTTTGTTTGTGTATTTTCTAACGAGAAAGCTTTGATGTTATGTACTTTACACTGACTTAAAAACTGTGAAATGAATAAACCAAATGCAGCTTTGGCACATTACACTCATGGAATAGGGTGGGAGAGAATCTGTTGTAACAGAAAGTAACTATTGAACTGAAAGAACCACCCCTCAGTAAGGCGAAGCAATTTCCTTTTCTCTTTATCAGTCACTATTGTTACAGTGATGAGGGACCCATCCTCTACCCACATTCCATTTCCATCAAACACGTTAAACAAATTTTAAGGTGAAATAGAAGTGACCACAACTGCTATCAGTCCTAGACATTGACCTTTTTGAATAGTGAAGAATATAAAAAAAGAGATTTCCAGCACAAAAAATAAAATAATAATCAAAAAGATAAAATAAACACGCTTTGAAAGTAAAAATGGAAGGAAAAATAAAGCTTTTTAAGCGGGAAAGAGTTTTGAACTAAACTTCTTACACGAGTTATTTTAGCATTGTAAGAATAAGAGAAAAATGGGAATAGAAAATATAAACTTCTTAAACAGGAAAACTTCTTAAGCGGGAACTTCTTAAACGAGTTTTACTGTATATCACTATAAATTGACAGTCAAGCAAATTTTTTTCACTCTGATTGAATGCAAAATTTCCTGAAAGCACCGCCCTGCCCTACTGGTCATAGCTTAAACTAAAATTCAAAGAGATTGACTTTGAGATATGAGTTTCGGGGACAGGAGCCTTAAGGGGACCTTCCTTGTAAGATATATTAAAAATATCAATGAATATTTTTCTTATGTAAATTTTGCGGCTATAAAGAAATGGGTAGAACTTGTAGATTAAATTATATTAGTTACTCAGGGCCGTGCAAAGCGGGGGGACGGAACCCTGGGCACAGAAATTGAGGGGGCATCAAATTTATACTACAAACCTTCTTCTTTTTTGTAAAAAAATTGTATATTTACAAATTGGGAATTTTTTCCCAATGAAAGTATGTTCATTTTTCGTTTCAAAGTTATTGCATGGTCATTTATCCTACACTCAAATACAAATTTATGAATAAGAACTTCTTTCTTTTCAAAACTTTTTTTTGTCTTTGTCTTAGTCTCATTCGCTAACCTTCTCTTTTCCGAGTCTGTAATTTTCTTTCTGTGCTTGTGACAAAACATATACTCTCAAAATAACATGGGGTCTCCGTCTGGGAATACAAAAGGGTTGCAAACTGTTATACTGTACTGTTAGATGCATATTTTCTACACCCATTTCCCAGTTTCTCTTTGACAAAATATAGGTGCAATTTTCTCTTATGTTATTTAGTTGTTTGGAGTTTCTGAATTAAAATAAAGTTCCAAAATAAACACGAAATATGTATTGCATTTATTTCTATTTCTGCGCTTTTCAGTTTTGTGATACATCTCACAAAGTGTGTGTGTGTGTGGGGGGGGGGTGCCAAATTAAAACTTTGTCCCGGGCGCAGTTTTCTCTTCACACGATGCTGTAGTTACTGATTTTATTTATTCATTGTTACATTGAAAAGTGCAGGAAGTTTTGTTTAAATTTAAAAGAAAAATGCAAAAGGAAAGTTTTTATTCATATCCTATATGAGACTGTTTTAGTTTTGTTATTTTTATGTTTTTGAAAAATTACAGGAGTAATTCTAGATTCAGGGGAGTGGGGAGATTCGAATTTTGAAGGGACTTGAAATCCAGAAAGCCTTCAGTTCTGAGGTTTTCTGATAATGGGTCCTGTACAGTAGTTAAATAACATATTAAAATACTACTGGTCTGGCCAATCATATCTTGGTGGAAATCACCTGAAGATCCAATTTTAGTGGTTGATTGGCAAGATTACCATTGTGTTTTCTTTTCCTGCATCCAAAGGTATGAAAACATGGAGGACTGGGTGCAGGAAAACACAATGGTAAACCTACCAATCAACCACTAAAATTGGGTCTGTAGGTGGTTTCTACCAAGATATGACTTGGCAGACCAGTTGCATTTTATATGTTAATTGAGTTTTAACTATTCCTAAAACTTCAGCTGTGAACTCAATGAGGTGCTGGTTTGTACACCCACCACTCGGTCTATTAGCACTGAATGAGTAAGTTAATTGTCCTTTGCTATTAGAGATTTCAGTCTTCAGTGACACTTTGCATTGCATTCTTCATAAATTGAATGTTTTTATTATTTAAATTGTTAGCTTTATTAAAGATTTAAGATATTCTTATCTTGAATTTCGAAACCTTGTTTGAAACACAAAAGTATTTCATAAGTTAATAAAATGTTTGAAATGATATAAGTCATTTTTTGAATTAGTTAATTTTAATTTATATATTTTTATGTTCATTTATGCACTCAAGTATAAAAGAGATATACTGAGACAGATTTTCTGGAAAAACAGACATATCAAAATGCTATTAATTTTCCAAAAACTATTTTATTAAGATTATCATTTGTTAAAAGCTAATATATTTTTAATTAAACCATATCACATCAATATCAATATAAAACCCATAATGAAAATATATGTGAGCTTGAAAATTGGATAACTAACAAAATTCTGCATAAACTTAAAATGACAAACTTTGTATTCCAAATCAAAAACCTTTAAAAATACTACAAAATTAAAATGGTCAATTAATATTCACTTAAAAAACATGCAATTAAAGTTACTAACTTAAATACATATAAATCACTATTAACGATATTTATGTTATAACGATGTTTATATATCAATTCTGAACTTGCTGCTAGCTAGTACAACAACAAAGTCATTTTCATTCTTAAATGAATGAAAGTTAGAGGTATTTTTTTCTGATACCAATGAATAGCATTTCTCTATTTTTGATAAAGACAAAGGTTCTTTCAGAAAATAGTAACAAAATAGGTTTTTAAGCAGATTTCTGAGATATGAAAGATATCAGGGAACAATTATTTAAAACTTAAGATGCAATATATTTATCAAAAATTGAGAAATGCTATTTGATTCCAAATTACTTCAATAATCATATCTGTAAATTTCATACGTTTACATATAAAAATGAGTCCAGGAATGTGTTAAAAAGTGTGTTGTTGAGCGGGAAAAATATTTTTTATGAATAGTCTTAATTGAGTATTGTTGTACAGTCTGGAAAGAAAATTCCACCTATTTAAATCATCAAATTGTCATAGAGAAAAGCGAAACTATCCATTCGACTCAGAATTGAACTTCTTTCAAATTATGCAGGGAAAAAAAATATTAAAAGGCTGTCTTTATACTGAATCATTCATATCAGATTTTAAAATTTTCAATACAAACACCTACTTTTGAAATCGCATTTCTCATTTCAAAATATATAATAATGAAATAATATATATATATATATATATATATATATATATATATATATATATATATATAGACCATTGACCAACATATTTTCAGATTAATAAATATTCATAAATATATTTAGTAAAAAAGTAGAGGGGCTAATTATGCTACTTGAAAAATAAAAATCTTTTCTTTGTATATCATATGGGGTATCCTGTGAAAGCTTGTGTAACACTGAACTCAAAAATACATTCCTTTTAATTTTAGGTATTATATTTTCAGAGATATTGTTGAAAATGTAGCACACAAATATGTTCCCCCCCCGTCGAATTCCGGATCTACTGAAACTAAAATTATGAAAAAATTAGAGGTAGTAGACATTAATATAAACCTTGCCGGAAAATTATAGCAATTACCCTATAGTCTAAGAGCTAGCAACGTCAAAAAACACGTCATTTTATCAAGGCTCATTTTTTTATATATTCTTCCGTTTTATGGTGTAGTATGTTTGCAACTGGTCTGGCAGTCGGGAGACGTTGCGTTTACCTGTGGCAGAAGGGGTTATGCAGGTCAAAAAAATTCAAAATTACGTCCTTTTATCAAGGCTCATTTTTTTATATGTTCTTCCCTTTTATGGCGTAGAACGTTTGCAACTGGTCTGGCAGTCGGGAGATGTTGCGTTTATCTATGGCAGAAGGGGTTATGGAGGTAAAAAAACTTCAAAATGACGTCATTTTATCAAGGCTCACTTTTCTATATGTTTTCCCCTTTTATGGCGTAGTACATTTGCAACCGGTCTGGCAGTCGGGAGACATTGCGTTTACCTGTGGCAGATGGGGTTATGCAGGTGAAAAAACATCAAAATTATGTCATTTTAGCATGATTTTTGTTTATAACATTTGTTTCTACAAATTATTTTTGATATTAATTCATTATTGCTAGACGTTGCCAATATTGCTAAGACCCTGCGAGATCCACATTTATAGGTAACATATTACTTTTTGGCTATCAGATAATCTATAATTAATTTGCAAGGCAATTTCAGTTGCAAAGTTAATGCCAGTCGGCATTAAATACAGCAACGAATGTGCCTGCTTCAAGAGTGGTTTATAGTTTAAAAATTATAAGTCATTTTTACGTCATTTTATCAAGCTTAAAAATTACAAGATATTACTCTTTGGCCAGCAGACAACCCATAACTAATTTCCCAGACTCAAATTCGGTTGCAAAGTTAATGCCAGACGGCTTTAAATATGGCAACGGAAGTGCCTGTTTCAAGAGTGGTTTATAGTTTAAAAATTATTAGTCATCTTTACGTCATTTTATCAAGCTTAAAAATTAGTAGATATTACTCTTTGGCTATCAGACAACCTATAATTAATTTTCCAGACAGAAAATCGGTTGCAAAGTTAATGCCACACGGCTTTAAATATGGCAATGAAAGTGCCTGTTTCAAAAGTGGTTTATAGTTTAAAAATTATAAGTCATCTTTACGTCATTTTATCAAGCTTAAAAATTACAAGATATTACTCTTTGGTCATTAGATGACTTATAATTAATTTGCCAGTCTCAAATTCGGTTGCAAAGTTAATTCCAGACGGCTTTAAATATGGCAACGAAAGTGCGTGTTTCAAGAGTGGTTTATAGTTTGAAAATTATAAGTCATCTTTACGTCATTTTATCAAACTTAAAATTTATGAGATATTACTCTTTGGCAACCTATAATTAATTTGCCAGACTCAAATTCGGTTACAAAGTTAATACCAGACGGCTTTAAATCTCACAGCGAAAGTGCCAGTTTCAAGAGTGGTTTATAGCTTTATAAAAATATGTCCCCATCGCATCATTTTAGCAAACTTGAAAATTGCAACATATTATTCTTTGGCTATGAGACAACTTACAATCTATTTTTAAGTCACAAAATTGGTTGATAAGTTAATGCCAGATGGCTTTAAATCTGACAGCAAAAGAGTAATAAATTACAATTTTCAAGTTTGCTAAAATGACCTGACGGGAACATTTTTTTTTTACCTACAAACCACTCTCAAAACAGGCACTTTCGTTGCCATATTTAATGCCGTCTGTCATTAAATTTGCAACTTAGTTTGTGTCTGACAAATTAGTTATGGGTTGTCTGATGACCAAAGAATAACATCTCGTTATTTTTAAGCTTGATAAAATGAAGTAAAGGTGACTTATAATTTTTAAACTATAAACCACACTTTAAACAGGCACTTTTGTTGGCATATTTAAAGCCATCTAGCATTAACTTTGCAACCAAATTTGAGTCTGGCAAATTAATTGTGGGTTGTCTGGCAGCCAAAGAGTAATATCTTGCAATTTTTAAGCTTGATAAAATGACGTAAAGGTGACTTATAATTTTTAAACTATAAACCACTCTTGAAACAGGCACTTTCGTTGCCATATTTAAAGCCGTCTGCCATTAACTTTGCAACCGAAATTGTGTCTTGCAAATTAATTATAGATTGTCTGATAGCCAAAAAGTAATATGTTACCTATAAATGTGGATCTCGCAGGGTCTTAGCAACATTGGCAACGTCTGGCAATAATGCATTAATATCACAAATAATTAGTAGAAACAAATGTTATAAACAAAAATCATGCTAAAATAATGTAATTTTGATGTATTTTCACCTGAATAACCCCTTCTCCTGCTGGTAAAAGCAACGTCTCCCGACTGCCAGACCGGTTGCAAACGTACTATACCATAAAAGGGAAGAACATATAAAAAAATTAGCCTTGATAAAATGACGTTATTTTTCAAGTTTTTTGACCTGCATAACCCCTTCTGCGACAGATAAACACAACGTCGCCTGACTGCCAGACTGGTTGCAAATGCACTACACCATAAAAGGGAAGAACATAAAAAAATGAGCCTTGATAAAATGACGTAATTTTGAAGTTTTTTGATCTGCATAACCCCTTTTGCCACAGGTAAACGTAACGTCTCCCGACTGCCAGACCGGTTGCAAACGTACTACACCATAAAAGGGAAGAACATATAAAAAAATGAGCCTTGATAAAATCAGGTGACGAAAACGTTGCTAGCTCTTAGACTACTAGGTCACATAGTTTTGAGTAATTAGCATTTTTCTGTTATACACAAATTTCGATTTACGGGCATTCAGAAAAATTGTTGAGCATCGCTGAATATACCTATCACTGCAGAAGAAGTATCAAGAAAAGCATTGTTGATAATGATTTTCGAAAAAAATCATCGGTAATGAGCCGATATATTAACCCTTAAAGGTACAGTCAGATTGGACATCACAAAGACAGGGACGGCATACCCTATGCCTAGTTAACAACTTTTAATGATATATATGTGTAATGTAATGTCTAGTAACAGTATAAAAGCAATAAACGTTAAATTGTTAAAAACATACTAATTTAAGGGGTCTCGGGACTCTAAAAAGTGGAAAAAATGAAAAAAAGACCATTTTCAACATTTAATGTTTTAAAATGTATATGATTTTAAAACACAATCTTAATTGGATGAAAGATATAAGTATGTTCTTTTGTTTCATGTATTTAAAAAGTTGCAAGATACAGAATTAGTATTTATAGGAGGCTCGAAACTGTTAGACATTTGTCGAACAAAAAATTGGCATAACAGTTTACGCGCAGGATTACAAAATAAATATTGCAACTAGAATGAAAATTTTCATGCTTACTTATACATCAGAATGTAGTAATTTCTCTGAACTTAAATAAATTTGTATTTAAAGCATTTTTATATTTTTAATGCAATGTTGCATTTAGCTAATACAAAATTTTGAAAATTTCAACAGTAAAATAACCTAATAAAATATTTTTTTGAACAATAAAAAGGAAATTTTAGGTTCAGTTTATACAGACTAACATGAAGTATATGTTTTGAAAATTTCATGAAAAAATATTCAGAAGTTTTTGAGGTATCCTGCGTGTTATGCCCGAAAAACGCCATTTGGAAAATAATGACTTTAATTTTCGGAAACGCCGCTTCAGCTATTGAGCGGGTATAATTCTAAAAGCCAAAACTTCTGTTCTAATGGGAATTTCAAGGAAACAATTATATCAAAATATCCAGAAAAGATAGGAGTTTAACATCTAAAAAAATTAAAATTTCTTAAATTTTGAAGCTTTAAGAGTCCTGCGACCACTTAATCCTTTCCGGCACGGAGTAATTCTATTTATAAACTTATGAAATAATGAACTGACACCAGAATTTATAAACGAATTTATTAGAAAATGTGAACTTGCTTATTTTCATGTACATGATAAAAGGAAAATTTTAATTAAATATTCTTGGTGCCGTTTGTCTGTTTTGGAATTAAAATTAGGTGTCCGTTTTTTAAGGGCATCGCCCTCGAAAGATTTAATTAGAATGAATTGCATAAATACTGTGGAATTCGTGATAGTTTGCATTGATTGTATCTCTCAATATGCCTCGAGTGATTTTAAAAGTTAATTAAACACCTATCTGGAAAAACGCGGCACTGACCAAGGCGGCGTTGCAACTTTGAGACCTCAATTCAAAGCGTGCTTAGCACAATGCCAAATTTAAACTTTGAACAAAGGTTTTGTTTTAGCTACACTGTAGAAATAAAGGTACTACGCTGAATTTAGTTTCATGAAATGCCAAATGAAGTTTAACTATGCACTGCTTTTATTGTCAGTATCGAATTAAGTTCATCATAAACAGATTAGGATAATATTAAAAAAAGAGTTATATGAATAGCTATATTTGTTATTATTTAGATTTCAAATCTCTTTGAACTTTCATGGTATATCCGATTACACTTTTCTAATATATACAGTTATACCCAACCCTACGTTATAGCACAAAATTAGCACTTGCCACTCGCAGGGGCGCCATTTCAGAATTTTCTTCGGGGGGGGGGGGAAACATTTTTTGAGGGATGCTATATAGCTAAGGGTAGGATACAGGGGTCTAACCCCCCCCCCCCTCCCGTATGAGAAACGTTTACTGACTTGTGCTTACAATAACAGTAAAAACTGCGAACCAATGAAATATTTCGTTTTAGACAGGTTTCCGTCTTAGAAGGTAAAATTTTAATATATTGGACATGATTTTTTTTCTTTTTAGACAGGTTTCATTTTTACAGGTATCCTCACTGACTGTTAAACCATCCGCTCTATAGTATAGCTCTGAAAAGAGATGCATTATAGTAAAACTTGTGAAAACGAAACCTGTCTATAACAGATTTCTTTCTAGAAGGGGAAAAAATCAAATTTCGTTGAAAAAAATCATAAAATTATACTTGCTAAGACAAAAACCTGTTTAAATGGAGCTTTTTTCTAGTCCCTTTCGAAGTTTTATTTACAGGGGAGCCATTTCATGAGTTTCCTGATGAAGGATAAGGAAAATTTTTCTTTGAGGAACAGGGAACGTGGAAAATTGCACAACTTGCAGAACTGCATAAATCACACAAAAAAAAATCCCACACAATAAAACATGCTCTATGTGGTTTTGTCTCCATAACGTCTTTCACAAGCATGTGATTATTCCACAATATTTTTAATTTTCGTGAGAGTCCGCGATTTTTCTTTCTTTCAAAATCCGCAAAATGAATTCGTCAATGGGTCGCAGAAAAAAAATCGCGAATTTTGGAAGTTTTGAAAAAAAAAAAGTCTCAAAATGGTCGCTTAAAAAATCGCTAATTTCTTGAAACAACCGTGGAAAATATCGCTAATTTCATCAGAGATCGCGAAAAGAAATACAGATTTTGTCAAATGACTGCACGAAAAAAATCGCGAATTTCGTCAAAAGATTGCGCAAAAAATCACGAAAGTTTAGTCGAAAAATCACGCAATAAAATCGAGGAGAAATTCGTCAAATGGTCGCGTAATAAGGTCCAAAATTTTGTCTAACTCTCGTGCAATAAAATCACAAATATTATTAGTCGGTGGCAGAAACAAAATCACGGATTTCAATAAATGATAGTGATAAGGAATCGTGAAATTTGTCAAAAAAAAATCACGAAAACAATATCGAATTTCGTCAGTTGGTCGCAGAGAAATATTGTGAATTTTGGGAAGTGCTCGCGCGAAAAAATTCCATTTCGTATAACGCTTTCAGAAAAAAAATTGTGAATTCCGTGAATCGATCGCAGAAAAAATCATACATTTCGTCAGATGATCAGAAAAAAATCATGAAATTCGATCATTCATGAGATAATCAGCCAAAGAACGTGATGAATAAGTCACAAAATTTACAAATTTTGTGATCTGTAAGCATAAGAAAATTTTTGTTAGTGATTTTCTGCAAGTGAAGGTAAAGCGTTAATTTTTTCGGATTGAGTTTTCCCTATTATGAGATGGTTTCATGTTAATTCGATTTTTCAAAGAAATTCTGAATATTTTTCAGATAAAAAAAACTACATATTTGAACATTAATGAATACTATGTATATATCTTTCTTTTTCTACAGAAAAGGTAAAATTTATAATTAATATTCATATAAAAAGCACAAATAAATGCACAAGAATTACTTTCATGTGCATTCATATAATTTAAAACTATTTAAAATACATTAGAAGAACCCAGAACGTTTTCAGTCATCACAAGGCCGTCATCAGAGGGATTTAAATGTTATTATTTTCTTCGGGCTTATTCGAGAATTGGCTAGAAGAAAATCATTGTGATTGTTGTGTCATTGATTTTGAAGAGTTTTCCCATGATCAATTTGCACACAGATGAGAAGCAACTGATAAAAAAAATTCTCACATGTATTTTTAAAATTAACCACAGTACTCATTAAAGATATATGTCTCACTTTGAGGGAGTTCGAATAGTAAGGCTTTAGGTAATTTTTTTGATAATTATTAATTTCTATGCATAAGCATTTAATGCATATGTTTTTATTGCAATAAAATCTGATAAGTTATTTTAAAGTTTGAGCAATTTTCTGATATTTGCTTGAGTCTGACATATGATTAGGGATGCACCGAATATTCGGTATCTATTCGATGTTCGGTCATATTACCGAATATTCGGTTAGGCCGAATATCAAACTATTTGGTTTGCCGAATACTTAAACCTCTTTAAAATATTTTTTAAAACGTTACACAACTTCTACTTCTAATTGTCAATTAATAAAGATATTCAGAATACTTAGAATCTTTAAATAAAAGAGAATGATTGTATATTATTTATTTGTTGTTTTAAAAATGTCACTAAAAAAAAAATAACCATTAATGACATGTCATTTGTTCATGGGAATTAATAAATGTGGAAATGCAAGTTACTAAGCATTTTCTGGTAAATAATCCGTTTCTTGCTTTTTCGCAAACAGGTGGTTTCTAAACAAAATGGAAGAAAATTTCAGGGGTAATAATAAGCATCAAAACAGAGAATTTTTTGTCCAGTAAACCAGGATCGCAATTAACTTATTCAGTCAGATATACAGTGCATCCCCAAGTCAAACATTAATTTTCTTTTGTTACTTTAACAATAATGAAGGTATTGTAACTATATTGTCAACAGAGTTACTTTAATTAGGATAACATGACGAGAAGTGCTGGAAATAGCAACCATTCATATCTAAACAGCGCTGCGCTAGACATTATTTTATTAAGAATGCAGCTAACAATACTTATACTGTACCACTGGCCAAAATTCAGTCTCTTCCAAGGATATCATCACATTCTATACAAGCAAATTAATATGATGCAAATTTCACTGAAATATCTTCATTTTTATACAGTTATAAACGAAAATTCTGCTACGGCTTGTACACCTTTAATTTTTGATGAAAGAAGTGGAATGATATGTTGCTTCTTGTTCAATATGAGAGAATTCTTTTCATTTGTTTGAATTAATTGAAGTCATGGAATTTAAATTTTATTATTTAAAATATTTTTAAACCACCCTCTTCTCAAATAATAACTCAAAACATACTTTTTTAGCACAAAATTTACTTATAAAAATAGTGTTGTTTGTTAAAGTGGAAGTAGCTAAATATTGCAAAAAATTGTTTAAAATTTAACTTTTTAATGTTAAACACTGAGATATAAAAGTATTTGGCCAGTCGAATATTCGGTATTCGGCCGAATAGATACTATTCGGCTGGCCTAATATTTGGTATTCAGCCTAACAGTTACTATTCGACTGGCCGAATATTCGGTATTCGGTTTACCTGCAGGCCAAATATTCGGGATCCGGTATTCAGCTAAAATCATTATTCGTGCATCCCTACATTTGATGGTTGATGAATTTTCTGAAATATCAAACTCCTTGGGGGGAGGGGGGGGGGGCTATTGCCACCCCCCAGCCCCCCTCAAATGGCATCCCTGGCCACTCACCAGGCATCGAGTAACACTTAAAACGTGGCGATTAACTTTATTGTCCTCACTCACCAAACTCAATGGGCACTACTCGCCAAACGCAATGGTTGAAAGATTGATGCCATTGAGGAAGGGGTGAAATTCATTCGGAATTTACGGCGTCCAAATAGGCGATTCTCCCGAACGTAAGAAAAGAAAGTAGCAGGGGTGATTCTGTCTCAGATTTTTCGAAAATTTAAGGCATTCGGTTTCGAAGAAAAAAAGAAAAAACGGTCATCAGTCCGCAAATTCGGACATAAAAATATCGCTAATTTCGATATGGTCGCCGAAAAAAATCAATTTCGTCAATCGTTCGTAGAAAAAAAAATCCCCAATTCCGTCAAAGAATCGCGAAAAAACGTGAATTTCGCCCAAGGACTACGTAAAAAACGCGAATTACGTCAAAACATCGCGGAAAAAACGCAAATTTCGGGAAAAGATCGCGGAGTAAACGCAACTTTCATGACAATATCGTGGAAAAACGCAAATTTCGTCAAGAAATCGCGGAAAAAACGCAAAGAAACGCGAAAAAGAATCACAAAATTCTTCAAAATATCGCGGAAAAACGCAAATTTCGTGAAAAGATCGCGGAAAACGCAAATTTCGTGAAACGATCGCGGATAAAATGTAAAATTCGTGAAAAGATCGCGGAAAAACGCAAAATTCGTGAAAAGATCGCGGAGAAAACGCAAAATTCGTAAAAAGATCGCGGAGAAAACGCAACTTTCGTGACGAAAAGATCGCGGATAAAACGTAAAATTCGTGAAAAGATCGCGGAGAAAACGCAAAATTCGTAAAAAGATCGCGGAGAAAACGCAAAATTCGTAAAAAGATCGCGGAGAAAACGCAAAATTCGTAAAAAGATCGCGGAGAAAACGCAACTTTCGTGACAAAATCACGGAAAAAACGCAAATTTCGTCAAAAGATCGCGGAAAAACACAAACTTCAAGAAAAGATCGCGGAAAAAGCGCAAATTTCGACAAAGAATCGCGAAAAAGAATCACAAAATTCTTCAAAGTATCGCGGAAAAACGCAAATTTCGTGAAAAGATCGCGGAAAAACGCAAAATGCGTGAAAAGATCGCTGATAAAACGCAAAATTTGTCAAAAGGTAGCTGATAAAACGCAAAATTTGTCAAAAGGTAGCTGATAAAACGCAAAATTTGTGAAACGATCGCTGATAAAACGCAAAATTTGTGAAACGATCGCTGATAAAACGCAAAATTCGTGAAAAGATCGAGGATAAAACGCAAAATTCGTGAAAAGATCGAGGAGAAAATGCAAAATTCGTGAAAAGATCGCGGAAAAAACGCAACTTTCGTCAAAAGATCGTAGAAAAAACGCAAATTTCGTGAAAAGATTGCGGAAAAAACGCAACTTTCGTCGAAAGATCGTGAAAAAACGCAAATTTCACGAAAAGATTGCGGAAAAAACACAAATTTCATCAAAAGATCGTGGAAAAAACGCAAATTTCGTCAAAAGATCGCCTAAAAACTCAACTTTCGTGAAAAAAATCTTGAAAAAAATGCAAATATTTTCAAAGAATGGCGAAAAAAATGCCAACAAATTTCATTAAAAGATTACAAAAAAACGCAATTTTGTGAAAAGATCGCGGAAGAAACGCAGATTTCGTCAAAAGATCGCAAAAAAACGCAGATTTTGCAAAAGGTCAAGAAAAAACATGAATTTCGTCAAAAGATCGCGAAAAAAACTCGAAGTTCGTTAAATGGTCACAGAAAAATGCGTATTAGTTAGTGCTGGGGGGGAAGGGCCCTCTGCTGTAACCTTTCTGAAAATTTCCTGTGAATTTATTTCATTGCAGTTAATTTTAAAAATAAAATTTTTCAGTTGAGTGTAATCATATCGAATGGTAAGTAATATATATTAATAAATTACAATGTTGATAGTTAGAAAAAACACAATTTTGTATGGAGCGTACATAACTTTGTTACTGGCCAGTGGTTAAAAAAAACTGGCCAGTGAAGAAAATCAGTGTACTGGCCAGTGGCCAAAAATGTTAATTTTGACCTATACCCTACGTTGTATAGTTTTTTACAAAGTCTTAGTATTCTTTTAGCAACTTTTATTTTTATTTTTTTATAATACAATTACAAATTCATATATTTATTCTACGGAACCCTCTGTGCGCGAGTAATGCTCGCACTTCACCGTTTATTTCCTACACCATCCCTTTTTTTTACCTTACCATCCCTTCTTTAACACCCCTTTAAGACAATGTTATACAAAAATTCTGTATTAAAAGTACTACATTTTTATTATTTCTTATTTGAATGTCCTGTGGGTACTATACAAATTCATTATAAGTAAAAATTTAGAAGAAAATAAAAAGTTATAGGGGTAAAGTGGTAAGGAAAATTAAACTTGCAAGTTTAACTTAAACCTCAGTTAAATAAAAAAATTTTGTTGCTGACCCTTTTTTTCTTTACTTTGAATCATTAAGGCATTCGTCTATCAGATTAAAATGTTATTTTAGCAAGTTTAATTTCACCAGATTTTTTTTCCCCCAAAAGTCAAAAAATTGCGAGAATGCCCCATATATATATATATATATATATATATATATATATATATATGAAAGGATAAAAAGATTTTCTTCATCATAAAAATCTTTGACACTAATTGATAGTTATGAATTGATATTTATGAAACAGGTTTGGAAAAGAAATTACCCTTTGTTGACATAAGACAGTCATCATAAAACATATTAAATTATCTTGTAAGCATCATTATATTTATAGCATAAACAAACTGATTGTTTCATGCTCAGTTGAATCATAAAGTTTAATCAAGTTTCTCCAGTATGACAGTAATTTCAGAGCAATAAATCATAATTAACTTTTGTCTGATTTGACAGCTCATACTATGATTATTTCATAAATAATATATAACAGTTACATTAGAATTACCTCTGGGTGATGCAAGACCTGAATAATATTAGAAAACCCATCATTAAAAATAGTCTTAGCCAATTAAAGTTTCCTCCCAAATTGACACTTTCACCCTCTGCTGGAAAATATTCCAAACGGCATAACAAAACTAATGTTACTCACCCTAAGAGAGAAGACTTTTTTAGAGATTTGAGGTGCCTCTAAAAGATCAACTATGTGATTCTAGAAAAATATATAGTATCTTGGGGCCTCCGCGAACTCGTGACTCTCTTGTACTGCCAATGTGCTAAATAAAAAAGAGTTTACTGAAATAGCGAGGTCCCAAGTCAATTATTTAACCTACCAGCAACATCTTTCAAGTATCACCACTGCCCAACAGATTACATATATATATATATACATACACATATACATTATAATGTATTATGTATTTAACAAAAATTGATTTCTAGAAGCTTCAAATAGCGAATCTATAATCACAGCTCATTCTGCCAAGTAGTTTTTGAGCTATGCTTAAAAAACTGTCTGCCCTGCAGTTCATTTTGAAATTATTAAAAATTAATTGAACATTAGAAGTTCAAAATTTTAAATTGACATAATTCCTAAACTACTTTCCCAAATGGTTTCCCATTTGATAACCAAGGTAACCAAGGTTGACCATCCAGGGTAAACATTCTGAAAAATCAAAAAATGATGTCAAAATTAGGTGTTCATATTGAAATTTTCGAAGTTTATTACAATTTCAATATAAAGATGACCCTCTAAGCAATTTTTTTTAAGCATAAATTTAAGGAAGACATAATTCCAGTCATATGGCTATTTTTGATTTTCTTTACAATAATTTGGCACATATTTTTTTTCTCCCATTTGTACAAATACTAAAATTAATAAATTTAGTAAACACAATAGCGGAGGAAAAAAAGGATTAGGTATTTCATGAGAAAGTCTATTTGATTAGTTTTCTTATTACAGCTAAACAGTTGAATGCATTTTGTAAAAAAGAAAGAAAAAGTTGTTTTTTTCTCTTTTATTAAATTTTAATTTTTTTTTTCTATTTCACAAGCTTACGTTTATTTTCCTTTTTCATAAGAAAACAGTATGACTAATTTGTTAAATTTATATTGTATACAGAAAGAAGAAAAAAACAAAGTATAAAGAAAGACAATGTTTTTGATAAAAAGGAAGGGGGAAAAGTACGGTACTTTTCGGTTAGCCGGGCGCCAGTGTTATAGTCATATATATAGTCATAGAGAACATATTTACAATGCAAATGTATTTTCTCTTTACTCTGAGATATTTCTCTTTCCCTTCCATATTGCAATTCTTTGTGACATTGATTTCATCAGCTTTTATCAATTAAAATGGTTTAAAGAAAGACATCAAATTATGTTTTTGACTTTAGTTGAATCCCCCCCCCCCCTCAAAAGAAAAAGCAACCTAGTGAAGATAACAATGATGAAAACACATGGTTGTAACATATGATAGTTACCGGTTTCCTGGAACCTGTCAAAATATGAAATAGGTAGTAAACTGTTATGCACGGCCAATAACAAACATGTGATTTCACTCGCTGTTAGTTATAACAGATTTTGCGTTCTGATAGTTCTACAATGAAGTTAAAGAGTTAAGAGGATAATCTCTAAATCATGAGCATAGAGTACAGTTGGACCTCAATCAAAAGATTGTTAATATCGAGTCGAGGCTTTCAAACTAATTGGCAGGAGGCATGAAATTGTGTTAAGAAAGTACCACTTACAAAAACTGATTTTTTTAATGAAGAAGCAGAGGAACTAGTAAACTGTGATAGAGCTGTGCTATATGGTGCCACCTATTTCAAACATTTTTGACCGAATGAATTTCTTCTTCAAAAGTCATTACACTTCATTAGAATTTTTCTATATTCACCCATTAAACCATCTTATTCTCTAACCTCTCTGGTTTATGCCTTTGGTGAGACAGTAGAGAAAATTTTTACAAGGCAAGAAATGCCACACACCCAAGGTCTGATTATGGATTCGGCACCAGGGCTTAATTTCTAACAAAAAAGTACATGAGCCCTAATATTCTACAGTACTACCCAATGTAATATATCTCCTTCTTTTCAACATGCTTGTTTGTATTTTATCATTATTTAAAAAATAAAAGCAATTTTAATATGGGTGTTTATAAAGTCCCAGACCCATTTTGATGTTTAATAACTCATAAAATAATGAAGATATAAACAAACTCATGGCATTTATTGATGGAATAACTCATATATTTTCCTTTTCAGGTTTGAATATCTTTACTTTTGTAAATATCGTCTGTGTGTGTGGTTAATTTCAGATAATTTCATTTTCCAGTCTAAATATCTGTACTTTTCTAAATATCGTCTGCTTATTAATTGCATTTTTCTCTCTTTTGTTTTTGGCAACTATTGCAACGTTATGTTTACTTTTGATGTGTTTGTTCTATGTTACTTTTATATGTGATGTTTTATTCGAGCGGATATTAAGGAGAATGCATACACCACAAGAGAAAGCACAGATTTTATGGTGGTTCATAGAAACAAAATCAATAGTGCAAGCACAGAGAAATTGCAGAAGAATTTACCTAAAAGATCCTCCATCCAAAAGCAGCATCTTGCAGTGGAAAAAGAATTTTCTAGAAACTGGAAGTATCGCAGATAAGAAACGTTCCAGACGTCCCTGCACAAGTGATTTCGATGTTGAGCATGTCAGAGAGACATTTTTACACAATCCTAGAAGATCTGTGAGATCAGCGACAAGAGAATTGGATATGCCAATTTCGACGGTGTACAAGGTTATTAAGAAAAAATTAAGACTGCATGCATACAAAGTTCAAATTGTTCAAGCTTTGGAACCAGACGATAGGCCTAGGAGGATGGCCTTTGCAACAGATATGCTAAGGAGAATAGAAGATGATGCTGATTTTCTGAAGCGCATAATGTTCTCCGACGAAGCATCCTTTCATGTTTCTGGCATTGTTAATCACCATAATGTGCACATATGGGGATCTGAAAACCCCCATGAATACCGTGAGGCAGTAAGAGATTCCCCAAAGATTAACGTGTGGTGTGGACTAATGCACGACCGAGTCATCGGCCTTTCTTTTTTACAGAAGAGATAGCCTCATCAGTCGTATACTTAGACATGTTGGAAAACTTCGTATTTCCACAACTAGACAATATTCAGCCACATGTCATTTTGCAACAAGATGGTGCACCACCTCATTGGGGTACCATCATTCGTACTTCTTTGAATGACCATTTTCCAGGTAGATGGATTGGGCAAGGAGGTACAATTCTTTGGCCACCCAGATCACCTGATATAACACCGCTGGACTTATTCCTTTGGGGATTTGTAAAGGACAACGTTTACAGGAGGAGAGTGTCGAACATTGATGACTTAAAAGCCAGAATTACAACCGCAATAGCCTCTGTGGATGCCAACATGCTTGCCGCTACCTGGCGTGAAATTGACTATTGACTTGATATTCTCCGTGCGACGAAGGGGGCACACGTGGAAGTTCATTGACAAGGGTCATGAAACATTTTGAGTCTATCTAACCATTTATGTTATTAATTTTAATCTATCTTTATTATTTTATGAGTTATTAAACATCAAAATGGGTCTGGGACTTTATAAACACCCTATTTTGGGTATAAGCAAAGCATCTATAATAATAAGGAAAGAAGTTTGTGAGTTTGTTTGTCGACAGTGTTCTGAAGAGACTGCTGCACATAGAGCTAAAAAAGTTAGTATAGTAGGTAGACACCTCTATGTATGTAGTTTTGCATCTTGAAGCCTGATTTTGAATTTTTTTTATTTAATTTTTTATGCAATTTTTAGTTTTTTTATGTTTTGAGCTAATTTTTCTACATTAATAAAAATAATCCGGTTTCAATCTTTTAGTTAAATATAGTAAATTTTGTCCTCTTTTCAATAATGTTTATTTCATAAAAATCATCCCATAAATAATTGAGATATTACTTAAAAATTCCTTCAAAGATTCATCAAAAAATGCATATTCCCAGCCCCCCCAAAATGGAAAAAGAATTGCATATCTGTTGAACTTTATTCCTAAGTGGAAATGAAAGATAATCACAATTTTGACTAATAAGCTAAAATTAAGAAAACCAATCAACATATAGATTTGAAAATTTCAGACCAAATGTAGATTTTTTCTTTACATCCGAATACCACATATTTTTTTTTATTCGTTGGTCTGTAATTTTTCTTAATTTTTGCAAAAAACTGATGGTGACAATACAAAAATTCAGAAAAAGAACCAGACAAGACAGGGTACAGGGACACAAGCATTCATTAAAAACTGAACTAAAAAGATCCATTTCAGTAGATAAGCCAACCACCTAATATATTAATTACCACTTTTGACAGTCTAAAACTTAATTTATGAAGAGTGGTTATCATTATTTCCGAATAGCAATTTCAGCAAATTCTTAAATTGAGTTACTGGCTTAGGTACAAGCCCAAATTTTTGATTAAGGATTCCAGTAGTCTTAATTAATCATCTGTCAAAAAGCATTTGCATCTTCCCTCCATTCGTCTCCAGTGGATTTTTCTCTTCTCCCACTCCTCATATCTCCAGATAGTTTAGATAATGAAGTTTTGTTTGAGATAGAGGTTTGTTTAGAACATAGTGGGCCCTCTGGCAGTGGAATGTGAAACCAACAAATTTTGTATTTTAGGTACATTTAAGGTTATTGTTATGGGCCCAAGCAACGCTGGGTATAGGTGCAGATTCCCAAAATCTATAAGGAGTCAGTGGCTCCTCCTAAACCCAAAAAATCCAGTGGCCACATTGTAAACAATAGCATTTGTACGAGGAGGGGAGAGGAACTAAACAAAAAACTCAGGAATTCAAAGTGAAAAATAATTTATTTAATATATACCCATTTACAACAAAACACAGACTAATTACATCAAATATGTATTTAATTTAATCATAAAATTCTTGAAATTTTGAATATTAATTAAGTATAATATAAATCTTAAATATGTCCAGTCAGAAGACAAAGTTGGACAAGATACAGTTTTAAAATATGTATAAGTTAAGCGATCATGACAGTGAAGAATATCAGAAAAGCAATGTTTCTCATTTTAATTTTGTCATACTAAAGTACATATAAAAGAAAAATGTGAATGTGTGAGATTTTGTTCTATAAAAATCAAAATACTTTTCAATCATTTGTTTTCCTCCAAGAAAACTTATCTTTTAAAATAACGCATGGAGACTTATACACCGAAAGTTAGTGGGCATAGCAAAAAATTTAGTCCCCATGTGGCGACTGTGAATCTGCATCTATAACGCCGGGTGGGTCAGCTAGTACATATAATTACGTTTAAGGAAAAAATATATAATAAAATCTAATGAAAAAATAATCAAATATTACTAATGTAAAATTAAATCTTATTGTATGCAATTTCAAATGATCATGTAATTTTCTCTTCATATAAATTTTCTATTTAATTTTAGCAAAAATATTTTGTATAAATTGTTTTAGTACGTTTATTTCTTTTTGGCTTGATGATGTGATTGCTTTATAATATTGATTTCGATATTATAATAAAAGGTTTCTCCAAAGAAAAATCTAGGATAATTAGATCTTGAAGTTTTGTCTTATTTTTAATAGTTATTACTATTTCTTTTTTAAATATTACTAATATGGGATTTTACTTTGGTGTAAATACTTTTATATAGATATAACTTGTTATTCATATTGTTATTTTGCTATTTGAAATTCATATAAAAATTTTATATGTAATTTGACTGTTTTTAATAGTTTGACATATTTTAGTTTAATAATGCTTATTTTAACCCTTTGTATCACCATATTTCATATCTACAACATCAGGGCCGGCACTAGACATTTTGGTGCCTGAGGCGAGCATCATTTTGCCGCCCTTATGACGTAATTGTTTTTCTCCATTACTCAAATGTTTTTAAGAATAGTAAATTAATATGCTAACTAGAGATCGACCGAAAATTTGTTTTCGTTATCGGCCCAAAATCTGAGTTTCATTGAAACTTCATTTTCAGTGAAAATGCTGTCAAAAATTTGGCTGAAACTCAACCGAAACTATCTGTATCGTAATTGTAAAATGACCCATTCAAACGAAAAAGAATGGCAACCCGATTACAGAAGACCATTCATAATAATATCATTCAATATTCCATAACTTGGCAATATTTTTAAAACAGGGCACATTATCATGTTTAGAGAACGTGAAATCTGAATGGGGGGTAAGTGAACGCAACAATTTACAATTTTCAATGTACAATTTAAAAATGTATAGAAATGTACAAATTACACAATGTACATTTTTTTTTTTACAGTTAACTGTAAAACAAAATGTGATTCTTGAGATATTAATATGATGAAATGATAAAAATGTGTCTCAATATATGGCTAAAAGCACATTTCAATAAATAACAGAAAACATTATTTTTATTCCTGGGACCATTTTTTAATTTTCCAGAAAATTTAATTTTTTGAGTTGAAATTGTTTGAATAAGTGTGCAATATGTGTAAAAAGAACTAGTATCAGCAAATCAAATAATCTAATAAGAGAGCACGAAAAATCGCAAGTGTTCTGGGTGCAGAAACTTGCTAGTCGGGCCCTGTATGTAAACATTTTATGTATATATTAATTATATTTAGGAAGATAGATATTTTATATATCTATTATATACAATTTATATGCAAAATATACAATTTTTTGTGTAAATTTTCATTTGTTTCTAATAAAAAATATATAAATCGCTTCTTCATATTAAAAAAATTGTATAAAGATTAAAAAAATTGCTAGTATATATGAAACAGTCAATATGTTACCACAAAATATGTATGACAAAATTTCCTTCTCTCGCCAAGGCAAGTTTCTCTATTTTGCCTATACTGAAAAAGTACTCTTTTTGTTTTATTTTTGAAAAATACTATACGTAAAATTAAAATTGTAATGTTTTATTATTATCATCATCTGAATAAATTAAATTGTCCATGAATCAGTCAACTAATTCGAGTACAGAAAGTATAGTTTTATTCTATACTTATCTAGATGAATTGTTAAAATAAAATGATAAATACTTGAAAATGATAAATGCATATGCAAAGGAAAAAAAAAAAAAAAAAGCTATGATTTTTACATTTTTAAAAAACACTAAAAATTGATTATAAATTAATATATATATTTATTTATTTACGATAAGCATCATTTTTTGAAAGCTACTTTACCTAAAACCATTTTAAAAGGAAAATTGTAATTGACGAAAAATTAAAAAATTATGACCAATTGACGCAAAACAAGAGATAGGGTAAACAGTACAGTTATTGGCACCTTTGTATTCAAATGAAAATATTAAGGGAACTAAAAAAGTTTTGATGGTGAAAAGAATTTTAAGGAGTAGTTCATTCTTTTTCAAGATCACATGAATAATATCATGGCTAAAAATGAAGTGCATCATATAAAAAAAATGATGTTCAGAGGAGTGTCTCGCCTTTTAGAAATTGTCACTTTTTTTTCATTATTTGTTAAGCATACACTGTAGGTTTTTATTAAAAAAATAGTACATTATTTTTCATTTTTTTCCCAGTTTGATTGTTTTTGTTAATATATAATATCTAGAACTAAAATAATATTGATTTGGTTTTCAAACTTACAAAGTATTTATTTGGCGTGGGTGCCAAATACAGTCTAGGAAAACTTTGACAAATCCAGTTATTGGCACTACTGCCAATAACTATAAATTTCACGAAAAAATTCAAATGAGGTATTTTGTGCCTTTTATTTTTAGTAATACATTTTTAAATTATCTATCAGTCATTTTAAATTGAAATATAAAATTTTAACAGTTATTGGCCCCGTTGCCAAGTTACTGATATGGGGATGTCAATAACTATCTTGTTTCGGTGAGTAACATGTCAAACTTTCAGTTAACAGACCAACTTATTGTCATTTGTTTTTTATTTAAATATATTTTTCTTTTAAAAATAAAAATATCAATAATTAAAAAACTAAAATCATTTACTTCTATGTAAAACCTTTAATCCTAAATATTCAGTACATAAATTTCTCAATGTAAATAATCGGAAAACTGTCTTTAAAGATAATTTTCCTGTTGATGGATGGTATCATGCCTTTCTAAAATGGCATCAATGTTTGCCACTTCTAGAATCAAAAGGAGTTACGGAAACAAGTGCTGTTGTTGGTGAAAATGATTTGAAAGGCTGGTTCCAACAATTTGAAACAGTTGAAAGAAAACCACTTTTGTACATTGAGTGGTCCAACCAGAGTTTTTAATGGAAATGAAACAGGCTCTTAATTGAACCCTAAAAGCTCAAAAGTGTTATAACTGAAAGGCTCCAGAAATGTCATTGAAATGGATAAAGCACCTGCAGTGTCTTCACTTACAGTTATGCTCACCATTTTCAGCCTCTGGGCTTCAATGTCCACCGACGGTAATTTAGCCATATAAAATATGCTGAATAATATTATCCATTCTGTTCCAAGTCCTTTGGGGTTTGGTTTATATGAAAGTGGATGGATGGCAACAAAAGCCTTCTACAAGTATATGGCAAATATACTGATATTATTCTTTAAGAAAAGTGTTATGCCAGTCATTTTATTTTTGGGTGGCCATAAAAGCCATATTACCCTATCACTTAAGTAACTTTCTAAAAGAGGGTGTAATTCTTGTTTTAATATATCCAAATTCAACTAGAATCTTACAGCCATGCGACGTTACAGTATTCAAAGGTTTATAAACAGCATGGAAGGCAGCTGTTTCAGAATAGTATAGCAAAAATTTAGATGGCACCCTTACAATGGAGCATTTTGCACCAGCTCTTCAAAAAGCAATTACTTCTATTAAAGAAGACTGGATAAAAAACGGCTTTAAAAAGTGTGGGATACATCCACGGAATTGCAATGCTTTTGATAGAAAAGTGTGCCTGGGGAAAAAACTCTTCTGTTATTGTTCCAGACACAGCTATTTTAAGTTTCAAAGCATTTTAAAATATCCTACGAGAAGACATGTTTGCAAGTAGCAATACTGAAAATGAAGCTAAAATGAAACTGAAGTTATTAATTCAAGCATTCCAAAAATCGAAGAAACACCAATTAGTTTATTAGCTGAGCCTACATTAGATTTACCAGTTTTAAGCCTTAGTCCAAATAAAAGTACCAGAAAGGAAACTACACCATCTTTACCAG
Source organism: Maratus speciosus (assembly GCA_963932465.1). Lineage (NCBI taxonomy): Eukaryota > Metazoa > Arthropoda > Arachnida > Araneae > Salticidae > Maratus > Maratus speciosus. The sequence goes on from OZ010796.1 coordinate 477,489,628, forward strand.
TTGGATTTAACTTTGCTATCACTCCAACAAAAACAGCCTACAACTTGGCGAAGATGGTATGCAGCAAAGAATAATAAAGTGAAGACATAAGATCAACAGAATCAACAATCACTAAATGTCCAATCTCACCTTAAGTGATATCCTTTTTTGGCCTAATATTCCAAAATGGAAAGGTAAAAAAATATGGCTGCTAGAGCACCATTTGTAATGACTAGCAGGCAGGGGCGCATTAAAGCAGAATTCATTAGGGGGGGGGGGGGGGCGTATATGACGATTTTGCCGACTAACTTAAAAAAAATTATATCTTTAAAAGTACGTTTCTGTGTCTGTACATATGCATGTACTGGGTGTCCTATAATGGACTGACTGATTTTAAAATTCAATAACTTGCATATAATGACAGCTATAAAATTAAATGCTTGCAGGAGGGTTATGTAAGATGTCAAGAGTTCTTTTTTACTGCAATTCTCGATTTTAGTTTAAAATAGTGGCGGTTGATGGCGCTGCTAGCAATAGGTGCTAAATCGGGGCTCGATTTTTGGCCTCTCTCTTCTCTCAATATTGATACGAAAGGAGATTATATATATACGGTAGTCCCGAAGAACAAAACTGTATTGGCGACTGAGAACCACCCAAATATTTAATCTCTTCTTTTGCATAATACTGAGGGAGGAAAGAAAGTGAAAATTGGGCCCCGATTCAGCACCTATCGCTATCGGCGCCATATATCGCTGCTATTTTAAACTAAAATTGAGAATCACAGTAAAAACTCCTGACATCTTACATAATACTCCAACAAGAATTTTTTTTTTTTAAATAGCTGTCACTATTTCCAGGTTACTGAATTTTTAAATCAGCCAGTCCATTTTAGGACATCCGGTAAGTTCTATATAAAATTCAACATTATTAAACCATCGGGATCAAAATTTTTACTTTAGCATGTTGAATGCTTTACCCTTTAGAATATTGAGGAGAATATAAGGTAGGTTTAATGATGGACACACCACCCCTCGACTTACATTACATTGTTGTGAATATTACAGGAGAGTATTTTGATATTAAAGAAAATTTGTTTATTTTTTTATGAATGTGCAGACGGAAATTTGAAATTAGTATTAATTAAACCAAGCTGAAGTTTTTAGTGAGGTGCTACTTGGAACTATTTCAGAATCAGCTTGTTTGCATTTACATTAAAAAGGATTAAATCATAACTTATTTTTATTACGTCTTTGATCATTCATTGCATAACATGCATTTTACCTCATCGTCTTTTAGACGAGCTCATCTACTCATGGCAGTGCCCAAATTTAGGTATTCCAAAATAGATTTTTCAAACGTAAACATGATGCATTCAGACTAGGGATTGACCGAATACCGAATAGTTGATTCGGTATTCGGTGGTTCGGCATGTAAACCAAATATTCGGCTTCGGCCGAATACTTTTAAGTATTCGGCCGAATAATTGCAGATAAGTATTTTTTTAGAATTGGAAGAATTCTCTTTTACTTAGCAGTAGAATAGGCTAAACAATGAGTTTCAATATTATGTGCATGAGTTCAGAGTTCAGCTGCACTACAAAAAACAAGTCAAAAGCCATTTTTAATTAAAAAAAAAAAAAAAAATCCTTCCTAAAATAGTTTACATAGGGGGGGTGAAATCAAAACTGTCTACAACAGAGAAAAATAAAGTAAGGAAGATGCACATCTTTCCCTTATCATTTAATTTTAATTACTTCTACATTAGTCTTTTTTTTTAATTTAAATTAATTTAATGTATATTTTCTTTAATATACACATCAAATAAGTATATCAGAGTTCATATCTGTATATCTAAGGTTATTAAAGAAAATACACACATCAAATAAGTATACCCTTATGCCTATCCTATAGCTTTTATAACCGTTATATCGAAATTGCTCAAATTTGTTATCTTCATCACAATGTTAAAATATTAATCAAAATATAAATATCTATCAATAATTTGACAGAAAATAGTTAAATGTACAAATTGATATGATACCTTTTGTATTTTCAGGACATTCCTATTCAATATGTTTATAATTAGACTTAGACAATCAGTAAATCAGCTTAATGACAACATTGTTTCTTTTTATTTGAATGAACTTTTGTTTTTCTGACAATCCTTATCCTTAATAATAGCCTGCATAATTTAATATTTTCATAGGTTATTTGTGGGTATTGACTAGTGATAAAATAATAAAAAATAAGTGATGGGTTAATGAATTTGTGAGTGGAAAGAAGTCATTAAATTTTTTTGTTAATTAGATTTAAGAATAAAAATGCAACTGAATTAAATTATTGAGAATTTAATTTCAATTAAAGTTTATTAAAAAAGCTAATAATGCAAAAATGCGTATTAAAAGATTTCAAGTAGTATTTGGTTGCCGAATACCGAATATTCGTTTTACACTTCAACCGAAGCTTTGGTATTCGGTATTCGGCAAAATTGCTGCTTCGGTCAATCCCTAATTCAGACATGGATCAGTCATTGTAGTTCTTGGATATTTTTTCATAATTTTTAATTTACAATGTTCTTTCATTCGAAGCAACTGTGACTGGAGACTTAGAGCCGGACGACCGACATGGTTCACAAGTGGCAGAATGTATCTCATAGGTTTTATTTTCATGTAAATATCGTCCATTGTTTCAGCCTTTGCGCGTCTGACAAAACTTTCAGTTCTGTATGTAATGCTGATGCAAGAATTAAGACTATCAATTAGCACCACTTTAAGGGTATCCAGCACCTTCTGAATCTCCATGCAATATAACTATAACATTAGAAGTTCGGAATCAAAATGAGATTGTTTCAATTATCGTCTAACTTCTTTTGATACTGCTTAGCAAATTCATTTAACAGATCTGCACCTTACTTAGTTTAAAAGAGAACTGTACTCTGTATTTCCATATTCTCATTTTCACTGTCATTGTATATTATTTCCAGCAATTTAATAAAAGTATTCAGTATTTTCGTAGCGACTATTATGTTAAGATTTTTCAACTTCAGTTTTTCAGTAACTAACTTCCACTTGTACTGAACATTCTTAAGAAACATCATAGTGAAGCAATGAAGATGAGTGACATTTTCTTTCTTAACCCAGGTAGCACAGCAATATCAGCCAATATCGGGAACAATGATTTCACATTATTGGTGAACGCCGGACCGGCCAATATTGCATGGCTAACCTATTTTCCAATATCGGTGAACGCCAGACCGTGTTTAAAAACTCGTGGCTTGATTTTTATTTTACTAAAAGAAAATAGAGGAATCAACTATTTCAAAATTTGTAGGATACATTCATATGAGATCCAAACCGCTTTCAATGATTCCACTAGAGCAGTCCATCTCGCATTACAAAGATTCCACAGTAGAAGAGCATTTTTTATTTCTCTGAGCTTGTCTACAAATGGCTTGTTTAGTTTGGTACTAATGACTTGTTTTGTTTAGTATTTGCCGTGAGAAACTCAAAGTTCTTCCAGCAAGTAGAAAATATTAGCCATAATATTGCTGGCGTTGAGGATAATCGAAACGAAAGGGTTGAGTCTATGACATTCACAAGAAATATAGGGTACAATTTGACTCACGATTTATGATAACGCCTCTTGGGTGCCGTTGAATTATCCAGATATGCTGCTTATAAAATTCTATGACTGGAAAACTACCTGTTCTATATTCAGCTCATTCTTCGTAAAGATGTGCGATATCTCGCATGCAAGGTTGACATCGGCTTTATGGACTTCTTTTACAACTTCTAAAAGCCGCTTGGATCTTTTCTATCTTTGTCGACATATTTCACTCTGACAGGTAATCGATCATAGTGCGAAGCATCTGGTGTTATATCTGCCACAATTCCATAAAGTTATGTTTTTTGGATATCCCTGACTATATTTTTGTGAACTGTTGTCACAAGAAATTCAATCATTTCGTTTTGGGAAGTAGCAGAAATGTAAGTTATGTGATATGGCCTGAAACGTATGTCTTCAAGCATTTCCTCAGTATTGGGTTACGTTTGAAAGTAATTTCACAATTTCCTGAAAATTTCTATTTTCGTCTTTGTCCTTTCCACAAACCAGACATTGTCTACCCAGCATTTGTGTAATGTCCATCAAGATTGCTACGACTTCAGTACTGAATGCAAGATGTTGCTCTTCCAGAATAATCTGTTTGCACTTGCTCTCGTGGAGTAAGAGAACTCACAAATGTCATCGTGAACTGACAAAATATGAAACAGCAATTTTGATGGGACTAGGAAGAGAAATGTTGTGCAAACTTTGTCTTTTTTTTCCCTACGCTCTTCATTTTGTGGCATTTGTTTACACCACTCTCAACTGAAGCATTTTGTATTTTTTCTCTCCCAGGTCCTTCATGAAACAGGCAAAAAAATTACCATCGAGTTCTGTGCTATATTCCAAAAAATGGTTACTCTTTGTACCAAGCGATGTTGAAATGTCGCTGTCTATCCTGCGGGATGAAACCATTTATCGGATGTACGCTGAGCTTTGACTGATACGGACCTAAACTGAATAAATAATGCCTCTGATTATCTGACTTCATTTTAGACCTTTTTCCTGGGTCATGTTCAATGATGGAATCATTCCCACTTACCGTAATGCTAACCTCTCCACGGTTCTGCTCGATTTCTTTCATGATCTTACAATAAATATTTAATGCAAACGAACAATTTTCTTTTGTCCTGACTTTTTATATCTATGATCTAACAAGAAAACACTTAATTCGTCAGATTGGGTCAATTTTTCAATAACGGGCTTACGATCGTTTAAGCAGTTGACTAAATGATTCGTCCAGCACATTTGAATACACCACGAGTAATATGAATGCCTTCATCGAAGTCATCATCATCTTCAGCGCTGCTCAACCATCTAGATGTTCAGAACACTACCACTTCGCTGCGGATTCTCAGATGAACCCCTTTGTATAATTGAGAAACTAGTTACTCCTGGTTCTTTCTCAATTTATTTTGAACAACCACGCAAAGTCGAAGAGCAGACAGGCAAACTTCAGATTTTCAAAAGAAATTCTTAAGACAAATAGATCAGGAGCTGGCAGCACAGACAATCACCTCATCAAGTTCACAGTTGAAATTCCAGAATTAGTTAAAACTCGATTCGCATATTAAAACGCAATCGGTCTGCCAAGTCATATCTTGGTGGAAAACACCTGAAAACCCGATTTTAGCAGTTGACTCGTAGGTTTACCATTGCTTTTCCTGCACCCAAAAGTATGACAACATGGAGGACTGGGAGCTAGAAAACACAATGGTAAACCTATGAGTCAACCTCTAAAATCGAGTTTTTAGATGTTTTCTACCAAGATATGACTTGGCAGACCGATTGTGCGTTAATATGCAAATTGAGTTTTAACTAATTCTGAAATTTCAGCCATGAACTCAATGAGGGGATTGTCTGTGCTGCCAGCTCCCGGTCTAAAAGGATTTCTAAGGATGGGTTTTTTTAATGTATGTGTTAAGAAAAAAAGTGGGAAATTGTAAAAAAAATCGATTGTTTGAGAGTTGTATCGATCGATACTGACTACCTAAAATTTGCCAACTATGATCGAACTTGCCGACATTGGGTGGTGGTGGGGGGGAGGAAACGCCCTCCCACGCCTCCCTAGTAGCTTCGCCCCTGCTAGCAGGAAATTGAAAGAAATATTTGAAGCCTAACAGAAGAAGAAAATGGAACAAGTTGCTAAAGAAGAGCGAAAATGAAAAAGGGAAGAAAATAAAACAAATAGAAAATTTAAAATCCAGGAAACTGAACAAATGTGCTAAATTGGAGTAGGAGTCATATGAATTAGACCTACAAATGAACCAATGTTATGATGATAGGGACAACAACAGTTCAAATGAATTTACAGTTAATTGTCATGTTCTTGTCAAACATGAAGAAAATATATATCCTGGGTTAGTAGAACAGGTACAAAAATGAGAACTATAAGTAAGTACAATGGTGAAAAAGAGGAAAGTCATGGCAATTCCCTAAAAAAAAAGATTTATTATAATGTCCATTAAAGACTGTCATTAAGAAAATTGATCCCCCACTGCTGAAAAATGCCAGAGGCATGTACGAAATTGCAGAACTTAAAGGACACACCAAATAACACTTTAAAACTGCTCTTTTTTCTAGGCTTATCTATGCATAGTTTTTCATCCAGTCATTTGTTATTAAAAAATGCACAAAATAAGTCAATTTCATATGCATTTCACTTAATATAATCAATTTCATTTTAATTATAATGATTATTAAATGTGCATGAAATAGTGTAATGTTTCTTTTGTCTTTGCATTCATGCAGATGATTTTTTGAAGGGTGCCAATAACTAAAAATAGAGTGCCAATAACTATGATTTCTGTCTTACATTCGTTTATATTTTTTAGTTAATTTACTTTTAGGTTCAGTTATTTTATCTATGCATTATCGGAAAATAGCATCTTTAGTGGTTTTAAATTAAATTTTGGTTTAATTTTAACTATAAAATTTAAGTCACACATTCCCTCACTATAAAATGTTGCATTTTAGGTGCCAATAACTGTACTGTTTACCCTATATTTCCAGATAGCTGTAATAAGGCTTTTTGTACATTCTTTTTTCATGGCGAAAATGCAATATTTGTGAAATTGATATTTCATCTTTGTTAGAAATTATTACATTTTAAGGAAATGCAAATTTGATTATTTGGATATACAGTAGGTGATCGGTTAACGAACACTTTTGATCGAGATTTTTATGTTCGGATAACGAACACTTTTGCGAAAGAATTTTCTGTTCGGTTACGAACACCTCATGAAACAAAGCCAAGAAGAAGCAATGCTGTGTTTCAGTTTTCCAGAGCTGTATTTAATTGTATCTATTGTCAACTTAGAAAACAATTTAACAGTAGTATATTTACAGCCTAATTAGTTTATGGGCTATCGAGAGTCCGGGTCCTACATTTTAGAACACCCAAATTTGAATGAACAGATTAAAAACATTAAATTATATATTTTCTGTCCTTTTGTAAAGAAATATTTTTAATTGAAAATTTTTCATTTTAATTGAAATGTAGTTCCTAAATTATTAATAAGCTCTAAGTTCCACTTGATTTTTATCGGGCCCTGCAATAAATATAATCTTTCAGAGAACTAGTGGAACTTTTGATAGGTCAAAGTGATATGCTAGATTAATTTTAACACAATTAGTCTAATTGGTAAATAAATCATATTAGATGTAAATTTTCAACGGCGCGAAAAATGTCTGGACCAGGATTTGAGCCAGGAGATCCATGGTTCAAATACTGGTCCGGACATTTTTTGCCCAGTTGAAGATTTATATCTAATACAAAGTGATATGGTTTAATGTGATATGGAGTGATATGGCTTAATGCTGCAGTCAATGAATGTAATCCTAAAAGTTTTTACAAAACATATGTCATTTATTTTTTTAAATGCGCACGACATGGATAAAGCCATCAAAATATAATCTAAACATATTAAATACGACATATTATTAACCTTATTAAAAAAGGAAGATTGAAAACTTTGATTGTTATTAATGTATGTATTATTGTTATTACATTTAAATAAATTTAGGAAGAATTTATATTAATTTGTATATATTTGTTAGCTTTTAAGAATGAATTAATTCAACATGCATACAAAATCTATGATCGGTCAACAAACAATTTGGTTAACGAACATTGTTTTGGAACGGATTAAGTTCGCCAACGGATCACCCACTGTATGATCTTTTCTGAACCAGGCTTTTGTCTTTTTCTAAAGATACTGAAATCAGTTAAGATAGTGTACAAATGATAAATATGTATATAAATTGTTTTAGAAAATATTAAAAATTGCAAAAAAATTGAAAATCTGATGTAAGTATCAAAACGAGGGGGAGGTGAAGCAAACCGCAAATGAATGATCTACAAAATAATATTTTCACTGCACTCAACGGAAATTCTTCTCTGCTCTCAGCGAAAATTATGTAGGAAACTGCAACGAGCAGTTTAATTAATCACTAATAAATATCAGAATAAAACGAATTAGTATAAGGCAAATCTTCAGTGTTTTATGCGTGCTGTTAGGAATCTGACGCAGAAATTTTCGGATATTATCCATTCTCAGCATTTCCAGTTACATAACTCATAACTGAATTTGTACATGCAGTTGTTACAAAATAAGGGTGATAGAACTGGTGATTTTGTATGTTTGCCTGTTAAACATGTTTGCTGTATGTGAAAATACTTATTTGAGTGGATAACATCCGGAAAAATGATTTTCCATGAAGGGAGAACTGATTAACGATGCATTTTTGAAGCCACTCGGAAACGTTTCTGAAAATGATGGACAGCTAATAAAAATTTATTTCAATAAATTCTTTTTTTAATCCTAATGCGGTGTTCATTTTGAAAGAACTTTATTTCAAATATGCAGAGCTTCCAAGTTTCCTACCAATATTTTAATTCAGAAAATGTTTTTTTATTTAATTGGAACATTTGAGCGATTTAAGATAACAACAATTTCTCTAAAATAATAGTGGTATGCAAAAAGCCACAAGCTCAACAACTCTGAATATGACTTTTGGGTCAAAAAATGACCGAACACCTTAGCAGCAGGGTTAAATTTCGAAAATAAATTGTTTTCAAATTTTTATAAAGATAAAGAAATGCTTTTCGGAATTTTAATATTTTCGTTCGCGATAATAGTACATTTTTATAGATTGCAATTTCACCAAACATTCCTTTTTCAGTTCACCCTTTTTCATATAAAATATTATGCTTGAAAACATGTTTCAATATTTTGCAATAAATTCCTTGATTAAAAACTAAAAAGAAAATAGAAAAAAATAAAGAAGTAAAGAAAAGAAAAAAAAAGGAATAAACAATAAATTTGGGAAAATTTATATTATTTTGAAACAATTTGCTCTCATATTTTATACTAGGAGGCAATGGCCCTACGAGCTAAGTTCGCTAACCCCGTCCAAATTCTATTGACTCTACAAACACATTAATTTGCCATGTTTTAAAAAGATTACCCGATTACGAAAGATTGCAAAATATTACTACGGCCAGTAGTTGGTCTCATCAAAAGTTTTTGTTTCTTTTATCGTTTTCCCGCTAGAAATTACAGAAAGAAAATAAAATTATAAGTCGAAAGTGGCGTTTTATCAGGGTCTCATATTTTTTGAAAGACGGTTTATTAAGATATTATATAATTATCCCTTAATTTGATCCAGGACATTGAGAAATCAATGATATATGCAGGCTGATTTTTTAAGCATATGAAATATGTTTTAAAGAATACTTTTTTTTTTTTTTTTCAAAATTACCTAAAATCATGATCTTAAATAAAAAAAATATATATATTATATATTACCATTTATTCATTATTTGTGATTTCATTTTTATTATATCTACCCTATATATATAAAATCCTAATGAAACAAATTTATGAAACGGATATATGAAGCGACTGAAATGAAAAGAATATACGAAACGATTCTTTGGAACGACTGAATAAACAACTGATTATGTTTCACTGTGATTTCTCCTGAAATATGGAATATTTTGCAATGTAATTAACACCAAAAATCCAAATTGATCCGCAGATCTCAAAACTGGTATCAGAATTTTTAAATTTGAATTAGTTTTCGAACTATTACTTTTTTTCTAATTTTAAATACTTTTCTCTAATGATGGCATCTCAAATTTTAATCATAATAGATATTTTTTTTCATATTTTAGAAAAGGTTATTATTTTACACTAATTTGGCGACCAGTTTGGCCTCCCTTAAATGTATGCTAAGAAATGCATCATGTTACTTTTATTCATAATTCAATCTGTATTTCATTATCATTTTTTTAAAATACAAAACTTTCATTTAAAACTGAAACATTTAAAATAAATGGCTTTCATTTCTTTCTTTTTTTTAAACGAAATGAAAAGAAAAATATTAGGCACAGATGTCATATATGCAGCGGGGTACCTAATTGGGGCCAAAATGGCGTTATTTTGCCTGACATGGTAACCCGGCTATTGTTGCTTATTTATTAATAAATGTTTATTTGAATTTATTTCTTTTTATTTACAAAAAATGTCATAAATTGTTTTGTTCTATAGTTATTAATTAAACTTTTTTTTTTATTTATTGTTATTTCATTTTAAAAATAACAGAAAATAATTTAAAAATACATATGTAACTGGTATTCGAAAACAAGGTTTTCGCCGAATTGTCGTAAAAAATCACGCCAAACCCAGTGCGCATATGACAGTGCAACAAATCATGACATTTAATTTCCACTTCAAAACAATGTTTTAATGGTACTACTTCTCCCATCGACCAATTTTGCCAAATTATACAAAATGACATAATTTTTTATTTTAAATAACGAAAAAACAAATAATAACATTAATAAAAATACAAATAAAACGTTGAAATAAAAATCACTTGATGGCGTAAACATGTGTAATTTCCTTAAAGTCAAGTGAATGTGACATTTACAATCAACCATTATTGGCATTTAATCTTATAGTCTTATTATTTAATCGACAGATTTTTGGTCAATGGGATAACCAAGTAGCACCGTTTTAATTTACCACTAGGAAAATAAAAAAATGCTAAGTGGTGAGTTGAAAGAAAAAAGCTATTAGCGAGATTTGCACCTGGCTAACATAGATGTACGTGGAATTTTTTGCGGTCATGGCAACTTTTATGTAGTTTTATTTGAAAAAATAATTTTGATTCTTTAATCAAAATGGAAACCTTTCTTATGAAAAGCGAAGGGATCAGCCCGTTGTTTATGGCAGTTACATGACTTGGACTATTGTCATATAAATGAATTAATGTCAATAGAATAATATCTGGCGACTTATTACACCTGTGGCTGGCTAACATTAAAGTATCAAAATGGCCGCTTGGAATATAGAAAGTGAAGGGATCCGACTGGAAATGTTGATGATAGTCACATGACTTAGGCTATTATTATAAAGATTGTTTTCAATTCTAAAAACAGTGCAAAGAATAATATTTCCTAACGATTGAAAATTTATTTACATGTGACTATTAAAAACAGAAAAAAAAAAACTTTAAATTTACTATTAAATAAATACGTGTTAAAAGCAGGCAAATATTAAAATTATGTCTTGAAAATTGTATTTACACGTGAATATTAAAAGAGAAGGGAAACTTTAAAATAATAAATACATTAATATGCATTTAAAGTAGCAAATTTTAGTAATTGTAATAAATTGTATTATGTCAATCGTTTTATAATGCTGTTAAAAATACCGGGAGACAAAGACTCTATTAACTTAATTCATTTTATTTTAGCTTCTTTTCAAATGTTTAACTGATCTTCTTTAACCAAACACGAAAACAACCATTGGATGTCATAACAGCAACTGATTTTGCCTTAAATTTTTGCAATCAAAGGGAATTGAATGGAAACCCGTTTACAGGGAGATCGCTAAAGGTTTTTTTCAGTATAATTCAATCTTCTCTAATCTTTTTAAAACCGATCAGATTAGCGTGCTTTTAGATTCTACATTGTCTGAACGGGGATTGGTGAGCGTAGCTTAAAGGGGGCACAGCCCCGTAGTATATATATACAGTGACCTCTCACTTATACGACTCTCTCGGTTATACGTCGAATTCTCTTGGTCCCATCCACGCTTAATGGGAAATAATGCTAAACTTCTCTCAGTTATACAACTGCTTCTCTCACTTATATGACGCTTTAAAAAGTTCAGGTGATTTTACATTTCTTATGCTAGAATTAATTTTTACAATCTTTAAAGTACAAATCATTCACGCTTTCTTACATTTATCCTTTCATTATTGTTAAAGTGTTTATGAATAATGAATGACATTTCTTATCTACCGTTGTTTGTTATGAAATCTATGCCGGGAAGGTGATTGTATGGAATTCTCTTGTGTCTGCCATTTAACAAAAGCCAAATGACCTCCTGCAGATCACGTCTCTGTATGGCACTGGATAAGAAATCAGTGTTTTTGCAAAATGCACTTTCCTGGAAAAATTTAACAACTTTTAGGAATGCGTCGTCTTTTAGGAATGAGATTGTTTTAAGAAAAATAGACTTTTATTTTAAACTGAACAAATTGAAAATAACAGTTCTTGAACATCACTAGGAAAAAAATACTAAAGCGAGAACATATCGGAAACACATCCCAAGCTAGAATCCTGCCAAAAGACCTATGCACATGCACGTACATCCCGCAGAGCGAAGGGGGGAAAACGCATACGTCGCAGCAAATCGCTACAAGCTTCCGTACTAGATGCGAGAAAGGTTATTCATTTCGCTGTAATTTTTTCAGTTTGCTGCATGTCGATACCTAAACTGAAAATGTCAAAACATAAAGCATTAAGCATACAATTCAAAGTTGAAACCATTAAAATAAAAATGACAATATTAATGCATCAAAACATGTTGATTCAAAGAGATCTAGGATGCAATGTGGCAGATTTAAAAAATTGAAATCTGCATTAATCGCGTGGTATTAACCAAATGCGAGCTTTAAATTTACCGATAGATGGTGTGATTTTAAAAGAAAAGGCTTGCACTCTTGCTGAGAAGTATGGAATCGAGAATTTTTCAGCGTCTTGGGGTGGCAAGAGAAGCTGAAAAAAAGACATCGACTTTTACATCATCGCATCACAGGAGAAAGCGCATGTGTTAGTAAAAATGATGTTAGACAATGGTTGCAAAATTTACCTATGTTAATTAAGGATTAAGGGACCTAAAGACATTTTTAACTGTGATGAAAATGAAACGGACTGTTTTTCAAGCTGATACCAGATAAGACATTATCATACATAGAAGAACCATATCACGGGACCAGAAAATATAGGTGAAAACTGGGAAATTGAGTTAGTAGCCAGTGGCCGGTAGACTCAGTTTCATTAGTGGCCACTTTTTAAAGTTAGTGGCCACTATAATGTTTCAAACTTTCTTGACATCTAGATAAACTATACTCGCTGTATATATACATATTTTTCTATAAAAAGCTATAAATCAGCGTTTTATACCAGCCAACTATTCATGATAAGACTAGGGAAGCAGTCAAAATTCAAGAAAATTACTTTAAAACCCCAAAATCTGTTATATTAATTTTTTAAAATATATTTTTTGATTATTTGTATATGTTTATAAACACAATTATCAACCAAATTACTATTACTTTCTTTATATAAAAAATAACTAAATCAAAATTCCAACAGCTAAGTGTATACAATAAAAAAAAATCAAATAAAACACAATAAAATGTTATTTAGATTTTATTTAATAAGTAAATGTACTATTAACATACTACACAAATTACATACAGTTGAAATCTAAGCTGGTGAGTGTATTCCGCAGGATTAAACAGTATCTCTTGAAGAAAAATAATCTAACTGGTGAGAATGTGACGGGAGTCGAAATATTGAAGATACTGCAATGCCCTTAAAATCTGCTTCCATCCAGTGAAAAAAAAAAAAAAAAAAAAAAAAGGAATAACTTATTTGAAATGCATGTGGAATCAAAGCTGATGAATATATTTTGCAGAATTCTTGAAAAAAAATAGAAATTTCTTGTAAAAAATAAGTGAGGAGCTAGCATATGACGAAAAGTCGAACTATTGAAAATACAGCTAAATCGTTCGAAATCTGCTTGCATCCAGCAGGAAAAAGAATTAACCAGTTTGCTACTTAGGTGTAATCAAAGTAGAGATGCATATTTTCATGAAAAATGCTGTATTTCCGTTGGGGATCGTTAACAAAATTTATAATCGCCACTTGGCGAGTGGCGACTAAAGTGGCGATCGATGGCCGATTTTTTAATCGCCACTTTTACAACTTTAATCGCCACGTGGCGAGTGGCGACCGATAATTTTCACCTATACCAGAAAAAGTAAAGAAAGATTAACTATCCTTTTTTGCACAAATAGTGATGGTTCAGAAAAAATAGAACCTTTAGTAATAGGAAAATCAAGAGCCATGTGGCTACAGAAATTTAAAAAAAAAGCATGGATGACATCAGAGATGTTTACTGACTTTTTAAAAGAGATGGATGATAAATTTAAAAAACAACAAAGAAAGGTTTTATTTCTAATGGATCAATGTCCATCACATCCTGATGTAAAAGATCTACCATTTCTGCAACAAATTAACGTTTAAAATTTTGCCAGCAAATTCTATAAGCAGATTACAGCCATTAGATTTAGGGATTAAAAAGAATTTCAAAATAAACTACAGAAGGAGTTTGATTCGTCGTTTTATTTTTGATCGGGAAAACAAAACGGAAGCTAAATCAATTTACATTTTAGATGCTATGCATTTTACAGCATTTGCATGGAAAAATGTGACATCGCAGACAATTAAGAATTGTTTTAGGAAATGCAGTTTTCCACAAGACCAAACTGCTAGTTCAACAAATGAACCTGATAGTGAGAGCGTATGGGATCCTTTAATAACGAAGACTCGAATGAAATGTTTATGAACGAAGGTATTAATTTCAAAGGTTATGTAGAATGTGATGATAAACTTCTTCTGTTAGAACTGAGAACTGCTGAAGAAATCTTTGAGGATATTAATAATGAAAACGTGAGCAAGGGGGATGACGAAGATGAGAGCAATGTTCCTGCTGTTGTAAATTTTTCAAAAGTAAGTACTGCTTTAAATAAATTAAAGAATTATGTCCATCAAAATGATTATTCCCAAACTAGCTTAAAGCTTTATTAGACTTAGAAAAAGACATTTTCTCTTTCCATCTACGATAGAGACAAACTAATACCACTTCATTTTTTGAGAAAATCTGATCTGTAAATCTTTAAAATAAACATAGAGGTAAATGAGCTATATTGTGAATTTTTTTAATATATTTTATGTTTAATTTTTTAATATATTTTACAAATTTTGTTAAAATATGTTCTTAGTACTAAAAACTTATCGTTTTTAGTATAGGTAAAATAATTAATGTCTACAAAATTTGAAACTTGTATAATAAGACGGTCTCTCACTTATACGACTATCTCAGTTATGCGACTTTTTTCTACGGTCCCTTGAAAGTCGTATAAGTGAGAGGTCACTGTATATATATATATATATATATATATATATATATATTAGGGTGGAACTTAAGTATAGGGTAAAAAAAAAACTTTTTTATTTTAATGTGTAATAGTGAAAACTTTTTTCCTTTTTGGATGTCTAAACTTTTGGCTGAAAAGGTTTTTTTAAATTAAGTTGTTTTCCGGTTCCTCAAGGAGGTCAAAGGTTTGAAATTTCAGTATAAAGTAACTGAAAGTAAACAACGTAGCTGTTAGCTCATATCTACTTTTATTTAGCAAATACTATCCAGAAGTCACCACGAGGAGGTGGTTAAATATCGAATTCCACCCTCTTTAGCTCCCTTTGTTATGAATTAATTAAATTGGATATTCAACCTACTGTCTTTTTAGGCAAACTTTGTCATTACATTGTGAGAATTTCAACTTTCCCAAAATTAAGCCGTCTTTTGCTTAATATTTAAAGACGGTTGACGCAGCTCGCGGTACAATTTTGACACACGTTTCCACTGTTTGAGTATGACAAGGAAAATCTAAAATTCAGGTGTATCCCCTGTTTGTACTTTTTTTAAGTTCTTTATCCGATCAGACCGTCAAGATAGGATCAATGTTTTTATAGTCTATAATTTCAATATGTTCGCATTTTTTCAAGTCGCTTTCCTACTGGTCCAGAAAATCCTTTTGTACCCATAGTTTTTCAGCAAGATGTTGAAATAAGTATCTAAGAAAAAAGTTCATTTGCATGTAATAATAAAATTATCCATTATAAAGTTTTTAGGGTATTGCTTCCGATGTTTTAACAACTCCAGATTTGCATCCTGCATTAAAGGCGTTTCTGTTTCACCTAATAACTCTCAAACTTGAAATTTCTGTATTATTATTTTGAAAATACACCAAAATTGCAGTGGCTATATTAATATAAGAAGAAGATGTCAATGAAATATGACCAATATATTTTTATCCTGGTTTTTGAACTGAGACCAGATGTTCGTCTTTAATGATTCTTTATACTTTTTTCCCTCTGCTTCAGTTATCATAGCGTTATCCTTTCTGCCATAAAAATACTAACCTTCTAAAATTAACTCATTTCGTCTTTCCTGTTCTTTCAAATTCTTCCTTTTCTTTTCTCTTTGTCTTGAGTACTTCTTTCAGTTACCTTTTCTTTATTATTATCAGAAATACCCATATCTTCTAAGGTGCCATTTGCAATAATATTTGCAGTTCTGTCTAATACTCCGGTTCTTTCACTGTGTTGATTATCAAATTCAGGTTTAGAAAAACAACTGATTGAATTATTTCCATCCGAACTGTTTTTTACACTTGACGATCATTCAATCAAAACATCATTTTTTTGTTTTAAAATAACTTTTTTCCTTGATATTTCCATTTCCAGTCTTGCTACACATTTTTTGTAGTTTTTATATCTATTGATCCTATTGTCATCACCCCATCTCTCTTTGGTTTTTGAGAAAGTGACGTTCTTGTTCTGATACACGATAATATTTAGTGCTTTTACACAAAGAAATGTTTTTTACAGGATTACCTAACATTTTGCAATTTTATATTGGATGTGGGATTATTCTTTCTAATCTTAATATTTTTCTTCAAATTTTGACATTTCTCGCACTAGTCTCTAATCATTTTTTATGATTTGTGTATCAAAAATCGTTGGAATTGAAGGTACACTTTTAATTGTATCATCAACAGCTTTAGATATTTTAGAAATAGTGTGTACCAGATTCCAGCTGTCAGATTTTAAGTTAAATTGAACCCAAAAATAATGTTTCATAACTTCTTCATATGTTCGTCAAAGATGACAGTCTAATGTTAATTGTTTTGGTTCACGAAATACAGGACACTTCAACAATTATCTAGATTTAGGTACGTTAACAGACTTTGTCACTTTTGACACCGAATGTTTATCGAAAAATAATTAAAGAAACTGTTAACACCCGTTAAATCGGACTAACTTGTTATGTGTCACAGCCAAATAAATCAGAGACAATGAAAGCCGACGCCCACGACGCTGGCTTCTACAAAAGTCAAATAAAGTGGGGCTAACTTTTCTAAGGCACTCAAACTAAATTATTCTCTTTATTACAGGACATTAACACTTAATTAATTTAATTTTGCAAAATATAAATTTAACAATAAGCTTAAAAAACTTTTCATGCAATTATTGGCTTTTTTTCGTTTTTTATGGAAAATCAGGCGCTTTGAGGAACCGGAAAATATCATTTTAAAATTAAAAGAAAAATATTTTCTTTTTATGGAGTTAAAAAGGAAAAAAATAATCACTATTAGAATATAAAATTCGAAACTTCGTTTTTTAGTTCCACCCTAATATATATATATACTAGCATTATATTTACCTGAAGTATGAAATATTTTTTCTATTAATTTGTACAACACCTGTGTAATCGTAGTATCCAACATGCTACAGTCAATTAATGAAAAAAAATTCACGATCGAAAGACTATGCAAGTAAAATAATGAAATATGAAAAGCACGTGACGCTACAACATTATGAGAATTTGTTTTGGTTTGCATGCATGTGGCACTGTCTACTCCTTTGTGAATTCTGCTGTTTTCAGTACAAAACAATCTTTGAAAATGAATTTCATGCTTTTTTTAAAAAAAAGCATGAAATTCTTTTTGTTTGTTTTGTTCGTGTCGATTTAATCCATTTCCCATAATAAAGATTTGATTGCCATTTGGCTGTAATTATCTAAAATGTACTCTGTATTTGTATTCTAAAATGAGAAGAAAAATATCACACTCAAAAAAGAAGTTTTGACGCATACAGTGGTAATGAATTATACAGTACAAAGTCTAAAGTTCGGACTTTCAAGCGGCAGTATTCAAGAAAGAAGTGAAAAAACAAAATTGTTGAAACAAAAAAAAGGTCTAGAATAAAGAAGCTTTATTACTGGATCTTAACTCATACAGAATAAAAGAAAAACTTCTTAATGATATACCGAAGTTAATAAAGCAGCCCACATTAACTAAAATTTCAATAGTTCAGAAAGTTACAATTTCTTCTTAAATTGTTTGTTCCCTTAAGGCTGTTCTCAACTGCTCTGCTCAACAAGCACAAAACGTTTTGACACATTTACAAATTAATTTTTTTAACGGAAGTCATAAAATTGGAAGACCTGACTATGGAAGTGATTTGGAATCAAACTGTTTTCCATGTTTTTGATAAATAAATTACCTATTGAGTTATAAGCGATTTTGATCAGGTGACAAAGACGTTCTTCACCCTTCCTTGTGTGGTTGTCCTCCGAGCGGGAATTTGGTTCAAAGCGCCCACTTTGACACTCTTTTCTGAACGATCTATTGCGTTTGCAAAAAAACTCAAAACACAGTTTGGTTACATAGTTTCTGAACAACAACACCTGCTAGTTTCATGCATCTCCGAACAAAAATAAATTAAAACTTATGTCATAAAGTTGCCCTTTTGGATTTGAGAACAGCCTTAAATAAATGTTTTTGTTTTACTTTTTATATTGTTATGATTTATTTAATGAAAATCCCAGTAGCAGAAAGTGCGTGACGCGCGACGTGCGTCACAGATTTATTTTGAACCTTGCAGATAAATTTGCCAACTTGAAGAAGAAAAAAGTATTTCCTTAAAAAAAAAAAAAAAGAGAGAAAATTCTGACAAAAAATATCGCGAATTCGACAAATGGTCGCCGAAAAATATCAATTTCGACAATCATTCGCATAAAAAATCGGTAATTTATAGCCAAAGGGTCGCTATAAAAACGCGAATTTCGTCAAAAGAGCCCGGAAAAAAACATGCATTTCGTTCCAGGGTTGTGAAAAAAATGCAAATTTCTGTCACAGGATCACGGAAAAAACACGAATTTCGTCAAAGGATCGCGGAAAAAAACGCGAATTTAGTCAAACGATTGTGGGGAAAACGCAAATTTAGTCAAACGATCGCGAAAAAACGGAAATTTATGTCAAAGGATCGCGAAAAAACGCAAATTTATGTCAAAGGATTGCAGAAAGAACGCGGTATTTCGTCATGAGATCTCGAAAAACGTAAATTTCTGCCTAAGGATAGCTGTACAAACTTGAATTTTATCCAAAAATCCTGAAAAAAAAAAACGTGAATTTCGTTCCAGGGGCGCGAGAAAAACGCAAATTTCTGTCACAAAAATGCGGAAGAAACTTGAATTTCATGAAAGGATCGAGGAAAAAACACGAATTTACTCAGACAATCGCGGAAAAACGCAAATTTCTGTAAAATGATCGCTGAAAAACGCAAATTTCTGTCAAAGGATCGCGAAAAACGCAGATTACTGTCAAAGGGTCACGAAAAAAAGAAAATTTATTTTAAAAGATCGGAATTAAATTTGCGGAATTTCGCCAAAAGATCACGAAAAACGCAAATTTCTGCCAAAGGATTGCTGTAAAAACGCGAATTTCGTCACAAGATCCCGGGAAAAAGGTGAATTTCGTACCAGGGGCGCCGAAAAAACGCAAATTTCTGTAAAACGATCGCGGAAAAACGCAAATTTCTGTCAAAGGATAGCTGTACAAACTTGAATTTTATCCAAAAATCCGGAAAAAAAAAAAAAAAAAAAAAAAAAAAAAAAAAAAAAAAACGTGAATTTCGTTCCAGGGGCGCGAGAAAAACGCAAATCTCTGTCACAAAAATGCGGAAGAAACTTGAATTTCATGAAAGGATCGAGGAAAAAACACGAATTTAGTCAGACAATCGCGGGAAAATGCAAATTTCTGTAAAACGATCGCGAAAAAACGCAAATTTCTGTAAAATGATCACTGAAAAACGCAAATTTCTGTAAAATGATCACTGAAAAACGCAAATTTTTGTCAAAGGATCGCGAAAAACGCAGATTACTGTCAAAGGGTCACGAAAAAAATAAAATTTATTTTAAAAGATCGGAATTAAATTTGCGGAATTTCGCCAAAAGATCACGAAAAACGCAAATTTCTGCCAAAGGATTGCTGTAAAAGCGCGAATTTCGTCAAAAGATCCCGGGAAAAGGTGAATTTCGTCCCAAGGGCGCCGAAAAAACGCAAATTTCTGTCACAGAATCGCGGAAAAAACACGAAGTTCGTCAAAGAATCGAGGAAAAAACGCAAATTTCGTAAAGGATTGCGAAAAAAAGCTCATTTTTGCCAAAGGATCGCGAAAAAACGGAAAATTTCATCAAAAGATCGTGAAAAAAAAACGAGAAATTTCCTCATAAGATCGCGAAAAAACAGCAGATTTCGTCAAAAAATTGCGAAAAAAACCGGCAAATTTCGTCAAAAAATTGCGAAAAAAACGGCAAATTTCGTCAAAAGATCGAGAAAAACGGCAAATTTCGTCAAAAGATCGCGAAGAAAAACACATAATTAGTGCCGGCAGTGGATTTTCGATCCCCCCCCCTTCCCCCCTCTGTTGCAACCTTTCGGAAAATTTGCTGTGAATTTCAGATTTTTTTTTAAACTCAGAATCACCCCTGGTATTAATCAGTAAGAACGCTGTTTATTTTAACACTCATGTTTGTACATAAGAAAATGTAACATACTACTGCCGCAGACAATTTTCATCCCACTAAATTGCTGTCGCAGACACAACCATAACTTTCTGCTACTGGGATGAAAATGACTGTTTAATTTAGTATTAATGGTTGTTATAACCAATTTTTAATATATGAACGTCATATTTTGCCTTTTTATGTAGTCAATTTTCTGTTCCTTTTTATTGGAAAAGCAATATTTTTGATGACCCAAAGTTCAGAAAAATCCAAAGTTCGGACTTGGTAAAGTCCCGAGGATTGCGAACTTTAGACTTTGTACTGTATATTCAATATATGTGAGGCAAATGACGCCCTTTATGCATGTGCCCTGAGGCGGCCGCCTCACCCCTGGCACCGGCCCTGTACAACATACCCAAAAGTCAATATTATTTATACAGTGGGCTTTAAAAGATCATTTAATTTATTGCTGCTATCTCCCAACACAGCTCTTAATAAAAATTGTTGATAGAATTGTCATCAGACGGCGATACTGAGATAATTTTTCATGCCAAAGTTCTATTAATCACTTAAGTAGTTTTGCATCATTAGTGCTAAAATAAACTTCATAAAATTAAAAAGTCTAGAGATGTCCAAAAATATATTTTTTACAAAGGTAAATTCATAATTTTTACAATTTTGTATTAGAACATTGGCAATATTTATGAGAAGTATATAATTTTATATTTATTACAGATTCAAAAAATGTACTATTTAGTTAATAATTGTTTTATTTTTATGTTCTAAAATTTCTTTATTATTTTTTACATGATTAAAATGATGTATTCTAACTAAGGATCGACCGAAACAAGTTTTTAAGATCAAAATTGATACCGAATTTTGGTAATCTTCCTACTTTCGGCCAAGAACGGAAACGAAAACTAAAAGGCCCCCAAAAAAATTTTTTTAAGTAATTAATACATTACATACATAAATATACATAATTATTAAGTAATTATACGTGTGGCCCAAGTTGGCTCTCTGTGCCTCTGACCAAACCTTTTTATTTTCATATAAAATAAAATGTAATTAATTCATCAATGGCACAAAATGACTTTTTAATTATACAAATTTCATCTAATTAAAAGATGTTTTAGATATATAGGGGAGAGTGGTAATGAATGGGCCATGGGGATGAATGGGCCATTAACAAAATATGAAAAAGTATTTGCATAAAAGTATTTTAGATGTCACCAATAGATGAAGTTATTTGTTCTATCAAACTCATCAAATTTTCCATTGTTTGCGAGAAGCCATTTTCCCACTAGAGTAGGATGGTCAAGAATCTGATTGAAAAGTAATTTTTTTCCCTTTTCAGTAAAATAAATAATCTAAAAGTATCTATTATTTCATTGCAGATATGTGTATTAGCAAGTCTTTGCATATCTGTAAACTAATTTTAGGCTGCATTTAGATGTTATTTGAATTTAATGTACTAAAAAAACCTGAATATATTCCAGAAGCATAGGTGGGGCTGAATGGGTTACTATATCATGGTCATGAATATACCTTTCCCTGATCATGAATATATGGTTCTTCTTTCTTTTTTTCTGATTTTCTCTTTAATATGAAACACAATTGGCTGTCATGGATTCAAGGGTGGCACCAGAGGGGGGGGATATGCCCCCCCCCCCCATCGGGCATACCTGGCCCCCACATCGGGGTCAAATTTGATAGTCGTCGGGGAAAATTTTTGACTTGAGTGTAGAGTCCTGTATTGGGTCAGGTAATCGATTTTTCCTGCACACGACCCGAGTCGTGTCAGGGACAGGTTAATTTTTAAAATAATGTTCTTACATTAGTTTATAAAAAACGCGACCCACGGATAAGCTTGCCACTATTTTTTTCTTTGGAAGTCGGATTGGCTTGGCTATAATTTTTTCGGTTTCGGGATGAGTTTTGTTTCTTACGCGTCGGTTTTGTTTACGCTGATTTTCCAAAAAAGTGCCCAGAATTATATCTCAAATTAGAGTCCTGCATCGATTCAGGTTGCCCAATTTTACCTACACCCGACGCGACCCACGGCTTGGATTGAGGATAACATTTTTCATTGTGGTTGGGTTCGGATGGGTTTGTGTTTTGATACTTAAGAGTTGTGTTGCCAGGTGTCCCGATTTACGTGGAACGTTCTGATTTTCCCCAAAATTCCCGATCCCAAATTACGTCAAATTTTTAAGATTTTAATCTAAATTAAAATTTTATTCCTTAGTCTGCGACGAGAAAATTTAAGAATTTAACCACATGTCAGTTAAAGTCTGTCGTCACAACGGCTGGAAGTTACCGAAAACCTTATACATTTTGTCTAGAACCCATTCATGTGCACTCTTGTTTATTCGATTGATTGCAAACTTATACGCCTATAAGAAATACGATTTCAAGAAAAGACAGGACGTGGGAATTCATCTGCTCACTTCGGTCTTCTCATTAAAAAGCGTAGAGTAAGTATTTTTTTTATATAAATGAATGAGTAAGTAAAAAGAGAGTCTTGTATAATTATTCAAGCAAACTTAGTATCAAACTAAAAATTCTTTCTTCCTTCATTAATTTCAATATACAGTAAAGTCTCATTTTATAATAATATGGATAATAATCTCTATTTAATATATAAAAGAGAAATGGAAGGTATAAATAAAAAAATAATTATATACTACATACATAACTTCATTGTAAAGTGCAGGAATATGTATATACAGCAACAACTAAAATCTTGTATCGGGTCAGTTAACCTGATTCTACCCGAACGTGTTGGCCATTGGCTCTAAAATTTTTCTGCGGATCGGGTTGAAGAATGGAACCTGTCCCATCTCGGTACGAAAAAAGAAGTTATGCCAGGCCCAATCCTCCAGAAGAAAGTAAGGCCCGAGCCTGACCCGGAAAGAGTAGTGACTAGGCCCGAGCAAACCTTTAAACTTTGGCTGTTTCAAAATAAGCATGAATTTAAAGATTTTTTTTTTAACATCAACAAGACTTTATGTTATGATTGAGCTGATAATAAAATAATGAACTTTTACATTTTACAAGTTTCCTTTAAAAGTTTTCCTTTAACTTACATTTTTCTTCAGAATTTTACATTTCACTTTTAGTCCCAGATTTAAATTCTGTATCTTATCAGAAGTTAGAGGACCATACTGCCTGGTTTCGATCGATATACACTCTAAAAAAAATACGGAAGTTGAAGACGCTTCTTCCATTGCTTTTATTATTATTATTATTAAAACATGAAAATTCCAGTTTTGATTTGCCCATTTCCCCCCAAAATACAGAAACTTATTAATGTAACGTAAAAATTATCTGAAGTTGCATTTTCGTCAAATCACAGGGGTGTTTCCGTAACTGGGCTGCATGTTACTTTTTTGTATCAAAAACCGATTTTTTACATATGTCTCTTTTCCTCCAAAACAGGAAAAGTATGCGCACCGAAGGTCAATTTTTTTTTTTTTTTTAATTCTTCCCATCAAAAGACAGAAATTTCTTCAAATAATAGAAAAATTTGTTCCAACCGCAGTTGCTGTCCGGCAACTTGCTGCCTGTGCCTTTTACGTTTGACAAAATGTCTTCTTGAGAGTGTACGTAATAATAATTGCGCTTTTTCGAAAACGGCTGAAATGAAAAATAATAAAAATAAATAAAATGCTATACTTATAAAGTGAGCATTCTTGTCATAAAATTACTGTTAATTATTTTAAAAATTCTATTTCGACTAATTAATTTCACACCATTCCGTTATGGACAAAGTATAATTCACGTACATTCAATACGAAGAAAGGAAGCTATTTAATACCACAACCTGTTAAGATGAAACGACAAAGAATCGGAAGAACTTTTCAATTTAGACAGGTTTTAAACTTAGCCTGTTTTAGCCGATATTGCAAATTTTTTCAGTTTAAAGCATTATTCCGTTATACTGGTTCCGTTTTAACAGGTTTTATTGCAGTGCTTAAGGATGTCACGATTTTCCCCGATTTTCAAGCGCCATCCCGCTTTTTATCTTTCTCTGTCTCGCTTTTTTGCGATACTAGACCTGACAACACTTACTTACAAGCCAAGTTCGAATTAGCCCAATTTTACGACAAGAAAGTCTAAGCTATTGTTTTAGATGAAGAATTATATATTTAAATTTGAGTGAATCACTTTACATGTTTATTTTCATACATAAAATATAGAATTGATATCAGAGATATGATTGCAGATTATTTTTGTTATAACTGCATTAAATTTCAGATCTTTTTTTGCATCAAGTCGGGTTTGGGTTGAAGTGTTTCGGTTTAGGGTCAATAGAAAAATTGGTGTCGAGTTTTGGGTCAATGGAAATTTTTTGTAGGTTTCGGATTGATTCTAAGTTGAATGTTTGGGTCGGGTATAACCCAACCTGCGCAGGAGTCTATTTCAGATGAAAAACTACGTATTTGAATATGAATGACTCCTTACATGTTTATTTTTACACGTAAAAGATAACATTAATATTGGAGATATGATTACAGACTATTTTTCTATAATTACATTATATTTTGGATCAATTTTCTCTGATTCCAGGTTTCAGGTTGGGATTGGAATTAAGTATTTCGGGTTCGATCGGGTTGCGGTTAGACGGAACAGGGCCGAAATTAGGGGGGGGGGGGGGGGGGGGGCATGTGTCCCGGGCTCCAGAACGAAAGATAAAGGGGGGGGGGATGCCAAATAAAGATTTTGTTTGTCATTTCATACAAAAAGAAATACAAAGAAACTCGCAAACTAATGTTAAACCTCTGGGAGCGTTCTTTTAAAATTTGTGAAAGTGAAAGTAGCTTTATTAAAAAAAAAATCTGCAACCAAAATCGAAAAAATAAACACTAACCTGGTTAGAATTCATTCCCAGATATTCTAAGCAAGAAAAAAAATCATTTAAAACTATTAATATGCAAGTCAGAAATTTTAAAAAGATCGCTTCCATAGGTTTAACATTAGCAATCCAGTTTCTTCGCGTGACTAGTGTAGCCTCTTAACGCTCAAGCTAATGTTAATCCTATGGGAGCGTTGTTTACATATTTCTTACTACCATTTTAATTATTATTAAATTATTTTTATTTTTAAGGATTTTTTCTTCTTTTTTTTTTTTGCATTGGGTACCTGCGGTCGATAACTTTTATTGGACGTGCAGAAGAGGACGGTGCCAAAATCCATGTTTGCCCCGGGTGCAAAAAAGGCTAGTTTCGACCCTGAGAGGGAATATTTTTGGTTGGTTCGGGTCAGTTTGCAGCTTGGTTTTAAATAAAATTTTCAGGCCTGAAAATTTTGTTCATTACCCGGGCAGGACCCTAGTTAGGTGTAACTTTTAACTGCTAGTTTTCACGATGACACTTTCACTAACAAATTTAAATAATTTTAAATTAAAATAATTTTTGGTCAATTTATGTGTTTTCGATAGGATTTGTCAACTGATTTTTTTCAGTTAGCTGCGACATTAAAATACATGGTCAACTAGGCCTGAATACTAACCGTGTATCGAAAAAAATTGGTTACCCACCTTACCTGATGCGGGACTCTTGTTTCTAGGCCTTTGCATTTTCTTAAGGGCGGAGCAGTCCGCAGTGGTTCGACTCATAACCGGAGAACTGTTCCATACTTGGTCGCTCACACACTGCTGTGTATGTGCCATATACGTGCACGTAAATTATGTGATATTGAATGATCTTTTATTGGGAGATTGCTTGGTGAAAGAAGAGTACGAAGCAGAGTTTTTCCTTTCGGGTAATATTCAAAAGTGTGGAAACTTTTTGTGTTGTGGATTCGTCCACCTATAAAGATTAGGTGACTAGTGAGGTGTTCCAAAATACCCTTAATAGCTTTTTTTTCACTTTATTTATCTACAATATTCTTTGACAAGCTTCGAAATTTATGTTTCGAATAAAAAGTGTTTGGCCCTCTGCAATTCATCTCTAATTTAAATAGCAGTGTGAGTGTTAGAGATCTGCGCGTTTCGGGATATGCCAAATCCGGACACGAAAATTTTATGTTTTTCACGTAATTAAACAACATATTCCACCTGTTATTTAAAAAAAGGAAAAAAACTAAGAAATGTTTTTTTTTTGTTCATTTACTCCACTGGTAAAGGAGAAAAGTTACCACGACATTATAGTGGGAAAGAAAATTATCAAGTATAAATACAGTCCCGGTCCGGCCCGAATCTACGGAAAAAATGAAAGACCCGGACGTGTCCCGGGGAGAATGAATTTCAGGCCTGGACCAACTTTTCAAAAGCTAAAATTTAGCCCGAGCCGAGTTTTCAGATAAAATTAAGCCCGGCCCGAGTTTAATGAAAGAAACTTTTACCGGGCTCGGGATTTGGGACAGTCCCGAGCTCGTGGAGACCTCTAATATATATTATGAATTCCCCCCCCCCCCCCCGTTGGGCAAGTTCTGCCACTGCCCCTGCATGGATTTAGATTAAATTACTGTCTAGTTAGAATAGGTTTATAGTGATGTCTAAAAAATAATTTGCACATTTTCACCATAAAAATATTAGTTATTTATTAGAAACATAAGTTAAATTGTATAAATGTTTAAGGTGAACTGCCCAGTTGTTAACCACACCTACCAGTATTTTCCCATTTGATATAAAACTAGAATAATTGTTTGCATTCTGAATATGATGGGTAGAATAAATAACACCAGAAATTTACACTAAATAGTCAATTAATAGGCAGGCAGTTCAACCCTGTTACAATCATGTCATCTAATATTAATTTTGAAATATAGGGTCACCCGGGGTAATTCCTGGTCAAAAAGCATTAACATCTAATTATTATAAAAACTATTAAAGGTATTGTTCCCAATTTTTTTGTGGAATAAGCCCTCTCTGATGGCTATATTATAAAATGCTTATTTAAAAATTTATGCACTTATAATTAAAATAATTATAATTTTTAAATGACCAAGAATTACCCCGGAAATGGGGTAATTCGTGGTCACTTCTGGAATAATTATTGGTCAGCATCCTTTTTTATGTAAATAAAGTAGTACAGTTAATTTTTTTTATGGCTGAGTAATAAAATAAGTAGAATCAATCTTTTAAAAGTTTTGTTCATCTCATAATTGTGGAATAATAAAGCAAAAAAAATTGTTTTGGGCATAAATACAAAGTTATTTGATGTGCAAGAGACTCTTCTACATTTTACAAATCATTAATGAGCCAAAGAATTTTTATGTATTTTTACAACATTTATTACTTCATTAGTATCCATTGTGAATGGATTTATTAATAACTTGCAAATTTATTGGTCCATAAAAAATATAACTGAATGTTCGTTATCAATTTTATTTTGCTTAGGCCAACTGAAGTTTTCGTCTCCCTTTTCAAGAAATTTTCAATACAGACCTTTAATATAATACACAGCATAATTATTTGGTTCCTCTATTGCATTATGTATATTTTTATGCACCATTTTGGCATTTTGCAATGAGATAGTATAATATTTGTACTTAAATTGTTCAGTCAAAGAGTGTGTCTTATTCTCTGAGCACTTACTGTTTTCATCTTTTAAAAGTGTTTAATATAGTAGAGAAAAATTTTATAATCTTTTTTAAAGACTGTGATATGTCATTAGTTGAAATAAAATAATTAAAACTTCAAGAATGACAATGATCTGTTGTAAAATGTGTAAAAATCAAGATCGATGTTTTGCAGAAACTTGAGTAGCAGTTTTGAATATAATTTTTTTTTAAATATTTAATTTCAACTTAATGAATAATTAAGGCATATATTTCAAAGCAAAAGATTCAAAGTATCTTTGAGATTTTTTACAGTTTCATAAATTGTTATTTTTATAACAAAAGTGAAAATGATCAAGAATTACCTCAGAAACTCGGTGACCAGGATTTACCACGTGTGACTCTACTTTATTAAGAACTATAATTAACTAAAATGTGGTGAACAGTGTGGTTGCAGTTAATTCTCAAAGGGTTTGCAATAATTAAAATCACTAAATATGACAATAAAAAGGAATTAAATGATGATAAAAACATTGACCAGGAATTACCCCAGTGACCAAGATTTACCCCAGATACATGGGACGATATTTGACCAACTTCTGTAAATTATTTAAAATAATATAAAAAATTTCAAAACTATTTTTTAATAGCTAAAGTAGTTTGTAATTGAACCAAAAAGAAAGAAAAGAAAAATATTTAAAATTTGAGTTGTAACAAAGATCTTTGTAAAAATGTATCATAACTAAGGCCAATGTTATTTTACAGAAATTTAACAAGCCATTTCAAAAAGATTTTTTTTCAAAATAAATAAACAATTAACTCATAATTAAGTAATAAATTCCAATGAGGATAGTTCACAGTACCTCTATGATTTTTTTCATTTTGGTGAAGCTTTCTTAAAACATAAAAAGGACTGTGACCAGGAATTACCCTAGAAACTTGCTGACCAGGAATTACCCCGGGTGACCCTATAAATTTTGTTAAATCATAATGTGTATTATCTATTATTTTTATGCTTATTTTATGTTCTTTCTTTCTTATGATCTTATTATTTTGTCATTTTTCTGCTACAATTATGTGATTTAATGATATCACTTTTGATGTTCATAAATTTTGATAAGCATTGTGTATTACTTACTATTTCAGTATGCTTTTGATCATATCATGTCAAGTGCCACTCGTTTTGTCAGATTTGGCGAATAAAAGATTAATTCCACATTTTTTCATTGAATTCCTTTAGTGGCCCATTCATTACCTTCAATGGTCCATTCAGTCTCCCATGGGTGGGGATGAATGGGCCAAATTTCTATATTTTTATTTTCAATTATCATTCATTATAGACATTTTCTAATCCTTTTATGACCTTTTTTATATAAACAAATAAGCAAAGTAACTGAAGAGCCAATTCTGAGCCAAAAAAAAATTACAAAAATTAAAAACCAAAAATTGGCCCATTCATTACCACTCTCCCCTACATAACTCTATCTTTTATAATGATTTTTGCAAATGATCATCTGTTATACTAGAACTTTATCAAAGAGTATTCAAAACACTTCTGTGGTTTCAAACTAAAAATTTTTTGTTACTGTTAAGTCTGAGCTTTTAATGAGAACGTGAAAAGAGTCTTCAAAGTTTAGTCATATATTTCTTACTTTATATTTTATACTCCTGTCTTGAGTCAGTCATGAATGATAATTATAAACAGTAAAGTTCATAGCAATAAATAGTGTCTCATTTAAGCCGATACAGCTTTAATCAATGAGTAATGTTGAAAATTTTCAAAGGAAGAAACAAGATTTTTGAAATACAGATAGTTTTGGTTGAGCCGAATTTTCGGCAGCATTTTCACCAAAAATGAATTTTCGGCAGCATTTTCGCCAAAAACGAATTTTTTAGCAAAACCTAGATTTTGGGCCAAAAACGAAACAATTCTAACATTGGAGTAAATATTTCTCAAATTGGAGTTGTTGACTCACAAAGGGTTAAACTTAGTTTCTTCACCTACTGTAAGAAACCTACTGGGGTATTTCAGTGATTTTAATAACGTCGATACAATAAATGCTATTTTCAAAGGAAAAGGAAGGTGGGTGAGTTTTAAAGTGTCAGTTTTATTCTTGATACGATGCATTCTTGTAAATATTACTAGGATTTCATAATATTTTTATTCATTTAATATCAAGTTAGCTGTTATTTTTTAAGAGATGCAAAATTTCTTAAATAATTTGATTTAAAAATGTAAATCAATTTCATATAAATATAAGTTTCAGGGTTCATACAGAGCTGGGAAGAAAAAATCCAAGGAGTCCAAAAAATTTTAAGGATTTGCTTTTTTTTTTTTTTTTTTTTTTTTTTTTTTTGTCGATGTTTTTATGTGTTGCATCGTTATGTGGTATGCACACTCCAATTTTTAATGCCCAATTTGGAGACATTTAAAAAACAAATTTTACTCTATTAGAATCTAATTGTTAGTGCTGAAATTGCACAGTATTCACAATATATTGCTTATTGATTTCGTAAGTTTAAATACAAAATTGACAATCTACTTGCAGTGACCAATGGTCATGTCACAGGCATGATTCTGAGTTTTAAAAAAAAATTCTGAAATTCACAGGAAATCTTCTGAAAAGTTACACCATAGAGAGGGGGAGGGGATCCACTCCCGACACTAGCTATGCATTTTCTCCATGGCTCTTTGACGAAATTAGCGATCTTTTGACGAGATGTGGGTTTTTTTGTGATCTTTTGACAAAATTTGTGGTTTTTTTCGCGATCTTTTGACAAATTTGTCGATTTCTCGTGATCTTTTGATGAAATTTGTCGATTTTCCATGATCTTTTGATGAAATTTGCCGTTTTTTCGCGATTTTTTGACAAAATTTGTGGGTTTTTTTGCGATTTTTTGACGAAATTTTTGGGGTTTTTCGCGATCTTTTAACGAAACTTGCGGAGTTTTTCGCGATCTTTTAACGAAACTTGCGGAGTTTTTCGCGATCTTTTAACGAAACTTGCGGAGTTTTTCGCGATTATTTGACGAAATTTGCGTTTTTCCCACGATCCTTTGACGAAATTGGCCAATTTCTGCAAACGATTGACAAAATTAATTTTTTTCGACGACCATATGTCCGAATTTTTGGATTGGTGACCGATTTTTCAAAATTTTCGGAAATGAATGCCTTACATTTTCGGAAAATTCGGACTAGAATCACCACTAGGTCATATAAATAGAGATTAGTCAAACCCCAAACACTTACTATGTATATCACATACATGATACATCTTAAAGAAAATTTTAAAAGGCCAAAAAAAAAAAAAAAAACGCTAAATGCAACGTACAGGAAAAAATATACTAAGTTTTGAATTTATTCTTTTACAACAGCGGTAATGGCTTTCTTTGAAGGTGAAATTTTGATGAATTCGCATTTTTTTCTCGATCTTATGAAGAAATTCGTGTATTTTTTTTTTGCGACCTTATGGGAATTCGCGTTTTATTTCGATTGTTTAACGAACCTGATGTTTTTTTTCGCGATCTTTTGATGGAAACCGCGTGTTTTTCGCGATCCTTTGACGAAATTTGCGTGTTTTCCCGATCCTTGGAGGAAATTTGCATGTTTTATGCAATCTCGAGAAAATTCACGTGTTTTTCACGATCTTTTGAGGAAATTCACGTGTTTTTGCGATCTTCTGGGGAAATTCGCGTTTTTTGCGATCTTCTGGGGAAATCTGCCTTTTTTCTCGATCTTTAACGAAATTCGCGTTTTTTCGTGATCCTTTGAGTAAATTCGCATTTTTTCGTTGTCTTTTAAGAAATCCTAGTTTTCCCGTGATCTGTTGGAGAAATTCGCGTTTTTTCATGATCCTTTGACAAAATGTACGAATTTTTTCCGCGCTCGATTGACGAAATTTGACGGTATTTTTTTAAAACTTATTTGCGAAAAACGTGATTTTTCCGAGATTCTTGGCTAAATGCCAAGCATCGATAAATTTCAAAATAAAGGTCGGCTAACATTGTCGAAAAACGGACTTTACGGACCTAATAATTGAAAAACGGACCTAGTGGGAGCCCTGCTATTAAGATTACCCTACCCAATCAATGTTGTGCTTCAGATGAATGACGTGCATAAAGGATTTACCGTGCGTTTTTCAATCACGATTTTTTCTTTTCCCTCGGCAGCAATATCGCTTGCGTCCGAAGCCGCAATAGAATATAAGGAGTTTCTAAGTAGTGGTTTGCTTATCTAAGTAGTTCTAAATACTACTTGGGAATGTTTTCATTTCTAAGGAGTCTAAGGAGTCTGTGCAAACCCTGAAGTTTTCTTTTAAATAAATTATATTTAGCATATTAACTTGCTTTATTCTTAAAAACGTTTGAGTCATGGTAAAAAACCATTACGTATAGCAAAATTTCTAGCACCGGCCATGCACCCAACATATAAAGAACTTTTGCTCTGGCAGTGGCTTTTTCGCTTCTCTCTAAAGGAAAAAAAAAAAAAAAACTTTTCTAAGCTTTACTTTGAAGCTGAATTTTTAAACGTAGAACCAATAGTTATGTGAATCAATATTGAAAATAAACTGTGTAATTCAGATAAAGTTATGTATGAAAACCACTTAAAATCACCCAAACTAATTTAAAAATTGCTGAAAGTGACAAAAAAGACATATAAATACATTTATTCAGATTGACATATGTTTCATCACTCAAACGGCGACATTCTCAAGATCTTTGTTGATACAAATATTTTAAAAACTTAAACAATTTTTAAAAATGTTTACGAAAATATTTGTATCAACAAAAAAGATCTTGAGAATGTCGCTGTTTGATCGATGAAACATATATGCCAATCTGAATAAAGGTATTTATATGCCTTTTAAGTATATTTTTTATCACTTTTAGCTTAGTTTGGATAATTTTGATAAATTATTTACAGCATCATTAGAAAGAATCTTTTGTGGTTTTGGTTTAGTTCAGTTTAAACGGCACACCAGGTTAGGGAATGAAAAAGCAGAGAAAGTTGCACTTTGAATAAAAAATTATTTTATATTTAAAATTTTGTTATGTAAAACATAAAATTTTCTTGATACTTGATATTAAATCCTATAGTTTGTTTTTTGTGAGTATAAACGACAAACTGTGTCTTTTTTCAAATAGTGGATTTTCAATTTTGTTACATAAGGGGGAAAAAAAGAACAACAACAAAAAAAAATTTCAAAATATTGCTTTGTTAAACTTTCATGCTAAGTGCAATCCCAGTAGCAGAAATTTCTCCAAGCATCTGCGACAGATACTTCAGGGGCAAAAAATAATCTGCAGGTAAAATATTTTTACAACTGAAGCATTAATTAATCAAACAATCACTTACCTGTAGTGTTTTTAGGCATTTTATAATTTTTTTTTTAGTAATAATCATCTTTTTGTATTTAAGTAATAAAGAGCTAAACATAATATGAAGCAAAATAAAGGTTCAATGAAAAAGAATCTGCAAAAGAGAAAAGAAAATCTGCAACGCCCGTCTCCTGTCTCAAACTTTCTGCTACCGGGAGTGCAATATGCTTTAGTTTCTAATTTATATTAAGCCTGAAAATGTTTATATTCATCAATAAGTTGACTACTTACCTTACCTACATCCCCTGTGTCAAGACTCTTTTGGAAGCATGGAAGAAAAGAAAAAATAAATAAAAAGTTTGAAACCAGACAAATTTAAAATGGAAATTGATTAAATTTAAGACATCGAAAAGCAAGAAGGGTTGGGCTCGGGGGCCCTGAAGCTACTGGACGACCATTGTGGCTTAATGAGTATCTACAGAGCTTGAATTTCAGGGCGGGATGGCGGGATTCGCGCCCAAAATTTTAAAATCCCGCCCAAAAGAATATCGTGGACGGGAGGCTCCCGCCCAAAAAATTTCACCATTTTCTGAAAATATTTTGCATTTTGAAACTACGATCAACTCCTGCGAACGTCTTGCAGATTTCATGATATTTTTTCGTGCGACAGATTGACATAATTTGCGAGTTTTTACCACGAATGATCGTTGAAATTCACGATTTTTTTCCTGCGACCAATAGAAAAATTTCACGATTTTTTTCCCCGAGATCGATTGACAAGTTTCACGTTATTTTCCGCGACCGATTGGCAAATTCAGGGGTGATTCGGTTGCAAATTTTCCGAAAACTTACGGCATTCGGTTCGGAAAGTTATGAAAAATCGGCCATCAGTCTGAAAATTCGGACATTAAAAATATAATGGAAAAATATCGCGAATTTCTACAAATGGTCGCCGAAAAAATCAGTTTTGTCGCAAAGGATCGCGGAAAAAATACTTATTTCGTCAAAGGATTCCGAATAAGATTCAAAATTTCATTAAAGGATCACGAACAAAACACAAATTTCGTCAAAGGATCGCAGAAAAAACACAAATTTTGTCAAAAGATCGCAAAAAACACAAATTTCGTCAAAGGACAGCAAAATAATGCAAATTTCGTCAAAGGATCGCGAAAACGCAACTTTATTTAAAGGATAGAGGGGAAAAAAGCGAGTTTCGTCGAAGGATCGTGAAAAAAAAAACCCGAATTTTATCAAAGGATCACGGAAAAACGAGAGTTTCGTCAAAATATAGCGAAAAAATGCGAGTTTCGTCAAATGATCGCAAAAAAACCGATTTTCATCAAAGGGTCGCGAAAATACGCAAATTTCTTCAAATGATCGCGAATAAAACAGGAAATTCCCCAAAGGATTGCGAAAAAATCGCGAATAAAACGCAAATTTCACCAAAAGATTGCGAAAAAACGCGAATTTCGTCAAAGGATTGCGGAAAAAATGCAAAATTAGAAGTGCCTCTGAAAAACGTGCAGGGCTATTCCACAGATTTTGAAACCAGGGTGCAAAAATTTTTTTTTTCAAATTAAGGTAGTGAATACTTGTTTTATACTGTAAAAAGTATGATCTTTTTTATGGTTAGCTTTATTTTTAAGTCAGATTTTTTTTCTAATAATATACAGTGCATTTTAAATACTCTGCAAGTATTTTGAAATCTCACCTTTTAAGGTATGACAAACTTTTGATGCAATTAGCACATCTATTTGTAGTTTAAAAGTTCCATTTTGCCATTATTATTGATTATTAACTTATTTTTAATCAAAATGCACCTCATCAAAACTACAAAGTATGTTCTAAATATTTTTTTTACATATAAAATACCCAGTATCAAGATTAGTGGTCACATACATGACCATGACATGAAAAAGTTTTTTTACAGCTTATATTTTTTACTTCACAAAATCCATATTTTATTTGCAAAAGTAATCCATTGCAATCTATCTGAAACCATAAAAAAAATTTACTAATTTGCAATTAGTAGTAGAATAGATAACGATCACGTATGTGACAAAACCAGCGATCAGGTTTGTGATGTTAATTTAATGTTTGTTAATTTTCTCACTAGAGGCCATTTTTCTATGAAATACATAGTAACCAGTAATTTCATGTGTCCTTACTATATTTTATTAGTAAAATTAATTCACTTCAATGAATCATTAGCAGTACAATTGATAATAGTCATATGTGACAAAACCAGGGGTCAGGTTTGTGACATCATTAATGTGTATATTTTCTCACTAGGGGGCAGTATATTATGAAAATCAGTGACCAATACTTTCAAATGTTCTTACCATATTTTATTTGCAAGATCAGTTAGTTCACCTGAACTAGCTGAAACAATAGAAAAAGGTTTGCTTAATTGCAGTTAACAAAATTAAAAAAGGTCAGGCATGTGAGATTATTAGTGTTTATTTTCTCACTGCATGGCAGTTCTGTATGATATACATTGACCAGAACTCTAAGATTTTCTAATCAGCTGGCTGTACTAGTCCCACTCTTGTTCAAAGCACAAGTTGAGATAGTTGTAATGGTTCATTGCAGATACGATGAATTATCACTCAAATTTTAGCCCAAGACATAAAAATGCAAATAACTGCTCTTTAGTTGATAAGCATCACCATCGGTATAAGTATGCATTACCAGACATAACGTGAGAAGGTTGGTAATTAATTACCAGGATTCTTCAAATTATATTAAAGGATGACTTATTTACAAAATATTTACATTTTTAGGCACGGATATAGGAGACCCTGCCAAACATTAAGTTACATATATTACGATATTATGTGCATACTGGTTATATCATTACGCTGCACTCTTCCCTTCTCAATATCTCCCATGCTCTCATACATACATTACTCCTCACAAGGGTCAATACTTTTCCTAACTCTACGTTTCACTTCCAATGCAAGACTGCCTTTTGACCTTCCTCACTGTGTCTTCTTCATCTTCTGCCTTCCAAAAACATGGGATACTGTCCTGTATATTCAAAGACAATTTCCACTTGAAAAATCAAAATCAACACAACTGCCATTTCTCCTCACTTGCTCATTGACCAGGCATCACAGGAGATTCTTTTTTGCTTATCCTCCCTTCTTTTCATTATCTGGCACGATATTGTTATACACATTCTATATAAAACGGACCCTATTCTGGTATTTCCATTTATTTAATAGAGCCTTTCATACAATAAAGACATGAATACAGTAGTATTCATTCTAATCCTAAATATAACTAATTTTACATATTAAGAGAATGGTGTAGCACACATACAGTAAGATGATATAATTAAAAAATTGCCTCTACTAACAATTAATAATTGTGGAATTGTTGTATTTCCCCACTCAGTAATGTAAAAATAACATTAAAGCCATGTTGGTTCATACCATGTCACATACATGACTCTCTGTCACATACATGATAGCCAGAATTTGCTTAAATTTATCCATTAAAATAAAGTTTTAAGTGAATTTTTCTTAGACACATTTCTTTGTTACTTCTTTATTAATTAAAAAAAGAAAAATCACTAAATTTAGACCATATGATTCACAGAATTTTAAATAAGAAGCATTGCATGTGTGATGCAACTTCTATATTTTGTCACATACATGACCATACACAATAATTTGCTTATTAGACTTAAATATTATATGTTTGGTATTCTCTGCTATTATTATTTATTGTCACCTTCTATTTCACTTCAGTAAAATATAATTTCACCTTAATTATTATATTTATAACCTGGATTACCCTAACTATATACATATACTTGCTATGATTGTCACATACGTGACTGTGGAACAGGCCTGCATTTCATCAAAAGATCCCAGAAAAACTCTACTTCCATCAAAGGATCGCTTAGAAAAAGGCAAATTTCACCAGAGAATCGCGGAAAAACACTAATTTCACCAAAGATAGCAGAAAAAACACGATTTTCGTCATAGGATCGTGGGAAAAACGCGATTAGTTTAATAAAAAATGTTGATATTGATATGTTTTAATGTTAAGTGAAGCACACAGTGGAAGTACAAATTAAGTTCACAGTTGAAAACCCACATTCATATTCAGCACTTGACCTAGGGATACAATTACTTTCTGAAACTAATATTTTGCGCATTTACACTGGTTTCCAAAAATTAAGGAAAAACAACAAAAATGGTGATTACTCAAAATTACAAGATTACTCACATGTAGATTGTAATAAAACTGAGCCACAATATACAGCATTCAGTAAGGTAAAAAATAACATTAAAAGAAATTATCAGACGATTATAGTGTTTTAGAAATTAACACACTTATAAAACAAACAAAATAAACGTGTCACTTTGGTACAGGAAAAGTACCTTTAATATGGAGTATGATCACCCCTAGAAGCAATACAGCACATACAGCGATGTGTGATACTGTCAATTAAGCGATGGATAGGTTCGCTGGTACGTGCGAGCCATTGATGTTGTAAAGGAGTTATAAACGTGGCAAGGGTCTGAGAAGGGAGATTGAGAGCAGCAACACATCTTCCTAAGGCATGCCAAGCATGCTTGATGGGATTCAAGCACGGTTATCAAGCTGGCTATTTTGTGGACTGAATTGTTTGGTGCTGAAGATAATCTTCCACAATGCAAGCACTGCACGATCTAGCGTTGTCGTCCTGTAACAGAAAATCATTGCATATTGCACTGGCTTAAGGACGCACATAAGCATCAAGAATGTCATCTCTAT
Source organism: Maratus speciosus (assembly GCA_963932465.1). Classification (NCBI taxonomy): domain Eukaryota; kingdom Metazoa; phylum Arthropoda; class Arachnida; order Araneae; family Salticidae; genus Maratus; species Maratus speciosus. Next base: position 477,527,801 of record OZ010796.1, read on the forward strand.
AGATGTGAGCATTCACAATTCCACATGGAAAGACATGTAGGTCTTTATGTCCATTCAAAGAGATACCATCCCAAACACAAAAACTGCCTCCTCTGTATGAATCTCTTTCGAGAATGTTTGATGGATGGTAGCATGTTCCCTGTTCTCTCTAAATCAAACAACGCCTTCTACTACTTTGCAGGCTAAACCGGGACTCATCCATGAATAGAACATACATTCATTGATCAGCTGTCCAGTGGACTGTTGACATACCAAACTTAAACGCTTCCTCCGGTGACATGAGATGAGCGACACATAAATGGCTGGTCGCCTCGCATAAAGACCACCTTCATGAAGCCTTCTATGCATAGTAGATATTGATACCAACCTTCCAGTGGCTGCAGCAAGGGAAGTTCTAAGATGAGAGGGGGTTGCTGTTACATTCCTCCGGACACATAACTGCAAATATCGGCCATTGATGCCTGTCATAGCTCTTACGCGTCCTTGGCTGAACCTTCTAGAGGCCGAACCAGTTGTTTGAAATTGTTGCCAAAGCCTATGAACAACAGAAGGACTCACATTCAGTCATCTGGTCACCTCTGTCTAACTTTGACCTGCCTGCAATCTTCCAACTTCCAATAGCTCTATATCGCAGTTCTGCGGGCAAATGATACCTCTAGGTCATACTAAGGAATTGGCTATCCCAGTTTTCTTACCTATAATCACATTGACATCTGCAGCCATACTCTCTAGCATGCATTTTTATGCTCCTCACAGATGACACAATCTGATTACAGCGCCACTAATTTGCATTTTGTAATTTAATTCAGCATCTTTAAGTTAACAACATATGCAAATTTCATGTGGATTGGTTTCTTTTTGAATGAGTTATCGCTCTTTTTATGCTTTTTCCTTAATTTTTGGAAACCAGTGTATTTTGATTACATTTAAGATTCCTTAAAAATTCTAAAGCTCATTAAAACGTCTATTAGGAAAATTTTGAATAGATTAGCTTTAAATTTAATAGATTATGTTAACTTATTACAGATACTTTTTGTACTTATTGATACAGCATAAAATTTTTAACATGCTTCATAAATTACTGTCTTATATAAAAATGAATAGATAAAACCCATTGATGGTATGAAAGTTAAGGGGAAAAAAGTGTTAGTTAATTTCAAATTAAATTTTCATTATTACATAACAAAAATAAATTGTCAAATTAAAAGTTTTACTGTGTAAATATAAAAATATTTCTCATATTATTATTCGGCAGATAGGCCGAATGGGCCGATTATTCGGCCATAGCCGAATAATCGTTGCATCTCTATCATAATAGTGCTTATTTGTCAGTAAGTTAAAAAATATTCAAATGCAAAATCTTAGCAAAGTCATTGAGCTATTATTTTCAGAGGTTGGAAATATACAGAGTATTCCTAAAATTTTAGAACAAACTTTGAAGGGGTATTAGGTAGACTAATTTTGAGGGGGTTTTATGGAAATAGGTCTGTGAATTTTTCATTTTTTTTCTTGCAGTTGATTGACAAATTTTTTGATTTTTTTTTTTTTTGCCCATGACCAATCAACGAATTGCACATTCTCCTCCACCTCGCTCAATCAACAAATTTCACTATTTTTTTTTCCCTTGGTCAATTGACAAATTTTTTTCGTATAGACAATTGATGTATTTCACGAGAAAATTAACTGAAAGGGTGTGTAAAAAAAAAAACAGTATGGGCGGCCGGGTTTATAAAGCCGCCAAAAAGATCTGCTAGCACAGCGCTCTACCGAATTGGCCTAGAGTCAACACTAACATGAGTTAAACTTTTGATATGTTTGCCATTACTGAGCACTTTACTAAGGTTAATATGGATAAATTGTTTCAATGTCAGTGTGTTGAAACTAAATTTGGTTGTTTTAATAGTGGCATCTTACATCACATAGGAGCTGAATTTTGAGATGTAGGCAGAAAGAACATGCAAGGGCACTATAGGGGAGAGTTGGGAGGAGTGGGACAGATTTCACAATTTATTTTTTAATTCACTACTTATGTTTTACCAAGAGTACAGCTTATAAAAATCTAATAGTATGTTACTTAAGCTATGTTTAAAAAATACAAACGCTGTGAAATACAAACAACTGGCTTTTATTTGCACGGTTTAAAATGTGAACATTTTTGTCCCACACCTCCCTCATATGAGGGAGGTATGGGACGCACATGAGGGAGGAATAGGACACTGTTTGATAAAAATTAAATTAACACATATTGTATTTTGATAAGTCAACACTGAAAGCAAAGTAGGACTGGACTCGGCTGGTACCACAAATTATTTGTGGTTGAGGCAATTTCATTATGATATCCCTTTTCTCTACTTCACAGAAGTCATTTTCTTGTGGGAAGTGAAATCTTTCTTTTTCATCATTTTTGAATATGATAAACTCCTTATCACTGTCTATATCCTCAACTCTGCCGATATAATAAACAACTGTCTTCTTTGTCAAAATTTTAACAATTACAAAGTCATTTATCCTAATTTTGGATCATCAGTTAACTAATCAAATTCTTCAGCAATTTCATTATCATTGTGAGTAATCAAATCAAAAGTCTTCATCTGTAGAGCCATGCAACAAAAATTTCCCATCAATGGAATCATCAGATAATTCATTCGCTTTTTTCTGTTTCTTCCTTTTCACCTTAAGAGTTTTCTTTTTACACAATCTCTTCTGCTTTTTATCAGCGGCTATTTTTTCAATTTCTTCTTTTTCTGGTGTGTCAGTGATGATTTTTTATCTTTCCTTTTTTCTGTCTTTCTTTATAGTTTTTGTGGAAATGCTTTGGGATAAGGGTGCATATCGGAAGGACTCAAAGGTGTTTGAGACCATGTCCCATTCCTCCCTCATTGATGCTGTCCCATTCCTCCCTCTGCTGAATATTTTTAAAAAAGGCTTATCATATATATCATGCTACATGTATGCTTTATTTGGCTGCTAATTTACAAACACTATATCTTTAAGTTTATTATACAATTATAATATTTTTATTTTAAATATAATATAATTGAAAAAAATTATTGAAAGTATAAGAATTTGTACTTACTTCTGAGGTATGAAAATAAAATTTTCCCTTTTAAATACAAACAATAATACAGCTGGTGTAACAATTAGAATCAAACATGAGGCTATAGATGCTTTATCTAGTGGACAAACTAGAACTTAATTCTAACAGTTATTTTGGACATAAATGCTGCTGTCCCACTCCTCCCACTGTCCCATTCCTCCCAACTCTCCCCTAAGTACTACTGAGTTTGAAATGCACCAAAATCTTATGCCAAATACAAAAAGTCATGGTTTTGAATTGCTGGAGCACAAACTATCTTTTGACTTTTAGTGTTAAGAAATATCCTGTTGTGTTAGTATTTCCTGAATAGTTGTCATATTTCAACCCTTCATACTTTAGTTCTATTTGTGTTACTGTTATGCTTTTCCTATTCACCTTTATTTACATTTATTATATCTTTTATTTATTCAATATAATCTCTTTATAAATATATATTGCCACATTGCTCAAAGTATTTCTTCTAGATTATATACAATGTTACTTTTTTTTAACTAAACTTGTAATATTTCAAGAAAACCTTTATTTTCACCATTTAGTGTTTCTTTTGTCATTACTATACAAAATCGCATTAATGAGATTTGTTACCAGGGGTAGATCCAGGCAAAATCTGGGGCCTATTTAGGGTGCTTTCACAAAAATTTATTTAATAAAATAGGCCCCTTCACAAAAATAAATTTAATAAAATAGGCCTCTTCACAAAAATAAATTTAATAAAATGGGCTTCTTCACAAAAATAAATTTAATAAAATGGGCTCCTTCATAAAAATGAACTTAATAAAACAGGCCCCTTCACAAAATTCCTTTAAATAAAATGGGCCCCCTTCATAACATTCTTTTTCATAAAAACGGTTTTAAAATGTGTAATTTGTAAATAAAACCAGGTCACGAAAAACAAAAACGTTAGCAAGGGGATTTAAAGAAGTTTTTGTTAAAAAATTCTTGGTTCGAATTTGAGTAACAGGATTTCTACTTCCATTACAAAATGTTATTTTTCACAAAAATATAATAAAATTCACAAAAATAACTTTTACTTTTCACAAAATGGGCCCAAGAATAACAACCTGTATCGACCCCTGGTTACTGGATTCAGTAAATCTCATCTATAACATGATGCTTATGCAAATTAACTTTTGTGCCACTTTTTGAATTATTATTATTATTAGGGAATAATAGAACAAATAACTTTATTCAAAATATTTTTTAAAATTTGTTTGCTTATGTGTTACATATGTTTGATAAATGAAAAGTTTTAAGTTATAAATCTTGAATAATTTTGTGTCCTCCCAAAACCTGGTGGGAGGAGAGTGGGGGGGGGGGGGTTAGGTAATTGATACTGTGCCTACCAGTACCAGTGCTTAATTTGTACCAGAGCTCATCTCCAGTATTATTTTTAATTTAGTGAATATTTAAATATTACCCAGAACTCACCAGAGCTCATAAATATTATTTAACAAATCCCACAGGAATGAAATTCAATAAAAAGAAAGTTGCTTTATGTTCCTCTAAAAGAAATGTTAGAACAGATAAGCATTTATGAATGAAATCAAAGTTCTTAATGCAAAACTTTGACCTATTGCAAAAAACAACTAAGATTGCATAAGGACATAACCAAATGTATGGAACTATGCAAAATGTTTCATATAAATGAAAGAACAGTTTTATAATAGAGCAATACAAGCAAATTTTAATTTTTTAAAGCCTAATGGGAAATTTAATATTTATCGCTTGTTACATAAAAAAAACCTTTCTTTCAATACTATTTTTAATCAGACCTACAAGGAACATAAATATTTAAGTCGTATATGCTCCAATAATTCAGATATCGTTTTTTGAATAAAATGCACTTAAAAGTTAATAATTTAAGTAATTTTTTAAGTGTGTTACTAATTCTTATTAAATGATAAAAGAAATGCAAGTACTAAATTTTTTTAATTAGTATGTATGTTTTGCATCACTATTTAATTTAGATTTTCTTTCATCTGAAACTTAAAATTTATGCTGTCTAGTATATTTTTAAAATTTTGTGATTATTTTAAAATGTAATAGCAACAACATTACATAATATAGCTATTAAATTGTAACAATACAGTACCTAAGATACTACATAGTCAATATTTTTGAAATTCATTTTCCTTTACACATATTTCCTTCCTCTAAATCTAAAAACGGAACAGATGTCATAAGTTCCCCCCGGCCGCCATCTTGGAATTCTTCTTGGTGTGAAAACCCCTTTTCCGCCAAGTACTAAATGTCGCCAAGCACCGGTTTATATGCAACGAAAATAAAATGTAAATAATAAACAAAATTCGCTAAACTGGCAATCAGTAATCCTTGTATGAGTGCTTCCCGCACATTTACCGAAAAAAAACATCGACGAATTCAGCATTCCTCGCGATATAGCATTCTCAAAATTCAGCAGTTCTCGTCTTGTAACAATCTCAAAATGTAAAAAACTCTTAAAGCAGAAAAATAAACCTAAAATACGAAACTCGCTAAAGTGGATATCAGCAATAGTTGTATGAGCGCTTCGCACTCATTTACCGAAAAAAAAAAAAATCGCCGAATTCAGCATTTTTCACGGTATAGCATTCTCAAAATTCAGCAGTTCTCATTTTGTAGCAATCTCAAAATGTAAAAAACTCTTAAAGCAACAAAATATACATAAAATTATCAACATACCTTAACAGACATCTGCTTTCTTGAAACCTACAGCACAAAATATTTCATAACACTGCCGTCATTTTCCAAAATAGGCTTAATGCGCATTGACACGCTATAAACAAACCTCCCTTTTTTATCAAAATTTCCTCATATTTCTTAATTACTTCAGCAAGAGCATTTAAACGGACTACAGAAACTATAGTTAATGAAATACATCCAATAAATTTAACATAAAAATAAAAAGACAACCATAGAACACGATATCAAAATCAAAATACATCCACAAAATCTAAGCTTCTCAGGGGTTGCCAGAACATGACACGTCACAACACATACGTCACACGGTTTTTCCATATCGAGTTTGTCATATCCGTAAACACTGCCAACACGGCAACAAAAAATCGCCAAACAATTCAAAACAACAACAGCTGAGGGAACATACGGCATCTATGCCGCCTTTTTTGGTTAATTGTGAGCTTTATAACGTCTACACTTGTTTCTTTCCACCATTTTAGAGACCACCATATTTCCTTTCTATCAGTGATTTTTCTTAAGATATTGAGATTTCTTATTTTTTATTTTCTTTCATCTGAAAGTTGAAATTTGTTTTCTAGAACATTTAAAATGTTGACATTATTTTAAAATGTAGCAATATACATTAATATCTACTAAAATATAACTAGACAATAAGTGATAAGGAACTTTTGCTAAGATTTTTTTCCTTTTTTTTTTGGGGGGGGGGGGGGGCAAATTATATTTTTGACTGAACATAGCCAAATATTTTTTCAGAATAAAATAATGCTTTAATAAATTAAATTTGTGCATAAATAATTTTTTGAAAAGAAAATAATAGACTTTAATTGTGAAATATACAAGAGTTGCACATATAGTGTGTACTATATTTTGTTTTTAGACCAAAATGAGTTTATTATTCGGCGGCCGAATAAGCCGACTATAATTGGTATTTGGTTATTCGGCCAAACCATTATTCGTTGCGTCACTAGGGTCAGGTGGGGGAAAGTGGTGGTAATCTAAAAAAATGCACTTTTTTCACAATAAATGTACATATTTTTACTTTTTTTTCAATTAATACATAATTGGAGTTTGTGACAAATATTTCTATTAAGATTTGTAAATCTGTCAACAAGTTTACTGTTGTTTATCTTCTTGTTTACATATATGTGCAGTTTCTTCTTAACACATGGCATTGATAAATTTTGTTCTTGATCCTTTCTCACTTGAAAAAATTAGTATATATTTTGATACATTTCAGTAGAAGAACTTCTTAAAAACAGATTCATGCATCAAGGTAAGAATTATTTTATTATTTCAATTTTTTATGATTTTTTTTCTGAGGTGGGGGAAAGTGGTGGTATAGTTAGGGTTAGCTCAATGTTGTATGATTATTCAATTTTAGACTGTAGATGTGATTAATTTTTAAAAATGGGTTGTAATAAAAGTATTAATCTAAAAAAAATAGGCTTTATTTATAAATTTTAATCTTAATATGATAATACAATTAAATTAAAAGTTATTTTTTACATAGGGTCAGGTGGGGGAAAGTGGGTCCATGGGGTAAAGTGGGGGTATATTGAAAAAAACCTATTTTCTCTTTTAAATTAAGATATTTTGTTAATTCTTTTTTAGAGACATATATTGAGATTATGTCAACTATTCTTATTTTAGTTTTAGAAACTGGAAACAAATTTAATGTTTACAAACTATCTTGTTTATGCTCATTGCATACCGTCAAAAAGTCGATCAGCTAAAATAATCGCCCAAGTGATAAAAATTAATACATTATATCACATAAAGCATTTGAATAAGTCACCATTGGGGAACTATTAGACTTTTCTTACTATTTGGTGGTGAAGATTATATAGAGTTCAGCAATATATGCTACATACTAAGTGAACCTAATTTTGATAGCCATGGACATTATTTCTTTAATTAAATAATATCTGAAAAATATTTTTTTTGTGTGCATTTGTACCTTTAAAAATAATTAAGATACATTTATTTCAGTGTATTTTTATTTAAAAAACAATATTTACACATTTTTATTTAAATATACACTAATTTTGGAACTACCCCCACTTTCCCCCACCATGGGGTAAAGTGGTGGTATCAAAATATGCTCTTTTAAATGTATCACTGTCAGAAAACAATCAAATAAAATTGAGTGGTTATGCTTCATGTTTAATCTATATGAATCTATATGTATAGAAAATGCATCAAAAGTTTCATTAAAATAAATTTAATAGTTTGATTTTAGGGCCTTTTCTAAAAAAAGCTTGATTTTACCACCACTTTCCCCCACCTGACCCTACTACATGACGCTAAATTTTTCCTTCAAAATTTATCTTGGTTTTATAATATCTGTTTTAGAATATAAGAAAATATTTTATGCAGATTCTATTCATTTCCTTTGATTCACAGAAGCTGCAACATTAAAATTTTGGAACAGATGTAGGGGAAGACGGGGTACAATGAAACAAAATTTACTAATTATTTTTTCCTATCCACAATTTTGCATGCACAAAAATATAATTAATGCATATTTTTAACCTTGTATTTTCCCCATCTAAATAAATTTTTATTAGGTTCTAAACAATATCTTTATGCTTGAAAAATAACAAAAAATAAATGCCTTACAGTGTTTCATTGTACCCCGTATGCCGGGGTACAATGAAACACATACTGGGGTATAATGAAACACTCTAAATGATGGAAGCAATTTTCACCCAGTATAGTTTATTTTATGAAAAATGAGATAAATACAGAAACAAAACTTGATTAATAAGAAACTTGTTAAAAATATTATAGTCTAAGATGAAAAATAAGAAAATTCTATTAGTTTAAGAAATACCTTTCATTTTATATTAAATTGGCTCAAGTCAGTTTCAAAAATTAGCATTTCTGCTTATATTTCAGTTGCTCCTGAAGGAATATGGGATGGTAGTTTCAACACAATGAGTTTTTTTTTTTTAAATGTAAGTTTCTAAAAAAAAAAAAAAAAAAAAAAAGAAAAAAAAATTAAAACTTGGTTGCAGTTTTTTTATATCAAGTACTTCACATTTGACTTCATTTATGTATGATTTCTCCAACGGTATATATTTCCTTATGTTTTCATTTATACGGATACTGCTTGTACCATACATGTGTGGGGATATCTCATTCTTAGTACCTCGATGACCAGCTGGGACTGGAAAAAAAATCTGGATCATCATCAGAGTCTGTAGCAGGCAGAGTTTGTTTTCAAAACAATCCCTTCTTAGCTTTTTTTCTCTTTCTATTTTTTAATTGCTTAACAAGAGCATTTTTTACTGACCTGGTTAGAACAAAACTCTTTTTTTTTCTGTTTTCCTACTCTTACTTCTAATATATTCTATTTACTATTTTTATTACTGTAATAAAGCATGTTTCATTGTACCCCGTCTGCAAGTGTTTCATTGTACCCCGCACTGAGGTTACTAAATAAAAATTTATTTTCAAACTTCTAATATTTATTTTTTTTTAGTTTGGTTTTGGAGGTATGAAGACAACAACCCAAAGATAACAATGTATAGAAAAAATAATTATTACATATAAAAACAAGGAAAAAGAAACAAAATTACTTTTAGTAAAGAAAGTTACTTTCAATGGTGCAAAAGCAATAATCTTCTATTGCTACTGTTGTAGAAGTGTGAATGTATCCAAATCACATCAGTAATTGGAACATATAGTTCTATAACATATATATAAACTGCAACTCTGTATGACAAATTTGATTGATTTTACAAGTAATGTTTCATTGTACCCCGTCTATTATAATCCCACATCCGCCATCCTGGATTTTTTTCTTAGCGTGAATTAAAAATTGTTTTTTAATTAATAGCTATAATTATTATACTCCACTTTTTTTCATTATATTAATCTATCAACAATATTTAACCATTGGCGACATTTACCACTTGGCCAAAAAGGACTTTTTATGAAAGAAAAAAATCTAAGATGGCAGATCTGGGATTATAATACATCTAAGCTAAAATTTTTATTAATTTGAAAAGTTTTAAGAAAGACTATTATCTTCTTAAATACTATAATTCAAAGCATAAATATTTTTTTAGTGTAAAGTTAGCTTGTGAAAATTTTTGTTCCTCAAAATGCAAGTTTTTGTGCTAAATATGATTTAAAATTATTTTAAAATTTAACTTTTCAAAACTTTTAAACCATGAAACATAGGAGTATTCGGTTAGCGTTACTATTCGATAAGACGAATATTCGGTATTCGACCAAATAGTTACTATTTGGCAGGTCGAATATTTGATATTCGATTTTCCGGTGTGCGGAATTTTCAATATAGCCGAAATCAATAATCGGTGCATCCCTAATTAAAATCCCGTAAAAATACAGAAAAAGCACTTTACCATAAATAAATAAATAAATAACTCTAGTACTCACCTTTAAATCTTTAAAGATAATTTCAAATACACAAACTGGCGAAATTTCAATCCGATTTTCAAAATACCACAATAATCAATTTTGCAGTCACAAATTTCTTGTGAATTCATTCAAGTGAATTTACAACAAAGTCAAAATCCAAACTAGAAAGTTCTCAAATTATAAAGGAAAGATCTGTGAAAAAGGACTTTTAACAAACACCGTTAGCTACAACAGCCAAGAACAAACAGGCGACTAGACTCTGTCCGTCCACATAACGCAAGTCTTCTCTAATTGGCTCGTAAGACGGACCATTTCTTTCAAAAAATTTAAGAGTGTGTTCAAGAAGCACGCGCGCGAGCTCAGGAGACAGGAACATGGAGTGGGTCCATAACAGATCATGGATTTGATTAATTAAGGTGCTAATTATAAAGACATTTTGTTGCAAATGGAACGTGTGCTGGATGGCCGAATGGATAAGGCAGTGAACTCGAGACTAGGGATTGTGGGTTCGAATCCTTCCAATCCCACATTGTGTCACAATTTTTTTTTGTTTTGTTTATTGGTTGTTTTATATTTTTCATAATGAATAAGATATTTTTGATGAAGATATATTTTTTATTTTTGTTATACAGAGGCACGTGTATTTTTATTATAATAATAAAATACTTATTTAAATGTGAGAAAATGAGGTATTTCGAGATGAAAGTTTTAGATCTGAACGCCTTTTAAATATTCAAAGTTTTGTTTCTAAGTGATTATATATGTAGTATGTATATGTATAATGATATAAACATTAAGCAAATCCAAATGAAAAAATAATATATATTGTGCGAAAATATCCTTTTGCACGTAGAATAATTCCTTGGGTTTTTTTTTTTTTTTTTTTGAGTACTTTACGAGTGAATTTTTATCGAGACTAGGCTAGAAATCATATTTTACTTTGAACATTATAAAAATAAAATGTAATAGTTGTAAATTATTTTAACTAAAAATATCTGTACATATATTTTTTAAAGAGATAAAATATTTAGGTCTGCTGTCTAGTTTGTAATGAATAAAGTATGATTAGAATGTTTATAAATTTTTTACTGAAAGTATAAGTAAGTATTTTGCTTATACTAACAGAATTTTTAATGCCATTTATTTCTCATGTTTTATGATGTATTTTGGTCTGTTATCCACACGGTATTAAAATACGCAATCATAAAATAAGAAATATATATATTAAAACCTACTCTGAAAAACTGTCTAACTAACAGTGCAAATTCCATTGAAATCCACCCAGTATAGTAGATTACAAACAAATCTCATATGTTGATATCACAATCTTGGTTTACTAACAGCATTCTATTTATCACAGAAGATATAAATCATTTTTAAATAAATAAAAAGAAAATTGTTAAAAAGTTAAAATTTTTAGATTACCAGTTGAATTCTTAAATTGTATCAATCAACCTACCAAACAAAGCACAACCAATAATACCCTGTTCACACTGCGTTATACTATGTTCACACTACGATACTTAAGATATCTTAGGCCGCCGAACTCTCTTAATTTTGAGGTGGTACCCTCCCGGAATTGGAAACCTGTTCACATGGAAAAACTCACTTAAGATAACTCAGTGAAGTCACTGTGTTATTTGCGCATGCGCTTAAGATAAAACCGCTCGCAACACCCAATCAGTTAATGCGAAGCTTTACAGCCAGCGAGAGTGAATGGTCGTGACTGTCTCTAGCCCGAAGAAAGTTGAAACTCTCTCAGAGAGTTTGTGGAACTCCCTCAGAGAGTTCCGATAACGCAGTGTGAACAGGGTATTATCGGAACTATCTTAAACCTCCGAACTCTCTGAGGGAGTTCCACAAACTCTCTAAGAGAGTTTCAACTTTCTTCGGGCTAGAGACTGTCACGACCATTCACTCTCGCTGGCTGTAAAGCTTCGGATTAACTGATTGGGTGTTGCGGGCGGTTTTATGTTAAGCGCATGCGCAAACAACACAGTGACGTTCACTGAGTTATCTTAAGTGAGTTTTTCCATGTGAACAGGTTTCCAATTCCGGGAGGGTACCACTTCAAAATTAAGAGAGTTCGGCGGCCTAATACCCTGTTCGCACTGCGTTATCGGAACTCTCTTAAACCTCCGAACTCTCTGAGGGAGTTCCACAAACTCTCTGAGAGAGTTTCAACTTTCTTCGGGCTAGAGACAGTCACAACCATTCACTCTCGCTGGCTGTAATACCCTGTTCACACTGCGTTATCGGAACTCTCTTAAACCTCCGAACTCTCTGAGGGAGTTCCACAAACTCTCTGAGAGAGTTTCAACTTTCTTCGGGCTAGAGACAGTCACGACCATTCACTCTCGCTGGCTGTAAAGTTTCGCATTAACTGATTGGGTGTTGCGGGCGGTTTTATCTTAAGCGCATGCGCAAACAACACAGTGACGTTCACTGAGTTATCTTAAGTGAGTTTTCCCATGTGAACAGGCTTCCAATTCCGGGAGGGTACCACCTCAAAATTAAGAGAGTTCGGCGGCCTAAGATATCTTAAGTATTCGTAGTGTGAACATAGTATAATACCCTGTTCACACTGCGTTATCGGAACTCTCTTAAACCTCCGAACTCTCTGAGGGAGTTCCACAAACTCTCTGAGAGAGTTTCAACTTTCTTCGGGCTAGAGACAGTCACAACCATTCACTCTCGCTGGCTGTAAAGGTGCGTTTTCACTGGTCGTCCTAACGACCTAAAAAACCCTAGCGATCCAAAACCTTAACCTAAGAGCGTTTTCACTGGTTACAGCTAAACCCTTATGCCAACCAATCAAAGGCAAGTTTTTACTGCTCAAGCGCCTACTTTACGGCTTCTATATCGAACCTAAGCTTCGATAATCAATTCAATCGATCATCTGTCAATTATAAACAAATAATTGTTGGCTGCACTTGTCATGTTTAATAGTAAATATTTCGTATAAAAAAAACGAAAGTTTTGATTGTTTTTCCCCGCTAAAGGTTTATCACCTGTGGCTAAAAAAAAAATGTCTTAAAATTCATTTATTACTTTATAAATAAACTGCTAAAAATATTAATATTTATTGTCAACAGAAGCACACAAGTGTACATCACTTTTGAAAAAAACAATTATAAAATCCCATCTTGACATACTTAAAGCAAATTCAATAAAAGAGAGTAAAAAGAAAAAACAAATTCATAGGTTTAATGAAAATACAGCCTATACTTATTTTGGTACTTTTCGGTTAGCCGGGCGCCAGCGTTATATATACATATAAATATACATACATATATGTATATATACACAACTATATATATACATATATTGTATGTATACACACATATATGTATATATATAATTATATATATACATTCATGTATATATAAAACTGGCACCCGGTTAACCGAAAAGTACCCTTATTTTTGAAAATACAAAGTGAAGGGGGGGGGGGGGGGGCTCCTAAATATTTTGTGAATATGAAGGAAAATAAAAATAAAAGGTACTCATTATAGCGGCCCTCACAATAACACCAAGGTTGTAGTTAAGAGTTTGCCAAGCTTATATTTACATTTAAAATTTAAATATCATAAAACATAAATAAGATTTTACAATTGTAAACAGGGTTGTAGTGGAGGGTATACGCTGCATACCTTCTGGATTTTTGTTAAGGGATACCATATACCCTTTGTTTCTCAAAAATACTATAGCCTATACTCTCTGCCTTGAACGTATACTCCCTGGTTTGTTTACAACTACATCACTGGTTGTATATATGAGATAACTTAGCAATTATCTTGGTTGCCGCTATAGAGTAAAATATTAAAAATTTTGATTTTTCTTTTTTTATCTTTAAAATAGTACTCAGGACCAAAGCTACCCAAAGACAGACTTTTAAAAGGATGTCTGTCAAGGGTTTAAAAGGATCTGTCAAAAGGATTGTCTGTTTAAAAGGATTGTGTCAAACTGAATGTTCACTAAACCTTTTTACAGAAATAAAGGCCCTGCTTTTATGTACAAGTTAATCTTTCAGTTGGCACACTAATTTTTAATAAAAGTAGTCACATGTCGTACTTTTTATGCACAGAATAGTTACTCATTATCTAAAAATAATATATTTCCTCTTCGATGAAGAGGATATCCAATCTAAAGAAATCTTTTAACCTTTGCCTACAGTATTAAATAGCTTTTGATATTATATCCATTATAGGAAAATTAAAAAAATATATTTATTGAACTTGTGCTTGGTCTTAAGGTGTCCCATCTGGTGGGACACATTGGGACAGTTAAAAATAGCTGTGAAAAGTTCAATAATTGAATTACAATATACATGGAATTGTTTATTCAGGAAAAGAAATTTATTTAAACTGACAAAGATAACTAATGTAAATTTTCTAAATTTTAGGGATGCAAGGAATATGCGGCCTTTGTATTTCTTTACAGTTTTTTTTTTTTTTTTGCTCCCAATTTGAAGGAATGTTCTTTTTATTTGCTGATGAAGCATATTCATAAGCAAGGGTACGCGAATCATTGATTTGTTGCCCATAGTGATATTTCGAAGCTTGTAAAATGTAGTCTACCAACTTTCTTTCTTCATCATCGGTGAATATTTTTCGACTTTGTATCTTTGATATATACTAGAAGTTAAAATTTGGCTGTTCACATTTTAAAAAAGTACTAACATGATAATTCAGAGTGGTCTTACTAACATTGTAAATTGTAGCAGCTTTCCTAAAAGACATTTCACTTGATAAAATTTTTGCAGCAGCTTTCTGAATATTGTCAGCATGAATTGCTGCTTTTTTTATTTTACTTTATTTTTTAAATTCTAAATTTTTATCCTTGCCATTGTTAAGCACAATGAGTTCCTAAAAGAAGAAATAATAACTATTAATAAATACATGTTATGTAGATTAAATCGAAAATGTTTTAAACACAATATCTTTTTGGTAAAATATTTCGAATAAAAGTTCACAAGGCATATCTTGTATCCCAAGGTGCATCATATAGGAGAGACTGGGGCACAGTAGACCAATTTTGCAATTTACATTTTTTTTTTTTTTTACATGCTCCAGACTTTATTCAGAACATAGTTTCAAATACATTTTTCAAAAAACAATTATTTGTATATGTTCATAAAGTGGACCAGTGTGCCCCGGAAGCAGGATACACTGGTCCACTATTAAGTATCATTTGAAATACAAAATAAATTTATTTTTTATTAATCTAATCCCTCTTTATTTTCCCTTTTCTCACAAAATAACATAATTAAGAAAAATTATAAAAAAAATATTGTAAGAAAAATTATATATCATTAAGAAAAATTATAAAAAAATTATTAAGTCATCACACATTAAAATTTGCAAATGAAACTCCAAAATACTTATGAGCCTGAAATGTTCCTGAAATACTTTTGGGTCTGAGGGCGATTTTACGATAACACTCATATAAACAACAGATTAACCATAAAGTTTTGATTCCAAATTTGGTTTATGTTACATCTAAAATGAGTAATAAAATTTCAGAACCTGCCAGAAATTCTTTTTGTAATAACAGGCTACAGTCAATAGCATACTTTTATATTTTTTAAAAGCAGTAAATACAAATCAAAATATTTCTTACTATATTAAATAAATTGACATTTTTCTTTGTTTATTTTATTTTGCAGTTAAAACTTTAATTACTTTAAAACAATATTTTTTTGTAGAGAATAAACGATTATTAAATATTTTGAAAATTCTGCATTACAGTAGAGATGGGAAATAGAGATAATTTTGGCTAACAGGTTCCATTGTTTCACACTTGCACAGGTAACAAGTTCCAACAACCTGTTATTTTTTAAACATATAACTAATCGCTGCATATGATGTCAATGGATGTTTTAATTAGAAGATATTTAAACAAAATGTTTGAAATAATTTTGGGACTAAGTATTTATAGTTGCTGTTTTCTATTGAAATGAATCCACACCATTAAATCCGTTTGTGGTTATAAACTTAATTTTTTGTGAGACAAAAGTATACCTAAGTTATGATGCTTTGGGTTTCATCCATTGTCAGTTTTTTTCTGGCACTAAAAACACATTTTTCCCATTTAGTGTGACTGAAACGTTGAAAATTCACAAAATTCAAAGTATCATAACTCAGTAAGTTTTGATCATAGAAGAATTTTTTGCTGTTTTACTAAGAACATGGAGAAACTTTTTCAAAATAAAACTTATGGGACCCAGATATTGTATAAAATTTATAATTTCTTAACTATTTAAAAATTAATTATTTTAACATTAATCGATTTTTATATGATGCAGAACAAAATTTAAAAGATTTTTGTAATTGGAACCACACTTCTAAAACTAACAGTTATTAACTGTTGGTAAACAATAACAGATATCCTGTATAAAAATAAACACACAGTTTTAAACGTTTGTTAAAAAGAAAAATTTTATACCCCGACTTCATTGCAGCCATATCTATCAATGCATATTTAACGTGAATGCCACAAGAACACATAAATATTATTTATACACTTTTAATCAAATACAATTCATTTAAACAAATTTCTTATGCAAAAATATCATTAACTGTAGCAGCTAAAGCAACTAGCAAATTAGAAGAGAGAAAAGAATCTAATACATGCATACATATACAGAAATTAATTTTTGAAAATCAAATATTATTTACAAATGAATAACCAACTAGCTAAGAAATTTAAGTATACTTGTTTGAAACCATTAGACAAAAACCAAAATAGTTATGCTACTGTACCATCTAGATATTTATTACAGAATGCTAATTATGAAAAAATGCTTATTGGAATAAGTTTATTGTATGGTATTTTAATAACAATACTGCAAAACAGTTCTTTTGTTTACATTAAATTTTCATCAAGTTTTAGGATAAAGTAGTAATATAGATTCCCAAAAGGCAAGCCTCAACATTTTAAATCAAAATATCTTAAGCATAATTATATTTAAAAAAATAAAAGCACTCTAAACATATTAATATTTAAAAAAATGAAAGGCAAAATATAATACAAAGATTCATAAAATTACGCATGCTTCTACTTAAATTAATCCTAAATTCCATCAACTGTCAGAAGACTTTAATAAAACTACATTTAAATACAAAAACAGTTATATTAATCCTTTAAAAGTTGCAGAAATTTGTCCTACCTGCACATACTTAAAATTGTTCTGATGGACATTAAAATCTTTCTACAAAAGATTAAGTTTATTATGCACATAAAAGACCCATCTCTTATTATAAAAATGTTTCTGTCATAATTTTAATTTTTGAAAGATTATCTTATCATTAATTTTTTAAACGTTATTTGCAACAGGCGGTTTGTTTATTTAGGTTAATAGAATGTGACAGTTCATTTAAGTATGCAATGTTGTTTCAGTGTTGTTGTTGACAGTTTATTTAGGTTTTTTTTTTCTTTTGCACGTTACATGCTTTATAAATCACTGTTTTCAATCTAATTTTTAAAAATTTCCTAAAGATACACAAAGACTTCTCATTTAAATTTTTCTTTTTTTTTCTGCATTCATAATTATTAACAAAACAATAAGATAAAAAGCAATCGAAGAGTCAAAATTTAACAAGCTTCAGTTTCAGTCAATACTCAATTTTAAATCATACCAACTGTATCATGTAACTGCTCTGATGATAATAAATATACTAATTAACATAAGGGGGAAAAAACCCACTTTGTCGTCTTAAAACAACAAACTCTTTATCTTTTAAAAACGCTTTTTTTTTCATTTTACTTTCAAAAACACTTAGGTTCATATGAATATAAACAACAAACCTTTTTTGCATCTTTTAAGTACACTTTTTTACTTTAAAAAACTCTAAAAATTTTTATTATCTAAAAACATATCTCCCCCCCCCCCTTTTTTTTTTTCATCTTATAAAATAAAATAAAATAGAAAAAATTGCCCTGATAACAAACAAGACGGGGATATACGTAAGCCTGGCCCACACTTTTTTTTTTTATTTAGCGGCAGATTTTATTTATGCCCCATGCTGAAACATATAAATGTTTATTTCACATTATATTTACAATTTTACTTATGGGTATTTAAAAATATTTTCAGCTAAATAATTTTTGTACTTACTTTTCTTATTGTGTTCTCATAGTTTGTAGTGTAGCATGTTATTTTTGAAAAATGTTATTTAATGAGCAATGTAATTAAAAAAAAACTAGTTTGTAGGGAGCACAAATATTATTTTTGATGTTACTTTAATAAACTTACTTTATTGTCTCCTCTTTTGACATAGAAGTGGCAGTCCTGCCATACTCACAGATTTTTTAAAATCTTCTGTTTTGAAATCTTCCGATGCAAAGATGAATCCACAATCTTTATAAAAGTAGCATACAGTCCAAGCTCTAAGGGCAAGAGACAAATTCCAGTTGCTTGCAGACGATCACTAATGGTAGTCACTTATTTTACAATAAAACTACACACCTGTGATTTTCTGAAAGCATTCAAATTTGAAGATCTATCTCTATCCCGGCACCAGCTGATCCGCCAGACGCTTACCTCCACTGGTATACTTCGTATTGATTGATATATACAATTTCTGGATGTAACGTCAAAAATAATATTGATGCTCCTTACAAACTAGTTTTTTTTTTATTACATTACTCGTAAAATTATATTTTCCAAAAAATAACATATTACACAACAAACAATGACAAAACTAGGGTTCACTACAGTTTCATTACTTCTAACATACTATTTTGACCACTGAATTTATATATATCATGAATTCATGATTTGTCTAAAACTTTAATTTACACTCAAACATATAGACTCAAATCAAAGAATCTTCCACAGAGAGCATTTTATTTTTTGATAATGAATTCCATTTTCAAAAATAGTAAGAATAATAAGTAAATGCTTTTTGAAAAAAAAAAATAAATGAATAAATAATTTTTTACTTTAATAGATAAATAGGTACATTTAAACTGATGATCTATGCTGTAAGATAAATCTGTAACTATACTTGTAAAAGAAATGCACTTAACAATTTAAACAAAATTTTATAAATATATATTTCAACTAGAAAATCTCCTATTATTTTGGTATGATTTAATTTAAAATGCATTGAATAGGCGTTTATAACTGCTTATCGAATTGGAATGGTAATGTGAACAAATTCTTCGAAATGGGCAGATAGAAAAGCTACACATGGTTTGAATATACACATCTGCAGGTGAAATGTATTAAAAATAAAATAAATAAGTAGATCAGCGGTGTTTTCTTTACATGACAAATTTTACAAGTAAGTATCTGAAAAGGAGTAAAGTGCAAACTGTTTTGCAATCGGATCTTTCTTCCTTAAAAGAGAACAGGAAAATACAATGGCTTGTTTATTTTATAGAAACTTTGTTCACAAGCTCGCTTAAACATGCATAATCAAGTACTTACTGTTAGCAAAACTGGATTGAAGTTTGCCTGTAACTAATTTTCCATTTAAATAACAATGGGCTACAGTAAACAATATCCTTCTTAACACTTACAATTATTTTAAGTGAGTAAAGGGAAATTTAAATCTAAATTGATCAGAAATACCCTATCAAGTAACCTAATATAATCAATGAAGCAATTCATTTTAAGAAACAAATATTCTTAAAAAATACTTTTATTCTTTGTATACTATTAACGCCCAATAAAAATAAAATGATTTTGAGAACTGGACATATCTTCATCCTTATATCTGAAACAAAATCCTTAAACAAACTATATAATTAGTATTCTAATATTAATAAAATACAATTTAATGATTACCAAAAATAGCGATCATATACAATCCATATGGATTACCCACAATTTATTAAATTAAAAGACAATAATAAAAGAGGATATTTATCCAACATGTTAATAAAATTTACCATTTTGCTTCAATCACAAAAAATAGATTATTCTTTGACGTAAAAACAGAATAATTAAAAAAATATATATCACTTAGAAAATTGACAACGCCGCCATTATTATCAAAATACTCTATTTTAATTGGCTGCGCTTGGGTAAGCCGTGCTTAGGATTGATCACGAATCAAACCTACAAAATCACGTTCTAACGACCTAAAATCTTGTGCTTAGGTAAAAAGTTAGGTAAGTTAGACCTTGGGTAGACCAGTGAAAACGCACCTAAAAGCTTCGCATTAACTGATTGGGTGTTGCGGGCGGTTTTATCTTAAGCGCATGCGCAAACAACACAGTGACGTTCACTGAGTTATCTTAAGTGAGTTTTCCCATGTGAACAGGTTTCCAATTCCGGGAGGGTACCACCTCAAAATTAAGAGAGTTCGGTAGCCTAAGATATCTTAAGTATCGTAGTGTGAACATAGTATAAAGCTTCGCATTAACTGATTGGGTGTTGCGGGCGGTTTTACCTTAAGCGCATGCGCAAACAACACAGTGACATTCACTGAGTTATCTTAAGTGAGTTTTTCCATGTGAACAGGTTTCCAATTCCGGGAGGGTACCACCTCAAAATTAAGAGAGTTCGGCGGCCTAAGATATCTTAAGTATCGTAGTGTGAACATAGTATCAGATATCTTAAGTATCGTAGTGTGAACATAGTATCACACATAAGCAGAAAACGCACAATCACGTGATCAAATCGCCCACACAATTTTTTTGAGCAGCTCGCGCGGAGTTTGTGTGCGGTTGGTTAACTAATTTTAAATGCTAAATGGGCTAAAGTAGCTAAAGAAGGTCACGTGATGTTTTTCCCGACTATTTTAGATTTTATCTAAGTGAAAATAGGCATGTATTCCTGTTACGAAAACCATGTTTTGGAAGGATGAAGAAATATAGTCTTTGGTTTTACCTTTTTTGAACCATAAAAATAATGAAATAATTGAATTATGTTAAAATTCCTTTCTTCGATAAGACCTACTCCATGACATAAACTTCTGAGCGCGCGCGCGGCGCGAAGTGCACTTCTGAACACGCTCTAAGCAATTCTAGCTCAATGAGCATGCGCTGAAAAGAATTTTTTCGGGATGCTTTCTACTGAATGAGCATGCGCTAAAAAGAATCTTTTCTAGAATTACAAGGAATTATCACGTGTAACTGTTATTTTTTCTTTGAAACATGGCTTATTAATTATAATATTATTAATTATACCGCAAGTGAAGCGAAGCTAAAAACCTCATAATCGAGCGTAGGCTTCGATAATAAATAAATCGGAGAATTAATATGGATACGTATTTTTGAAGTCATGTACATTTTTTCATAACAAGTTTCAACTGTACTACATTGCATCTTGATACAGGTAAAACAAATACTTGGCTGGAAAAATTTTCTAAAAATTCCCCACCCCTGGATATTTATATAATATATTATTGTTTCAGCAATATTGTATTCTAGTACAAGTATTGTATTATATTATTATTTTGAAATTGCTATGATAATTTATGTTTAGATATAAATGAAGTAATTTTATGTGTGCATTCTGAATAAAATCTATTAAAATCCTATTAAATGTAGTATAATAATATAAAATCATATTAAATATATGTTTGTTTATGTTAGTAGAAAAAAAATTGCTTCCTATTCTTTTTTATTTTGCACATTTGAAAATGTTGCAACTTGCAAAGTTACTTATGTAAATCTATCTTCACTTGTAATAAATCTTTTCTAAATTATCAAATTATTTTAAATGAATAGTTTACTTAAATTGAATTAAAGTTACTTCAATGTGTACCTCAGATTTAAATCAGTAGCATTGAATGAAAATATCTTTCTGGGATCTCTTAATGTACATATGAAACTAAAAGAGTATTTATTTATTTTAACAACAAAATTAAATATATTCATAATGTTATTCATAACTTTTTTTAATCAATGAAAATATTACACTCATTTCAATTTACTTCATTTTAAATTAGTAGTTATTGATAACTCTTTATTAATTTTGGAATTCCTAATGAATTTTTAATTTATGAAACTCTTCAGACAGCGGTATAAAATGGATTTATTTACTGAAAAATAAAGGTTATTTTAATATGGTTGTTATCTAAAAATGTACAGTTAATATAACTTTCCAAATCCCAAATGAATTTAATATCAAAATATTAATTTAAAATGTGTATCATACTATACTTACTATCACTGAAGATATGGGTCAACTTTTGGAAGTCAACGAATGGAGTAATGAAGGATGGAAAAAAGATAGTGTAAAGTTTTTATGACAGCTGGATACACTCGCAGGCAGGACTTAATTTTGATTTTCTGTCTGCAAGTGTAACTTGCTAGAGTGCTTTACTACTATGGTTTTCCACATCGCAACAATATATCCAGAGGTTGGTGCAAAAGCTGTGCTTGCTGTTAGCCTAGACGTCATCTACACCACTCTTGCTGCTGCCCTGGTTTTATTTATTACACAGTAAGTGTCACCAATGAACATGTAACAATAAGTTAATATTTTGATAATTAAGTTTATTTGGGATTTGAAAAGTTATTTTATTTCTACATTTTTTGAATAACTCTATTAAAAAATTTTTAATTTGTATTTCGTATATTTTTATTTTATACCTTTATCTGAAAAGTGTTACACATTAGGATGCATAAGGAATTCTAAAATTAGAGTTATTTGTAGCACCTAAATTAAAAGCGATTCTTATGTGTTTAATATTTTCATTTTTTAATAAATAAGTACATGTAAAGTAAAGTGTGAATACTACAAGAAACTATTTTTCAAATTTTATCTTTTCTAACTTGCTATATCACCAAATAATAAATTTTATATTAGCTTTTAGAAATCATCAGTTCATCTCAACATAATTATTTTTTTATACATCTTATCAGCTTTTTTAGGTGCTTTGACACATACACCTTTCTCATTGTTGTTGCAAAGCTAAGTATATTTTGGAGAAAAAAAATTACTTCATTGGCATGTTTTACTCAAGAGCACAATATCTAAATGAAATATATTTAATATTTTTTAATTAAAAATTATCCAGTTAATACTTAGATACTTCAATATTGATTGATAACACAATGCCAACTATTTTTATGATGTCCATACAAAAATGTATTATGTTCAATATTTCATGTTATTATTCTTATTAATTCTAAGAGTTATTGTTAAAAAAAAATTTAAATCACAGTAAATTTTATGAAAATGTATAAAGCATGGCAAATTCATTTAAATGTTGCTATTCTTTTTTTTTTTTTCTAAATATGCACTTTAACATAATAATTGAAAGGCAGCCGTCAATTAATATATTCATCTAAGATAATGTACTATTTATTTTACAAGTTGTTTCAATTCATTGATTAACAGTCCTCAGTGTAGCATACATTTAGTTTATTTTTACAGCCATTACCAAGTTTCATTCATTTTATCTGTAAGTGTATTGTAGTGTAAAATAATACAAATTTGTTCATGCTTGATCAGGATTCCCCCATCTGTCCTGAAAGCACTCCTTCTACAGCAATATGAACAAAATTGGCCGATGGCTAATAAAATTTCGCTTCCTATTTTTAATTTATATGTGAATAAATCATATACCTGAATTTTTTTTTCTGGGAAAATAAAATCTACAGATTAGAGGCCTGCCCGGGCCGACTCAGAGAAAAAAAAAAAAAAATTGGCTCGGCCCGAGCCCAGCCAGATAAAAAACCTAAAATTTCGGCCCGGCCCAAGTGAATTTCTACAAAACATTGATTTTTACGTCGATTTGGTTAAAAATTTGTCTCATACGAGGAACTCTTATCAGAAATATTTATCTTAACTTTTTTTTTCATGTTTATAATCTTAATTTTTATAGAAGTGCCGCAGGCTGCAATGTTTATTTTTTTTTTAAGGAATCTCTACTTCTTATATGTAAATGTTTCAGTTATCATTAATACTGTTATTCCATGTATGTTAAAAATCAGAAAAATGAAATGCAGCAAAATCTTTTAAGGTGGAATTGCAAGGGAAAAAAATGCGTTATGACAAGTTCCCTTCTTAGCAAGTGTAAATGTATTATATATTCTTTTCTTACGTATTAGTATATCAAATTTGCATGGATCAACATGTTTTTCAGTTTAAAAGAGAGTTCCGTCATATGCAGGCTCTTTTTCACACGTTTTACTAGATTTTAATTTAGCTATACTTTAATAAGTGTAGAAATATACTACTCTTTCAAAAGAATAAATTTTAATGTTTAAGTGTAGAATAATGGCGATTTAAAAATGCATGTATTTTTTGGGCCAGGTCTAATTTTACTGACCTTTGAATGGACCAGGCCATGCTGAAACAATGAGTTTGGGCTGGGTCAAAAATAGGACTGAAAATTTTAGGCTGTGAAGGCTAGGAATGAAACCAGTCCCGGCTCTGTACAGAAAAAAATAAGTCAGGCCCGGCCCGAGCCTTCAGAAAAAAGTATGGACCGGGATCAGGCTTCGGGCCGGACCGTGCAGATCTTTACTGCAGGTGAGGGTTTTTTTTTTTTATTGTATTTAATTAATAAAAATATTCAAAATCTGCATAAGCGATCACAAATTTAAAATAATGCTGCAAGAAAAAAATTGAAAATTTCTTTTTATAAGAAATTAATAATTTTTGGTAGCAATATTTTCACTATTGAATGAAATAAACAGCATTCTGTCACCACAGGATATTAGTTGAATGAATTGCTTTAACTATTAAGGTTTAGTGAACAGTTAAAAAAAAAAAAAAAATTATATATATATTTATTTCGAATAGTAAGAAGAATTTTATTCTGTATATAATTAAATTAGTTAAATATTTTTATTTTCATCATCATCACAGTAATTTAAAAAATGAAAGCTTTATAAATCATAATGATAAATTAAAAAAATATATTTATTTATTTTACATAAAATTTATATTAGAATAAAACTTTTCTAGACACAAAAAAACAAACAATAATTAATGATATTATTAGGACTGGGCGATGCAGAAATTTCTTAAATCGATTTATCATCCATCCAACATCGCGATTTAGTGCTAAATCGAGATTTAACACTGATTTTCCATTTTAGAATATGGAAGCCTATTTTTTAATTTTTAGTAACAAAATACGATCTTTATGTGCCCCCCCCTCCTGTATTATTTAGTATACTTAGCTTTTAATTTGTCAAATAATTTTGAAAAGAGGTATATTTTACACATAAAAAAGCATTTAATGTTCCAAAACACTAGTTTTTTTTTTTTTTTTTTCCATTTTAAAAATTAGTGACCTATTGTAATACATTTTATAAACTCATTCTATAAGAAATAATATAATAGAAAATGTTTTTTTTTTTTTTTTTTTGGTCTGACTTGTTATGCATGCTACAATCTAAATTTCTTAGGGAAGGGGGGGGGCTTCCCCTAGCCCACTCAAATAGCACTTCATTGCTAACAGCCTACATACACTTTATTATTATTATTATTATTATTTTTTTTTTTTTACAGACACAGATTTAAAAAGTTACTGAGGTAAAACAGAAGCATATTAAAAGACTTCAATGATGAATTTAACTATTCATTTACCATGATGAGAAAAGTAGAAAAAAAGGGGGGGTGGGGAGATATGAGAAATAAAGTGCAATTTGATATCTTTTTAACTTTTAGATTAAAATAAGATTTGTTTAACATAAATGCTGACATTTATATACCCAGTGGCAGAAAGTTTTGTAGCTGTCTGCGACAAGCTTTTAAAATTTCATAATCTGTCTGCAAATTTTGCATGTCATTTTAATGAATAAATAATAAATTAAACTAGGAATTTTTTATCATTCTATTTAAAACATGGTAAGCATGATGTATTCTCATTAATTTCGCTTATAACATTTCATCATCTAACTTCTTGTAGAATTTCTAAAGTGTGAAGGATAAACAGAACCTCACATAGGCAATAACAATGCTTTTAAAAACCTTTGGAAGCTTCAGAAGCATCAAGCGCAAAAAGCATGAGTTTTTTCTAAAACCCTTGAATAAAATCTGCAGCCTTTTGAGGAAATTATTTTTTTGTAATTCTGTGGTGAAATTCACATTTTTTCCATGGCTTTTTGACGAATTTATCTTTTTTTCTGCAATTTTTGGACGAAATTTGCATTTTTTTCATGATCCCTTGACAAAATTCGAATTTTTCTTTTCTGCGTCCTTTTGAGGAAATTATTTTTTTTGTAATTCTTCGGTGAAATTCACGTTTTCTCCATGGCTTTTGATAAATTTCGCGTTTTACCCACAATTTTTGGACAGAATTTGCAGGGTTTTTTTTTTTCCCCGATTTTTTGACAGTATTTGCGTTTTTTCCGCAATCCTATGACGAAATTCGCATTTGTTCCGCGATCCTTTGATGAAATTCGTACTTTTCCGCGATCCTTTGATGAAATTTGCTTTTTTTCATGATCCTCTGACATAATTTGCATTTTCTGCGATCTTTTGATGAAATTTGCATTGTGTCCGCGATCCTTAGATGAAAATTGCGTTTTTTTCGCGATCCTTTGACAAAATTCCTGTTTTTTTCACGATCCTTTGACGAAATTTGCGTTTATTTCACGATCCTTTTCCGAAATTCGCGTATTTTACGCGATCTTTTGCCGAAATTCGCGGTTTTTAAGCGATTTTTTGCCAAAATTCGCGCTTTTTACCCGATCTTTTGGCAAAATTCACGCCTTTCACCTGATCTTTTGCCGAAATTAAAGCTTTTAACGCGATCTTTTGCCGAAATTCACACTTTTTACGCGATCTTTTGCCGATATTTGCTCTTTTTAAGCTATCTTTTGCCAAAATTCGCACTTTTTATGCGATCTTTTGCCGAAACTTGCTCTTTTTATGCGATCTTTTGCCGAAATTTCGCGCTTTTTATGCGATCTTTTGCCGAAATTCGCGCTTTTCACGCAATTTTTTGCCGAAATTCGCGCTTTTTACACAATTTTTTGCCGAAATTCGCGCTTTTACCCAATGTTTTGCCGAAATTAACGTTTTTAACGCGATCTTTTGCCGATATTCACACTTTTTACGCGATCCTTTACCGAAATTCGCGCTTTTTATGCGAGTTTTTGCTGTAATTCGCGCTTTTTACGCAACATTTTGCCGAAATTCGCGTTTTTTACGCGATCTTTTGCCAAAATTCGCGCTTTTGACCCGATCTTTTGCCAAAATTCGCGCTTTTGACCCGATCTTTTGCCAAAATTCAAGCCTTTTACCCGATCTTTTGCCGAAAATAAAGCTTTTAACGCGATCTTTTGCTGAAATTCACACTTTTTACGCGACCTTTTGCCGAAATTCACGCCATTAACACGATCTATTGCCGAAATTAGCGCTTTTTATGCGATCTTTTGCGAAATTCACGCTTTTTACGCGAACTTTTTCCGATATTCGCGCTTTTTATGCGATCTTTTGCGAAATTCACGCTTTTTACGCGAACTTTTTCCGATATTCGCGCTTTTTATGAGATCTTTTGCCGAAATTCGCGCTTTTACGCGATCTTTTGCGAAAATTCACGATTTTTACCCGATTTTTTGCCAAAATCCACACTTTTACGCGATCTTTTGTCGAAATTAATGCTTTTAACGCGATCTTTTGCCAAAATTCACACTTTTTATGCGACTTTTTGCCGAAACTCGCGCTTTTTATGCGGGAAAAATTGTCCGAAAGTTGCGGACAATTTTGGAAACTGACTTCATTAGTGCAGACAATGATTGTCCGCAAAAGATTTTTTGTGTCCGCGACTATGTCGCCTTGTCGCGGTGTTTCTGCCACTGGGTTTATATAGCGGATGGAGAAGGATTGAAAGTGTGACCCTTGGAGCACATCACTGAAATTGCTGATTTTTTTCGAGGTTGTTGCCATCCTTTAAGATTAGTAATAAAATATAATCTTAAAATATATCTCTTTTTAATGATAACAAAATGTCAAAAAAGCAAAAAATCGCAGATCTGCAGAAAAATCTAATGAATGCCTCCTCCAGCCCCCCCACCCCCCTCATTTTGCTGTAAAAATAAAGTTACTTGACTCATTAGAGAACTTTATTAAAGTATTTTTAATTAATTACAAAATAATAATAAATTAAAACTAAAATATTCCCATAATTCCTAAACATATAAAAATTAATTTTTCATGAAAATAATGCATAAAAATATAAACTAAAAATGGATGAATTTGGATATAAATAGTGAATCAATTTCAGCAATGTACTCAATCCATGTGACTGGTATTGAAATCGGATGTCAAATCTGATGCATGACTATTTTAAAATATTTTAATTAATTACAGAATAATAGAAAATAAAGAATATGTATTAAAATATTACCCAAACATGTGAAAAATGAATGTTTCATTAAAAGAATGCATAAAAATAAAAACTGAAATTCGATGAATTTGGATTTTAAATATGAAACTTTATTCTTTTTTTTTCCAACCATAAATACTCAATCAATTTCAGGAAAAAAATATTAATGATGAATTTGTTAGTTGATTTATAAGCATATATAAAAAATGAATTTTTCATCATAAGAATGCATAAAAGTATAAAGTGCAAGTCGATGAGTTTGGATTTTAAATATAAAACTTTATTATTATTATTTTTAATCATATAAATGCTGAATGAATTTCAGGAAAACAACCTTTTGAAACAATGCAGGATTCTACTTTAAAACAATTTAATTAATTACAGAATATTGGAAAATAAAAAATACATATTGCAATATTACTCAATTATGTGAAAACTTAATTTATCATCAAAAGATTGCATTAGCATATAAATTGAAATTCGATGAATTTGGATTTTAAGATTTAAACATTACTTTTTCCTTTCAACTTTCCACTCTATAAGTTCTTAATTTCTGAAAAATACACATTCCAATCTCGTAAACTCTGAATCTTGTTTACAAAATAAATAAATATCAATTCTTACTTAAATCATTGTTTCCTTAAATCGCCTTTTTCTTAAATTGTATCCTGCTAAATCGATTTAACACCAGTTTGCCTTGTTTTCATTAAATCGTCTTTTTCTTAAATCGGAAAGCATGGGGGCTTGCGATGTTTGCTTAAATCGGATCGTCCTAAATCGATTTAACACCAGCTTGCCTTGTTTGTCTTAAATCGGAAAGCATTGAGGCTTGCGATGTTTGCTTAAATCGGATCCTCCTAAATCGATTTAACACCAGCTTGGCATGTAAGTGGTAGATACATCAAAGTAGATAAATCGGTTTTCCGATGTTAGCTCTGAATCAGTATTTTGTTTTAAATCGATTTAAAGCCAATGGCTAAATCGCAATTTAAGATAATGGCTAAATCGCGATTTAAGATAATGCCTAAATCGCGATTTAAGACATTGGCTAAATCGCGATTTCCAATTTTAGCTTAAATCGATTTAAGACCAATGATTAAATCGGATTTCCGATGTAAGCTTTAAATCGATTTAAGGCCCAGGCCTAGATATTATACATAGTAGTAGTTAAATAAGAATAAAAAATTAAATGAATTTTACACAGAAAAAAAAATATTAAGTTGCATTAATGGTTTAATAAAAGCATGTACTAGCATCATATTAAAAAGTAATTTTTTCTATGAAGTTGTGTCTAAAGGAATGACTAAACAAATGTAAAAATATCAAAGTGCTGAACCACTGAGTGCAAAGCAAAATTGTAAATAAATAAAAACCACATTGGCTGTGATTTAAATGTCCTTAGTATTTGATATATAAGATTTCTTGCTTTCTATTGGCTTATCATTTATTGAAATCATTTGTAATCGATGTGCTTTTTAGCATTTTTCAAACAGGAGTAACTACTTGCAAGCATTACAAATGCATGACTATTTTCAGATCTATTGCAAGTATGTCGTCATCCTATTGCAAGTCATTTTGTTTGCATGTAACCTTTGGTGTAGCTTCTTTAAAAATGATCTGATTCTCTTACAATTTTCTTTAACATAATTCTTGAGTTCTCTGGAAACTTTATGAACTACTAAAAAATTTTCTTATACCCAACTACATTCGTTTAAGATCCTGGGATCAGGTACAAGCCCCCGTGAAGTTTTTAGGTACATTTCATAAGAAATACTACCTATTGCAATCTCCCTTATGTTAGAATTTCTGAAAAAATTTTGCAGATCTATGCCGATCATGACCCCTAAAACTCAAAACCACCCCCCAGTTCAGAACTTTATATATATGTATATACAGTAGACTCCCTCAAATCCGCAATCCTAAAATCCACAAATGCCTGAAATCCGCACATAATCGCAGATGTAAACAATGAAAATTTCAGTTCAAGATGTAAGAGCAAAATTACAGAATTTTTTTGTTTAATATCACTCCATATGTATTTTAATAAGTAATTCTTAATAACATGACTGAACTTGTGATTTTTCATGAAGTATAAATTTATTTCTGAAAAAAAATGAAGATATTGCTGATATCAATTGTAATCGCAATCTTTTTACCAAATATATTTATGTATTAATCAAGCATTTTTTTGTTTTTAAGACTGGCTAAACCTGAAATATATCTTTCTTGCTTTATGATTTTGATGGGAATTAATAGGGCACCTTTATGAGGAAAATTTCATTGAATAATTCAAAGAAAATGTATCTCATCTTTACTATTCATATTTAATTATACATTAATTATTTACTTGAACTTTACTTTTAATAATTTAATCATTTTTAAAATTATCTTAAGTTTTATTGTTTTAGTTTATTAGTTTACTTATTTTAATATTTTACTACACTGTAAGCATTCAATGATAATTTTGATTGGATTATTACATTCAAACATTCACATACTATTTAAAAAATGTAAACAAAGCAATGACCAGAAATCTGCAAAATTCTAAAATCCGCACAACATCTGGTCCCAAGCTGTGCGGATTTGGGAGAGTCTACTGTATATATAATTTTTATTAAAAAAAGATGATGAATTGTAATATTATATAATATATATAACTTTTTTATGGACACCATAACTTCTATAATTCTGCACAAATCTTTTTCAAACTGACACAAAATCAAGGGCTGGAAAATCTCGTTAATAGACAAGTGGGTGGAAATAGGGAGGAGTTTTGTGAAAACCAAAAACACCCATAACTTCTTAATTATAATAAAGCCAAGGATCCATAATTCGCATTACTTGATGAATGTAAACAATTAAACAAATTTACAAATTCTTGATCCAAAAATGACTTTTTAAAAGAAATATCTGAAAAATTTAAATATATAAAAGTTAATATAATAAATTTTTTAATGCAAGAATTTGAAAAATGCATTTTTTGATTATAGCATATTAAATTAATTATTATATTTCATGTTTTTCTTTTCATATTATACTGAATATGGAATTAAAATAGGGTCCAGAAATAAGAAAATGATATATAATCCATAATATTCCATAATCTGCACAACCTTTGGTCCCAACTTGTGCGGATTAAAGAACTTTGCCTGTATATGTCAAATCAGTTTAAGTTATTATTACTTTTAGGAAAAGTGCCAAAAACTTAGGTATCACAGATTTTTGGTAAAGTTAAAATTGGGCTCAAGAAGTGAAAAAATGGGATTTTAGTGAGATAAAATTCATAACTTTGCCAATTCTTAAGATATCAAATTCACTTAAACTTATTATAAATCTTCTTAATATTATCTACAACTTTTATATTGACAAGTTTTTGATAGGATCAATTCTTAATGAAAAAAAAAATGGGGGGGGGGGGGGGTTGATGAAGGAAAAAATGCATAATGTTGTCAATTCGCAGGATATCCAATCCACTTAAGTTTATTATACATCCACTCAATATTATCTACAGCTTTCATATTGACAGGTGTTTGATAGGACCAACTCTTACAGCAAAAACAAATTAAACAAAAATGGGGGTTAACGAAAAAATTATCGTGTTAAGGGTGCAAATCCAAATGGCTTATTTTCTGACTCATTTTTAAATTTATTTTTGCTCTCAAACGCATCCAATTGGCAGGTTCTCTTATTCAGAAACTATACAATGTGCTTTATTGGTTGATTTTTTGATAAAGGCAGAATATATTTCAAAAAATGCTGTCAAAGTGGGCATTTTGAACCAAATTTCCTGAAGCTGGAAATGAAAAAAATGGCCGTACTGAGAAAATAATTGTTTGTAAATGAAGTTCTAATTAAGTGAATGAAAAATAAAAACACAGATTGCTTATAAATCTCTTCAAAAAAATCATGTCTTCATTAGTTATTCCTTTCAAATAAAATAAAAGTAATAATAATAATTAAAAAAAAGACATGCTTTCATTAACATTCACAAAAATGTACAAAATATATAGATATATACGAGTATACATATTTTTTCGGTACAGATGTCATATTCGCCCCATATTGGCGCGATTTTTTTCGGTTGCCAATTTGGCGAAAACATCAACAACATAATCCGTGTTACCACATCAAACAAAATAACGACACTTTGACGCAAGTTAAGTACCTGTTGCCTATATGATATTGGCGACAGAAAAAAATCGCGCGAATATGACATCTGTTCCATTTTTTCAAATATATATATATATACTGAAATACAATTTAACTTTTCTTTAATTAAAATTTTTTGTGATATTATATAAATAAATTTGGCACCCCCATTTTAATTTTTTTTCCCTTGGACACGAGACAATAAAACAATTTCCTTTCTAGCCAAAAATTATTTTCTACCCTTTAGTGCATTTAAATATATATATATTCTACATTTTTGTAAATGTTAACAAAAGCATTTTTTTAAAAATTTACTTTATTTCTAATTTCCTAGTCATACAGCTGTTTTTTAGTCTTATTTTACATTTATTTTATTCTTAAATTTTTAGTCTTCCAGTACTTTATCGAAAATTTAATATTTAAACTTTTTGTAAAGACATACATTTTCGTATATTACAATTTAAATTCTGACCCATAGATTTTGAAAAAAAAAAACCTTAAATGCATAGAATTTAAATTAAATTACAGTGAGGTTAATTATGAACAATTAAGGCTTTTCAATGGGAATTTCGCCAAATTAGCCAGCTATCGGCTTCATTTTGTGCAACTTACTTTTGTCACCAAATTTGGCGATATTTTGGCAAGTTGGTCAAAATTGGCACTATTGTGGTAACCCTGCTATTAGTACTTGTCAACAATTACTCATTGTTGAAGCTGATATTGATGTCTCCATAGGAAGGATCACATGGCCGCGATCAATGAGACGGTCCAACTAGGATTGTGAGGGACACGCAGAGACTTGGATTTTATATAAATAGATATGTATGTATTAATTACTTAAAAAATTCTTTTTTGGACATTTTCGTTTTCGGGTGAAAGTAGGAAGATTACCTAAATTTGGTTTCTGTTTCAGCTGATCCTTACTTTTAACAATGTGAAGAAATTCTGTTATTGTGATTGCTATATTATTGCATTTTTATTTATTTTATCTGTAAGGCACTCATGCTTAATAATGGCAAAGCCAGGTAGTTCTGCTAGTTTGTTTATAGAATGACAGAGCTCATCCGTAAATTTGAAGATTGCATGCTTGCACAGTAAATCCTTGCCTATGATTTTTTCCTATGAGGGTTCTTCTGTAGCCACTGAAAATGTTTTCAGATTAGGCATTGGATTGGTGTGATTCTTTTGGATTTTTGACATTTCAACTAGAAACCAAGTTCATCTGGTTTCTTTGCTTCACAATAGGAATTCGTACTTCAATGAAGATAGCTACATTTTCAATTATTAAAGGACAGTTTAAAAGATGAAAATTCAATTCTTCACTTTTCTTATAATAATTTCAGAGCAATTGTCCAGGAAAGATACTCTAGTGCACGGCCACTTTTCAGTGAGAAGGGCTCTGTTCACCAGAGATGTCCACCTAGTTATTGCTCCAAATTTTCAAAGAAATCCCAATTTAACTAGCGGGTTCAAGTTTCTAGATTTTATATGCATCTTCAGACAGTTGTCTCTCATGAAAAGTCTTGTTTATATTTTTTAAAATCACTTTTTGGTATATGATTTAATTGCAAGAAAATCTCACAGAATTTTGATGTCCAAATAGGGGTGGAGGGATCAATAAAAAGCATAAGATTTTAGATGAAATATAAAGATGTGCAAGGTGAGTCACAAACAGCTTCTTGCTGTTGCTGTGGGACAGCTATTGGTACTTTCACGAATGCTTTTTCCGTTTGTGTTCCTACAGCTTTTTCAAGATTTTATGGTAAAAGTCACGTAATGTGCACTGTTCAATTACTGTAGAAGGGTACACAAATTAGTCAAGATATTCACCATCCCAGTCTCCTGCATTGCCAGAACTAAAATTCCTAACCCGCACATTTAAAAGTGAGATAAATTCAGAAATGTCATTTAGAGTAGAATAACAGCCTCCCTACACCCCTCTCTCTGGGTTTCAGACTTTCTTTTATCATTACCTGTTTCGTTACTTTTTTTTTTATAATTTGAATGTTTTTATTTATTTTTATCAACATATTGGTGCCTAATTTTTGAAAATGATTCTCAATATCCTATTGTATTTTATAGGCACTTCAGAGAACCAATAAGGTTTTCTGAAGTGCCTATATTGGAGTATACTCTGGAATACTAATTTATTTTGCTACCCCCCTCCCCCCCCAAAAAATAAATAAATAAATAAAAGGTTTATTCTTCCAGATGGAGATTTTTTTGCTGCTCTAATTTTGCATTTAAAGGTTAAACAAGTTGGAAATTAAATTGTATGCCAAACTTGGCAAATGAGATAGATGCATTCGTACTATAACTAATTTTATAAATATTTAGATCTTGGTGCAATAACTTTTGCACCCTTTTGCAAAAATACATGAATACAAAATTTATTACGATTATATATGTTAAATTCTGCCATACAGAAATAACAGGACTCCATCTTTAACAGGACGTAATTACCATGGCAACCTAGAATCATTACCTATCATGGGATATCATCGAATTAATTACGTATATATAGGATTTAATAGAATAATCACCATGGCACCTAAAAATAGCTTGGATTGAGTACACTGTATGCATTGCATTCCTTCCTTATCTAATGAACATAACTTAAAAATAAAAAACTATTAAACATAAGATTAAGTAAGATAATCCAACATTTTAAAGATTTTCCTTTGAAAAATTTCAACTTGGCAAAATTATCAGAATATTCTTTTTGGATACCATAAAATCTCAATTGAACCACCCCCCCTCCTCGAAAGTAAGACCCCACCTACTTTTAAGTAGTTTTGATGATCTTTTCCATTCCCAAATATACTCCCCCCCCCCTTTTCTGGAAAAAATTGATTTAAAATTCAAAGGGAGATAATTTTGAATCTTTTGACATTTTTGATGGATTTCCATATGCTTTTTCATAATCTTAAGGGAAATCTCTCCCCCCTCCTCCCCCCCCACATGAAATGTTTGCTTTCCTTCTTTGTCCTCCTTCCTCAGCTCAAAAAGGTTAAAATCTTAATTCTTTTGTTGCTTGCTAGTAACAATAAGTAAATAATAGTAAATGTAACAAATTTAGTAACAATAAGTAAATGTTTTTTCATTCAGAATTATCTGATTTGCTTCAAATTTGGTATACCAGTTTATTATGTTAAGGAGCTTTCTGATTTCATTTGGATGTTCATTGCAGGGTGTCTACAGAAATTCTAAAAAAAAGTTCCCTGATTTTTCCCCGATTTCCCTGACTATTTTTATCAAACTTCCCTGATTTCCATTATTAACAATACACATACAGTATTTTAGGTAGCTTTCTTTACAAAAAGCTACCTATTGCAGCCGTTCGGAGGAAAGCGAATTCAAAAAATTTTGGTATATTTTCATCGATCATGACCCCCAGACCCCGAAACCACCCTCCGTTCAAAATTGATATATATATATATCAATATATATATATATATATCTGACCTATGTCACACTGTAACTCTCGTATTTATGAACCGATTTGGATGTAATTCGGTGTGTACATAGTACATACCAATGTCTCGACCGAGTTTGTTGGCCAGCTTCATTCGCCATCTTGTTTCAAAAGGGTTGCCATTTAAAAAAAAAATGTAATTTAAAATTTAAAATGAGGTATTAAAAAATTGGAAAATGAAAAAGATTTTTTTTTTTATGTGTTTGGCCTTGATACAAAGATTTTGGAGCAGTTTTTGTTTCTGAAAATTTGTTCTTTTGTTTATATCTTAAAAAGTGGTTGAATTATAGCACTTTGAATTTCTATCATGGCTAACACTTTGAAACGATCTTGTATTTGTCATGCGATAACACACGTATTCGCCTATTTCGATGTAAGAAGGCATGTGGATAGTATACATCAATATCTCGACCAAGTTCGCTGGCCAGCTTCATCAGCCATCTTGTTTCAAAATGGCGGCCATTAAATTAAAAAAATATATATTTAAAGTGAGGTGCAAAAAAATTAGAAATTGAAAAAGGTTTCTTTCTTAAGTATTTGACCTTGATATAAGGATTCAGGAGCATTTTTAGTTTGTCTTTATCTTAAAAAATGGCTCAGATATAACAGTTTCAATTTCTAACGTGGGTGACATTTTGAAAAATCTGATTTTTTGCCTGCGACAGCACTCGTATGTATCAACCGATTCCGATGTGAGTGAGCATGTGCACAGCAATTACTAAGGTCTCGACCAAGTTCAATGGTTAGCCTCATCCACCATGTTGTCTTAAAATGGCAGGCACTTTAAGAAATCGCCGAATTCGGCAGCGAAATATAAGTTACTTTAAATAAAAGCAGCTTGGATAAAGCTGACTAATTTTACGAAATTCTCATTCATAATGATTTAGTATTGATAAAAATTAGTATTGAATCTCCTACATTCGGTTTCCACTTAATTGACCTTCGTGTGTTTGAATAATAT
This sequence comes from Maratus speciosus, assembly GCA_963932465.1. Lineage (NCBI taxonomy): Eukaryota > Metazoa > Arthropoda > Arachnida > Araneae > Salticidae > Maratus > Maratus speciosus. The sequence goes on from OZ010796.1 coordinate 477,564,820, forward strand.
AAGTTGGCTTTTTTAAAATAAGGGATATGAAAGCTACCTCTTCCTCCCGGCACTGGCCGGAAGGACTTTTTTCATGTATGCCAATTCTTTGTACAACTCAGGTTATGCTAATGTATCATTTAATTAAAAATGTGTAAATTGCCTTCAATATAAGTGCTATGTACAGAAAATCAGGACATCTGATTACCTTAATTTACGTTAAATATCAAAAACTTATACCATGTGCATCTTTTAAAAAATATTGGGAAAGATTAATCAGCATGTGAAAAAATATGGTACATAAAATAGACGAATAAGTCTCATTGGCAAGGTGAAAATGCAAATATTTTCACAATATAGGCAAATTTCCCTGATTTTCCAGTATTTTTACAAAGTTCCCTGATTTTTCCAGAGTGATAAACCTCCATGATTTCCAGATTCTGTAGACACCCTGCATTGGTTAAGTATAAAGGGGAGAAACGGGGACTAATCCCCCTTCGTTTATTTTTTGAGGGGGGATTATTCTTTGAAATAAGAGTATAATATACAGTTAGTGTGAATAGCCCATGAGCTCAATGCCATCAGTTTAACTGGGCACTTTTATTTTTATTTTTTTCTCTCTAGAGTGGCACAACCAGGATCTTCACCATCACCCTCACCTGGGAAGGATTTTGAATCTTTACTACTCATAAATTTAGAAAAAAAATCATTGCTTTATATGATTATAAATTAGATTTTAGTAAATTTGTAGCATGTAAAAACCAACGCAATAAAAAGCATAAGCAACCATTGTAAATTTAACATTCAGATGACCAAAGTCGTTTGTTTTAGGTCGATTTTATGCCAGCCATCAGGCTTGGGCTTACTCTTTTTTAAACTGTAAAATTTCATTTACTCTCGCATGAAAAAAGTAAAAGAATATTTCTTTAAATATGAGAAGTGATCACATACTTATTAGTAGCAAATTTATCAAAATATATTGTGTTGTTAATGCTTTTTAAACTGCGGTTTTAAAACTTGCTTATTGTAATAATAGCAATTTTTCCATTAAAAAGCTCTTAATTTAAAGTTAAACTAATGTATAAATTTAGTCTTCTAGAGAGTTGCAATTTTTTTTTTCATTGTGGGAATGAAGGTGCTTTTTAAGTCAGATCTATTAAAATCCGACATCCTTCATCTTGGATTTTTTTTCTTGGCGTGAATTAAAAATTGTTTTTAATTAATAGTTATAATTATTATATTCCAATTTTTATTTCATTATTATATTAATCTTTCAACAATATTTAACCATTGGTGACATTTACTACTTGGCGAAAAAGAAGTTACATGCAAGAAAAAAATCCAAGATGGTGGATGCAGGATTATAATACATCTGTTCCAAAAATTCATTTAAGGATACTTTAATAGGTTTTATTACAAGAAAGAAAAGAAAAAAAGGCCAGCTTTTAAAATGTTTAACATTTCAGTTTCAGAACTTTGAGAGTAGCTTCTCGTTAATTTAACACATGTATTTGTAATATACCATGTTTCAGTTGAAATGATTTTTTAGTTGTATTTTTTAAACTACCAGTAGAGCTAATTTGGGATTAATATTAACTCTGATTTGTTTCTTATTGCTACAAAATCAAAAATAAGAGGAAGGGGAAAAGTTTACAAGATTTTAAAGTTTGTATGCTATGGTTTAAAAAAGAGTGGGATAAAATAAAAACTTTGAGAAGGATCAAACACACACATATATATACACAAAACCACGACTTAACAAGAAATTATTACTGGTTAATAAACGTTTTATAACACAGAAATTAGTGAAAGTTATTGCTAAAAATTTTAAAGAAAACATTGAGTAAACAATGGGATTTTAAGCAACCTATATTTTATAAATGTTTATACATAAAAAAGTTGAATGTTTTAAAAAATTAGGCTTAAAATAAGGCAAACAAAATTCTTAATACAATTTCAGTTATTTACCTTTGAAAAGCTGAAATTGCTGAGCAACTGTCATTTAAAAAAAGATATAATGAAATAAAACAGCAATACATTATTAAAATTCTTATTTTAAATAAATAAATACAATTTCTTTTTTAATTCTTTAAAATAAATGCTTATAAATCAACTAACAAATGAGAACATTTTGAAATCTATAAATGTAAACAAACATTGTTTACACAGAGCAGCGCCCTCTGGTGCTATTTTAAACCAAATGATACAAGCGCCATCTATTAATGAAATAACGAAACAGTTAGGATAGTTTTAAAATTAGGGTTTTGATGTTATATTACTTAAAAGTTTTACAATTTTTAGAGTAAAAGAAATTCGAACTCACAAATACAAAAAATAGACTAACTAGTAAAAACGCATTAGGAAAAAAAAGCTATGTACAAAAATATTTTTAACAGCCTTATATTATCTGTATAATAAATATAATATAAAAAGGTAATATATTTCACTATTTTCAAACAAAACACCAAAGATAAAAAATAAGACTATCATTTAAAAAAAATCTCTAAAATATAAATATTATTTATAATACAGTTTTAAAGAGCTTTAAATAAAGTTTGGTTAATATTGCATATCTATGTTCTGTAATATGTAGTCAAATTTCTGAATAGCAGAAACTACAGGATCATTGAATAATGTCTTGTATCAGATTGGGTTGCCCCCAATTTTCTTTTTATTAAGGTTGTGGTTACTGTAATTTTTTTGTTGTGCATCGGGGTCGCTCTAGAATGTTTTTTGTAGATCGGATTCAGCAAGTCAGAATGTTTGGATTTTAACAAATAAATTAATGAAAATAAGCAGAACTATACACCAGATGAATTCAGTTTATAGTATTAAGTTTTTAAAATGTTTGTAACAATTAATTTGTTAATTTTATTCATATATATTACTAGTTACTTTTTAATTGTAAAAAAATGTATTTTCCAATTTTAAACAAATGATTAAGTGGATCTTTTGAAGAATTAATCAAATGGTACTAATATATTTGATTTAAGAAAAAAAATCTTACATGTTTTTTCTAATTATTTCCATTAACAACACATCTTTTCTATGTAATGTTGGGAAAACTTTAAAAATCTACTTTATCTGAAGATTTTATTGATGCTTTTCCATGGGATGTTTGCAAAAAAATACACCCTTAAAATAAAGTTTTCAAAACCTTAGACTCTCAGTTGCATAAATTAAATCTGCCAAAAAGACTTCTATAAATTTTTATTAGCATTTTAAGTTTCTGCTTCTTTTTTATACTAAAATTATGCATAATCATTCAATACCTTGGTGGTACTACAATAAGTCTTTCAATGGGTTGGATAAACTGATTTTACCCCCAAAACAACCTGACCCTCGGTCAAGTGATATTGCAGCGATATTTTCTCATTTCGTGTTGGGTTGAATTTAATTTTTTTCGGTTTCAGGTGAGTTTCAGTTTAAATTCTTGCAGGTGGTGTTCGGTTGAACCTATTTTTAAAAGAAAGGCCAAAATATTTTTTCAGGTAAAAAATTTATACGTAATAAAACCTCTATAATGGACATTAACCAATCTGCATTTAGTGAACACTTTTCAATTCTAAACACTCATATCAAGTAACAAATACCTCCAAATAGCAAACTGATTCAATTGTAGAAAGTGTTGCCAAGTGTCGCGGGTAAATCAGGACTCCAAATGCTCTGGATGTCACTGATTACTTACTGTTTATTTAGCTATCTTTAATTGCAGATAATTCTACCATTATATAATAAGAAAAATACTTTAAAATTCTGGTGTCCAGAGCATTTGGACCCCCGATTTACGCAGGAGACCTGGCAACACTAACTATAGAACACTGTGTGGATGTGTTATATCCAGGTTGAACCAAAAAATATATTTGAATTTAACCTGCATCTGACGCGAAAAAAACAAAATCTTTTTTCTCAATATGCAACCTGACACAAACATGATGCACATCAACCTTAATCTGAATTTAAATAAAAGTAATAGTTCATTTAAAGATCATTAAAGAAAACTTTTTTTTTAAAGTTAAATAAATTAGTAGCAATACTTTAATGCTTCAGCCATTTTGCATAATCTGTCATGTCATTTAGAGTTTTAAAATATCCCCCTTAATAATTAATAAAACATGTACTAATATACGAAGAAAATTAAGGCATTAATTATAGCAAACACAAATTCAAGACAATAAACTCAATTGATTTGAAACATAGTTCTGCTTATTTTAATTTTTTCTTCTTCTGAAAATCCCAACGACTCGACTTGCAAAAAACCTAAATCGAACATGCAAGAAACACTCTAGATTGAACCCCACTCACAGCAAAAATAATTAGTCTACCCCCCTCTTCCCATCAAAAAAAGAAATAGGGACAATTCAATCCATGCATGGAATTATTCAACGATCCCATAGTTTCCATTATTCAGAAATCTGACTACATTTAAATATCACTCACCCGCAAGGAAAATAACACACATCGCAAAAATTCATTTTGCATTTTATTCAACTAATAGGCCTGTTATAGGTGCGTCTTGCTACACAAAAAGTTTCATAAGTGTAGTTGTACGGAAAATCACTTTATTATGCTATATGTCCATTTGTGACCACAGAAGAGGGGTGGATTGTGTGGGGAGGTAAAATGACCCAACTCTCCAAACCTCATTCTATGTCTTCATTCTTAAAGATTTTATGCATGTTTTTATTCCTGTATGCAGAGCTAAGTGCTATAATTTCATTTTAGAGTAAAATCATGCAAGTTTTCTCCCCCCCCCCCCTTTTGCCTCTCCTGTGAAATTTACTTTTGTCGAGATGTGTCACTTTTCTTCCAGGTGATCGATATGTCCATTTTTCAATATAAAATTGGTATTAGATATAATTGTAACTACTTTTTATAATTGCATTAACAGATGAATTAATTTCCTTTCATTTGGGGTTCTTCATTTCAGTTTCAGATCATGTTACAGGGATGCGTAAATCATTTTGTCAGGTTCAGATTGGGTTGACTTCAAATGGAATTTTCAGGTTCTGGTCAGGTACAACATGTCATTTGGATGAAATCGCTGATCATTTTCTGTTTGTCAAAACAGCATAGGTTTATTGCAAAAAGCGTGAAAAAAAAACAGGCTGATTGAGAAACAAACAGAATTTGCAATTTTTTGTAATTTCTGTAATTACTAACTAATAATTACTTTATTAATTAAAACATAAAAATATAGATTATGTTGGCAATTAGAGATTCTATTGATCAGGGTTCGTACACATTTCTTTAAAAGTCAAGGACTTTTAAGGACTTTCAAGGACCAAAACCAAAAAAATGTAAGGACCTGTAAAATTAAACTAATAAATTGTAATATGCATTTTTTAATAGAGTTTCATTTTTGTAAATACAAGTTTCAAACCCTCAAATGGCCAGGAAGGGGTTAATTTCAGCATGTCGCATGGCAATAGAAATTTAGAAAATTTTAAAATAACAAATAGAGCAGAAGAAAAAACTAGTCGGATGTGCCAATCTCAAAACTTTCTTCTATTTCATATATATTAATACTTCAAAATTCACTATCAGAGTGCAAAAATTAAATGACAATCTATGCCCATCATGAGGATTCTAAAGATATGAAATTCTGTGCATTAGTTCTTGAGATATGACTATTGCTAAATTCGTGTAAATCCTGCAAAATGCAGCACCACCTGCTGGGGGATTTACACCAAAACCTAATCAGCAACAACTTATGTCAACGTCTAACTGAATCCGAAGTTTGAAGAAAATCTGTGCAATACTTTTACAGATGTCATTGTGAAAATCTTGAAACATCCAGTATAGCAGTGCCACCTGTTGACAATTTTCAGCAAAACATAATCAGCACCAATATTTATCAAGGTATACCTGAATCTGAAGTTTGAGGAAAATTCATGCATTAGGTCTTAAGGCTATTGCGAAAATCATTAAAAAGGCAGCATAGTAGTGCACCACCTGTCAGGTGATTTACACCAAAATGTAATCAAGCCCTTTTAAGGACTTATTGCAGATTTTGCATGAAAATAAGTACTTTTAAGCACTAAAAATTCTACTTGAAAAATGTAAGCACTTTTAAGGACTTTCAAGGACTGTACGAACCCTGTTGATTTAGAAGCCTAAAATACTTGGTAGTTAACCAGTATTTTAATGTAGGGAAAAAAATCATAAAAATATCATTTAAATTTTAAAATATCTCATTTTTACAAAAAAAAATCAGGTTTTTTTCACACCTTACGATTCAGAAATAGTGTTAACACAAAAAAGGGATAGTTCGCAGCTATGCATTTTTATGAAAAAATGAATGAAATTTACAGAAATTAATATTTATATGGTGAAGAATGGAACAATGTTTTTCAATTTCCCATTAAAAGATGCATATCTTAAACTATAATCGATTCCTTCTGCATAACATTCTTTTGTGGCGAGTCCCTGAAAATCAGATTAGATTTGACACCATTATTGGAAAGATTTAATGCTTTTATAGAAAAAAGGGAAACACTGCTCTATGGCTTTCTATCAGAATAACAATACATGGCAATTATATCTACTTACAAATGAAAGTGACTTTGTAAATGTGTAGAGAAGAGCCTTAGTGTACATGATACAAAATAAATAGAAAAACCGAGAAAAACCACTAACGTGATTTTTATACTCATACGCAATAGAAGGCAAAAAATCTCAAACAAACAAAACATGAAGCTGATGCTCATTGGCTTAAAGTAGAAAATACCCTTTTCAGGTTAGATATCTTAAAACAGTCAATTAAAAATTATCCTACTGTCACAAAAGAAAATCGAACTGAAAGCAAATTATTGTTCAGTCTCTTGAGTGGTGCCGACATAAATTTGTAAATAATCACTAGAATAGAAAAACAGTTTTATTTTCCCTTCATTCTGATCAAAATAGCATGAAAATGATTTGAAATAGAATTACAATATGTAATTTTGAAGGGGGAAAGTTTTTTTTTTATATAAATAAATGAAATTTTGAATATAAGACAGAGACCGATTGAGCTCAAGTCAATTGAAGCCCAAAAATTGTGTCCGTTTTATATCCATCTTCTATGTGTGCGACACATAATGTCACATATAAGTATTTATAAAAGAATGCAAAAGCTTGGAGATAGGAAGGAAAGGAAAGGGTAATTTAGGCTTCGGTCTTTCTGAAGTGCTACTGCACTGGGCACCAGGGCCCTGTATTTATGAGCTCCAATGTATTCTAACCAATATTTAAATATTTACCTACTAAAAACAGAGAAGTACCGGAGCTGGACTCCCGCACAAATTAAGCCCTGATCTCAACAAAAGAAAATTTTGCAGAAGAAGAAAAAGAAAATTTGCATGATTTTACTGCAACATGAAGTTACAGCACTTACTTCTGCATGCAAAAGTAAAACCATGCATATAAGCATAAAACCATTAAGGATGAAGATGTAGATGACGTGCGAAGGATTATGTAATTTTACCTCCGCACACAATCCACCCCCTTCTGCCATCACAAATGGACATTGAGCATAATAAAACGATTTTCTGTAAAACTACAAAGTTTAGTTTTAGAAGGTGTAAATATATGATACCAGTTTTCCATATCTAAACCTCTAAGGGGTTGTTAGAGAATTGAAAAAAAAAAAGCACTATACTTAGCATTATAATAAACTTATTTAATTTTGTTAACTATTAATGGAAATATAATACATAAACTATATTATATTTAGATAACTTTTTGTCATAAAATTACCCAATTCACGAATTACACTAGACATAAAAAAAAAAAGATAATTGGGTTTATTAAAAATATAATGTTTACCTGATCGTTATTCAAGTGAAGTTCCGCGATTTGTTTTTGGATAATCCATAAATGAAATTTTATTGCCAGTTGTTCAAATTGAGTTTGGCCTGCAGGCATACGCTTATAAAGCAGAAGAATAAATTACACTTCCTGCTTATAAAAGTAACACCAGCTGGCCGGTTCAGAAACTGAATTAGAATAAAATATCCATCTTTATTTTTACTGGCTAGATAAACAATAATTCTATTCCTCTAACACGTAACAGTTACATATTTCAAAATTACAAAACTTTAAATAACTGCACACTGAATGAGGACTCTTCTTTTAGTTAGAATATAATAATGGATTAAAAAAGTTTTAATTACAGAACCAAAATATCTAAATAATGGACGACAACAAATAAATTTCAAATTTAAGCAGATAACTCAGCTTCGTCGAGACCAGGGTTGCCAGATTGAATTTTTCGAAGGAGGCCAAATAAATTCTACACTGGAGCCAAATGGAGGCCAAACTTGAGGATAATAAAGCCAACATTTAAATCTTAAAAATCATATGTTATATCTGAAAATCGCAGGGAAGAGGTGTTGTAAAACTTTTATCTTTCGGTATCTGACTTCTATTTTTTAAATTATATATCTTTAAAAAAAAAAAAAAAAAAAAAAAAAAAAACTACACTAGATTAGTTTTAAGCTGGGTTGGCAGCATGTGACTGCCAACCCACCACCAACCAACCAAACATAGTCGACAATTTATAGCCTGTATTATGACTGATGAGCCAACCAATCACAATCGACCAAGTTTGAGGGACAAACAAAACACACTTCTGGTTGCTAAGGTAGTAGCTAGATATGATGTCAGCAAAAACTGACCTGCCATCTGATGGACAAAAGATAAAACGTCTTTAAAATTCTAATTTCAGTTAGTTTAGTGTCGCCCTCTGTTGGATCATTGGATGTTAAATACTTTAAAATTCAAAATTAGTCAAAAGATCCTTTCCCACCTAAATCATGAATGCATAACCAGAATTCTGCTGTAAGTTCTGAGTGTGTGTGTGTGGGAGGGGGTGGTTATTCATAATTTAGTGCTGGAATAAGGAAAAATGTACTTTCTTCCACCCTCTTCCTCCTCTCTTTTCAATAATATAAATATGAATATAAATTTGAATATAAATATACATACATGTACCTTAAATAACTGGAAGGTATAGTAGCAGAAACCTGTAATAAAAATTTTACCCCCTCTTACCCCTTCAATGATACTATTATCAACTTATTAAAACAGTAGCTATACATTTCTCTTTATGATAAACAATGATTGTTTATTCTAAAGATATGCTTGTAGCATTTATCATTTAAGATGCAATAAGGTGTAAATCAATATGTAGCTATTTTATCTCACATTAATTTAAGTTAATGTGTATTTAGCATAATGCTATGCCCAATTATAGAAAGTAATTTTTATAAATACTAAGAAAACTAGCAAAAATTCTAATCAGAACAGGTGACCAGCCAATATTTTTCATTTTTATTTTCTAGAGAAAATAAAACATCTATTTCCAACCTGTTTTCTTGAACAACACATTATATACCGATACTCATATGGCAGAAGAAAAAGAATGCCAAACGTTGATATTGTATATTTTGGAATAAAATTATTTATTTATTTATTTAAATATTATTATTTATTATGGAATATAATTATTTAATGGTTTTAACAATAACTTCATATTTTTATTAAATGAATAACAGAGTATGAAAAAAAGTTACCAGATTATTTTAATACAAATTCCCATCCACCTTCAAACAAATTAGTTTGATAAAAAATTATAACTTTATACCTCTAAAGACACCCCCCCCCCCAAATGCACCCTAAAATAATATTGTTGTACCAAATGCTTCATCACAATAGGATTTATTGGGATCTTATAACATCAGTTAGAAGTTTCAAAAACAAACACTGTCCTTTTTCAACACAAATGGCTAGTATTTACCTAACTGACAGATATAATATGCACTTTCACAGTTTTAAATACAATATTTGCCATTTAATTGAATCACTTTGTTGATTAGAATTTGATTGAATAAAGCCAAGGATTCTGAACAAGCCAAAAAGTTTCAACAATATTACAATAATTGTTTGATTTATTAAAGCGGCTATTTTATGTAGCTACAATTATTGATTCAAGTAAGTGGCAATTATTGTAAATATTTTACTTCTGGGAGAGGTTTTAACCCCCCGAAATCTCCTTTCCTTGCATTAGTGATAACGGTACTTACAGAAAATAAAATATATGCAGGTTTTATCTATATATTGAGAAAAACTTTTTATCAAAACAAATTCATTCACTGTCATATTTATTTATGTTACTTTGTTCACTCTTACTTCTTAACATTCAATATCAATTTAGTTTCATTTAAGTAATCATAAACTGTAATCATTTTGAAAAATGTTTTGTCTTTGTTTTTATTTGTAAGCAGGGCCCCCTCCCCCCCCCCCCCCCCCCAAAAAAAAAAAGAAAAACCCCTCCAAATTCTGTAACACTTGGCAAGAAACTTGACAAATGTCCAAAACCTATTTGAGAACAATATTAAACTTTAATAAATAAAAACTGTATTACATTTTCTTACTGTAGTAACTTTGCGGAATTAAGATATTTTTTGGAAAATACTGAAATTTGACTTAAATAATTAAGCCTTCTCCATGTAAAAGTCTTAAAGATGGCCCTATTTGTAAATAGATAATATTTAGATTTTATAATATTATTATAAAAAAAGGTGCAGACAAAAAGCTTACTTCATATCATATATTGTTGCTATCGGGATTCAAGATGTTTTATGAACTTCAATGTTTATTTCATTTTTCTTTTATTCATAGGTATCAACAGTTTACTATAAAATGCCAAATTAGGATAATATTTCAAATGTACAGACATAAATGTACTTTTATTTATTCTTTTCTCACTTTCATGAATTATTTATGATTCCACTGCAAATGAAAACAATTCTGTTGTTATCTGGGTTTCTCTTTAATTAAATAAATAAGTAGCCAAATTAGGCTACAAAGAAATTAATTTATGCAATAATACAAACATAGAAAAATTCATAAAATCCTAAAATTACTTTTTTTTTTAAAGAGGAATCTCATAAAAGCTTTCCTATTACATTTACAGATAACTGCTTTAAAATATTACATTAAAATAAAAATTGAATTATTTTTAACGTAAAAATAATGATAATGACAAAAATATATAAATTTAAATACTTTATTACATATTTAAATATAACTGACATAAATAAAATCACAAAAGATATATAGTAGAAAAAACAGAAAAATTTTACTCACAATAAATCTATATATTTATCATCGTCAGTAGGGATTAGGTTATTATCATACATGTTACTATTAAAGGAATTAAGCATGTCTGTCGAAGGTTGAAAGGCGTTGCAACATATTCCTTTACTCTGAAAATATGTCCGAATCCTGATAATTGAGTCTAACATTTTTAAAGAGAGATTATTCCTCACTTTATTTTTAATGAGCGATAACTGTGAAAAAATACGTTCGACTTCAGCATTGCTGATGGGCAGTGAGAGGCAATTTAATGCGTAATCAGCTAACTCACGGTATGGTTGGTTACCTGTTCCATTTGTGTATTTTTTAATCTTACTCCAAAAGAGCACAGTATTTTCTGCAGGGAAGAAATCTTTAAAGATTTCTTCCTCTTTCCATTCATGTAAAATTATTTTTCTGTATTGCGATTCTACTGCTTGAGGATCATCCATCAGATGGGGTAGAGGAAGTTCTTTGAAACTGATTCTGTCCACTTGATTTAAGACTTTACTCGGCTTCAACCAAGACATTTTCTTAAAAACTTCCTTATTTTCAGGTAAGCGCTCTTTTACTTCCTTTAGCAATTCCAGTAGGAATTCATGGCATCTTTTCAGTAAATTATTTACGGCATCGGCATTGCTATTGTGCTGTTTGTATTTCATTAGCTCATGAGAAAAATGAGCTCCAAAATCAACCTCGTGTATTTGCAAAAGATTGCCTTCATGACTGTATAATCTTCTCTCTAAAGACTGGTAATGAATATTTAGCTCTTTTACCAAGTTTTCAGGTTCGACATTTTGCGATTGAAAAAGAGCATTTACTTTTTCAAATTCTTGAATAATTGGACACAAGAATATGAAATATAGTTGATTAATGTCATCATTAATTATATCAAAAATCATCCTAGCTTTATATCTTGCCTTTTGTGTGGCACATCTGCTTTCCTGTTGGAAATAAGTCTTCAACTCAAGCCAATTTACTAAGATATTGTAAATTACAGTCCCTCTTACTAGCCATCGTGTGCAAGAAGTCTTTTTAAAAGGCAAAGGATTGCCAACTACATCCTCATCAAGATTTATTGTTTCAGTAAGCATCTTAAATTTTTCTCTTCTTTCAGTTGATTTTTTGAACCACGATGGGATTTCTGTTAACAAAAATCCGAGATGAGAAGGCAAAATTTCAAAGGCCTTTTTTACACATAATGCCAAACTGTGACAAATACATTGCATTTTTAAGCAATTAGGCGATTCGTTCAATATTCGGGACCAGACAGAATTATTTTTACCAGTCATGTTTTTGGCACCATCTGTTCCAAAACCTATGCAACTTTTAAATTGGAGATTAAACCTCAGTAGCATAGAGCTCAATGAATTAAACAGTACTTCACCAGTGGTTTCTGTAACTGATGCTAGCCCAAGAAAATTTGATACAATGCTTTCATTTGCATCATTGTAATAAAGCGCAGAAACACAAACTTTTTTTTCTGATGTGATGTCCGTAGTTTCATCCATAATAATGGAATATTTTTTATCTTTCAATTCATCGATGAGTTCTTTCTCTATGGATGGTGCTATAACTTCTGTTATAAGTTTTGAGCATTTCGTTCGGTGCAATTTCAATTTTTCCATTATGCTTCCTTTGGAATTCTTTTTTACTACTTCACTTAAATGATCAATGGATGAAATAGAGCAGTGGCAACAAATGGAAGCAGCTAACTGAAGCTCAGTTTTCTTTAATTCTAGATTTTCACCAATAATGATGAAACTTGTAACTTTTTTTTTGGCGTTACACCTTTTTTCAATTTGCATGTGACTCGCCGTTCCAGAGTGTTTCGATAAAATACTCTTTTTTGCACGGAGACTGCATTTACATAATTTGCAATACGCTCCTTTACTTTCATCTTCTTGTAACCATGGGAATTCTCTTTCCCACTCTGGTAAATATTTTCGAGCTCCATCGTAACAATTTTTCCATTTAGACATTTTGCGTAAAAACACAAACACCGTTAACTGAAATCAAACTATTTCAACTTTCAAGCATTAAATCAGATAAAATATTATTAAAAGCACTAAAGAAACTGTTTAAATCAAATAGAGTTAATCAATTCAAACGGATCAACGATCGTCAAGAATGAACACAAACACACAAGCAAAGCAAGTTCATGTTGATCAACATTCAACAACACGTGGATTTTATTAAACTTACACGTTACACTAGAATTCCCCAGACTCTGAAATCACGTGACTTGCAACGCTATATTTTGATTGGCTGAAACTGATGCTGCCACTGTAGAACTTGAAAATTAAAAAAGGGACAATTTACTTTTCGTCTTTCCAAAAAGTAGGGCAGAAATTTCATCGAAAGGAGAAAAAAAGATATTTCTGCGAAATGAGGCCAAATTTGGAGCCAAATTTACTACGATGCCAAAAATAAAATCTCGGAGCCAGCTTCAACGGTTTGGAGCCAAATTTCGGAAATTTGGCTCCAAGGAGGCCAATCTGGCAACCCTGGCACATGCTCAATGAATGAGATTCGCTTAGATTTTTTGATAGAAATGGTCTGTCTTACGGGCCAATCAGAGAAGACTTGCGTTTTGTGGACGGCCAGCGAAATTCTAAAATGGAGGGCCAAAATCACAGTCAGGTGAAATCCGAGCACCTCATTGGTCATTGAGTCGCGTCCTTTTCAGAGAGCAATCTCTAGCGCTAGGGGAAACGTCGAATACTCTCTTTTCCGGGAAAAAAAATCATGTATTGAAGCGATTTTTTTCTGTTTCATTTAAAATAAGCCATCGAAATTAACTCAAGATATTTTGATGACTTTTTATAAAATGTGAATGAAAGATTTCGATTTTAAGCTCTAAAAAATTTTAAATAATATGGAAGTACTTTTTTTGTTAAGGAAAATTAAAAAAGAAACTTGCATTTTTTTCCCCTTATGTTACTTTTAAAATCCAAAATAAAACAAATATTCGCACTTTTCTATAGAAAAATTTAATAACTAACTTAGAATACTAAAAACTTTCAAAAATTTTTGCTTAATGTAAAACAATTTTAAAATATGATGTCAGTTTTAAAACCGATTTTAATCATTCAGTGTAAACAGAACAAAAAATATTACATGAACAATTTTGTAATAGTATGTACACTAAGTTATTTTGTTTCCTGGTTCATATATTTAAATCTGGCGTTTTTAAATCGATTTTTTCCTCACTTCCTGGTAAGCTAAGGTTATAAAAATTATGAAAGCATGTGTGTTTTCGATGACAATATAACATTTTAATATTTTGAGAATTTAATTATAAATTAATAACATGTTTCTCTAAGGAGGGTCCAAGTGATAAATTGCTAAATATTGTTTATGGTTATAATTGTATAAGAGTTACAAGAAGAATGGAATTAATTATGTGCCAAATCATGCACGCTAAAATATGCCAATTAGCTGTGAAACTGCAACAATGAAATATTTTAAATATTAAAATGTAAAAAATAAAATATAAAGAATATAATATATATTTTTAAATGAACTTTTATCATTAATTAATTTATTTATGATTTTATGTTTCAAAAAACGATTTAGAAATCTTGAAAGGTTGTTTAAACTATGCTTTTATCCCTTTTGCATATGTTAAAAAAAAAAAGAAAAACAGAGAGAAAATTGTGATTTTTGAAATAAATGCACTTGCACAAGTTCATGCTTTTCTAATCGTAAATTAAATGAAGGAAATTTCCATAATCGGGGTCCACGCCAAATTAACACACTGTAGTGGACTTGAATAGCAGTCGTGAAACTAGGCTTGATTTTTAAGATAAACATTGAGTATCTATAAAAGAATGTTTACCTTTTATGTCCCAAATTATGAATTTATGAAAATTTCATCTCTAAAGCATATTTTGTGAATTTTTGAAACTACATTAGAAGATTTACACAATCATTTAATAAATTTTAGAAGGATTTTGCCAAAATTAATTAATTAAATTGAATTTATAGGGATTTTGTGCAATATTTGTAACTCCCCTCAAATCTTTTATTTAAAATTTTTTTTTTAGTATTTTGTAGAATTACAAAATATACAAACATAACTTCTTACAATAGCAATATTTCCGAACCGAAACTTTCGCCTCCCCCCCCCCCCCCAATCTGACAACGTCAAGAAAACCGGAAAAGATGCAAAAGCAAAAGAAATTATTGTTTTTTTTAATTTTCTTTTGTGCAATCAATAATGTTTTTTGGAACAAGATAAAGCAAAATATCTATAATTCATTCTAAATAGTATAACTACTAATCGATGGATTAAATTAGTTTTATAACAAGTTATTTTAATGGCACTTTAATATACCGTCGGGCATAAAAGGTTAATAACAGAAAAAAAAAATTATTTCCATATTTATTTTATGGACAGAGAGCCTGGAGCGACTTTAAAAAAAGTTTTTGGAATTATTTTTAAGTTTGTTTTTTTTTCATTTAATGCTAAAACATTAAATTCTGTATTTTTAAAATTATTTGTGCAATTTTTTTATATATAATTTTGTTAATTTAAAGTTTCCATTTTAAAGTCTAGAAAAAGGGTTTTTTTATATAGTTGTTGACTGTTTCTAGAATAATATTAATTTTTTGTGATATTATGGATTTAAATGGCGGGGTGGGGGTAGAGAAGAAAATTTATTGAGATTTTTACCATACGGAATTTATAGATAATTTTTAAATGATATTAAAAGTATTTTTTCAATAAAAACTAAATTTTTATTAAAGCATATTTGTGATGTCATATCATTTAAAAATTGTTGCAACTTATAATCTAAATTATTCACTCTCGTTGTATAAAATGTTATCAAAATATCTTAATTGAGTTATTTCTATTGTTTATTATAAATAAAAGCGAACAAAATAATAAGGTAAGTAATACATGACTGTAAATGAGGTAACAATGGCTTCAAAATTACTTTTCCCCTCACTCCTTTCAAAATTCAAATGGAGAAACAACTTGGTGATCCTCGCCCTTATCTCTCTTAAAACCACGCGACCACACGACCAATGAGGTGGCTGTATTTCACCTGACTGTGATTTTGGCCCTCCATTTTAGAATTTCGCGGACGGCCAGAGTCTAGTCGCCTGTCAAGAACAACAGACGTTAACAGTTGGTTGGTAGACTTATTAGCAACTTTAGAGAAGGTAGCTGATGCTGTTCACGTACGGCGCCCGGGTCTCACGCGTGCAAAAGATATTGAAACACAGAGTGGGTCCTCATCATGGATGAAATCATGATGAAATAATAGTGCATTCCGGTTACAGATTTATTTTACCCACGAATGACAACAGCCACGCCTCTGCGGGAGAAAAACCCTCAGAAAAAGTGTTGAAATGGTCTTCACGCCTATGGATTTTACCAACGAATAGCAACAGCCACCCCTCTGCGGGGGAAAAACTCTCCGAAAAGGACTGTTTATTGGACGAAGGGCAAGCAGTGTTAAAATGTTCTTCACGCCTATTGGTGTTTTTCTTCTGTTTACCCGTGGCAGACGTCACATGGGTGAAGTCGAGGCTAACGAGAAAAACAGGCTACCGTGGTGGGTCCGATTCTTCTTTTTTTACAGACCGCTGGAGTCATGTGATGCCCTTTTCGCACATCTTCATTGGTGGATTCGAGCATCACGTGACTCCAGCGGTCTGTAAAAAAAAGAAGAATCGGACCCACCGCGGTAGCCTGTCTTTCTCGTTAGCCTCGGGTGAAGTCCATTGGCGTTTTTCTTCTGTTTACCCGCGGCAGATGTCACATGGGTAAAGTCCGTTTTTCTTCTGTTTACCCGCGGCAGACGTCACATGGATAAAGTCGAGGCTAACGAAAAAGACAGGCTACCGCGGTGGGTCCGATTCTTCTTTTTTTACAGACCGCTGGAGTCACGTGATGCTCGGATGCACCAATGAAGGTGTGCGAAAAGAGCATCACGTGACTCCAGCGGTCTGTAAAAAAAGAAGAATCGGACCCACCGCGGTAGCCTGTCTTTCTCGTTAGCCTCGGATAAAGTCCACTGTTTGTTTGGAGCGAGGCTACAGGTCTACAAGGTCTGCGAGGTCTGCCAGGCGTGGGTTTAGCCTGGTTTAGGAGGGTCTGCGTGGTCTGCGAGGCTTGGTCTCTGTGGTCTAGGCCTTGGCTTTAAAATACTAGACCCAACCAATCAGCGTGCTTCGTTTTTCTGTATTCCGCCTTTTTAAAAGATTCAAGAAGCAGACGACAGCTAAGGCGCGCCACACACCAGAGAGACATGCGACAATAATCGTGAGACATGAGGCAAATTCTGCTGTTCAAACCGGTTTTTTCTTTGTTCACTTGGTGAAACTGTCGCATGCCTCACGCTTTTCTGCCGCATGTCTCCCTGGTGTGTGGCGCGCCTTATGATTTTAAAGATTATTTGAAATTAATAAGGGATTTAGGATGCCGGTGGCTGGCTGCACGGTTGACGGTCTCTGCGGAAAAACGTGGGGGGCGTGTACTGAATAGTAGCTAGGTGTGTTGGTGTTTTCCATGGTTTTGAAGTTTGCGTTTTCTTGTCTTGTAGTAATTTCTTGTCTCCAACGGGGTAAGTCTGCTGAATTGTTTCTTGATAAGGGTTTTTTTTTCTTCTTGTTTCCCCTGTTTTCCTGGTGTTGTGTTATTTTGCTGAGCCATAGTTGCATGGTATTTTGTGTCTGTAAATAGTGTATCTCGCCGGTATGGCGAGCTCAGTTATAAATATAGTAGAAGTCAGTACTCCGGAAGTAGAGTCACTAAATATTGAAATGGTGGAAACATATGAAAATAATGTGCTATTTACTGATATCAACCCAAACGTGTCTCGCAATTCAGCTTCGGCTGAAACATTAATAATGATGGCGGCAAAAAATGGTGCAAGGAATTTTAATATCTTCATAAAAAGTGATGAGTCTAAGAACGTTCCTAAAAGGGACCCACGCGCTGTTCAAATAGAATTATAAGCAAAAACTGTTCATTTCAAAAAGATTGAAAATGTGAAATTTACTCGTACGGGTGCATTTATAGTAAGCACGAAAAACCCAGAGTGTGCAGTTGATATAGCTAAAATAGCCACCTTTCTCGGAGTTAAAGTCTCGACTAGAGTGAGTTGGGAGAATATTTGTAATAGATTTTTGCTATTTAACATGCGGTAAATATTTCTCTGGCTGACATTGGGCAAGAGCTGTCTACGGAAAATAATCTTCAAATTTTGGAACTGCGAAGATTTATAAAGCGTGAGAGCACAAATGACGTTTCTCCCGTGTTAGTCACGGTTCTTGGCACCTCTATCCCCCCTGAAGTTAGGATTTGGCTCTCAATACAGAGAGTGCGACAATTTATTGACAAGCCCAGGCAGTGTAAGAAATGCTTTAAATACAACCACTCCCAACTAAAATGTAGTTCTGATCAGTTATGTGTGAATTGCAGTCTCCAACACGCTGGTCCCTGTACAAACCAAGTTAAATGTGCTAATTGCGGGTCTGAACACAGATCAGATTATAATCAATGTTCGGCTCGACTTAAAGAGGCTGAACTGCTAGAATTTAAATCTAGAAACTTATTAACTTTTATCGAAGCACGTCGGAAGTTTACGTATAAACCTGAACAAAAATCCTACGCGAATATTACTAGTAAACAGACAACTGATCTGGATCAGTTACAAAAAGCATTTGAAGCTCGTACAAACAAGATGTTAAAAATTATAATCGACCATATCTCCAGTCACTCGGAGAAAATTGTTGAAGCAATAGCTTCTCTAAGTAGTACCATTATGAACTGTTTTGCAAAAATGAGCGACAAGTCGCCGGAAAGGCGTAATAGGCCTAACAAGCATGCGAAGACTCAAGGACACATGACATAAAAAAAAAAAATTGTTTTTATTGTTTGATTTGCTTTTGGATTGTTCTCTGCTAGGGGCAGTTTGTTTTTGTTATCTGGTTCTTGTTATTTTTGTCTCACTTGTTGCGCCTGTTTTGTCTTTGTTTCTGGTTTGCTGTTTTTGATGGGGATAACTATTTTACAATGGAATTGCCGCAGCCTGTTAAACAAGCTCCCCTGGTTTTATTTCCCCCCTTCTCTACTGCGGATATCCTGGTTCTTCAGGAGACCTTCCTTACCCCTGAAAAGTCTGTTGATATTCCTGGGAAAATAATTTATCGTTTGGACAGAATGGGTCGCCCGGGGGTGGCCTGATGATTGCGATTAAGGCTACTTGGTCTTTTAATCTTCTTGACCTTGGTTCCCTAAACTTCTCTAATGAGGTCTTGGGCATTCAGGTGTTTTTTGGTAACATGTCTCTTAATATCATCAATCTCTACTCCTCTTCGGGCTCAGTGGTCGAGGATTTAGCCAAAGTGACGCAGTACATCTCTGGGTCTTCTCTCATACTTGGAGACTTTAATCTTCATCATCGTCTGTGGGGTTCCCTGGTGTCCTCGCGTGACGGTGAAGCGTTCATTGACTGGATGGCAAACAATTCGTACTGTATGATGAATATAGATACTCCTACCCATGTCTCCCCAAGTGGCTCTTGTTCCTTGATAGATATGTCTATTTGCTCTTTGGATATTTTCTCGAAGACTGCCATACAGGTGGATGAGGACCTCTTTGACAGTGACCACTTCCCTATCATCATATCTGCGGATATTAGTACAGGCTCCCATAATAAGCCCGTTCTTTATAAATGGCCAAATATCTGTCGAGAGATCGATTACAAGCTTCCTTCAGTTTCTAATGTTAACTATGACTCATTTCGGCAGATGGTTCAGAGTGCGATGGAGAAGCATAGCACCACTCATAACAAGTCACAGAAGACCCTCCCGGCCTGGTGGAACTCTCGTTGCAGTAATCTACGAAAGCAAAAGTTATTTTTTCTGAGGAAAGCTCGTACCCTGGTCTCCAGTGAGTATTGGGTTAAATTCAAAAGGACCTCTGCTAAGCTCCGTCAAGTGATCAAGGAGTCTAAACATCACTTTTGGGATGCTGTATGTAGAGACGCAAAAGACCCCAGATTATTGCACAAAGTCTTCCGGAAAATTTCAAGTAGGTCCAGCTCCCTGATTGATTCTCACCTTACCCTTCAAGTTGATGGTATGTCCAGCTCTGATGCGGCGTCTCAAGCAGAACTTTTTGCCGACCATTTTGGCGAGGATTGTGTCCATGAACCAATACCTTTAACTTATGGCTCTGACAGCGAGTCCAACCTTAATAACCCGTTCTCTCTTGCTGAGCTCAAAGACGCCATCCGCCGTACCAAAACCACCTCCCCGGGAGAGGATAAGATCAGCGCTGCTCTGTTCAAGGGCTTGGGTGACCGGTCCTTGAACAGCCTGCTTGGCATGTATAATGATATATGGCTTACGGGCGACATTCCTCCTGACTGGGTCTCTGCTGTTATCCTGCCCATCCTTAAGCCAGGCAAATCAAAGAAACTGGTTGCTTCCTACCGGCCGATTGCATTGACTGCAGTTGCGTGCAAGATTTGCGAGAGGATGATCGCCAACCGGATTAATCATTACTTGTTAGAAAAAAAAATTCTTGACAGCCGGCATTTTGGTTTCCAGCCGTTTCGGGATAGTAATGCTACCTTAATCAGGCTTCATCATGACATTACCAATGCTCGGAGAGAGAAGAAGTACATCCTTGGCATCTCCCTTGATATCCAGGCCGCCTACGACTCAGTGTACGTTGACGGTTTAATATACAAATGTTCTCAAATCGGCATTACTGGGAGAACTCTTCGTTGGCTCCACAATTTCCTCTCAGGGAGGTCCATAAAGGTCCGATGGAGGAACGTTACGTCGACTTCAAGAGGTATTGGGAAAGGCGTCCCGCAAGGGGCGGTCCTTAGCCCGACTCTTTTTACCATTTATATGTCTGATTTCTTTGAGGTCTTAGAGTTCCTCGGTGTAAAATTTTTAATCTACGCGGATGATATATTTATCTACTGTGAGGATAGCTCCCTGGACAGCTGCAGAGATAAGTTACATGAAGCGCTCCGGCTTATTTCCCAATGGTGCTCTTATTGGAAGTTATCAATCAGACCGGACAAGTGCCATGCAATCAACCTGTCGAGACGTCTCTTAGAGTGCGATTATGAATTCAGCATTAATGGTGGATTAATAGAGTGGTGCTCAGAGCTTAAATTCTTGGGCTTCTACTTTGCTCGCCGTGGTGGCTTTCGGAGACACATAGAGTACCTTAGGAAGAAGGCGTTCAGCAAGCTTAACATCCTCAAGGCTCTGGCCCACAAACGGTATGGGGCAAGGTCCCACCATCTGCTCACTCTGGCCTTCTCTTCGATTCGAAGCGGCCCCACCAGTGGCCGAGAGGTTCTGCTCTTGAAGCTGGTAGACGGGAAGTACTGGGTTCGAACCCAGTCGCGCCCGTCGGCCTAATCGTTCGGAGTTTTCGTGGTTTTCTTCGAACCTTGGATTTCTAAGCGTTAATACGGGTTAGGTTCCCTTAGAAAGACCCCACGAAGGGCATCCCCCCCTTTGGGCCCATATCCCTCGTGTTGATAATTGGCCGTCATAAACACAACCAACCAATCGATTCGAAGCGGTATAGAGTACGGGGCAGCGATACTCAAATCGGCATGCAACTCACTTTTTCAAAAGTTGGAGGTCATTCAAACCAGTGCCATCAGAATTGCTTTGGGTCTCCCGAAGTGGACACCGAACATCATCGTATGGAAACACGCGGGCGCTATCCCCATGACTGATAGAATTGGCGGTCTTGCGGTCAGTTTCTGGCTAAAGCACCTGTCACTGGGAAGTTGGTCTCCGCTCGGGGGCATCCGGGGAGACGGACTGGAACCGTTGGTTATTGATATTCATTATGTTGCAGATTGGCTCGAAAGCTTGGCAGTACACCAGACCACCTTCTTCGGTTTCAAATTCCTCTTCCCATGAACATGGAGGCTGTCAGGTTCGTCACAGGGGGTCTCCCTTTCCAAAGCACTGACCTGGATGCGAGCATGGTTCTGCAGTATTTTGCTGATTTTATTCAGGATTACTCTAACTCTTGGAACATCATTGGTACGGATGCATCAAAAACGGATTCCTTTACCTCAATAGCAGGTTGCTCCTCAACGAACCATTTTGTGTACAGAGTCCACTCAGCCAACTCAATTTTTACAGCAGAAGCCTTGGCGATCGGCACAGCGCTGGACGAGCTGGCCCACCAGCGGATGCATAGCGTCGTTCTTACCGACAGCCTGTCAGTTCTATCTGCTTTACAGTCTGTTAATTTAAAGTCTCCAACTGTCATTATCTGGCTTCATAATAAGATCAGTAGAGTTGCAGGGTTTGCCTCGAACATTCACCTCTATTGGGTTCCGGGGCACCGGGGGATCCCTTTAAATGAGAAAGCTGACAGCCTTGCTAAAGGCGCGACCTTTTCTGATGTTTTGTTAGACTGGATCTCTCCTGAGGACATCAGCCATGCTTATAAGCAGGATGTGTGGGGATGTTTTAATCAGTCATATAGGAATAGTAAATACAGTACCTCACATGGTGACATTCCTTCTATTAAGAATTCTTCGGTATGGGCTCGGAACAGAAGGGAAGACGTCTTGATTACCCGACTTCTTTGTCGGATGTTGATTACTCCTGGTATGCTGGCGAGGTTCAACTTGCTTGACGATGGTAGGTGTAGTACATGTGGTGTCACGGACTCCCTGGATCACATTCTGTTCACATGCTCCAGGTATCACGCTCATCGCAGGCGTTGCTGGGATAACAGTGTTTTGAATAGTGGGTATTTTGGTTCTTTTGAATGGTTTGTGAGCAAGTTTGCTTCGTCCGATAAATTTCGTATGGCTACGATGAGGTACCTTTTTAGTATCGATCGTTTTTAGTTGGTCTGTATCTTCCCCAGGTGGGGTTTCCTTGTTTTGATTTGTTATGTTGTGGATCATTCGAGGCTACAGCCGTGCAGCTTTAGGCCTCAACCCCCACCCCCCACCCCCCTTCAAGTTCAAGTTCAAGTTCAAGTAAGGGATTTACAAATTAAAGGTACGTAATGGTTTTTCAGATGTTTTTTAACATTTCTTTACATTGTTTCATAACTGTAGAAGTTTTTTTTTATAAAGCTATACAATCGTAAGTTACTATTTTCATGTATTTACATACTACGCTACTAAAATTAATTTGTTTTTAATATTACCAAACTCTATAAAACGATGTATTCGTAAATTCTTTAATTTGCATCTTCCTGTATTTACATACAACGCTGCCTATGCATTTGTTAATAGATAATTATATTCCTCATTTCCAAATTCTTTAAAATTAACCTGGTTTCATATGCATGAATTTAAAACAAATTTGATAGTATATGAATACAAATTAATATAATACGGTCGTCATTCTATTATAATGTACGGTAATGCCTTTTTTGTGAATAAATAGTTTCATTTCCTTCAGGAATTTATTTGATATTCTATTTCAATGCATTTTTAGTACTGACAATTTTTTAATTTATCCTAAAACTAGCAACAAATTTTTAACCATAGAATTACTTTTGAATTAACTTCAAAGTTTTCTCTATTATTTTTATATAATTGACTGATAATAGCAAACTCTGCATACATGATTTACATTATTATTAATCAGTTTTAAATGTGTTAATTTTTACAATGATACGGTACTATCTAAAAAGTAATATGAAGACTTTGAATTGTATTTAGCTTCTTATCCTCCTCCTAAAAAAATTCTAATGACATATAAAATTTAACTTTTTTTAAATTGAACAAACTTGTTTTTAAATAAAGTTTTTACTTGTAATTATTATTAATAATTTATAAACCATCCCTTATTCTTTTTAAAATTTTATCTTATATGTTTATCTTTCTGTAGTTTTCTTTAATAATTAATCAGTAGTAGTATATTAAAACTGTAAAATCTAGAACATGAATTTTTTCTCTCCACTTCCCCACAAGAGATGATTTACGACTGAAAAGTTCGTAAATTATTTCTTTTTTTCAGAAAGAGTTTGAAAAACTTTCAAACCTATAAAAGTTATACTTGAAGTAGAGATTAGAATCTGCTGGTGCCAAGATAAATACATATTTTGCCAAGTTTGCTCTCAGGATATCGCAGGTGTGTAGTCTTCTATAATAAGTGACTACCATTTGTGATCTTCTGCAAGAAAGTGGATTGCCTGATGCTCTTGCACTATGTGCTGTTTTGTTGTTTTCTACTTAAAATTCATCAATCAGGAACTGTCGTATAAATAAAGCATTACTAACTTGTATGACTGACTGTAAGTATGTAGTTTTTTTATATATTTATTTTCTGTTGCTTAGAACAAGGGATTTTGAAATGCATTCTACATTGTTTTTGTTGTTTTTATTAGTTTATTATAGTCTTTTTTTTCTATTCATTTACATTGCAGGATGTTTTCAATGGGACATTTTCAACAGTTATGTGAATGTTTGTCGATTGCCTGTTGACCCGACTTTTACATGAGATTTGCATGCTTTTTTTGAAGATATGAATCTTCAATAATATTCGTGTATGATGATTGTAAGTAAGTCATTTTTCTCAAAAGTACATGTTCTGTATTTTATTTATCATTGTTTTATCTTTTATATATAATGTCATTTTTCTCACAAAATCAATCTGTATCTAAGAAAATTTTATTCTCAATACAATATTTATTAATTCCTTTTATTCTTTAATCAATGTTTTCTTCGCATTAGTTTTTTTAATTTATGAAATGGCGTTAAATGATCAATTAAAAAAATGTAGTTTATGTAAATATGTAAACTATGTTTCATATAAACATCGAGTATATGAGTATTCTGTTAGTGGGAAGCAGTTAACCTCTACCTCCCTCCCTATGCACACTTTTCAAGGATTTGATATTGCAAAAAATGTGTCGCTCAGA
Organism: Maratus speciosus; assembly: GCA_963932465.1. Taxonomy (NCBI): domain Eukaryota; kingdom Metazoa; phylum Arthropoda; class Arachnida; order Araneae; family Salticidae; genus Maratus; species Maratus speciosus. Next base: position 477,589,817 of record OZ010796.1, read on the forward strand.
CTTAAAAAAAATTCAGAAATTACACGAAAGCTAGAATAACTTATCAGATTTCTCTAAAATAAGATCACAGTGTTAAATAAGCAACTTAAGCACAGTAATTAATTAGTAATAATGTATATATTTGAGAATATAGTTATGTATATTGCTTCGTAGCTGTGAACTATGATCAAATGATATCTCTTCCATTTCTAATTCCTTTTTCTTCCATTTGGTACACCTGGATAATTTTAATTTAATATCAGCTTAATAATTATTAATATATTATTAATTATTAATATATTTTATTTAATATTGAAATAATATAAAATGTATTATCTGTGATAGTATCATGGTTTTTGTTTAATAATTATTAAGCTGCATATGCAATAATCTAATGTATTTGATTTAATATTTGTTAATGTTGAACTAATCTAAAATGTATTACTATTATTATTAATGTTGTTGTTTGCTTTGTTTTTTTGTTGTTGTGATTTGGGTTGTTTATTTACAATTCTTTGAAGTGATATGAATGATCTATTTCATTAGTATAAGTTATTGAAATTATCAGGAGCATATGGTGTATTTTAGAATTTAATTAAAATGTGTCAACATAATTAATTTTTATAAAGCTCAAAGCTTCAAAATAAAATAAGTGATATTGTTTGTTTCGCTCAATCAATGTTTATAATTCACTGGGTCATTCGATGGTAACTTACGTTACATTTAGAACAGTTTACTTCAGTAATTTTAGTAATAAAAGACACACACAAAAAAAAATATTAACAATGCAAAGTTGACATGATTTGTTAATTAAACCTATTCAAAGATAAATTTAGATGATAATGGCCTAATTTTAGTGTTTTTTCTTGAACTCTGCCAGTTATATTTATTATGGTAACTGACATTACTGAAAAAGTAACGTAAGTTGCCATAAAAAATGTAATTTTCATTTTCTAGGTAATTTTTATCCAAATTGGCCTTTGGATAGGTTTAATTAACAAATCATGTCAACTTAACATTTGAAAATTTTTTGGTGTTATATTACTGAAATTACCGCTGTAAATTGTTTTAAATTATAACGTAAGTTACCATGGAATGACCTTAGTATTCAACGGCAATCAAAATTGGAATTAATACGTATCCAGTGCCATAAAATGCTATAATTTGAAATAAGTCTTCTAAATTTTTGGGTCAAAATTCATTAAACAAAAAAAAAAAAAAAAAAAAAAAAAAAAAAAAAAAAAAATATGAAGCCATGCTTTTGTGATTTTTACGCTTTTAGATTTCGCTCACAAAATTTACATTTTTCCTATAATATATTTTGTAAGTAAGCTGCAGCTTCATACTTTATTTTAAATATGAATTAACTAAGAAATTGTGAGCATAGCAAGTAAAAGTTTTTTAAATGTTTTTTTTTTTAGCTCAAAAGATTAGTTTTGAGATGTTAATGATAATATTCATAGCTGCTGAATCAGAATTTAGTTCAAAAGCATTTTGAGAAATTTAAATGACCATAGGTATAAAATTTATCACTTGTATGGTTTGGTTATTTTATTTAGTTGTAATTAATGCAGTTTATAAATATAACATATGGAAAGTAATGATGTTTATTAGTAAAAACATATTGCGCATTAGCTGCGTTTGGTTGTCCCCCCCCCCCCCCGCTTTTTTTGGAAAAATAACCTTTATGTATAGTGCGTAATATAAATAAGTGTGTTTTATTGAATTCTTCTACATGTGGAAAGCATATTCTCTTATTTTTTCTATTTAAATTATTCTACACTGACTATTACTCATGCTGGTTAAGCTATTTAATACTTATATTTAACTTCTGAGTATTTTTGGTACTTTTATGTCACTCGTGTACAAATCTTTCCAATAACACTTTTTTTTTTTACACACATGAAAATTAGAAACAATATTTTGATGATATATTTTTTTTCTGCAATTGAAATCGAAATGAGTGAAAGGCATATATTTAAATGCGACATATGTATTAGAATGAAATGAGTGAATGGTTTATATTTAAAATTAAGTGAATGCAATGCAAATGATGACAAAGGAAAAATATTTGTTGATTTATCGCCTGTGCCGACTAACAGAAAAGTACCATATTTTTAAATTATTTTTTATATTACTATGCAAATCGTGAAATGATTTATATTACTATGCAAATCGTGAAATGAAGAGTTTTAATGTTATTAATAATTAATGTTATTTTGATTCTGGGTTCGAAATTTTAAGTTTATTTATTAATTATACTATGTTAACTCTCATGGGAAGATGCTTGCAAACTAATATTAAACCAATGGTAACTTTACAAATTTATCGTTTGCTTTTGAATATTTTTAAATAAATTTTTCTGTTTTGCGTGGGACATGTCTAATTGGGTATCTTTTTGCCCTTGATTTCAGGTGCAGTTTTTCAGAGGAAAATTTCAGTTTCAGAACTTGTTTCAAAATTAAAAGTGTCCTCAGATGAAAAAAAACTGCAACCAAAGAAATAAAAAGTAAACATATTTGGTTAGACATCAAGTTCAGGTTGCCCAGGCCAAAAAAAAAAAAAAAAAAAAAAAAACCCAAAGTATTGAAATGCAAATAAGAATTTTGAAAAGAACATTGCCGTTGGTTTAACATTTAGTTTCAGTGCTCTCGTGTTACTACTAGAGATGAGAGATATGGCCTTGGGTTCGATTTTTGTACCATTCTTCGAGCTCGGGTGGGCCCGAACTCATTCATTCTGAAATTAACAATTTTATTTATTCTCATACAGAAAAAAATAAAACAACTTTTTTTCCCTTAAAAATTACTTATTCCATTTCAAGTCATTTTAATGTTATTTTTATCAGAATGAAAGGGAAACAGAAATAGTGTTTTTTAAGCTCTTTTTAGGTGTGTTTGTAACTATATAAATACGAAGCACCTATAGTCTTCATCTGGTTTGTCCATCTGTCTGCATATAACAGTGCAAAAAATACCCAACCAAATGGTTTGAAATTTAATATATATATATATATATATATAATCGTTGCAGAATTTTGTCAAGTCATTTCAAATTTTAAGAAAATCAAATCAAAACTTAAAAAGATATTAATAAAAATTTTCTTCATTCTATTAAATCCTATCGTACATAATTAATTCAGTGATATCCCATGACATGTAATGATTCTAGGTTGCCATGTTGATTACGTCATATTTAAGATGGAATCCTATTATTTCCATATTACTGAATTTAATATATAGAATCATAATAAATTTTGTATTCATGCATTTTTGCATAAAACTGCAACAGCTATTGCACCAAGATCTGAATGTTTATAAAACTAGTTATAGTATGAACGCACGTCTCATTTGCCGTACAATTTCTAACTTATTTAAATTTAGTATGAGTTTTGACTTCCCTGAAAGCAGCTCTGTCAGCCACACAATAAGTTTCTCTTATTTATGAGAAGTAAATATATAATACTCTACATACATTCTTGTAATATTTTTTAGAAATTTTGATATGTAAACAATAAAAGTTTCCCTTTTAATAGGATCACTTGCATTTTGTATGTCTTCAATCTACTGATATTCTTAGCAGTTTGAATTAGACATTTCTTTTTGTCTCACTAAATATTATTTTCTAATTTATGTATTCTTTATTTCAATTAATGGACTGAAATTTTCTTTCTTTCCTGTTTTTAGGTATGTCAAGAACATGCTTTTTGGTTTTGATGCACTATTTATTACTTCTTAATTATTATACCAACTGAAAGTTATTAAATGATTATCTCGCTTCTTTCCAAAAACTGTCTTAATAGTTCACAATTTAGCTAGTTACACATACACAGTTTATTTTTACTCAATTTTTACTAATGCTTTATCTTCCTTTCAGATTGAAATATAAATACCTTTTTCTTCAGATCAATAAAGTTTTCTGCAAAACATTGTCATCATCATAGACCATTATGATTAATATTGTTTCATTTATTATACGTAGTAATCATTATATTCAATAATATTTATAATATAAAGAAATTTTATTTTGTTTCTGTAACTTGTACTTTCAAATAAAAGAAATTTATTAAAAATTTGTTGTCTTTTATTTGACTATATATTTTTATTATAAATGGTATTTCAGGTATTTACTTGTTTTGTCTATGATGTAAACCTTGATTTAAGAACTGTTTTTAATTAACTATTTATTTTTTATAAAAAAAAATGGCTAAGATATAAAATGAGAAAAACACTTTCAACATGGTTGAAAAGTATTTATGAATTCAGCTTGTCACACTTGTAAATATACTGTGATTGCATTGTAATTATTAAATGCTAATGATGTTCGCTATAGAGGGTGCTATTTAAATGTGAAATTCAATAAATATAATGCATCAAAAAGTGTTATGGGGACAACAAGTGCTGAAAATGCATTTTTACTGAGTTACATGTTTTTAAATGGCACATTTAGATATTTCATTTCATTGTATGAAAATATTAAATTTCTTAATAGCTACTGTTGGACGGTGTTTCATAATCTATGCCTAATTTTTCATAATTTGTGTATATTCCTTATACCAGTGGTGCAGCCAGTATCCTTATTTGTAAGGGGTTTTGGAGAATTATTACTCCTTGTGGGATACAATATGTGACAAATAAAAACCAATGTAATGAAAAGCAAAAACAAACATAATAAGTTTAGCATTTATGTGTTTAAAGGTTTCATAGAAAAGCTTCTTTATAATATAAGGTATTTTCAATACAACTTATTAGTTTTTTAAATACTGTGGGAGGAATTTTGAAATGTCCTCTTCTTTTGCTGCTGCAGTGTTTATACAAATTAAGGGCTGTGCATATATAAAATTATCATTTTAATGTGTGTGGGAGGGGGGGGGGGGGGTGACGTTTGATTGTCATAAGATATTTTTGGGGAAAGTTTTTTCTTTTTAATCCAAACGATATTTTTTGTTTTAGTGCTTTAATTTTTTCTTTAGTCTTATACCTTTTTAAATAGTAAGTGTAGTTAGATGTTAATTGATATACAGTTGTTTAAATGTAAAATCATATCTGTATGCAAACGCAAACATATAAAAATAAAAAGGATTTTTAAACGTTGATGATGATTTCATTAAGGTGTGTGTGTGTGTGTGTGGGGGGGGGGGGGTGTCGAGGAATGATAACGTATGATATTGTAAGTGATGGGGTGGGGACTAAAATTACCTAAATGTTGATAACATTATATATGTACAACACCATACAATAGTTTTAGAACGGGAGTAAAATTATTGCAAATTTAAAACAATTATCAGATTTCTCAGCCCTATTTTCAACCATCTGCTATAGTTTATAATTTTAAAAAAATGTTATTTAATTTTCTAATGCAACTTTTTCTTTCATATTGCCACAAAAAGAAAATGGGTATGAGCATTATTTTTATAAATCAATTAAAAATCAGACTCACTGTATTTTCACATGCAAAAATGGCATCATTTTGAACAGATAATGCATATTTTTCATATATAAATTTTTAAGCCTTTACTATAAGTGTTACCATAGTACCTTTATTTAAATGTAACATCACGACTAAAAGTATATAGAAAATGGCGTCATTTTCATGTAATCATTGTAGATTTAATTTTCACAAGCGATAATGTAAGTTTCCATTTAAAAATATTGTTTTATCATCAGGTGAGGACAATAATTTCTCTTCTGAAATTAATGTCCATTATCTATAAAGTAAAAGCTTTATTTTCAAACTGTCCAAAAGTAAAATTTCACGAAATGTTACATTTAGTTCCTTTTTTTTTCCAGTTACATGTGCCAAAGAAATTCTGTATTCTCCCTTATAAAACAGCGGGAATTTACTATTATTGAGTCAAAGTAATTAATTTTTTCCTCATTGTCGTTTTAAAGATTTATTGCTCAGAAGGTAGTGTCACAGATGATAATAATATAAATAATGAGACAGGCAGTTAACTGTTGCACCAGAGAGTGGTGTTGCCGTAGCAACATCATACGCTCTGCTGCAATGTGAAATGAGTGGTAACCTGATTACTGGTGATGTCTTCGATTAGGTTTTCCATCAGTGTTGGTATTCATTTCACATTGTAGCAACATAATGTCAACATTAAAGCCAAACCATACATATAACAATTAAGAAAACAAAAGTAAGCTCCTACTGCCATTTTTTAAATGAAGAATTGAAGCAGTAATCTCTTTTGTCAGGGGGTCGTCTCTGCCCTCCTGGACCCCTGTTTAAAGTAATTTTTGAACACTTAAATCAAAAAGAAAAATCGTCCTTGCCCTCCTGGACCCCTGTTTAAGGTAATTTCTGAACACTTAAGGGACAGTTTCCCTTTTCAACAATTTTCTTTATTTTAAATATGATTCAAATGGTGAACTCACTGAATTTCAATGTTCAACTAAAAGTACATTTTGAAAAAATTTTATAAAAATTTGAATTTTTTTAAATCCCTACTACTTTAAAAAAAAATTGATATTTTTGCCCTTTTTTTTTAGATTTTCAAATGTGTACTACACAAACTTGCACATGGATTTTTAGACATATTAGACCGGGCGGCGGCGACACGAATGACTACGTCATCGAGTTACGGGATGAAATCATGATGCAGGACAAGATTTTTAGGAGTACATTAAGGAATGACTGGTCTGCCTCGACATTTCTTGGTACGATAGGCGCAGCAGCGGGCGCCAACTCGTGTACAAATGAAAACCCTATAAAGATAGTATTTTACATTACATTGCCATATATATTATTTCGTATCGACTTTCAAGATGAATTAAGGGTTTAGGAAAAGCTTAATAAGAGTACGTGAGGAAAAGACTGATTCGGCATAACTTGGTACAAAGCGCGAAGAACGGGGGGGCGCCAATTCGTTATTTTCACAGTGTTATTACGTCATCGAGTTACGGCTTGAAATTTTGGCAAATGAAACATACCGATTATTATAATACGAATATTTTAGTCTGCCTCGTCATATCTTGGTAGGAGATGAGCAGAGCGGGGCGCCAATTCTTAATTTTGGCGATATAATAACCTCACTGAGCTACGACTTTAAAATTTTGCACATTAAAGGAACATATCAGTACAATAAGAATATTTCAGTCTGCCTCGTGATATCTTGGTACGAGACGAGCAGAGCGGGCGCCAATTTTTAATTTGTGCGGTATAATCACGTCATCGAGTTACGGGATGAAATCATGATGCAGGACAAGATTTTTAGGCGTACATTAACGAATGACGAGTCTGCCTCGACATTTCTTGGTACGTTAGGCGCAGCAGCGGGCGCCAACTCGTCATTTTGGCGTCACTATCACGTCATTGAGTTACGGGATGAAACCGGTGCCAAATTAAAGATGAAAAAAAGTCTTTTAAGAATATTTTGGTCTGCCTGCGCATATCCTGGTAGAAACCCCCGGCAGACTGAAATGTATAATAAAAAAAATACGTCATAATGTAGAAATGAAAACCCTATAAACATAGCATTTTACATTAAACATTCCGATTAGTACGATACAAATATTTCAGTCTGCCTCGTCATATCTTGGTAGGAGATTAGTAGAGCGGGGCGCCAATTTTTTATTTGGCGGTATAATCAGCTCATCGAGCTACGAGTATAAAATTTTGCACATTACAGGAACATATCAGTACAATAAGACTATTTCAGTCTGCCTCGTCATATCTTGATAGGAGACGAGCAGAGCGGGGCACCAATTTTTAATTTTTGTGGTATAATCACGTCATCGAGTTACGGGATGAAATCATGATGCAGGACAAGATTTTTAGGCGTACATTAAGGAATGACTGGTCTGCCTCGACATTTCTTGGTACGTTACGCGCAGCAGCGGGCGCCAACTCGTCATTTTGGCGTCAGTATCACGTCATCGAGTTACGGGATGAAACTGGTGCCAAATTAAAGTTGAAAAAAGTAGTTTAAGAATATTTTGGTATGCCTGCGCATATCCTGGTAGAAACACCCGGCAGACTAAAATCTATAACAAAAAATACATCATAATGTACAAATGAAAACCCTATAAACACAGTATTTTACATTAAACATTACGATTAGTACGATACTAATATTTCAGTCTGCCTCGTCATATCTTGGTAGGAGATGAGCAGAGTGGGGCGCCAATTTTTAATTTTGGCGGTATAATGACGTCATCGAACTACGACTATAAAATTTTGCACATTAAAGGAACATATCAGTACAATAAGAATATTTCGGTCTGCCTCGTCATATCTTGATAGGTGACGGATATTTTTAATATTTTTGAATGTGATTATTTATAATATTTATTTTTAGTATTATTAATGTATAGAATTATTATATATAGATATATCGTTTTTAAATAAAGATAGATTATAATATATAGAATTATTAATATATAGAATTATGATTATTTATGAATATTTTTTCAATATTTTTAATCTGATATACAAAAAATAAATTTAATCACGAAGTGAATTCACAATGAAAAAAAAATATTTTCCTCTAAATAAACTTTTTTAAAGATAAGTGTCTAAATAGAATAAACTAATTCCTCGCTGATTCTTTATTCATATATATCTTTATTTTATTTATTTATTTATTATTTTTATTATTTGTTAAAAAGAAATTTTTTACATGAAACAATAGTTTTTGTCAAGGTCAAGGTTTTTGTCTTAATAAACTTTTCCTAAACTCTTAATTCCTCATAAAAGTCGATACGGAGTAATATATATGGCAATGTAATGTAAAATACGGTGTTTATAGGGTTTTCATTTGTACATTATGATGTATTTTTTTGTTATACACTTTAGTCTGCCGGGTGTTTCTACCAGGATATACGCAGGCAGACCAAAATATTCTTAAAAGACTTTTTTTCACCTTTAATTTGGCACCGGTTTCATATCGTAACTCGATGACGTGATAGTGACGCAAAAATGACGAGTTGGCGCCCGCTGCTGCGCCTAACGTACCAAGAAATGTCGAGGCAGACCAGTCATTCCTTAATGTACGCCTAAAAATCTTGTCCTGCATCATGATTTCATCCCGTATTTCGATGACTTGATTATACCGCAAAAATTAAAAATTGGCGCCCCGCTCTGCTCGTCTTGTACCAAGATATCACGAGGCAGACTGAAATATTCTTATTGTACTGATATGTTCCTTTAATGTGCAAAATTTTATACTCGTAGCTCGATGACGTGATTATACCGCCAAAATTAAAAATTGGCGCCCCGCTCTGTTCATCTCCTACCAAGATATGACGAGGCAGACTGAAATATTCGTATTATAATAATCGGTATGTTTCATTTGCCAAAATTTCAAGCCGTAACTCGATGACGTAATAACACTGTGAAAATAACGAATTGGCGCCCCGTTCTTCGCGCTTTGTACCAAGTTATGCCGAATCAGTCTTTTCCTCACGTACTCTTAATAAGCTTTTCCTAAACCCTTAATTCATCTTGAAAGTAGATACGTAGTAGTATATATGGCAATGTAATGTAAAATACTATGTTTATAGGGTTTTCATTTGTACACGAGTTGGCGCCCGCTGCTGCACCTATCGTACCAAGAAATGTCGAGGCAGACCAGTCATTTCTTAATGTACTCCTAAAAATCTTGTCCTGGATCATGATTTCATCCCGTAACTCGATGACGTAATAACAGTGTGAAAATAACGAATTGGCGCCCCGTTCTTCGCGCTTTGTACCAAGTTATGCCGAATCAGTCTTTTCCTCACGTACTCTTAATAAGCTTTTCGTAAACCCTTAATTCATCTTGAAAGTCGATACGTAGTAGTATATATGGCAATGTAATGTAAAATACTACGTTTATAGGGTTTTCATTTGTACACGAGTTGGCGCCCGCTGCTGCGCCTATCGTACCAAGAAATGTCGAGGCAGACCAGTCATTCCTTAATGTACTCCTAAAAATCTTGTCCTGCATCATGATTTCATCCCGTAACTCGATGATGTAATAACACTGTGAAAATAACGAATTGGCGCCCCGTTCTTCGCGCTTTGTATCAAGTTATGCCGAATCAGTCTTTTCCTCACGTACTATTAATAAGCTTTTCCTAAACCCTTAATTCATCTTGAAAGTCGATACGTAGTAGTATATATGGCAATGTAATGTAAAATACTATGTTTATAGGGTTTTCATTTGTACACGAGTTGGCGCCCGCTGCTGCGCCTATCGTACCAAGAAATGTCGAGGCAGACCAGTCATTCCTTAATGTACTCCTAAAAATCTTGTCCTGCATCATGATTTCATCCCGTAACTCGATGACGTAGTCATTCGTGTCGCCGCCGCCCGCTCTATATCTAATATTACATTTATTATGATTTTTTTTACTGATATATATATAGTGCAAAACGATGAAATCTAACATATCTTCATATACTTATATATATTTTTTAAATAACAAAAAACCTAAAGGCTAATTCCATGCGCAGATTTATCACATATGTAATAAAGAACATGCACAAAAAAAAGCTTAAAAATCTCTATCTCAAATACAGAAAAAGCCTTAAAACATGAAAGTGAAGAAAATATGAAAATGGAGAAAAAGCATTTAAAGTTTTAATTTGTGTGGTAATTGCGCTGAGTGTTTTAACAAAATTTACAATACCTCGCGTTATATTTACGGTATGGATAAAAATGAGGTATCAAAATATTCACAATTAAACAGGCTTTCATTTAATATTAAAAAAGAAAAATCAATTTTTTGACCAATTTTAAGGTAAACTGCCCCCTTAAATCAAAAGGAAAAATAAATGTAAATTTTATTTTGTGGAAAGGAGGGATCGTACCCCTTTCCCAGACAACAACAAAAAAAAAGTTAGATTCATTTTCTTTCTGTGTTTCATTATTTTAAACTGTTTGAAAAGAATAAATTTTGTTTTTTTCAGAGTCAGAGAAAAAGAAAATTAGGGGCAATTGCATTTTCTTGCTTCCCTTGTGGGCAATGAGCTTAGAAAAACGCGTAATTTTTATTGATTTACACGTAATTAATGTCTGTGCAAAAGAAATTACGGCGCAAAATATTCTGACACGTTCATTTCGATACGAATACGAACGTAAACAAACGACTGTCCCTCCCTTCCCGCAACCTGCAAATATACGCATGCGCAAGCCAAGTTCTTATGCCGTAGTGTGAACGCAATTTTTTCGATTCTTGGACCTGAAAGACCCAAAAGACCTGACAGGCCACATAGTGTAACCACATGCTACAGGTTTAGGCTGGGATTACGGTGCCTCACTTAAGATCAACTTAGAAACTTACGATATAAACAAAACGTAAACGGCATTACGGTGCCTCGCGATCTTACGACAGCTTGGAAGCAGCCGTAAGATAAGACGCAAGTGGATGCGCGCGCAACCACAACAAATGTAACTGCGGCCTCTGATTGGCTGACTTCAGGAGGACTTGCGCCGAAGCAGGACTTACACTGAGGCACCGTAATACCAAGTTACGATCGATTGCAGGAACGCCCATTCTACGATCGAGCGTAAGATTTAAGATAGCGAGGCATCGTAATCCCAGCCTTATGCTGAAGAAATCACCTGAGACTTTGCTACTTACAACAATCTTATGGGCTATGATAATGTCAGTGGTTTAAGCATTTGATTATATATATCTGTTAAATTTGTACATTGTTTATTTTATAGAGCTGTGCAAGGTGACGTCATGAACAGGCTTTTGATGGATTTATAACCCTCTCAGATATGAACAGTAAACTACTTTAGAAACATTATACATGCAATAACTTTCAAGGACATAACACTTTAAAATACTTGAACTAATTTAGTAGCAGTAAATCAATTCATAATCATCTTAGATATCATTAACTGATTTCAAAACAGGAAGCAATTCAAGAATACAAACATTTGAACACATAAATAAATACATTAAGTAATAATAAATCATTCTACAATAAACAAACTTTCCGATTATTGCTAAATCATCCTACTCAAGATAAACAATGATATTAATATGTGAAATATGTTCGCGAAATTTGTTTTAATATCAACCCACGAATGCTGCAGCTGTCTGACGTCATCAAAAGAACTCTGACTCAAAAAAAAAAAAAAACCTCTTTTTATTATTAAGCTAGTTGCCCAATTTATCTCAACAGAGAGAGATGTAATATTTAATTTGTTGCTGCAAAAGGCAGCTGTATGTAACGCATTAATTTAAAATGTAAAGTCAAAATTTTAATATAATTCTCTATAACGAAAGTGATCAAGTCTCAAGTGTGGATTAAATATAAATAATATAATACATTTAACCAACACCTTTTGTTTCAACACTTTAGCTTCGTAATAAATGGATTACCCACCGGAGTTAAAAATGTGCACCAAGCCGAAAAATGAGGAATATTGCTGATGAAGAAAGATAAGATGAGGGGTTCATCTTCCGGTCCCAGGCCCTTTTCAGGCCCATTTGTCGACGCAAGGAACCACCCGTGTAGCAAGCCCCGCGACGCGTCCCGAAGGTCGCCGCCAGACAAGCTCCAACAGAGCGGAACCCCACGCCAACTCCGGTCAAACCGACACCGCTGCCCAGCGCACACGGTGACGGCTATTCCCAAGAAGAGACGAACGGCCGCTACGACAGTCCTCACCACCCAGCTAGAAAAACCAAGTGGTCCCTAAACTTGGTTACTCGAGCCGGTAGACCCCGCAAGCCATCGCAGGAACCAGACGCCTATAAAGACGCTGGGCCCACGGACTGAACCGAGGCGTCCCGACCCGAATTTAATTTACGGACAGGCCCCCAAGATCAGATACCATTTTCCGGCAGAGACATTTTTGTGGGCCAGCCGATCGGAAAGTTAGTGAGGAGCCCCTAGCTTGAAAACCAGGGAGGACGGGGAAAATCCCTCCGGCCGTAAAGCGACCCAGCTCCTGGCTTTTCGCCCAGACCACCCGGCTCAACCGACGGAACCCCTCGCGGATCACGCCGGGAGCCAGTTGGCCCAGACTAGGTGCCGTTAGCGACCCCAGGCGGGCACGGAAAGCTCCACCTAGACGGAATAGACTCCGCCTCGCTAGGGGGTTGGACGGAACGGAGTCCCGCCAGCCCCCACCGACTCGACTCCATCCTAGGACAGAGAAGCCAGCGGAGGCCGACAGAAGCCCGCCTGCCACTACCTTACCTCACGGCCGTCGAGGGTACCCAGGCCCGAAGACCCCTGACCCCGTGCAGTGACCGACCGCTACCTTTGTTAGTGCGTTCGAAAGTTAGGTGGAGACACCTCTAGGTCCTCATCACCAGGCGAGGCAAACTCCGGTACCGCATAGACACGGAGGACCTGGATCGGACCAAGAGTTCACCTGAGGCACGATGAGCCGCCGCGTTACCGGCGAGCCTCCGGCCCGTTTCCCTGCGGGAATAGCGTTCGATGGTGGACCTGCCGGCCGACCCCCTCCCAAGGGTCACGGCACGACATGGAGCAACCAGAACCATACTGGCCTCCCCACGCGACCGCTCCTTGGTCAACGGGGGCACCGCCAAACCCTACCACCCTGAGGGTCGGCTCCCAACTGCTCCAGCTGAGGTCCTCGGAGGGATGAGCCACCCAAGTCATAAAGTAACCTGGGCGCTGTCCGAAACCCTCGCCCTTCGGTTGCTCCGGGAGTCCCTGCATGGCGTTCCCGCGAGCCCCGTCGTCACTAGCGAGCACCAAGGACTTTCCTCTACAAAGCCCTCACTCATACTTCAGGCTCCCTCTTAGTCAATTGGTGGATGGGGTCCTATCGCCTTAGCTAGTCTTTGCCCGGTGACACCGTCCGGCCCTTAGACCGGCACCGGGATCGACCTATGGAGCGTCGCTATCCGGCATTACCCAGAGAACCTGAGCGCCGGGGGCTACCGAAAGAATTCGAACCCGAAGGTCCTGCAACCCATGCACAACGTCCGTTACCCGTGGCCACCAGACCCTTGGCCTGTCAACCGCAGGTCTCTCTAGGAGGTGGCGAATCGTCCCCATCCGGCCCCCTCGCATTCGTACACAACGAACTCTGCCGAGCTTCCGGTCACCTCCCCCACTCAAGGGGTCGGGTCGGAACCACCCGGAAGGTAAGCAATTACCTATATTATTATATTAATTGTGTTTTAATGGCCAGAATGATATCTATTTATTTATCTAAGTACTAGTGCGCGTAACCTGCTGTGCAGAGAAGAGGTGGCTTTTTGCCAACAGTTTTTACTGCTCGTGTAGTACAGCTATCGCTTCCTTTACAATGCTTTTTCTGTTTGTGTATCCTACAGTTTTTTTATTGTTCTCCGGTAAAAGTTACGTGATGTGAACTGCTCCATTATATGGACTTTAGCCACGAATGGCAACAGCCACGCCTCTCGGAGGGAAAAACCCGCATAATTTTTTTTTCCAAGGAAGTTCGTCGTTCCGAGCCGAAGCTCGCAATCTCATTGGTTGTTGGTTGCCCAGTGTCCAGCATGTTGTTGAACCAGTTTTGGCGACTTTGCACTTGTTTTGAGAAACTACATTACAAACAAAATAAAGCAAAAATGCGTTTTTTATAACATAATGGTAATCTGTTGAATGTTATTCAATGCATTTTGTATAATTATAAATAATGATTTAGAAATATGTCTCTTCAATACATTTTTAATTAATTTTTTGAACGCTATATTTTTATATCCAAGTATATACTTAATATTAATTTTTGTTTATTAAATAAAGACGAATGAAAGATTTCTTTTTTCTTTTTCTTAAAAAAAAAAAAATCGCTCTTTGTAATAAAATTATTTATTTAATTTCTTTTTAATGAATGTACTTACTTAGGCAATATTGGGTTAATTTGGTTTTAGAAGAATGCTATTTAATGTATTTTGTATATTTATAAATACAAATTTAGTAATATTTGCCTTCAGTTTATTATTATAATTATTATTAATTTTCTTAAACGTTATATATTCTGTAACTAAGTATACTTAAATTTTGTTATTATTTATTAAATATTTTCTTCTAATACAAATGTATATTATGCGAATTTGATATTATATTTGTAAATGCAGATTATTTATAACTAATTGCACAGAATATTTGTTTCTGCTTTTATATTATTATTATTATATTATTTAATATATCTTAATCAATATTAATTTATTAATAAAAATTATTACTATGTATTTATTATATTGATTTAATAAATATTATTATTAAATATTAATAATTATAAAATGTTCATGTATTTTTTTTTTTTTGATTTATATTATACAATTAGATTAGACTGTTTTAAATAAATAATAATACATATTTAGACTATATGCTAATTATAACTAAATTTATATTATACAGTTAGCTTATTTTAAATGAATAATAAATCTTTAGACTGAATGCTGTTAATCCTAAATATTTGGGTTTTTCTTTACGTTGTTTTTTAAATTTGACGTATTCATTACAAAATATTTTTACACATAATCAACAACTTTTTTTTTTTCGTTTTTCCACTTTGTATCAATAATGATTGTTCAAAGTATATAACTTCTTCCAGAAAAAAAAAAATATATACATACATATATATATATTAACTGTGCCGCTATATTTTATAATGATTGTTTTTCAAATGAAAGACAGAACTCACCCCCCCCCCCCTCGCACACACATTCATACACACATACATACCAAATTAATGCTACTGCGAAACTGTAAAGGCGCGCCACACACCAGGGAGACATGCGGCAGAAAAGCGTGAGGCATGCGACAATTCACCCTGTTAACAAAGAAAAAACCGGTTTTAAGAGCAGAATTTGCCGCATGTCTCGCGATTATTGTCGCATGTCTCTCTGGTGTGTGGCGCGCCTAATTTATTTGCACCAGAAACTAACATTACACACTAAAGTGTAAAATTTCAACTAAAATGACATTTAAGTAGCAAAGACAAAAATAAATAAAAAATAAAGACAAGTAATTTTTTTCCTTTTTTTGGTTCCATGTAATGTACAACTTTGAACTATATTCCATAAAGGTATAAGAGCATACAGTTACAAATTCATGGGATTGTTAGGGAATCCAACCTCTTCTTCACCCCCCCCCCCTCCCGGATTTTGGATTTTAGGGTTTTTTATGGATTAAAACTGCAAATTCTTCCTGGAACTGCAGCTTGAAAAATAAAATATATATAGTTTCTTTTTTGTTTATCACAAATAGCATTTTAAAAAAGATATAAATAATATACTTATATTAATATTATTATATAATAATTAATAAATTATATAATAATATAAAAATGTTATTTATATTTTAAAAAATTATATATATATTTTAATATAAATAATATAATATAATTATATTATATAATTATACAATAACATTAATATAATTAATTAATAATAATAATAATTAATTTTATATTATAATGTATCATATTAATAATTATATAATAATATTATATTATTTATATTAAAAAAAATATTACAATGTTTTTGATATAAATAGTAATATTCTCCCTTGAACTGCAGCTTGAAAAACCAAATGTATATATAGTGTTAATCACAAATGACAATTTTTAAAGAATATAATACAATTGTATTAATATTATTATATAATTACATTATATTATATAATAATTAATACTAATAATAGTTATATTAATATTATTACATAATTATATTATATAATAATTAATTAATAATATTAATTATTTTAATATTATTAATTATATTATATTATATAATATTATTAATTATATAATAATATAGCATTGTTATTTATATTTAAAAAATTATTACAATATTTTTAATATAAATAGTAATATTCTCCCTAGGTCTGCAGCTTGAAAAACAAAATGCATATATTTCAAAAATATATATTCTTAATCTTAATGAAATATTTTTAATGGACGTATAAGAGAACTTCTGCTTATAATTTAATAAAATGCATATAGTTTTAATCACAAATGACAATTTTGAAAGAATATAAGTAATACAATAATATTAATATTATTATATAATTATGTTATATAATAATTAATAATAATAATAGTTATATTAATATTATTACATAATTATATTATATAATAATTAATTAATAATATTAATTATTTTAATATTATTAATTATATTTAAAAAATTATTATAATTTTAAAATATAAATATAAATATTCTCCTCTAACTGCAGCTTTAAAAAAAAATGCATATAATTTTAATCACAAATGATAATTTTTTTAAATATAAATAATATTATTATATTAATATTATCACATAATTATATTATATAATAATGGATTAATTAATAATATTATGTTAATAATTAAATATTAAAAAATATTTTTTATAACTTAATTAACCATTGAAAAATTTAAACAACTTCCCGCATGCTTGGACTCGAACTCAAGTACTCAGATTTACAGACAAGCGTCATACCTCAACGCTAGTATGCATTCAAACCGATTTAGCTTAAAATAGAATTCATACAAAACCCCCAGAAGTACTCTTCGCCAAATGTTATTATCGCCAATATAGACTATGACACTGCCAAAGGCAAGAACCAATGAGGTTACGAGCTACAGTTCCGATCGACGAACTCCCTTGGAAAAAAAAATTATGCGTTAAAACGTCCTTCACACCTATGGACTTTACCCACGAATGGCAACAACCACGCTTCTGCGGGAATTTTCCCTCCGAAAAAGACTGTTTATTGGACAAAGGGGAAGCAGTGTTAAAATGTTCGTCACGACTATTGGTGCTTTTCTTCTGCTTACCCGCGGCTGACGTCACATGGGTAAAGTCCATTTGTGGTCTTCTTCTGTTTACCCGCGGCTGACGTCACATGGGTAAATTTACCATAGAGTAGGGCTCCTGTAATACAGGCTGAATTGTCAAGCATTTTGTTTCCCACTTAGATCAATGAGCGATTGTTGCCCACGCGGCGTGGTCAATCGTTCTTCTCCTACCGGCAATTAAATGGCGGCGTGAGTTAGACCGGATTAAGGCTTCTATAATACGGGCTGACTCGCGCCGCCATTTAAATGCCGGTAGGAGAAGAACGATTGGCCACGCCGTGTGAGCCATAGGCGTAGCGTCGGGCGGGAGGGGGGCACGTGCCCCCCCAATCTTCTGTATCCTGGGCGCCAGAACAGAAAGCTTAGGGGGCGCCAAATGAAATTTTTTTTTGTCTTTACATACAAAAATGTATAATGTATATATATATATATATCGAATTCGCATAAAACTGTCTCACAGTCGGAAAATTCAAAAGGAAAACTGAACCAAATGCATTAAAATTTACAAATATATAAAAAGATTCATCTATAACAGAAGACTGCAAATGAATTAGAAAAAAAAGCCGTTCTCCAATTCCAAATGCACCATGTTTACGCCTTCTATCATTTAAGGTTGTTCTTAACTGCTCTGCTCAACAAGCGCAAAACGTTTTGACATATTTACAAATTCATTTTTTAACCAAAAGATATAAAATTGGAAAGCTTGGCCATGGAAGCGATTTGGAATTGAATTTTTTTCCCATTTTTTAATCAATCAATTACCTATTGAGTTATAAGCAAATTCCATCACGTGACAAACCCGTTTTTCGCCCGCTATTGAATGCTGTTCCTCCCTTCGCGCGGAAATTCGGTTCAAAATGCCCACTTTGACTCTATTTTCTGAAAGATCTATTGCGTTTGCAAACAAATGGAAAAAACAGCTCAATTACATAGTTTCTGAACAACAACCCCAGCTAGTTTCATGCATTTTCCAACAAAAATAAGTTAAAACTTATGTCAGAAACTTGCCCTTTTGGATTTGAGAACACCATTAAATCAGAATCGCAAACATTTTCCAAGGTCAGTCTCCACCCCTATCTTCTGTGTGAAACTGACCCTCACCGATAATTGCCAAACGCCAACCGATTTCCCTGGGAGGGGGAGTGCAGAGGGGGCATATGCCCAGGACGACAGAACGAAAGTTGAAGGGGGCGCCAAATGAAGATTTTGTTTGACTCTGACTTTTCTGTTGAAAAGATTCCATGAAGGCTGTTCTATTTTTTTTAACTCTCTCCCTGAGCAGCATTGAACTTTCTTTTTTCCCGCTTTGCTATGGGCGAGGTGGAGCAACTGTCCGGGACAATAAAAACAAATGAGAGAAGGAGTCAGGGCCGAAACTAAGGCGGGGGCATGTGCCCTGGGCGCCACGCGAAGGGGGCGCAAGATGAAAATTTGGTTTGCCGTTTTATGCAATATATTTATGTGCGTGTGAAATTTGTGTAAAAAATATTTTCTAGCCGAAAAATCCAAAAGAAAAGCTGAGTAAAGTGCATTAAAATTGTTAAATAGATAAAGAGATTCGCCTGCAATATACAAAACAGCAAATGAAAACCCCATTCTTTTTTTATAATTACTTTTTACATGCATATAACGATATCTGAACTTAGAGATGGTGAGGTCAGGTGACTGGCTGGGACAATAAAAAACAAGCGGTCAAAAATTCACAAAATAAAAAGTAAAAACTTAATAATTTTGTTGTTGTTGTTGTTTTGAGTCACACATAAATTTGAAAATCAGCATTAGTTTCAGAAAAGTATCTAGACATATCAATATATAAATAAGAAGAGTGGTATAAGTGATAATTCCACAAAACTGGTGTAGATAGTACAGGAAGATATTTTACAATTCTGGAATTTATTTTTATGCCTACAGTAAATCGTGTTTTTTTAGTTCCTAAAACGATGTGACTCATATCACTATGAGCGCGGTCACGGACCGCATTCTGGGTTCCCCAGGTTTACCACGGGCAACCCGAAGCGTTCAGAGACCGACATCACGTGACTTTTTCCGAGATCCCCGTAGCGTTCAGAGCCGGAGATTACCCAGATTTCGGGAAACCCACATTACCTGAAACATTTTGTTGGGTAAAGTGATCACGTGGTTGGGAAATCTGATTTGTTTACCATTTTATAGCTTAACTGTGACTGTTAATCGGAATAGCACTGTTTTGATCAGTTTTATCGCACATTGTTTCTGTTTTTTCATATTACAAAAATAATAATAAAAACATTTCTGGTCTAAGTTTAACTTTTAGATAAGTTAGAAGATAAATGTAAATTTTGCATGAGACAAATCAGTTCACGCTTGGAAGCCTAAAACGGCTAGCAAAACCTCTGATACATATTTGTTGCGATAGTATTCCACATAAAAATTAACTTTTGGAACAGTTTCCCATCTAAAAAAAGTGAAAATTGAATCTATTTGCACTGTCGAAAATGCAGCTGCCGCCATGTTTGTAAATGTAAAAAAAAAAATCCCGCAACTTTACCCGAAAGCGTCCAGAGCCGTTTTTACCCAACCTTACACCAAGAAACCAGTATGACGTCATTCCCCAATTTTCCGAGTTACCCGTGTTTCGGTCTCTGAATGCGCTCTATGACATTAAAGTGCCTCAATTGTAATAATTTGTAATGCTACAACAAAAAGTAAAATCTGGAAAAATGAAATGTGTCTATAATGGAATCTTGTCTTAAATGAAAAAAACTACATGGTTCCAACAGAAAGAATACCAACAGTTATACCTGCTAAGACGGAAACCTGTATAAAACAGAATTATTTCCGATTCCTTTCGATTTTTTCCCCAGGTTTTAGTGAATAAATATTTGACAAAGCTGGTTATATATTTCAATATTACGTATTTTATTGTTATGTATTTTATTGTTACGTATTTTACTGTTAAGCATTTCAAATTTTAAAATAAGTCCGCTAATAGAAACTTTCGCAAATTTCTCTTTGTAAATTTACTTTGCGGAGGAAGGGGAGGGAGGGGGGCGCCAAAATCCATGTTTGCCCCGGGTGAAAATATAGCTAGTTTCGGCCCTGGAAGGAGAGCGCAAAGTAATATGCTTTAGTAAAACCATTTAAATGCAAAAAAAAAAAAAAAAAAGTATAGCATTTGTAGAGGTTCAGTAAAAAATCTTGCACAGGGCGCCATGGCTAATAAAGGTTTCCCTGCCTTTATCCCTCAAAATCATTTTTTCTCTCCTTTTTGCCATTTCTAGGCGTTTTGCCACCCTAGGCGGAAATTGAAAAATTCCGCTCTGTTCCTTTTGGTGCAATTAATTTTTGCATTACTTTTCGTGCATTATTTTTTGCAATACTTTTTGGGCAGTTATTTTTTGCAACCAACTAGATCCAGTCTTAGAGGGACGAGGCGAGCTTGGGCGGCTGTCCGTGATAAACAAAAAAGGGCGCCATAAATAGTAAAGCCGCTGCCGCCCCTGTTTTTACCTTACCAAATTACATTTCTCGCCCTTTTGCCATTTCTAGGTAGGTGACAACTGAAAAATGTCGCCCATGCCTTTTACTAAAATTACTTTTTTTACATCCAGATCAGGTCTCAAAGGGCACGAGGTCGGGCAACTGTCAACGGCTAAAGACTAAGGATTGAAATATATGAAAGATAGAATAGTAACTCCCTTTTTTAGTGTTTTTTTTTTTAAGAATATAGCCCGGGCCGAAACTAGGGAGGTGCAGAAAGGTCATGTGCCCCAGGTGCCAGAACAAAGGCGAAGGGGCGCCAAATGAAGATTTTGGTTGTCGTTTCATACAAAAATGTATAGATATATATGAAATACAAAGAAACTCGCAAGCTAATGTTAAACCTATGGGAGCGTTCTTTTCAAATTTCTCGCTTGCATTTTAATATTTTAAAAGGATTTTTTTTTCTTAGGATAGTTTAGATTGATCTTTGGCATTGCTATACTTTTAGGTTTCGAAACCGGTACTGAAAGTGAAAGTAACTTTATAAAAACAATCTGCAACCAAAATCGAAAAAGTAAACACTAATCCGGTTAGAATTCAACCTCAGCTTTTCTAAGGAACAAAAAAATTAAATAATTAATGAGCAAGCGAGACAATTTAAAAAGAACACTCCCATACGTTTAGTATTAGCGATCCAGTTTCTTCGCGTAACTAGTGTAGGCTCTTAACGCTCAGGCTAATGTTAATCCTATGGGAGCGTTGTTTACATGTTTTCTGCTCTAATTTTAATTATTAAATGATTTTTATTTTTTATGATTGTTATTTATTTATTTTGCATAGGGTAGCTGAGGTCGATAACTTTTATTGTGCGTGAGGAGAGGGGGGGGAGGGGGGAAGCGCCAAAATCCATGTTTTCCCCGTGCGCAAAAAAAGCTAGTTTTGGCCCTGAACGTACAATTGATATAAGATGTACTCAGAGCCATCTCTTTAGACGTTTTGTTGGTGGGGGAAAGGACCTTAAATTGCCAAGTCAAATTTCAGTATTTGCCAACTCATTGAGTAGTAAAAATAAATAGTTCTCGACATTTGCGAACCAGATTTATAATGTTACCAAGTTACCACAATTAGAAAATATAATATACAGTAATATAAGTACTGTCTAAGGCGGAATCGATCGGGATCGAGAAAATTTTCCGTAGTAGACAGTATTCCGCCTTAGACAAATTTTACTCTTTGTCTATGGATTCACAGGGACTTCAAAATCTTTCCGAGTTAGACAAATTTCCGTCTTACACAGAGTCCGCCTTACAGAGAGTTTACTGTAGTTCCTATTTGTAAAAAGTTTAATAATACGTATTTCCAATTATATTTGTAACTTTTGTCAAATGTATCAGAAATAGAAAGCGTTTTTTAGTTTTTTATTAAATTTTTAAACAAATTTACCAACTAAGTTTGTAAATTTGCCAAGTGTAACAGTATTCTTAGGTGTTTGGAGGGTGTGCTTCGCCCTCCCCCCGTCCTCCCCGTTGCGAGGGCCCTGGTTGTACTTATTGATTATTGTGCAACTTATTAAAAACATTCATTAGTCATTGTTTTAAAGGGATTTGTGATTGTATATTATACATGGGATTTTCAGATAAATTAATGTGAAATTTATATTCACATATTTTAGGATTGTGATTTATTGAGACTTTTACAAAAACAATAAATGGCATTGATTTTTTTTTAAGATGCAATTAAGTTTAAACCTCTTTAGTATGTAGCATTTCACCCACTCTCTCTTCCCCCAAAACAAAAACGCTTTAGTTCTCAACCATCGATACGGTGCTGGCCAATCATTGATATTTGGTCAGTCGTTGTCAGCTGATCGGTAGAAAAAAAAATATTTTATGGAAGAAACGCCGCGGCGTTTACGAGTTTAAAAGTTAATTTTTTTCCAAGTGCGGTGTTTACGCCATGTGCGGCGTTTACGATTTTTTTAAAATACAAACTGAGTTTCCTTAATTTAAAAATTCATAAAAATATTTAAAATCGGATTTAAATATTTTAAATAAAACTTCAGACAGCTTAAGATATTAAAAACGAGGCATCCTACACTGCTCAGAAAACTTTGATTAAAGTTAGGTCAATGTGACGCTGTCGACAAAAGTAGAGTTCCGATGGATGCGGCGTTTACAAAAGGTGCGGAGATTACGATATTTTTAAGCTTATTTAGGCCAACTTGAGGAGTGCGGCGTTTACGACGGGTGCGGCGTTTCTCCCATAAAATACGGTACTATTTTTTACAGTGTCCAGTCACCCACGTAGTTTATTTTCAGAAAGTAACATGGTCACACAAAGAACTTCTTTGACCTCTGAACTTGTGTTTCCCTCTTGTGCAAAGTGATATAGTAGGAGCGTCTCTACCTACCGCCCCCCCCCCTCCCCACTCCTAAACACACTTGGTTTGGTCTAATCTGGTCATTTGTGGTAATGTGCTTGTAGTTAAATGTTGTTATTATTTTTTAAACTGATCAGGAATGAATGACCCACGCAAAAACAAGCGCGATAAAAAGTAAGAAATTTTTATAGAAAACTCCATAAAAAGAGATGTCACACAGCACGCCATGCTAGTTTTAAATTCATGCAAGTCTGGCTTCAGAAGGACGAAAATGGAACAGAAGGTAAGAATATACAGAATTGTTTGTTTTAGCAAATTAATACGTTTTGAGAAAAAACGAAACCCCCCACTCAAAAATGTGATTATTTTTGACACATTCACAAACTCATTTCTATTCTTATTTGCCTAAAAATAACAAATGTTTAAGTGTCAGGTGCTTAAGAATCGAGCAGCGTTCTCAATTTTCCTAACATTTTCCCTAATTCAAAGCAGCTTGATTTAAAGCGGATTACTAAATGGAACCGTCTTGTAATTGTCAGCAGTAGTAGGAAAATAAGAGTTCTGGCTCAGGAGGGGGTACAGGGGCACCGTGCCCCCTCCCGTGCCGCCTCCGATCCCGTGCCTCATACGACACCGCCTCGTCCCTCCTCCTATCCCTTTTCGACTATCCGTGACGCCCCCAAAAACCGATTTAGTCGCCCCCTAGCGGGAAAAATGGCGTTTTTAGAGTATTTTCCTACTATAACATGAGAGTTGAACGTTAGATCGACTAGATTATCATACTATAAGATGAAGATTAAATTTACATTTGAATTTTGAACAACCTTTACCTTAATGAGTATTATTAATTAAGCAAAATAAAGGAAACTAACAATTTTAAAGGAAAAAAGCTGATTTCTGTAGATTTTCTTTCAACTGCAAGATCAGAATATCAACTTAAATGGAGAAAGTTAAACATATATTTGAATTTTGGATTATTAACATCTTAATGAGCATTATTAATTAAGCAAAACAATGAAAAATATCAATTTTTAATGAAAAAAGATGAATTTTTTCAAGTACAAGATCAGAATATACTCTTAAATGGGGAAAGTTAAACGCGTACATTTGAATTTTGAAGAATCTTTACCTTAATGAGCATTATTAATTAAGCAAAACAATGAAAAATAACAATGTTAAAGGAAAAAAGCCGATTTCTGTAGATTATTTTCAACTACAAGATCAGAATATCAACTTAAATTGAGAAAGTTAAACATATATTTGAATTTTGAACAATCTTTACCTTAATGAGTATTATTAATTATGCAAAATAACAAAAAAATATAAATTTTAATGGAAAAAGCAGATTTATTTATTTATTTATTTATTTGTATTTTCCAACCATAAAATGAGAATATCGTCTTAAAATGGAAATTTAAACATACATTTCAGTTTGAGAACAACCCTCACCTTAATTAATTTTGATTAACTGAACAAATAACAAAAGTTAATATGGAATAAAAAGATGAATTTTATTAACTTTTATACTAGTTTGAGATTTAAACAGACATTTAAACACTAGTTATGTAAGATTTAAAACCTTAGACAAATACGTCTTAAGACATATATTAATTAATCAAAATAAATTCAATTTTCAGCTTAATCAATAACTGGAAATTTATCATTAAAAACATATATATATATACATATTCTTTCATGATTGTACATATAAAAATAAGAGTTTACAAGCTAATTTCCTTAATTTTTAGAAGATTCAACAGAATATTTTCAACAAGTCTGGTATAAGAAAATAAATACCAAATAACAATTTCCATTCCCTTCCAACCGCTCACATTCCCTAAGCTTGGGGGAACACAACAATAGAGTTTTGACGTCACAAAGCATATCGGGAAAATGTTTACATCCAAGAAAAATATAAATTTTTATGCTTCTTCTCAACTGTTAAATGAAAGATAAACTTATATTTTAGTTTTGAACAATCATTACCTTAATGATTATTAATAATTAAGCAGAACAAAGGAAAATATTTCTTTTTTATGAAAAAGACACCTTTAAACGAATTCGGTTAACATTTACACTACTTTGAGATTTTATCGTCCTTTTTTAGACGTTAGTTATGTAATATTTATTTCGTTACACGACTATACCCCAAAATATATTCAATCTAATTTCCTTAATTTTAGCAGATTCAACAGAATTTTTTCGATAGGGCTAGTAATAAGATAATAATTCAAGATCCCATTCACTGCATGCTACCCTTAGCATTCTTCAAACTTGGGAAGGGATCACAAACCTTCTCTGACGTCATATTCGAACCAATTTTTTAGTTCGTGTTTACTGCACCTGGTAAACTACAAAGCATGACAGAAAATGTTTCCGTTCAAGAAAAATATCAGTTTTTAGGTAAAAAGAGACTGAATTTTTTACAACTGTTACATGAAAGATGTAAACATTTATTTTAGTTTTGAACAACCATAACCTTAATGAATTTTTATAAGTGAAAAAATAACAAAGGAAAATATTATATTTTAATGAAAGAAGACAAATTTAAACGAATTTGATTGACTCTTACACTAGTTGGAAACTGTAAATGAGTAAAATTGTTTTATGAGTTCATTTAATCATTCACACATTCGAGATTTTGCACATATATCCGAATTTTGAATGAACAGCATCTTAATGAATATTAATAATTAAGTAAAACAATGGAAAATATCAATTTTTAAGGAAAAAGATCAGAATATCAGAATAAAAGAGGAAAGATACGAGGATTTCAACTTAAAAGGGAAATTTAAACATTTATTTCAGTTTTTGAAAAATCATTACCTTAATGAATTTTAATAATTGAACAAATAACTAGGGAAAATATCATTCTTTAATGATAAAAGACAAATTTAAACGAATTTGATTAACTTTTACACTAGTTTGAGATTTTATCCTCCTTTTAGATGCTACCTATGTAGAATTTTAACTTTTCAACGAGACACACTTCAAGAAATACTCATTACTAAACAAAATAAATTAATTTTAATCTAATCAATAACTGAAAATTACACATTTTAAAAATATTTTCATGAATGTGCATAAAAATACGAGTTTACAAACTAATATCCTTATTTTTATTACATTTAACTAAATTTTTCTACATTCAGGCTTAATTTTTATACACAAAGCATTATTTAATCAAATCCAGTACTTTCAGATTTAACGAAATTCACCGATTTTCACTTTTTAAACCAATCCTATGAGTTAAAAAACAAGAGCACCTCCTATAATTTTACAGCATTGGGTGAAACGAGACGAATTAGCAGCACATTAAAACTTAAACATAATAAAAAAAAAGTTATTAAATAATTGCTTAGTGCATAAATTTCCCTCAAAATGAAAAACAAATGAATTCTTGAAACCCCCAATCTTACTAAGTAAAAAAAAAATAAATAAATAAAAATAAAATAATTATTTGCCCTTGGACGGATTCGAACCGCCAACCCCATGGTTAACAGCCATATGCGCTATCCAATTGCGCTACAAGGGCATCGAAGATTTTTGAATTATTGCAATACTTATCTACATCAAACTCGATTCTTGCTCCTATATATTTTACCATTACATAATTTTAAAAACTGTTTTTTTCATTTATCAGAAAATTATTAAATCACAGAACGATCACACATCAAGTTGTTTCAAATATGAATGCTATCTTTACAGTTTTCTAATGATACAGGTTATACATAAACACAAACTTTAATTTTCAAACATTTCATATTTCAAATAGTCTATATTTCAAACCAAAATATTTGAAATTTTCACACGTAAGAGCAAATATTACTTAGATCTTTTCACTATTACCTTTTAAAAAATAGCAGATAACTACTTTTGAATTAATTTTCCAAGAACTGTAACTGAAATTACATCAACTCCTTATAGAAAACCCTGTTTTAACACAATTTCTTGAAATTCAACAACGAATTGACCTTTACAGCAATACTTATCTACATCAAACTCGATTCTTGCTCCTATATATTTTAACATTACACAATTTTAACAAATTTACATCGAATTTGTAAGATTTTAACACTTTGATGACATACACCTCAAGAAATATTCATAATTAAACAAAAAAAAAAATAATCTTATCAATAACTGGAAATTTCACATTTAAAACACATATTTTCGTGATTGTACACATAAAAATAACAGTTTACAAACCAATTTCCACAATTTATCACATTCGAACTTAATTTTTACACACAAAACATTATTTAATCATATTCTATAATTTATGATTGAGTGAAATTCGGACTAGTCTAGGTTATTCTGCTCATATTATTAATCAAATTGTCTTATGTTTCACCTTGCATTTCGAAGATTTTCGAATTATCATCCATCAAGTTGCGTAAAACATAAATACTGTCTTTATAGTTTAATGATACATAGTATACATGACTAGCCTCCTGAGTTATTCTATCCATATTATTAACCAAATTATCACATGTTTCATCTTACACATCGAAGATTTCTGAATTTTCATCCATCAAGTTGCTTAAAATATTAATACTACGTTTATAGTTCTAATGATGCATAGCATACATGAATGCAATCTTTAATTTTAACATTTCATATTTCAAATAACCTATTTCAAAGCCAAACTATATGAATTTTTACTACAACACTTATCACAGAACAATTTACGCTTCACACTTGTCTAATAATTATTAGATATGTATTCCTCAGAAATATTACTACCATATGAATAAGTAAAGAAAATGTAATATATATATATTAAATAACCTCATACACGAAAAGTATCACAGAAGGAAAATACTAATAATCAATTAAAATAATTAACTATTACATAAAATTCCATCTATTACATATAAAACTTCAACTGATGAATGAAAAATATGCAAATTAGCAAAATAAAATTTACAAAAGTAAGAAAAAAAATACAAGTTATTGAAAATTTAATTTAAAAAAAAGAAAAAAAAAAAAAAAAAAGGCTTTTGAAAATTTCAAGTTTAACTCCTACCTTAAATGTCATTACCACTATCTCTTCGCAGAATATAATAATCTATGGTTTGCTATAACAGAATTTCTTGATAACATTTATTATACTACTGATTTGTACGCATGCGTGAGTTGTCACGTGATCAAAACGTTTGAGAATAATATAAATTTTCGAAAAGCAGCGCAGCATTTCTCATTTCAACTGTTAGACTTAAGGGAGAAGGTAACTTTAGTGCACAACTCTGATAAATTTCCAGATTTTAATTCAAGTGGGGAATCGATTTCTTTGTTAGTGAATAAAGTAAGTTTTAGTATATCATTGCAATATATAATAATAAAAATAAACAATGAATAAATAATTATTTATATATTAAACCTTTCCTAAGTATATAAATATATTTCTTTTATTGTACAGATGTTGCAGCAAGATGAATCAAAATAGCAGCAATCCTCTTTATCAGAAATGGATGATCTGAATGATTCGCTCTTAGCACATGTAGAGTTAAAGAATAATAAATATGTAAGTACTTAGATATGAAATACTATAATTCATATATGAAACATAATTAGAGTAAATTTAAAATCAAATATTTTATTGTTTGTACTTTAACAAATGTTTTTTATCCATATCATTGAAGAGAATTCTAATTGTTTACATTTATTTCTCTCACAGATGTGTTCTATTTGCTACAAACAATTTTTAAGTAAATGGAATTTAAAAGAACATACACAGATCCATACAGATGAAAAACCCTATACTTGTGAAGATTGCCAAAAGCCGTTTTCAAGAAAATATGAATCAAAAATGCATACTACATCATATAGTCTATCACCAGCTGTATGTAAACTATGTGAAGATATTCAAGAAATAACCAGACGTTTGAAGAATTTAACAATCAAGGAAGAGATTTAGACTATGTACTCAACCTATTTGCATAAGAGTTATCACAATATCCCAAAACTGAAATTTCGAAGGCACACAGTGGGTGTAAAGAAATTTTTGTTACCCATGATTGTCGTAACCACCATGAATTTGGATATTATTCATAATGTATTCCTTAAATTGTTATAATAAATATTCTTTTATCTGCAATTATCGACGTGTTTATTTATATCTCCTAACATTTTAAACGAAAAACGCTTTCCCATCTTAAAAAATTTCATAAGAACAGATAAAAATTAACAGATGAATGAAAAAATATGCATGTTCACAAAGTTTTCTAGATATATTTACAAAAATGTTTACAAAATAAAAAAATTGCAAGAGTAAAAGACAAAATTCACAAAATTAAAAAAAAAATACAACATAACATTTTTTTCTTCTTACAAATGTGAGTTTTTAGAAAAGTAGGGAAAAAAATTACACTTAGATTTTTTTTTTCAAAAGTGAAAAAAAAATATTTTTACAAAAATATTTTTACAAAAAACTATTTTTACAAAAAATATTTTTACAAAAAATTTTTTTACAAAAAATATTTTTACAAAAAATATTTTTACAAAAAAAAATTACAAAAGTAAAAAAAAATATATATATAACATAAAAAAATAATAAAAAAAATTTACAAAATTTGTGAAAAAAAATTGCAAAAGAGTTTGAAAAAAATTTACAAAAAAGTTTTGAAAAAGTTTCAAAAAATGATATTTTAAATATAGTGTATAATGGTTTTGCAATTTTTTTTCACAAATTTTGTAAATTTTTTTTATTATTTTTTTATGTTATAATTTTTTTTTTTTTTTTTTTTTTACTTTTGTAATTTTTTTTTTGTAAAAATATTTTTTGTAAAAATTTTTTTGTAAAAAATTTTTTTGTAAAAATATTTTTTGTAAAAATATTTTTTGTAAAAATATTTTTTTGTAAAAATATTTTTTGTAAAAATATTTTTTTGTAAAAATATTTTTGTAAAAATATTTTTTTTCACTTTTGAAAAAAAAAATCTAAGTGTAATTTTTTTTCCTACTTTTCTCAAAACTCACATTTGTAAGAAGAAATAAATGTTATGTTGTATTTTTTTTTAATTTTGTGAATTTTGTCTTTTACTCTTGCAAATTTTTTATTTTGTAAACATTTTTGTAAATATATCTAGAAAACTTTGTGAACATGCATATTTTTTCATTCATCTGTTAATTTTTATCTGTTCTTATGAAATTTTTTTAAGATGGGAAAGCGTTTTTCGTTTAAAATGTTAGGAGATATAAATAAACACGTCGATAATTGACGATAAAAGAATATTTATTATAACAATTTAAGGAATACATTATGAATAATATCCAAATTCATGGTGGTTACGAGAATCATGGGTAACAAAAATTTCTTTACACCCACTGTGTGCCTTCGAAATTTCAGTTTTGGGATATTGTGGTAACTCTTATGCAAATAGGTTGAGTACATAGTCTAAATCTCTTCCTTGATTGTTAAATTCTTCAAACGTCTGGTTATTTCTTGAATATCTTCACATAGTTTACATACAGTTGGTGATAGACTATGTGATGTAGTATGCATTTTTGATTCATATTTTCTTGAAAACGGCTTTTGGCAATCTTCACAAGTATAGGGTTTTCATCTGTATGGATCTGTGTATGTTCTTTTAAATTCCATTTACTTAAAAATTGTTTGTAGCAAATAGACCACATCTGTGAGAGAAATAAATGTAAACAATTAGAATTCTCTTCAATGATATGGATAAAAAACATTTGTTAAAGTACAAACAATAAAATATTTGATTTTAAATTTACTCTAATTACGTTTCATATATGAATTATAGTATTTCATATCTAAGTACTTACATATATATTATTCTTTAACTCTACATGTGCTAAGAGCGAATCATTCAGATCATCCATTTCTGATAAAGAGGATTGCTGCTGTTTTGATTCATCTTGCTGCAACATCTGTACAATAAAAGAAATATATTTATATACTTAGGAAAGGTTTAATATATAAATAATAATTTATTCATTGTTTATTTTTATTATTATATATTGCAATGATATACTAAAACTTACTTTATTCACTAACAAAGAAATCGATTCCCCACTTGAATTAAAATCTGGAAATTTATCAGAGTTGTGCACTAAAGTTAACTTCTCCCTTAAGCCTAACAGTTGAAATGAGAAATGCTGCGCTGCTTTTCGAAAATTTATATTATTCTCAAACGTTTTGATCACGTGACAACTCACGAATGCGTACAAATCAGTAGTATAATAAATGTTATCAAGAAATTCTGTTATAGCAAACCATAGATTATTATATTCTGCGAAGAGATGGTGGTAATGACATTTAAGGTAGGAGTTAAACTTGCAATTTTCAAAAGCCTTTTTTTTTTTTTATTAAATTTTCAATAACTTGTATTTTTTTTCTTACTTTTGTAAATTTTATTTTGCTAATTTGCATATTTTTCATTCATCAGTTGAAGTTTTATATGTAATAGATGGAATTTTATGTAATAGTTAATTATTTTAATTGATTATTAGTATTTTCCTTCTGTGATACTTTTCGTGTATGAGGTTGTTTAATATATATATATATATATATATATATATATATATATATATTACATTTTCTTTACTTATTCATATGGTAGTAATATTTCTGAGGAATACATATCTAATAATTATTAGACAAGTGTGAAGCGTAAATTGTTCTGTGATAAGTGTTGTAGTAAAAATTCATATAGTTTGGCTTTGAAATAGGTTATTTGAAATATGAAATGTTAAAATTAAAGATTGCATTCATGTATGCTATGCATCATTAGAACTATAAATGTAGTATTAATATTTTAAGCAACTTGATGGATGAAAATTCAGAAATCTTCGATGTGTAAGATGAAACATGTGATAATTTGGTTAATAATATGGATAGAATAACTCAGGAGGCTAGTCATGTATACTATGTATCATTAAACTATAAAGACAGTATTTATGTTTTACGCAACTTGATGGATGATAATTCGAAAATCTTCGAAATGCAAGGTGAAACATAAGACAATTTGATTAATAATATGAGCAGAATAACCTAGACTAGTCCGAATTTCACTCAATCATAAATTATAGAATATGATTAAATAATGTTTTGTGTGTAAAAATTAAGTTCGAATGTGATAAATTATGGAAATTGGTTTGTAAACTGTTATTTTTATGTGTACAATCACGAAAATATGTGTTTTAAATGTGAAATCTCCAGTTATTGATAAGATTATTTTTTTTGTTTAATTATGAATATTTCTTAAGGTGTATGTCATCAAAGTGTTAAAATCTTACAAATTCGATGTAAATTTGTTAAAATTGTGTAATGTTAAAATATATAGGAGCAAGAATCGAGTTTGATGTAGATAAGTATTGCTGTAAATGTCAATTCGTTGTTGAATTTCAAGAAATTGTGTTAAAACAGGGTTTTCTATAAGGAGTTAATGTAATTTCAGTTACAGTTCTTGGAAAATTAATTCAAAAGTAGTTATCTGCTATTTTTTAAAAGGTAATAGTGAAAAGATCTAAGTAATATTTGCTCTTACGTGTGAAAATTTCAAATATTTTGGTTTGAAATATAGACTATTTGAAATATGAAATGTTTGAAAATTAAAGTTTGTGTTCATGTATACCCTATATCATTAGAAAACTGTAAAGATAGCATTCATATTTGAAACAACTTGATGTGTGATCGTTCTGTGATTTAATAATTTTCTGATAAATGAAAAAAACAGTTTTTAAAATTATGTAATGGTAAAATATATAGGAGCAAGAATCGAGTTTGATGTAGATAAGTATTGCAATAATTCAAAAATCTTCGATGCCCTTGTAGCGCAATTGGATAGCGCATATGGCTGTTAACCATGGGGTTGGCGGTTCGAATCCGTCCAAGGGCGAACAATTATTTTATTTTTATTTATTTATTTTTTTTTTTTACTTAGTAAGATTGGGGGTTTCAAGAATTCATTTGTTTTTCATTTTGAGGGAAATTTATGCACTAAGCAATTATTTAATAACTTTTTTTTTATTATGTTTAAGTTTTAATGTGCTGCTAATTCGTCTCGTTTCACCCAATTCTGTAAAATTATAGGAGGTGCTCTTGTTTTTTAACTCATAGGATTGGTTTAAAAAATGAAAATCGGTGAATTTCGTTAAATCTGAAAGTACTGGATTTGATTAAATAATGCTTTGTGTATAAAAATTAAGCCTGAATGTAGAAAAATTTAGTTAAATGTAATAAAAATAAGGATATTAGTTTGTAAACTCGTATTTTTATGCACATTCATGAAAATATTTTTAAAATGTGTAATTTTCAGTTATTGATTAGATTAAAATTAATTTATTTTGTTTAGTAATGAGTATTTCTTGAAGTGTGTCTCGTTGAAAAGTTAAAATTCTACATAGGTAGCATCTAAAAGGAGGATAAAATCTCAAACTAGTGTAAAAGTTAATCAAATTCGTTTAAATTTGTCTTTTATCATTAAAGAATGATATTTTCCCTAGTTATTTGTTCAATTATTAAAATTCATTAAGGTAATGATTTTTCAAAAACTGAAATAAATGTTTAAATTTCCCTTTTAAGTTGAAATCCTCGTATCTTTCCTCTTTTATTCTGATATTCTGATCTTTTTCCTTAAAAATTGATATTTTCCATTGTTTTACTTAATTATTAATATTCATTAAGATGCTGTTCATTCAAAATTCGGATATATGTGCAAAATCTCGAATGTGTGAATGATTAAATGAACTCATAAAACAATTTTACTCATTTACAGTTTCCAACTAGTGTAAGAGTCAATCAAATTCGTTTAAATTTGTCTTCTTTCATTAAAATATAATATTTTCCTTTGTTATTTTTTCACTTATAAAAATTCATTAAGGTTATGGTTGTTCAAAACTAAAATAAATGTTTACATCTTTCATGTAACAGTTGTAAAAAATTCAGTCTCTTTTTACCTAAAAACTGATATTTTTCTTGAACGGAAACATTTTCTGTTATGCTTTGTAGTTTACCAGGTGCAGTAAACACGAACTAAAAAATTGGTTCGAATATGACGTCAGAGAAGGTTTGTGATCCCTTCCCAAGTTTGAAGAATGCTAAGGGTAGCATGCAGTGAATGGGATCTTGAATTATTATCTTATTACTAGCCCTATTGAAAAAATTCTGTTGAATCTGATAAAATTAAGGAAATTAGATTGAATATATTTTGGGGTATAGTCGTGTAACCAGGGATGTAGTGGAGGGTATACGGGGGTATACGCCGTATACCCTCTGGATTTTCTTAAGGAACACCGTATACCCTCTGTTTCTCAAGAAATCTATAGAATATATACCCTAGGGTATACCCTTTGCCTTGAGCGTATACCCTCTGCTTAGAACGTATACCCTCTGTTTTTTTTACGACTACACCACTGCGTGTAACGAAATAAATATTACATAACTAACGTCTAAAAAAGGACGATAAAATCTCAAAGTAGTGTAAATGTTAACCGAATTCGTTTAAATTTGTCTTTTTCATAAAAAAGAAATATTTTCCTTTGTTCTGCTTAATTATTAATAATCATTAAGGTAATGATTGTTCAAAACTAAAATATAAGTTTATCTTTCATTTAACAGTTGAGAAGAAGCATAAAAATTTATATTTTCTTGGATGTAAACATTTTCCCGATATGCTTTGTGACGTCAAAACTCTATCGTTGTGTTCCCCCAAGCTTAGGGAATGTGAGCGGTTGGAAGGGAATGGAAATTGTTATTTGGTATTTATTTTCTTATACCAGACTTGTTGAAAATATTCTGTTGAATCTTCTAAAAATTAAGGAAATTAGCTTGTAAACTCTTATTTTTATATGTACAATCATGAAAAAATATATATATATGCTTTTAATGATAAATTTCCAGTTATTGATTAAGCTGAAAATTGAATTTATTTTGATTAATTAATATATGTCTTAGGACGTATTTGTCTAAGGTTTTAAATCTTACATAACTAGTGTTTAAATGTTTGTTAAGGGGACGAGGGACCTTAAAAAACCTTAAAAATCAATTCTTTATTTTTTGAAATTTTGACTTTAAATATTATTCAGGGTACATTATATGCATTATGACAAGCATTTATAAAAAAAAAAATTTTTTTTAATTATTTTTGAGAAAAAATGGAGTTTTACGCGTCGTCTTAGAAATCTTCGAAATGCCCCATGCGCATTCCAAATCAATGAAAATCCCCAATATTTTTTATAAAAGTTTGGTTTATATATATAAATAAACCTGTGCATCGAATTTTATATATTTGAATATAAAGGTAAAAAAAAAAAAAAAATTAAAAATTTCAAAATTTTTTCGAAAAAATTAAAAAAATTATGATTTTTTTTTTACACCTTCATATTTAAATATATAAAATTCGATGCACAGAATTATTTATATATATAATCCAAACTTTTATAAAAAATATTGGGGATTTTCATTGATATGGAATGCGCAGGGGGCATTTCGAAGATTTCTACGACGACGCGTAAAATGCCTTTTTTTCTCAAAAATAATTTTTTAAAAAATTTTTTTGTGATAAATGTATGCCACAAAGCATATAATGTACCCTTGAGTAATATTTAAATTAAAATTTACAAAAAAGAGAAAAAAATTAAAAAATTCTGAAATTTAAAATTTATTCGAAATTTTTCATTTTTTTTTTACCTTTATATTCAAATATATAAAATTCGATGCACAGTTTTAATTATATATATAAACCAAACGTTTATAAAAAATATTGGTGATTTTTATTGATATGGAATGCGCAGGGGGCATTTCGAAGATTTCTACGACAACACGGAAAATGCCATTTTTTTCTCAAAAATAAATTTCTTTTTATTTTTTTTGTGATAAATGCATGCCGTAATGCATATAATGTACCCTTTAGTAATATTTAAAGTTAAATTTGCAAAGAAAAATGAAAAAAAATGAAAAATTCTGAAATTTTGAAATTTTTTCGAAAAATTTCAAAATGTTTCAAAAAAAAATTTTTTTAACCTTTATATTCAAATATATAAAATTCGATGCACAGATTTTTTTATATATATAAACCAAACTTTTATAAAAAATATTGGGGATTTTCATTGATATGGAACGCGCATGGGCCATTTCGGAGATTTCTAAAACAACGCGTAAAATTCCACTTTTTTCTCAAAAATTACTTAAAAAATTTTTTTTTTGTAATAAATGCATGCCATAATGCATATAATGTACTTTTGAGTAATATTTAAGGTGAAATTTACAAAAAATAAAAAATTTATTTTTAAGGTCCCTCGTCCCCTTAAAATCTCAAACTAGTATAAAAGTTAATAAAATTCATCTTTTTATTCCATATTAACTTTTGTTATTTGTTCAGTTAATCAAAATTAATTAAGGTGAGGGTTGTTCTCAAACTGAAATGTATGTTTAAATTTCCATTTTAAGACGATATTCTCATTTTATGGTTGGAAAAAATAAATAAATAAATAAATAAATCTGCTTTTTCCATTAAAATTTATATTTTTTTGTTATTTTGCATAATTAATAATACTCATTAAGGTAAAGATTGTTCAAAATTCAAATATATGTTTAACTTTCTCAATTTAAGTTGATATTCTGATCTTGTAGTTGAAAATAATCTACAGAAATCGGCTTTTTTCCATTGTTATTTTTCATTGTTTTGCTTAATTAATAATGCTCATTAAGGTAAAGATTCTTCAAAATTCAAATGTACGCGTTTAACTTTCCCCATTTAAGAGTATATTCTGATCTTGTACTTGAAAAAATTCATCTTTTTTCATTAAAAATTGATATTTTTCATTGTTTTGCTTAATTAATAATGCTCATTAAGATGTTAATAATCCAAAATTCAAATATATGTTTAACTTTCTCCATTTAAGTTGATATTCTGATCTTGCAGTTGAAAGAAAATCTACAGAAATCAGCTTTTTTCCTTTAAAATTGTTAGTTTCCTTTATTTTGCTTAATTAATAATACTCATTAAGGTAAAGGTTGTTCAAAATTCAAATGTAAATTTAATCTTCATCTTATAGTATGATAATCTAGTCGATCTAACGTTCAACTCTCATGTTATAGTAGGAAAATACTCTAAAAACGCCATTTTTCCCGCTAGGGGGCGACTAAATCGGTTTTTGGGGGCGTCACGGATAGTCGAAAAGGGATGGGAGGAGGGACGAGGCGGTGTCGGAGGGGGCACGGGATCGGAGGCGGCACGGGAGGGGGCACGGTGCCCCTGTACCCCCTCCTGAGCCAGAACTCTTATTTTCCTACTACTGTCAGCCATCGAATTCGGAAATCAAAAGTCCAACTTTGATATTATTTTATAAAAAAAATCGGAGTTTTTTAGAATTTTTTTAAAATTCCATTTCATAAAAGTAGCTCAATTGCAAGGCTGCCACTGCCGAATGACACTGAAAATACACTGCTCAAAACAATTAAAGGATATTTGAAGTTTTATATAAAATAAAGATATAAACGAAATTTTTTTTGCCGAAAATAGAAGAAGAGAATCACAAATGCAAATTTTTCTGGTTTTCAAACTGTGGAGTATGCAAATTTTGAGTTCGACGTCAAAAACTTCGCTTCAGCGGCAGCGAATGAAATTTGACTTTCAACTGGATAAAAGAGAATGAAGACAAGGATAATCGGCATTCAGTGATTGCTTTGTTTCGATGAGTACGATGTCTCAGCGAAGTCATTTGACAGATTCAGAAGCTTTGAGAATTGTTGGTAGGTTAGAAGGGGGCCAAACTCAAGCCGAAGTAGCGCAAGCCATTGGAGTGTCACAAAGTGTTTTTTGGAGAGTGGATGTGCAGGCCGAAGACCAGGGCAAGGTCGTAAACGGGCAACAACGCCCAATGAAGATCGGTATTTAGCGTTAACAGCTCGGAGACACCGAACCATGAACGCTACTCTTCTCCAACAACACCTTCGCTCGGCTACAGGCACCACGATTTCAACTCAGACTGTCCGAAACCGGCTCCATGCTGTAGGTCTGTATGCTCGCCGACCGATGGTATGTGTTAGATTAACATCAAGGCATCGTCGCGACCGCAGGGAGTGGGCAACCGAGCATGTCAACTGGAGGAGAAATGAATGGAGCAATATTCTGTTTTCTGACGAGTCCCGTTTTTCTGTGCATCCGGATAATAGGCGTATTTTCATCTGGAGGGACCGTGGCAGTAGGAATAATCCTGCGTTCGTGCACGAAAGTGTCAGATTTGGCGGTGGAGGAGTGTTGGTGTATGGTGGTATCTCCATTGACGGGCGCACTGACCTCTACATCATTCGAGATGGAGCTCCGACTGGTCGCCGATATAGGGATGAGATCCTCAGACCTATTGTAGTCCCTTACGCTGCAGCAATCGGAGATAACTTCATTTTAATGGACGATAACTGCAGGCCACATCGTGCAAACTTGGTAGAGGATTTCCTTTTCGAGGAAGGAATCGTTCGAATGGAATGGCCAGCGTGTTCTCCAGACATGAATCCAATCGAGCACGTTTGGGACGCTCTAGGAAGACGAGTTTCTGGCCGCCAACAACCCTCACAAACTCTCCAAGAACTGGAA
Source organism: Maratus speciosus (assembly GCA_963932465.1). Lineage (NCBI taxonomy): Eukaryota > Metazoa > Arthropoda > Arachnida > Araneae > Salticidae > Maratus > Maratus speciosus. The sequence continues at coordinate 477,628,941 of OZ010796.1, forward strand.
AGAGCTCTTCTGGAAGAGTGGGGCAGAATACCCCAACTCGTCATTAATAGCCTCATTGAGTCCATGCCTCAAAGGTGTTCAACGTTGCTGGCCGCCCGTGGAAACCATACCCGCTACTGAAAATGATTTTCTTTGAAGAAAACACCTTTTCTTATTCTTTTTTTCTCATATGCACAAATTGTGTTTTTTTCCTTTAGTACACAAATGCGCAATAAAATGCATTTTTTTCTGCCAAACATGTGTAATTTATTCTCATATAACCTACTATGTCTGTCGACCATGTATCAATCAGCTAAACAGTTTACCAGATTCAAAATCCACCTAAAACTGCAATATCCTTTAATTGTTTTGAGCAGTGTAGTAAGTAGCTTTAGTAGACTCCAACGAAAAAAATAGTAGCATTTGATCGAAAATAGTAGCCAAAATAGTCGTATACCCATCACAAAAAGGGAAGAAAAAATGTATCCATAACAACTGAAAGGACTTTATGAATGTTCACATCTTATTTCACAGTTTATCAATTAATTACTGAAATCACTCAAATCACTGAATAAAGAGTAGAGTGATTTCTTCAAATGAGAAAGCAAGTTATCCAGAATTTAAGGCCCTAATGTTTCAGTTATGAAGTAAGTAAGCTTGGTTCTTCAACAATAAAAATTATGTACAGCACCAGGAAACATAGCAGTAAAAACTTCTTGCAGATTATCCCCGATACTATTTTCCATCAGACCTTTCACATTTCAAGACTTTCTTGGAGAGAAGGAAAAAAGTTTCATTTGAGGGGCAGGGTTAGAAACAACGTGTGGGATATCGCAAATCCCACACAAAAAAGGAAAATCCCGCATAATAAAAAAATTCGTTTGGATGGAATATTACAAATTCACTTTTTGCACAGGCATATGATTCATAAGCGATTTTTTTTTATTTCGTGAAAGCCACGATTTTTTTTTCTCCGGGAATTCCGCAAAATCAATTCATCAAACAGTCGCGAATTTTGCCAATCGGTAGCGAAAAACATCGCAGATATAGACAATTGGTCGTAGAAAAAAAGTTTTCTATAGGTCGCAAAAAAAACATGTAAATTTCGTCTAAAGATTATGGAAGAAAATCGAAAATTTTGTCAAACTGTAGTGGACAGAAAAAAAAAATACCCGCGAATTTAATCAAAAATTGAGCAAAAAATCAAGAACTTCCTCAGTGGGTCGACAAAAGAAAAGACGAATTTCGACAATAGATCGTGGAAAAGAATCGCGGATTTCGTCAAAAAATCTCTGAAACAAATACCGAATATCAATTTCGTTAATAGTCGTAGAAAAATCCACGAAATTTGGCAAAGGATAGTGTGTAAAGAAAATCATGAATTTTATGAAACGATCGGTGGAAATAAAATACGAATTTCGGTAATTCATCGGGAAAAAAATCGCAAATCTCCTCAAAGGACCATGGAAAAATTTCTTGAATTTTATCAAAGGTTGCGGAAACAAATGGCGATTTTCGTCATTCGGTCACGGAAAAATTGTCGCAAATTTCGTCAAAAGAATGCACAAAATATTACGAATTTCGTCTAACGATCATTGAAAAAAATTGCAAATTTCATGAAATGGTCGCGGACAAAAAGAAGGCAGGGGTGATTCTGAGTAAAAAAAAAATCTGAAATTCACATCAAATTTTCTGAAAGGTTACAGCAGAGGAAGATAAGAGGGGAAATCTCCTCCCGGCGCCATTTATGCGTTCTTTCCGAGGTCCTTTGGCAAAATTCGCTTTTTTCCGCGATCCTTTGGTGAAATTCGGGTTTTTCCGAGATTCTTTGACGAAATTCGCGTTTTTCAGCAATCCTTTGATGAAATTTGCGTTTTTTGCGATCTCTTGCTGAAAATTGTGTTTTTTCGCGATCCCTAGACGAAGTTTGCGTTTTTTCGCGATTCCTTGAAGAAATTCGCATTTTTTCCCTCGATCCTTTGGCGAAATTCGTTTTTTCTGCGATCCTTTGAAGAAATTGGCGATTTTTTTTTTCTGTGAACGATTGTCGAAATTGATTTTTTCGGCGACTATTTGCCGAAATTCGCGGTATTTTTTACGCCCGAATTTTCGAATAGATGGCCAATTTTTTAAAATTTTTGGAACCGAATGCCTTAAACTTTCGGAAAATTCAGAACAGATTCACCCTTGAAAAGGCGCGAATTTGGTCAAATAAACGCGTAAAAAATCGAGAATTTAAACAAATGATTGCACGAAAAATGAAGAATTTCGTAAGTCGGTTTTCAAAAAAAAAAAAAAAAAGAATTTCGACAAACTATCGTGGAAAAGAATCGCGAATTTCGTCAAATGATATCTGAAACAAACAGCGAATACCATCAATTTGTCGCGGAAAAAATATGTATCGCGAATTTCGACAAATGGTGGCGGAAAAAAAATTTCACCAATCTGTCGCAGAAAAATTCGAGAACTTTGCCAAAGGATCGCGGAAAAAAATGGTAAGTTCCGTGAAACGATCGCCGGAAACAAAAACGCGAAATTTGGCAGAGGATCACGAAAAAAAAATTGTGAGTTCCACGAAGCAATCGCCTACCCAAAAAAATCAGGAAATTTGCAATAGGTCATAGTAAAAATTGCGAAATCTCCTTCAACGATCGTAGCAAAAGATGGCGAAAAGAAATAACTATTTTCTTCAATCGCGGGGAAAATTGCCCCCTAATTGGGGAAAAAATCGCGAATTTTGCAATTCGTCGCGGAAAAAATTGCAAATCACAAACAACCGTAAAAAATATCTTGAAATTTACCAACGGTCGCGGAAACAAATGGCGATTTTCGTCAGTCAGTCGCAGAAAAGTCATCGCAAATTTCGTCAAAAGAATGGACAAAAAGTTGCGAATTTCGTCTAACGATCACAAGAAAAAAAATCACAAATTTTGTCAAATGGTCGCGCAAAAATCTCGAATTTCGTAAGTCGGTCGTGAAAAGAAAATCACGAATTTTGACAAACGAACTCGAAAAGAATCGGGAATTTCGTCGTAAAATCTCTGAAACAAATAGTAACTACCATCAATCGGTCGCGGAAAATATGTATCGCAAATTTGGACAAGTGGTGGCGAAAAAAAAATAAATTTCGTCAATCTGTCGTAGAAAAATTTGCGAAATTTGGCACAGGATCGTGGAAAAAAATCACAAAATCTCCTTCAACGATAGTATAAAAAGATCTCAGAAAAAAAGAGGTATTTTCGTCAATCGATTGGGGAAAAAATCGCGAATTTTGGAATTCGTCGCGGAAAAAATCGCGAATCTCCTCAAACAACCGTTGAAAAAGTGCGTTGGGAAGATGACTTTACAAGCGCTTTGAAGAAAAAGATTGAATATTTTCAGTCAAAATAGGCGCTTAAATCCGAAAAAGAGTCGCCTGTTTTCTTGAAATAGTCGCTTTTTAATGGTTTTCGGCCTAAAATAGTCGGCATAGCCGCCAGATGCTTAAAATAGTCGCTTTCAGTAGCATTTTAGTAGCAAGTGCAGCCCTGCAATTGTATGTTAAGAAATATCGGAATTTTATGTGAAATTGAGTCGGAACGGACCGGACCTGATTTAATTGATTTTTCCACCGGTCGGGCTTGTTTTTGCTGATTTATGTATGTACCGGACCTGTTTTTAATGATTTTTGTACGAGCCGGGCCTGGCCATAAACTGTGAAAATATAAACGGGCCGGGCTCGGATGGAAGATTTAATTTTTACGGCAAGCTGAGCCCGAGCCTTGAAATTGCGGTCCGTGCAGACCTCTAGTGTACATCCCCGGGGCCTTGCAAAGAGGGTGCTAAAGGAGCGATCGGCTGCCCCGGGTGCAAAATTTATGCTGCGAACCACGGTTTTATTCATTTTTTGGCCGCCGATCATTTTCCGAGGAATTTCTTTTTCTCTCTTGATCATTTTTTTTCCTGTCGCAAAACATCATGACCTCTCTAACAAATAAGTGCAATTTTCCCTTATGTTATTTAGTTGCTCTGAATTTCTAAATTAAAATTAAACCTTTTAAAGTTGCAAAATAAACGCGAAATATTTATTCAACAGAATTTATTTATGTTTCTGCACTTTATCAATTTTATTACACCCATCACAAAGAGAATTTTGTTTTTCTTTTTTTAACCATTTGGAAAAATGGTTATTGTTTTCTTTCAGGGTAGGAAATCAAAAACCTATCTGAAGCGTTTTATTGGTTGAATCCGCATTTTATCCGTTTTCTGATTGGTCTATACAGTAATCTGTATTTTCCCTTTACTTTCAACAGAGATGGATACTTCTGTTGCCGCTGTGACAAAAAAGTAATAAAAACTACAAAAAAAAAAAAATTAGTAACTCAGAAACAAATTTAGATACAGCTTTCAAACAAATTGCATTTAAAAGTACATTTTTTTCTCTATACGACGGTGTAAAAAGTAATACTGTGGAATGTTTAGAAGTTTAAGAATGAAATTTCATTTAAAATTGGTCCAGGAATATTAATGTTTAATCCATGGCGTACGTAATGTATGACCAGCTCCGTAGAAGTTTAAAAATTTACAGTACCGAAAATTGTAAAACTGAAATTTCTTTTAAAATTTGTTCATGATGGGTCCAGAATGTTAATGCTTAATTCATGGCGTACGTAATGTATGATCAACTCCGTGCGATTTTTTGTCTTAAATTTTAGTCTCTGAAAAAATCATTTTACAAATGGTCGTTGTAATTTGTTAAATTGCTTTTTTATTTTTTTATGCTCCTGTACTTCCAATAACACATTCTCTGATAACACCCCGTTACCCGCGTATGGATCCAGCAAACCTTTAAATCCGATTTTGTTCAATTTAGCATAAAAAATCAAATTGCCAAACAAGCGATAACGAGCGAAATCTGGAAACCTTTACATGAAGTAGACGGGCCGGTCATGTTGATGCCGCTTTTCAACGGAATTCTCTACGGAAAGCACACTTTACCCCTATCTCTTCTCTACACTGTTAAAAATATCGTGAAAGATTACCTCTGTTTTAAAGGTTATCTATTTTCTGACCAATGAGAATGCTACATAAACTCCTATGAAGCGTTCTCATTGGTCAGAAAATAGATAGTCTTTAAAAACAGAGGTAAATTTTCACGATATTTTTAACAGTGTATGCTCGCAGTCTTCGGTACAGAAAAATAGACGGGTTGCACATGACGTCACATGCCTGAAATCCGAGGCTAACGAGAAAGACAGGCTACCGCGGTGCATTGTGCATTACACGTACCTTTTTTTACAGACCGCTGGAGTCACGTGATGCTCGAATGCACCAATGAGGGTGTGCGAAAAGAGCAACACGTCACTCTAGCGGTCTGTAAAAAAAGACATGTATGCACCGCGGCAGCCTGTCTTTCTCGTTAGCCTCGCTGAAATCCGACGCTAACGAGAAAGATACACTGTTAAAAATATCGTGAAAAATTACCTCTGTTTTTCAAGGCTATCTATTTTCTGACCAATGTGAACGCTTCATAGGTGTTTATGTAGCGTTCTCATTGGTCAGAAAATAGAGAGCCTTTAAAAACAGAGGTAATTTTTGACGATATTTTTAACAGTGTAGGCTACCGCGGTGGGTCCGATTCTTCTTTTTTTACAGACCGCTGGAGTCACGTGATGCTCGAATGCACCAACGAAGGTTTGCGAAAAGAGCATCACGTGACTCCGGCAGTCTGTAAAAAAAGAAATATCGAATCCACCGCGGTAGCCTGTCTTTCTCGTTAGCCTCGTCTGAAATCGCTTCATATGGCGCCCAAATATAAGGCAAATATGGTGCTCTCCATTTGATTTATTAGAGTTATTTGCACTATAATAATAAAAATAAGGAAGATCTAAATTAAACAGAAAGATAACACGTGCTTTTAACGGCAAATGTGGAGTTCTGTGCTCCACGTGTGTGCTCCAGATGCAATAGTATCAGTCATTGCTAATAGCAACGTTACGTCAATGCAAGGGGTCTATTGTCCCTTTAATTTCCCTTTAAGTGCCATTTAAATAATTCTTTATAGTAAATGCATTTAAAAGTTTTAGATATTCAAATTCGGATAATTTTTACTTTGTCATATAATACAGAACACAAATCTCACATAAAATCTGAAACTGTGCAAAAGAATAATCATTCTGAACAAATTTAAAATACATGTAATGCAACGCTACAGCAATGCGCTTGCACGGCAGTATCCTGAAGCGAGAAATTAAATCTTTTCTCCACCATTTTTTGAATTTATGTACACTAAAAAAAAGTATTTTTACTTCATGTAAATATATTACAAATGGAAATAATAGCTGTTTATAATGCATTATTTAATTGTTCTTAATGGTCATTTTAGTTGCACTTTCTTTTTTAAATTGCCATTAAAACTAAGTTGTAAATAAAACTAATTTTGCTCAAATTTGCTGCAATTTGTGTTTATGTAACGTAAGATTGCAACCGATTGTTCCTCCCCCGGTTGAGTAGTTCAGACTCTGATTTAGAATGAAGACAGTCATAACGATAAAATATAAATTTTGTTCTAACTTAATTAAATTACTTTAAAAATTTGAAACTAATAATATAAAATGATTTTTTTTATTTAGGAGTAATTAAAAATTAGTTTGGTTTTAAAAACATAACAACGTTTGGATTTATTTTCAAATAAATTTTGCCAGATATTTGCTTTTTCTTTTATTTGCAAGTTTTATATATAAATAAATGCAATAAACAAGTCTAAAGATTAATATTTATATAAAAAAAGAAGAAGAAACATTTTTAGATATTTTCAAGTAATATGTGTTTCAACCTTACCATTTCTTCAAATTAGTATTGTATAATTCTGGATATGATTTTTTATTTTTAATGAGAAAGGTAGTATTTAATTATCAGTTTTGCAAGTTTAGGTTTTTATGTAGAACATTGAACCTGAAAAAGATCAGAATGTAGACTGAAAATGAACATAGTATTTCAACACAGTATTCACCCCCCCCCCCCCCGCACTGTAGAATCACTAATTTCAGACTGATTACTGATTCCGGAAGAAGACGGTCATAAGGATAAAATATAAATTTTATTCTACGTTAATTGAATGTCTTTAGAAATTGGAAACTTTCAAATTGTATTAATGATTTTATAATTTTTTAATATTGGAATAAATTAAGTTTGGAGAAACAAAAAGGGTGGATTTTTGCATGTGTAACTTAACATAATTTGTTTTCAGCTAAGTTTTGGCAAAAGATTTTTTTAAAAGGGGTTCTGGCAAAGTTTATCATTGAAGACGATAGTATTCCAGAGTGACGCAGCCTTAAACCTAAAATCGTATCGTAGAATGGCGGAACCCATATATACTGCTAACTCGAGATCAAAGAAAACGCGAAAAGCCGCCTTTTAATAACTCGGCAAATATACCTCATATTGTTCTGATTTTTTAAAAACAGTCTTATATCTGCAGTCTAATCCTATTCTGAATTCTTTATATTTCTAAGTGCAGTATATTTGTGGCGTATTTATAGTGGCGGGAGTTTATGAGGAGTCTTATAGGCTTTAAATATAGAGCTTTTATTCAACAATGGGAAAAGGGTTGGCAGACAAGATCTCATAAATTTCGCCCGTGACTCACTCCGTGATAGGAATAAAACAATGTTAATTAAATATAAAGTCAAAAGTTAACTCACGTAACTTCATTTCTCCGGAGCGTGCTTATGCTGCGACGGCGGGGTTCATTTCAAATCCACATCTAGATTTCATCTCACTCTAAATCTGTTCTTGTTCCCAGGCTAAGCTCCAGCCATACAGGCCGTTTCTCTACACCAAAACTACTTACGCCAACTCACACTCTTTCCAACGTCTAACTAACCAACTAACAGCTTAACATATTTTCGCTCCCCTATTTATACTCTGGCAGACTTTGGCAGACTTAGAGTACCTCTAGACTAGAGTTACGTCTTACACCATGTTCACTTTCAAACCACTAGGGAGCCTCTGTAACAAAGTTACTAGTTCCTTATATATTTTGAGATCTGTAAACCCATTTTTACAGTAAATCCGATGGTGCAAGTTCGTCATTTCTTGTTCTCGAAAATGGCCTGGGCGATTTTTTAAAATTAATATATAATATGAATCTGTTTTAGGTGAAGCGAATAAGACCTCGCTTGTTTCCAGGATGACTCTTGTTCGTTATATAATCCGCATAAAAAATCGTACTATATTTTTTCGCCATTCTATGGGAATTTTACCGAAAATGCATAACAAACCTTTATTATATTCATACACATGCTTTTTTTTCTTCACTTTTAGGGATACTAATTTGTGACCGACGTAGCCGAGCAGGTAAACGCAATCGGCTAGTGATCCTATCCTAAGATCACGCGTTCTATACGCATTAATGCTAATTTTTACATGTAAATTTTGATCTTTTTTAAGTCAGTTAATAAAGAATATTTGAGCATTATCAGTTCGTTAGTAATTTTTTAATTGTTATTAAGTTAAATAAAATGACATTACAATTATAACTAAGCTACACAAAATAAAACTTCATTTTAAATAAGTTTCAATAATCAAATTTTAAAATTTATATAAGCTATTTTCTTGTTATTAAAATGAACATTTATTATAATTCTATAATAATATTTCCTAAACTTACATTAAATATATTCTTGTTAGAATTTTAGTAACAGATAATTATCAAATTAGCATAATTATTAAAGTTTCCATTTTTTAAAAACTAAGCATTATCCTTCAATATGAAAATCTCTATTAAATTACTTTTTTTTAAAGAGTTTGACAAATTAGGATTTCATGACAATTTTTCAAAAATAAAAATATTACCATGGGAAGTTCTATTAAATTTTTTAAATATATTTAATTTCAATCACTTTACAAAAATTATAAATTAATAATTATTATTTGAATAAAATGTAATTAATTACAGATTCATTTAAAGTATCTTGGATAAAATAGCATGCCGGTAGCAAAACAATAAAAGGAAAGAGGCCTTTTAAAAAAATCATGGGTTGTTTATTACACTTTTTTTAGAGATCATGTTTAATAATTTTAGAAGAAGGCCGAAAATGTGAATTAATTGTGAAATTAAAAACAAATCTTCTGAAAAAACGTCTCTTTAAAGCTAACTGTCAGTAATCCACCAAATCTCCTTTTTCCAATAGATGGCGCTGAATTTCACTCGGAAAAGGCAGTGACGAATTATTTCTGGCAAGCCCATCTTTGAGAAGTCTATCACGTCATTTCCTGTTTGAAATCAAATCCAAACGCGGGCCGCGGGTAAACAGCGAGGGAAGGTGTTGGAAGTTGTTTTATGACGGCCGATTATCTGCCCGAGGGACATTAGGCCCGAGGGGGGGGGATGCTCTCCGTGGGGGATCTTTCTAAGGAAACCTAATGACCCGTATTTACACATGGAAATCTAAGGTATGAAGAAAAACAACACCAAGAGAAGGAATGGATATAATATAATCTTACTGGGATCTTGCTCTTTCAGTTTTGGAATTAATTATTTTCAGTGGGAATATTTTCTTTATTACGGGTTTCGAAATTAGGAATTTTTATTTATTTTTTTCTAAATTACATTAATTTTTTTACTATGTCGCTGACATATAGTCTTGAATCTGTTATAAAAATTTTATGTTAAAATTTTTTTCATGTGTATATTTATATTATTCTAAAGAATCGATCGAGAATTCTTTGTAGAAACTGAATCCGGTCGGGTTTATTTCATAGATTTTTTTCACGGATGGTCCGAACTGTGAACTTCAAAAATGTAATACTCCGAAATGTGCCCGAATCAACTAATTTATGCATTTCCGCAATATTGACAGCTTTTTTCCCCTCAAATTTGTAGCTACATTTCTTATGCATTTAACTACTCAAATTAATAAGTGTATCAGTGTTCATCAATATTTTTGCTTACCTATATCAATATATCAGTATTTCTATAAAAGTAGAATTCCGATGATTCAAACCAAACTTTAAGAAAAAAAAAAGTATTAAGGGAAATTTAATTAATTTAAAAGGACACAAATATAATTAAAAAAAAAATCTGGTAATTTCCAGTATATTATATATTTTATTTACAAAATGTATTTGTTTTATTTACCGACTTAAATTTTAAAAAGCTGTTGTCTAATTCGAACTAGTTAATTTCTGGCAGATTTTTTAATTCATTTTTATTCAAAAACGCATAAAATTGGAAAGTACGCTTATTAAGAAACTATGTAATAAAACTTTTTCCTCTTTTTTTTTGGGGGGGGGGGGGGGGGGGAAGTCTCGAAATTGAGAAGATCCACGAACTGGAACGCTATTCAAAAGATTTTTCTGAAAATGCTGTCAACGCACAGGAAAGGAAAAGCACAGGAAAGGAAAAACAAAACTGCCAAGCTGAGGCAATAATCGCTTATAAGTTAGTATAAGATGTAATTCTTTTATTGGTAAAAGAAAAAAAACTGATTACAAATCATTTCTCTAACCATGCTTGCAAGTATCATGTTTTTCTTTTTCTTTCTTTTTTAATCTTTAAATCCTACCAAGATAGATATCAGCATGAAAGGTTTTATCGAAATGATTGTAAAAATAGATAATATTAGTGGGCTTGAATTTCAGGGCGAGATGGTGGGATTAGCACCCAAAATTTTAGAATCTCGCCCAAAAGAATATCGTGGGCGGGAGGCTCCCGTCCAAAACACTTCACCCTTTTCCGGAAAATCTGCATTTTTAAACTACGATCAATTCCTGCGAAGGTCTTATGAATTTCGTGATATTTTCGCGCGACCAACTGACACATTTTGTGAGTTTTTACCGCGAAAGATCGTTGAAATTTAAGATTTTTTTCCCGCGACCGATAGATAAATTTCACTATTTTTTCCCCCGATCTCAGTTGACAAGTTTCGCGTTAATTTTCGCAACCGACTGCCGAATTCAGAGATGATTCTGTTCCGAATTTTCCCAAAATTTTAGGCATTCGTTTCAGAAAATTATGAAAAATCAGTCATCAATTCGAATATTCGGACATAAAAAATATAACAGAAAAATATCGCAAATTTCGACAAATGATAGCTGAAAAAACCAATTTCGTCAATCGTTCGCAGAAAAAATCGCCAATTTCTTCGCAAAGGATCGGGGTAAAATGCGAATTTCGTCGCAAAGGATCGCGAAAAAAAAAACCCGGGAAATTCATCAAAGGATCGCGAAATAAACGTGAATTTAGTCAAAGGGCCGCTGAAAAAAACGCGAATTTCATCAAAGGATCCTGAAAAAACGCGAATTTAGTCTCAGGGTCACTGAAAAAAACGCAAATTTCATCAAAGAATCACGAAAAAAGCGAATTTCGTTAAAGGATCGTGGAAAGAACACGAATTTTGTCAAAGAATCGCGAAAAAAATGCGATTTTCGTCAAAGGGTTGCAAAAAATAAGAGAATATCGTCAAAAGGGTCGTCGAAAATACGCAACAGGCTCTTTAGAAAAAACAGCACACAAATATCTACGTTTATTATTTTAGGTATAGCTTTTAATCTGAAATAATATACTAAACTAACTTTTGAAAAACTGGGTTTAACCCGAACCCAACTTACAGTAATTTACACTCCGTCTGAAATCTAACAGAACCCAACTTGCAGTAATTTACACTCCGTCTGAAATCCACCCGAACCAAAAACAGAGTTTACTCGACCTGCAACAAAAATAATTAGCGCCGGGCGAGGATTTCCGAATCCCGTCCCATTCCCTACTGTAACCTTTCAGAAAATTTGCTGTGAAATTCAGATTTTTTTACTCAGAATCAGCCGCGAATTTCACGGTTACTTTTTACGACAGACTGACGAAATTCAGTTTTATCTATCGTCAAATACATATACAAACTAAAAAAAAAAAAATCTTTATGTCCGAGCTCTTAATTTTTTCAGTTTTAAATATAATGTTTCCAAGCCCTGTTTACAATTTTCATGCTAAAATATTGATATTTAGTATTAAAAGGACTGCAGACTGAGAGCAAAAACCACTTGCGTATTCATATTAATGTTCCAGTCCCTTCGAACTGTACATACGAAGGAGCTACGCCTGCTCCGGTCTACGATCAAGCAAACTTTGAATTATTGTGATTTTTTTAAAAATCGTTATTGTGCTTAACTATTGACACACACTGTATATAAATATATCACCTTAAAAAGCGAAAAATTTCAAACTCGCAGAAAGCAAAATTTGCCATATTGAACTTAATAGATTGAAATTCAATTCCCTTTACGAATGTTAAAAAATCGGTGAAATACATAAAAAAAATGTTAAAAAATTTTAAAATGGCTCTATGAATTCCGAATAAATTTTATAGAAAAGAAGGCAAAATTTACTATAGTGGGCTAAAAAATTGAAATCGGAATATTTTCAGTAATATGGACAAATTGCTGCAAAACGCAAAAAAAAAAAAAAAAAAATAAATAAATAAATAAATAAATAAATAAGAAAAATAAAATAAGAAAAAAATAACGGATAAAAAATTAAGACTTCTCAAATTCAAATTGGTTTTGGCACATATATAAATTCATTTTTGTTCGCAAACATATCAAACTGGCAGGTGATGCTCTTTTAAAGAAACTACGTAATTGAAGCACTATTTTGTTTTTTGCAAAGGCAAAAAAAAAAAAAAAAAAAAAAAAAAAAACAGAAAAGTCTGTCAACCGAATTTCCGGTCGAGACAGCGCAGCGCAAGAAAAGAAAAAAATTGTCACCCTGAGACAACGATCTGTTATAACTCAAGATGTAGTAATTCATTCAACGGAAAATGAAAAAAATGCCCGATTACAAATCATTTCAATAATCATCCCTGCAAGTATCGAGCTTTAATGTCACAAATAAGTCAGAAAATGTGGCAAAATTTTTCGCGTTGTTCAGCAAAGAAAAATATCTTTTTTTCTTTGAGAACTTTAAATTAATAAAAAAAACTAATACAAATATCCAAAAAATGCCTTGAGAGCACGTTTTGTTGACACATTTCTTATAAAATCTCGTATTTCTATGTGTATTTTTATAAGTTAGAAAATGAGCTAGTTCAAAATAATAATAATAATTCCGTGCGCAAGCGAGGATATCGGAAATGTTCTTGCAAACTCTATTTTTTTTTCTTTTTTTAAACCTCCGATATTCTATTTCTTTCAGGCAAAAATTAAAGCGCCATCCCTAAAAAATAACTATACGTTATATACAGGGGCGTATTTAAGCAGAATTCATTAGGGGGGCGTATATGACGATTTTGCCGACTAACTTAAATAAATATATATATCATTAAAAGTACGTTTCTTCTCCTGCGTATATGCATCTACTCGGAGTCCAAAATAGACTGACTAATTTAAAAATTCAATAACTTGCAAATGGTGACTGCTATAAAATTAAATTCTTGCAGGAGTGTTATGTAAGATGTCAGGAATGTTGAATGGCGCTGCTTGCAATAGGCGCTAAATCGGGGTCCGATTTTCGGCCTCTCTCTTTTCTCAATATTGATGCGAAAGAAGAAGATTAAATCCATGCTGTGGGCCCCAAAGAACAAAACGGCATTGGCGACTGAGAACCATTCCATGTATTTAATCTCCTTCTTTCCCATCAATACTGATAGAGAAGAGAAACAAAAAATCAGGCCCCGATTTAGCACCTATTGCTAGCAGTGTCATGTATCACTGCTATTTTAAACTAAAATCAAGAATAGCTGTAAAAAAACTCCTGACGTCTTATATAACCCTCCTGCAAGAATTTTTTTAAATAGTTGTCACCATTTGCAAGTCATTGAATTTTAAAATCAGTTAATTCATTTTAGGACACCCGGTATGAGAAATAAAAAACAGTAGCCAAATGAAAAAAAAGTTAGCAAAAAAGTCCTTCCGGCCAGTGCCGGGAGGAAGAGGTAGCTTACATATTCCTTATTTTAAAAAAGCCAACTTATATTATTCAAAGACATGAAGCTCAATTTAGTGGAAACGGAATATAGGAGATTCAATACTAAATTTTATCAATACTAAATCATTATTAATGAGAATTTCGTGAAATTAGTCAGCTTTATCCAAGCTGCTTTTATTTAAAATAACTTATATTTGGCTGCCAAATTCGGCGATTTCTTAAAGTGCCTGCCATTTTAAGACAACATGGTGGATGAGGCTAACCAGTGAACTTGGTCGAGACCTTAGTAATTGCTGTGCACATGCTCACTCACATCGGAATCGATTGATATATACGAGTGCTGTCGCAGGCAAAAAATCAGATTTTTCAAAATGTCATCCACATTAGATATTGAAATTGCTATATCTGAGCCATTTTTTAAGAGAAAGACAAACAAAAAATGCTCCTGAATCCTTATATCAAGGTCAAATACTTAAGAAAGAAACCTTTTTCAATTTCTATTTTTTTTGCACCTCACTTTAAATATAATTTTTCTTACTTTAATGGCCGCCATTTTCAAACAAGATGGCTGATGAAGCTGGCCAGCGAACTTGGTCGAGATATTGATGTATACTATCCACATGCCTTCTTACATCGAAATAGGTGAATACGTGTGTTATCGCGTGACAAATACAAGATCGTTTCAAAATGTTAGCCATGCTAGAAATTCATATAATTCAACCATTTTTTAAGATATAAACAAAATAACAAATTTTCAGAAACAAAAACTGCTCCGGAATCTTTGTATCAAGGCCAAACACATAAAAAATATAATTTTCATTTTTCAATTTTTTAATACCTCATTTTAAATTTTTTTTTTAATGGCAACCCTTTTGAAACAAGATGGCGAATGAAGCTGGCCAACGAACTCGGTCGAGACATTGGTATGTACTATGTACAGACCAAGTTACATCCAAATCGGTTCATAAATACGCCTGTTATCGCGTGACAAAAATCAGGTCGTTTTAAAATGTCAGCCACAATAGAAATTCAAAATGCTATAACTCAACCATTTTTTTAGATATAGACGAAACAAAAACTGTTCCGGAATCTTTGTATTAAGGTCAAACGCATACAAAAAAAATCTTTTTCATTTTCCATTTTTTTGGTATCTCATTTTAAATTAATTTTTTTTTTAATTTTTTAAATGGCCGCCATTTTGAAACAAGATGGCGGATGAAATTGGACAACGAACTCCGTCGAGACATTGGTATGTACTATGTACAGACCAAGTTACATCCAAATCGGTTCATAAATACGCCTGTTATCGCGTGACAAAAATCAGGTCGTTTTAAAATGTCAGCCACAATAGAAATTCAAAATGCTATAACTCAACCATTTTTTTAGATATAGACGAAACAAAAACTGTTCCGGAATCTTTGTATTAAGGTCAAACACATACAAAAAAAAATCTTTTTCATTTCCCATTTTTTTGGTATCTCATTTTAAATTAAAATTTTTTTTTAATTTTTTAAATGGCCGCCATTTTGAAACAAGATGGCGGATGAAACTGGACAACAAACTCGGTCGAGATATTTGTATGTACTATGTACACACCATGGTACATCCAAATCGGTTCATAAATACGCCCGTTATCACGTGACAAAAATCAGGACGTTTCAAAATGTCAGCCACGCTAGAAATTCAAAATGCTATAACTCAGCCATTTTTTAAGATATAGACGAAACAAAAACTGCTCCCGAATCTTTTTATCAAGGTCAAACACATAAAAAAAAAATATTTTTTCAATTTTAAATTTTTTGTTACCACATTTCAAATTTAAATTTTTCTTAAAAATTTAAATGGCCGCCATTTTTAAACAAGATGGCGGATGAAGCTGGCCAACGAACTCGGTAGAGACATTGGTATGTACTATGTATAAACGAAGTTACATTCAAATCGGTTCATAAATACGTCTTTTATCGCGTGACAAAATTCAGGACGTTTCGAAATGTCAACCACGCTAGAAATTCAAAATGCTATAACTCAGCCATTTTTTAAGATATAGACGAAACAAAAACTGCTCCGGAATCTTTGTATAAAGGTAAAATACATAAGAAAAAAATATTTTTCAATTTTTAATTTTTTGGTACCACATTTCAAATTTTAAATTTAAAAAAAAATTAAATGGCCGCCATTTTGAAACAAAATGGCGGATGAAGCTGGCCAACGAACTCGGTCGAGACATTGGTATGTACTATGTACACACCGAATTACATCCAAATCGGTTCATAAATACGAGAGTTACAGTGTGACAAAGGTCAGATATATATATGGATATATATATATATATATATATATATATATATATATGTCAATTTTGTACGGAGGGTGGTTTCGGGGTCTGGGGGTCATGATCGATGAAAATATGCCAAAATTTTTTGAAATCGCTTTCCTCCGAACGGCTGCAATAGGTAGCTTTTTGTAATGAAAGCTACGTAATAGATTTGGCGTGAAATACTGAAAAATATATCTTTAACCCCTTATTGTATCCCTTTTCTTTCAATATGTTCTAAAATAACCTATTTTGTTTTTGTAAGTGCTTATAAAATAGATATTCGACTATTTACTGCAGAATCTATTAAAAACAAGTGTATTCTAAATGCGTAAATATTTCAGACATTCTTTTAGCAGTCTAAATAAAAATTCAAAACAGCTATCTTTGATTTATCATTGTAAAAATATACACTAAAAATTGCTATGATATTTCAACTCTATCCGATTGAAAAAAATGACCGGCAAATGATACTTTGCATACAACATACAACTAACAAATACAATGGTAAATGACCAATTTCAACACTGCATTCCAGCAAAACTTTTCTTTATTTGGCTTTTAATTCGAGTAATTATGTTTTTATGCGACGTAGGCATATAGATAGCGATTAACTGAGAACAGAGAAATACCTAATGCATATTATTTTCTGTTTCTTTGGCTGTTGCTAAATTGAGTTGGCGCTGACGCTGAGTCAGCATCTCTATAAATAGAGCGATGTAAATGGCACGGTATGATTGAACATTTAAAGCGACAAGAATCGTTCAGCAACGTGGATAAGAATCTCGACGGCATTGGAAAACGCACTCATACAAAAAAAAAAAAAAAAAAAAAAAAAAAAAGAGCATAAACTGAGCACTCGCAATTTGGCAAGTCTGATTGTTTGCTTACTCGCCAAATGAAGCATTTTGTCGCGATTTGGCGCAATGGCGAGCGGCAGCGAGAATCCTGAATACACCACACCTTCACTTACGTTACATCGTTGTAAATGTTCCAGTAAAGTATTTTGATATTTTTTGCTGAATGTGCAGATGGAAATCTGCAATTCGGATTAATTAAACTAGTTGAAGTTTTTAGTAATATGCTACTTGGAACTTATACAGAATCAGCTTATTTATATTTACATTAAAAAGGATTAAATCAAGACTTATTTTAATTACATCTTTGTTCATTCATTGCATAACATGCATTTTAATCCACCATTTTTTTAGACGAGCGCATCTATTCTCAGCAGCGCCTAAATCTAGGTATTTCAAAATACCCTTCTCAAATGTAAGCATCATGAGTGTATTCAAACGTGGATAGGTCATTGTTGTTCTTATAGTGTTATTACACGTAAAATTTCCAAGCGACAAAAATCGCCTTGCACTCATCCTATTTTCCGCTTTTGAAAGCCATATTTTTCGTTTTCAAAACATTTCATTAGCTGTTCGAGAAAAGGCTTTTCCAACGTCAGATTTCCAAGCATTTGATTGGCTGTTACTGGCGACTTGCTTCGTTTCAGGCGTCAAAGACGCGCCGACAGAAGAAAGTTGCTTGCTTCCGAAGCGACTCCCCTGGAACCATAAGATAACATGGAGACGATTGGGATTTGAAGTGACTTTGACCTCTTGTGTAATAGCACTTTAAGGTACTTTTTCACAATTTTTAATTTACAATGTTCTTTCATTCGAGACAACTGTGACTGAAGAAGTTAGAGCCAGACGACTGACATGGTTCGCAAGTGGCAGAATGTATCTCAAAGGTTCTGTTTTCATGTAAATATCGTCCATTCTTTCAGCCTCTGCGTAGAAGTCTGAAAAAACTTTCAACTATGTGTCTAATGCTTCCATATCAAGAATTACCAATATTTCACGAAAGACCGCTTTCGTGATACACTTCGGTACCGCTTTCTTAACCAGATTTAGTGTTTATTTCTTACTTGTAATGAGAGGATATATTATTTTATCCAGTGGTGAGATTATGCAAGAATTAAAGACTTTCAGCTATCACCATTGTAAGAGTATCCAGTACCTTCTGAAACTCCATGCGTTAGAACATTAGATGTTCGGGAGCAAACAAATTGTTTCAATTACCGTCTAACTTCTTTGGTGCCAATCTTCTTCGATACTGCATAGCAAATTCATTTAACGGATCAACACCTTACTTGATTTAAAAGAGAACTGCACTCTATATTTCCCTATTAACATTTTCATTGTTATTGTTGATTGTTTCCAATGATTTGATACAAGTCTTCACTATTTTTGTAGCATCTATTTTAAAAGTCTTCGACTTTATTTTTTCAGTAACTAATTTGCACTTGTACTAAACGTTCTTGAGAAACATCATAGTAAAGCAATGAAGTCGAGAGATAACATTTTCTTTCTTAAACGTCGTGGCTTGATCATTGTTTAGCTAACAGAAGTAGAGAAATCAACTTTTTCGAAATTTGTAGGATACATTCCTATGAGATCCAAACCGCTTTCAATAGCAGAAGAGCATTTTCTATCTCTTCGAGCTTGTCTACTATAATGGCTTCTTTCGTTTACTCGCTGTGAAAAACACAAACATCTTCCAGCTCGTAGAACACATCGCCTATAATATTGTTGGCATTGCAGATATGCGGAATGAAAGTGTTGAGTCCGTGACATTGACAAGGAATATAGGGTACAATTCAACCCACGATTTCTCAAAACGTCTCCTAAGTGCGGCTGAATTCTCCAGGCATACTGCTTGTAAAATCGTATGACTGGAAATGAATCGTATGACCTGTTCTATTTCGAGCTCATTCTTTGTAAGGATGTGAGATATCTAGCATGCAAGGTCGATGTTGTTTTTGACGACTTCTTTTAAAACTGCCAAAAGCCGATCGGATTTTTCCATCTTTGTCGACATATTTCAGCCCAACAGCTGATCGATCATGGTGCGAAGCATCTGGTGTCGTATCTGCTATAATTCCATAAAATTATGCTTCTTGAATATCCCTGACTATCGTTTTGCGCACTGCTGTAGCAAAAAGTTCAATCATATCGTTTTGGGATGAAGCGGAAAGGTAAGTTGTACGGTATGGGCTGAAACGTGTGTCCTCAAACATGTCCTCAGTTGTGGGTTATGTCTGGAAATTAATTTCACAATTTTTCAAAAGTTTCCATTTTCGTCTTTGTCACTTCCACAAACCAGACCTTGTCTACTCAGCATTCAAGTAATGTTCACTAAGATTGCTAAAATTTCTGTGCTGAATGCAAGATGTTGCTGTCGCTCTTCCAGAATAATCTGTTTGCCCTTGCTCTCGTCGAGTAAGTGTGATTATGGGTCATTGTGAACTGGCAAAAAAGGAAACAGCTAATTTGGTGGAAGTTGGAAGAGAAATGTGCGGACTTTCTGTTCTTTTCTTTTCCTTAAGCTCGTCATTTTGTGTCCTTTGTTTACACCACTCTCAACATTTTGTATTTTTTCTCTCCCAGTTCCTTCATGAAACACGCAAAAAGAATTAGCATTAAGTTATGTGCTATAATTAGCATTAAGTTCTGTGCTATATTCCAAAAACGGATGCTCTTATGTACCAAGCGCCGTTGAAATGTCGCTGTCTATCTTGCCGGATGGAACCATTTATCGGATATACGCTGCGTTTTGGCTCATGCGGACCTAAACTGATTAAATATGTCTGTGATTGTCTGACTTCATTTTAGATCTTTTTCCTGGGTTATGTTCAATGATGGAATCGTTCCCACTTTCCGTAATGCTAACCTCTCGACGGCTTTTCTCGATTTTACTATAAATATTTGACACAGACGAACAATTTTATTTTTCCCTGTCAATACCTATGGCCTACTTAAGGAACAAGAAAACACTTAATTCATCAGATGGGGGTAAATTTTTCAATAATCGGCTGACAATCATTTAAACAATCAACTAAACGATTCAATTGCCGAGCACATTTCAATACACCACGAGTAATATGAATGCCTTCACCGAAGTTGTCTTCAGTGCTAGTCATCATCTAGATGTTTGGAACACTACTAATCCGCTGCGGACTCTCAGAAATACTCCTTTAAATATTGAGAAACTAGTCTCTCCTGGTTCTTTCTCAATTTATTTTCATCAGTCACGCGAAATCGAAGAAAGGAGAGGCAAACTTCGGATTTTTGAAAGAAATTAAGACAAATGCTAAGGATTGGTGTTTTTTAGTGTATGTTTTAAATAAAACGTAGAAAATCGGAAAAAAATCGATTGTTTCAGGGTTGTATCGATTGATATTGACTACCTAGAATTTGCTGAATGTGATCAAAGTTGCCGACATTGGGAGGGGGGGGGGCGGTGAGACGCCCCCCTAGTAGCTTCGGCCCTGGGAACAACTGGCATTGACATTGACATTAGTAAATAAGTGGCAACTAAAAACAGAATAAAAAACATAAGCAATCAATGTAAATTTAACCTTTAACTGATGTCACAGAAATTGCCACATAACTAGTGTGACGCGGTCTGTGAGACCGCTCCATCGAAAGATGAATAAAAGGCACGATTAACTCATAGGATGGTGTTTTTGTACTAAACTTTTGGTACAGGACTGTTATAATTAAAATTCACCTATTCAAAAGTATCTGATGATAGTACTAATGTTCCAAACGGAACAAAATATCAGTAGTGTTTGTAGTTAAACTGAAAATCCTCTTCTACAATCTTCATTTGAAGCTAAACGAATGGCGGTTTAAAATAGAGAAGCAGTAATGTAGTTTGCTGCTATTGTTTTCATTCTCTCTTTCATTGAATTTCAGTTGATGGAGGGGAGGGGCTCCTAATACGAAGCTTTCAAAAATTTGTATTCTAAAATTTGTTAATAATCCTAATATAACTGATTTTGTATACATCATATCAGTTTTTAAACCTTCTGAAATAGATATTAATCCTTAAACCTACCCCTTACTCTAATTCTAGGGGTTTTGGAAAATTAACATATATTGTAAATGTGTTATTTCAAGAAAACAAATTTAATATTACACTATCTCCGCTATGGTATTTATTCTTCGAATATTATGTACCATATACTAAATTATAATCGAGGCCAATAAACCTTAAAGGATTAATATCTTTAAATTAAGTCCCATATAAATTTATTTAATGAAGTGAGCATATTAATGTTTCTTTAAAACGCTGTAAAATTCACAATGCATGAGCATAGTACTAATAATTATCATGGATTTTGCATAGCATATCAAATATTATTTCATGTAAACATAGGCCCAGTAAATTAATTGTACCACAGATGTCAGCAAAACGAATTTAATACCGGCACCCTTTCCCTCAGAAATTTTCAAAGCGCGCGTTTTAAACAAGTTTTTCAAATATAAGATCTATAATGAAATGATGATGTATAATATAAGATCTATAAGATGCTATCAAGAAGTATGTTCAAAGGTAACGATCCAAACAACGCTATTTTGGAACGCTAAATGCATTAACCTTTAACTGATGTCACAGAAATTGTCACATAACTAGTGTGAAGCGGTCTGTGAGACCGCTCCATTGAAAGCCGAATAAAAGGCGCGATTAACTAATAGGATGGTGTTTTTGTAC
This sequence comes from Maratus speciosus, assembly GCA_963932465.1. Taxonomy (NCBI): domain Eukaryota; kingdom Metazoa; phylum Arthropoda; class Arachnida; order Araneae; family Salticidae; genus Maratus; species Maratus speciosus. Next base: position 477,650,687 of record OZ010796.1, read on the forward strand.
TAAACTTTTTGTACAGGACTGTTATAATTAAAATTGACCTATTCAAAAATCTCTGGTGATAATACAAAAGTTCCAAAAGGGAACAAAATTTCGGTAGTGTTTGTAGTTAAACTGAAAATTTCAAGTGAAACTACAAAAGTTGAAAAAAGTTGCGGTCTGAGAGACCGGTAACATCAGTTAAAGGTTAAAAAAACACTTTCAACTCATTTATCCATCTTTAAAAACATTATTTAAATGTTTTCAAATATTTTAATGTCTCTTTGTTAATTTTGTTTTGGAATAAGTTCCCTTTTCTTTTTTATGAAAGTGCGATGTCCAAATCGAGTAAATGTGGCATATTTGATTGAATCGGATAGCTTCTTCACTTTTTTCGATAAAGGCAAAAAGTTTCATACGGTTAAAGTTCCCTTAAATGTCTAATGCTGTAGGATTTTCCCGTTGATAGAAAACAAAAGAGATTTATCAAATAAATATATTAAATTTAAAAAATCAAAAAACCCGACTGCATAAAAAGCGAACTAATTATTTATTTCTCATCAATATGAAACTATTTTTTATATTACTTACCTATTTTTTTTATTTACTTGTATTGATAACTTTTAAGTTGTGTTTAATTATTAGTTCCTATCTATAAACACTGTTTTGATGAGGTCTATTTGATGTCTATTATGAAGGTTAGAGTTACAGTAAAGAAAGAGATCCAACGTACACAATTTCCAGGTTGTGTAATATTTAAACGGAGCTTCTGACTGTAAAATAGTCAATGAAACATCGTCTTCATTTTGAAAGACCTATCCAATGATATGCCACTCAATATGGTACGTAAATTTTTTTCGTCTCTACTACCATTTTGTATTTTAAGGCCACCATTGTGAATTTATAAAGAGAAAATCTATCCTATAACCATCGGATAGTTAAGGCGAATCATTAGAGACCTCATTCATTAAAATCCATCCAGCCGTTGGGATGTTTCGAGGGTATAAAGAAATTCTCATACCCAGATACATGTGAAACACATAACCCTTCTTGGCAGTCGGGTAAAAAGGAAGAATAACCAGACAAATATATTTGCTAAGAGGGAATTTTATAACTAAAATAAAACTTCAGTGGACCCCACTTGTAAGGCATTTTGGACCGTTATCTTAAATCCGCCTTTAGTTTCTTGCTAGGGTCCACAGTTTTCAAGATTTAGGCGTGCTTTTGCCCTATCTGTCTGCTGAAAAGGCCTCCGAAGGGAAGCTATAAGGGAGTCACAATAGTAGAAAAGTCTAGAGGTCCTACATTAGAGAGAGATTGGACATTGAAGAAATGTCCGCCATTTCCGTTACAAAATAGATGGAACGCCGTACAACGCGATGCATTTTTATCAGCGTCTTACATCTAACACTTTTTACTCAATTAAAATTATGAAAATTTCATTTTATATGCCATCAAGGAGTCTTTCGGAACATAAATATTGGCACATTTATAAGATTCGGATCTTTGGTAGAGCTTAAGCTCTACTATTATTCTTTATGCTGTAATGCATATTAATTTAAATAACCCAATTAATGGGACATTTTACAAGTACAAAAATCTTTATTAAAAAAAGCTCACACACACACGTTCACGCTACATCTCGTCTTATGTTGTCTACCGTTAACCAGGGCCGGCCCAAGGCGTGTGCGAAGTGTGCCACCGCACGGGGCGCCAGACAGATGAAAGGGCGCCTATAAGAGCACCGATAAAAATTATTTTATATTCTGCGTTTTTTTTTCTTTTACATTTTCTATAGCTAGGCTGGGGCCAGCTCGAGAAAGGATTCATCGTTCTGTTTAAAAAGGGATTCAAGGGCGCCGAATTTTCGCATGCAGACATCGGCTTCTGTTCTTTATCTGGATGGAAACAGAATCACGAACCCCAGGAACCACCCGATTCAAATCTGCTTCCCTTGTGGGATGCTAATCAATTTCGACTTTGACAGATCAATGGTGAATTCTATCACTTCCGGCTATTTAAGCGCATTATTTTAGAGTCCTCTTATACCACAGGCAGGGCCAGATTAAGGGGGCACACTTACACCAATAAATTTTAAAGGAAATGTTCTCTTTATCTAAACGCCGTATTCATGTAAAATTTCTGCCACGAATGAGGAAAATGTTTCTGTTTCTTTTTAGTGGTGGGAATGTGCCCCGTTGGTAATCAGGCCCTGCCCACAGGGAATCTGAGACTGCCCCCAGATGACCGAAAAAAAAAAGAAACCATTAGGAGCAAGGGCAGAAATTTTAAAATAAAAAACCGACGTCTTTGAGAAAGTTTTTCTTCCAGCAGTGACTTCTGGATGTGAGCTCACCTTCTTCTGTAAATAGTCAATAGCGTTACTTACAGTCAGTAATTTTGCCGAAAATGAAAAATGAAAAAAGGGCATGTAACCAAAAATATATAGGCAAATAATTCTTATTAAAATTACTGCAGTATCGAGAGAATACAAATCGGTCGTTCACTAATTATTTTATTAAACTGCTGTAAATTGAATATTTAATAGGTAAAAATGAATCAAACCAAACATTTTTCAAGTAGCTTGATTTATTTATTTATTTTGCTTAAATGAGTAATTTTCATGCGAATGTGAAACATAATAGAATATTTAAAGTTACAAAACATGCTCATAGTATTTCAAAGTTGTCAGTTCTTGAAATTACGAAGGATGCTGCGCCCTAAACTCAGAGCGACGGAACAAGGGCCTATATCGCGCCCTGGTGCGTGAGGCAAAAATTTAGATGGGTCCCCCTATAACATGCTTTTAGTCACAGGTTGTACCTATTTAAAAAAACGATTAAGGGGTTTGAGGCGGGGTGTGAGTATTTTAGGGTTGAGAGCCTGGGCAGCTGCCTCTTTTGTCCTTGCGATAATCAGGCCAGTGTTTCTTTCAGGCACATATCGTGGAAGGTAGTGCTTCTCCGGCGCAAGCCCCCCTCTCCCCTACTAGGTAAACTTTTCGAGCAACAGTACAATTCTTTTAGTGTTTAATTATTCCAATATTTATCATCTTAAACGGAGAGGAGGGGGGCAGTCGGAGCTCAATTCAGGAGTTTCGAGGAGACAGGGCGAACTCGAAAAATCGATTTTTTTTTTGTTGTTTTTTCCGCGTCATATAGATGTAGGCAACACGTAGGTAAGCCGTTTTGCCCTGGTTCGCCTTTAGTATTCTCACAGTGTCGAGCTAAAATGAGTAGTACCCTATTCTATAACACTACTTGCAAAATTTGAGCTTGATTTTTCAACACCCCAATTTCGAGATTCGCCCTTTCTCTTCCAAGGTCCTGAGTTGACGGAAAGAGATTAAACTATTTCTATTTTTGCTACAGGCACACATTTGTTCCAAAATCTTCCCAATTCAGGGATTTCGTTCAGCCGGCGCCCATGCCATATTCTTTGAATTTATGTATTGTTCCAGTTTTCGAAACGTGGTCTGAAAGGAACACTGAGCGGAAAGCGAGTAAAAAATAACGTCATAAAAATATATAATTGTGTTATAATGATGCACTGTTTCATTCATCATTAGGTATTATTTATTAGTGGAATATAGTCTTTAACCCATTACACAATAAATATTTCGCAATACTGCAATTAAAATAACTGAAATTTTAAGCAAATATTGTTAATTTAAAAATAAAAATTGCTAAAAATTTAACAGAAATAAATAAAAAAAAACTTTTATGATATCAGATTATGTATTTGATACTGAGTCAAAGGTTGTCTATACCGAAAGGGAATCTATTCAATATTACAGAGATTCTTCATTATTTTGTGAAATAATTTGCAACTTAAGTACTGGAAGAACGAAATCTGCTTAGGGGTAAGGTTTCTTTGGGATAATATTGTTCTAAGCCTTTTTATTATATATACAGACTTATGCCCAAGCGCAATTTTTCTCTTAGTGATTTATTATTTAAAATTAAGCGAAAAAAGTAAATTTTACCCGCACCCCCCCCCCCCCACCTTTCTTTTAAATCATCTACGATGGCGAATTTTTTTTTCAAAAGGCTGGTTCAAAGACCCCGTTCCTTGCCCCCCCCCCCCCTCCCACCAGCGCCCATGACATGCACTGACATGCAATTTATTATTTGTAAATCTACTAAACAGAAATTGATAGTAAAAAGACTTTACTTTGTTTTCTCATTAACAGGAGCCAAGAGCTCGATGAATAAATCAACATAAGTTTGACAATGCAAAATTGTGAAACTGAAGCCCTTTTTTTTTTCTTTTCTTTTCTTTTTTTTTTTTTAATAATTTATCTGCATATAAATTTTACTTTGTAATCGTCCTGAAAAAATCTTTCATTTAATACATTTATCGTTAATTACTTTTTTTCCCCTTTAGTGCCCGATATGTTGATTTTTTTATGATGTCCTACACCTATGATTTTATAATGACACTTTCTTTATCCAATTCCAGTGCAGCGCCAAAACGTAAATTCGGAATACTTAAAGATTTTCTTTGGGATGGTTTGTTTAATTCTGCGTGGGCATCAGTAGAATGAAATCCAGGAAACTTTTTTTTTTTTTTTTTTGGGAGGGGGGGGGGGGACATTTTTTGTGAATCGTATTCCTTATTATTATAAATACAACTCTTATTTTCAATCATAGTTTTTTCTTAGTGTTTAATTATTTTAGGTTACTTAAAAAAATAAATTTTAGTACTTTTTTTTTTTTGGTAAATATCATCACAGAGATTAAAAAACCATTCAAAAAATGAAAAGAAAGAATAAGAATATTTATGTTTTCGGAATTAGCTGAAGAGAAAACTGAGTTTTTCCAATTTTTCGAAAGTTTTTACCATGGAAAGTGAACCCTTTACGAAAATCGATATTTAAATATGAAATTTATTCGTACTTTTTATGTACTAAATAACCAGACAAGATTACAGTTTTCATCTTTCATAGTTGCTATTAACTAGTAGTTCTGCCTCCTTATTTTGTAGTATTCCAAACAGTATTCTTCTAAAAAAGATTTTTATTTTAATTAATTAGCTTATTATTGTTATTTTCGTCCAATACCATGTGCTTTGGCCTTGTGTTTTACTTTTGTATCGTAATGTCACACATTAAGATTGATAATTACTATAAAATTGAAATTTCTCTGATTTTACAATTTACCAAATACAAACTCAAAGATGGGATTAAATTTAGAACCTTGTATCTGTTTTTGAAACACTTTAAATTAATATCTTAAATAATTAGCAATAGTATGAATAAAAAGTATGAATATTTAAAAAAAATTAAGACCATAAGTCAAGTAATTTTTCTTGTGTGTGTGTGGGGAAGGGGGGGGGGGGCGATCGGTGCTCGCACGGGCGCCAAAATGTCCTTGGGCCGGCCCTGCCGTTAACTCCCGGTTACAGTTATAAATACAAAATACATAGAGTTAATTATTTAGTTCTCGGTTACAGTTCACATACGAAATATATACATACTGTTATACATTACATCCTTTCTTCCAGTTAAAGAACAAGTACAATTACATATCTTTAAATACCCGTAAATTCACATTATACAAGAAATGACCATTTATGATAAATATAACAAATACATGAAATATGACACTAAAATATATTTACATATGCAGTACACAAGATGGTTATTTCATACAAAAGTCTTTGAACCTTGAAGGTTGTTTAATTACTCGTCCCCTTCTTGTAATTGTAGTACTAGGCATACTTTGTTGATCATAATTGTTTACAACAGGGGTCGTACAGTTCTGTGACCTGTCAGTCTTATCTCCAATAATTACATCATCATACACAGGATGATTTTCTAAAGGAGTTTTTGATAACCTGATATGCCGTCTATTTCTGCGGAGTATTTCCCCATTTGCATTTTTTACAATATAAGATCTAGGAGCTTTATGCTTAGAAATAATTTGTCCTTTATCCCATTGCCCAGACCTAAAATTAAATAATACTATGTTATAACCAGGTCTTAGCTCTTTTAATGATTGTGCTGTCCTATCATAATAGAATTTGTCTACTCTGGCGTGTACGAAGTTTAGACTCAGGGTCGCTTATTTCAAATTTTAGCAATTTATTACTGATAGGCAACTTTGTCCTTAACCTCCTATTAAATAAAAGTTGTGCTGGAGATAGATTCAATCCACTAATGGGTGTGTTACGATATTCCATTAAGCCTACATTTATATCCTGTACTTTTCGGAAAATATTTTTAACTATTCCCACCGCCCTTTCAGCCATTCCATTACTCTGGGGAAATCTGGGGCTACTAAAATTTAGTTCAAAATCCCAGTCCTCTGCAAATTTCTTAAATGAATAACTGTTAAAGGGATTGTTATCGCACACAATTTCATTTGGTACACCATATCTAGCAAAGACATATTTTAATTTTGGAATTATTTCATTAGCTGTTTTATCTTTTAGAGTAGCACATTCTATCCACTTAGAAAAATAATCAACTATAACTAAATAATTTTGATTAGCAAATTGAAATATATCAGTTGCAATCTTTTCAAAAGGCTTATTTGGTATTTCATGGGACATTAGTGGTTCCTTTGCATTTTGTTTTCTAAATTTTTCACATATTTGGCATTTTGAAACTATTTCCTCAATATCAGTAGAGATACCTGGCCAGTAAAAGATTTCTCGTGCTCTACTTTTACACTTCTCCATTCCAAAATGGGCTTCATGTATTAAACCTAACATATTTTTGCCTTAAACGTTTTGGAACAACTAATTTATTATTAGTAAACACTAACCCTTCATTTACATGTATGACATCTTTTAAATTATAATATTGTTTAAGATTAGCAGACAAAATTTTGTTATTCTTAGGCCAAGAAGTTTTACAAAATTCCATTATTTTAGCAAGATCCTCATCATTCTTAGTTTCCATTTGAAACTGTTTAAGTCTTTTTTCACTTAAAGGCAGAGCCTTTGTAATACTGTGAATCACATTTAACATTTCTGGATCATCTTTGTTATTATTTTTCAAATATGCTCTAGAAAGTGTATCGGCCAAATAGAATTGACTACCTGGAACATAATTGATTGTAAAGTCATATTTTACCAATTTTAATACCATTTTTTGCATTCTTGCTGTAATTTTAGCTAAAGGTTTGTTTATAATTGACACTAATGGTTTATGATCTGTCTGTACAGTTACCTTATGACCATAGAGAAAGTTATGATATTTTTCAAAGGCATATGTGATAGCTAGTAATTCTTTTTCTATCTGAGCGTAGTTTTTCTCATTTTCAGTCAAACTCCTGGATGCGAAAGAAACTGGTTGTCCTTTCTGAACCAAACATGTTCCCAGACCATCTTTGGAGCTATCGCATTGTAATACTATTTCCTCTTTAGGATTAAACACTTTCAAGACAGGACTTTTACTTAAAGTTTCTTTTATTTTTATAAAGGCATTTTCCTGTTTGTCTGACCAAATAAATTCTGCACTGAGTTTTAACAACTCCCTTAGGGAAACGGTTAATTCTGAAAGTTTTGGAATAAATTTTGAAACATAATTTAGCATTCCCAAAAACCTCCTAACATCCTTTTTATTTTGGGGACTAGGCATTTCTACAATTGCTTTAACAAGCGATGGGTCAGCTTTGATGCCCCCATTGGAAATAATATACCCTAAATATTTGACTTCAGTTGTTTTAAATTGAAATTTATCTTTGTTTAATTTAACATTGTTTTCTCGAGCCCTTTCCAGTATCTTACGTAATATTTCATCATGTTCTTTTTCATCTTTACCTGGCACTATAATATCATCTACATAAATTTCGACCCCTTCTATGTCTTCAAATAATTGCTGATTTCTTTTCATAAAGATCTCTGGAGCTGAGGTGACTCCGAATGGCATTCTATTGAACTTAAATCTCCCAAAGGGTGAATTGAATGTGCAAATATCTGAACTATTTTCATCAAGAGGTACTTGCCAAAATCCATCCTTGAGATCTAAAACTGAAAATATCTTTTTCCCCTCTAGCCGACTAATGATATCCTCAGGTGACGGTATTACATGGTGCTCTCTTTTTAGCACCTTATTTAAATCTCGAGGATCTAAACATACTCTCAAATCACCATTTGGTTTTTCAACCACAACTAGGCTTTGGACCCAATCTGTTGGTTTGTTTACTTTTGAAATTATCCCCCTTTTTTCTAGCAATTTTAGGGTAAGTTTCAATTTTTGAATGATTGACTGAGGAATTCTCCTAGGTGGGTGCACAACAGGACTAGCATTTTCTTTCAAAACTATTTTATAAGGATCACCTGGAAATGTACCTAAACCATTAAATACATCCTTATATGTATCCAAGATATTTTGCTTTTCAGCTTTTACACAATCAACTCTTTGAATTAACCCTAATTGACTACATGTTTTTAATCCGACAATAGGTTTACATATTTTATCAACAATAATAAATTCAATGGGTATATCAACATGATTATTGATATTACACTTTAACGTTACTTTACCAACAGGTTTAATTTTAAAATTACTAAATGATAAAAGCACAGTATGAGTTTGTTCTACTTCTACATTTACATTCAACATTTTGAAAGTGGATAAGGGTAGGACATTTGTCTCTGCCCCTGTATCTAATTTGAAATTAACATTTACATTATTTATTTCAATGTTCTTTATCAATGAATTGAATGAAGTACTTACCACACTGTCAATTTCCACTGGTTCAACAAATAAATTATCATTTGAAATTTCATAAACATGTTTTTCTTTATTAAACTTGCATCCTTTGGCAAAATGATTAAGCTTTTTGCATATTTTACATGTTTTTCCATAAGCAGGGCATTCTGCTTTCCTGTGTTTTCTACCACACTTAAAACAGTCAAATGTTTCATTTTTAGTGTTCACTTTCTTTCCAGTTCTAGAGTTTTTTTAATTTAGAATAATCAGGCCCGGTTTGGTTTCTTCGAACAATGTCCACAGAAGCACTAGAAGCGTTTGGTCCATTAATAGATTTTAAGTGTTCTTTGCTTATTTCCGTCGTTCTGACAAACTCGGCAGCTTTTTGTAGAGTCAAATCCGATTCCCGGAGTAGTCTCTCTTGTAATGAAACATCGCGGATTCCCAAGACAACGCGATCACGGATTAAGCTTTCTTCTTGGTCTCCAAATTCACACGAGGCCGCTAGCGTTTTCAAAACGGTAATATAATTGTCCACTGATTGGCTTTCTTGTTGGACTGCTGAGAAAAATTTGTATCTTTCAAATACCACGCTCCGTCGCGGCGTGCAGTATTGATCAAATTTGTTGCTCACAGTAGCGTATGACTCTCTTTCGGTCGCTTCGAATTTGAACGTGTTGAACACATTTACGCCGTCATCTCCCAGCAGGTTCAGAAGGATCGCTATTTTATTTTTCTCTGGTTTCTCATTCTTCTCGGTGGCTATCATAAAGTTCTCGAACTTTTGTCTCCACTTTTTCCAGTTTTCGGCAACATTCCCACACGTGAAGTTAAACTCTGCTGGCGGCTTGAAACATTCCATCTTAGAGCATGTTGGTTCTATCTTTCAACATCATCTTCCTGACACCATATAAGATTCGGATCTTTGGTAGAGCTTAAGCTCTACTATTATTCTTTATGCTGTAATGCATATTAATTTAAATAACCCAATTAATGGGACATTTTACAAGTACAAAAATCTTTATTAAAAAAAGCTCACACACACACGTTCACGCTACATCTCGTCTTATGTTGTCTACCGTTAACTCCCGGTTACAGTTATAAATACAAAATACATAGAGTTAATTATTTAGTTCTCGGTTACAGTTCACATACGAAATATATACATACTGTTATACATTACACATTTCCATTTTAATGAGTAAGAATTCTCAGAAAATGCAATTTTTTACTCAGCTGTTTTACGCTACGCAGCAATGCAATTTTACTTAGTTATCGGATTTTGATTTATTTATAGAATTTGTTTTTTATATTTTTTATTTTATTTTTTTTTTTTTTTTTTTTTTTTTTTTTTTTTTTTTTAACAGCAGTGCCGCATATTTAATTTTTTTCTAAACTTTCATTTAATGATTTGATAACAATACTCATTCTAATTCTATATATTTACCTTGACTTCTGTATTTAAAAAGAATATCAAAGAGAAGTAGCAGTACGTAGAAACTCATGATAAAATATTTTCAGCGCACATATTAAATTAACTTTGAATCATATACATTACTTAGTTAAATAGGATTGGTATATGAAATGTTCAAATTTTATTTTTCTGAAGTTATCAACGCGAAGATGGTGAAAATTATAATTACTGTTGTTTTAGATGCGGAATAAATTATATATGCTAATTTTAAAAAATTGAATTCTATTGTTCATTTTATATCTGATAATCGTTAAAAATTATTTTCTCAAATATTGCGAAATTAAAATAAAGTTCTTACATGCTCAATCTTCCTCTACCCACTATTTTAATTAGTAAAAAAAAATAGAGTAAAAAATGCATTTTCTGAGAATTCTTACTCATTAAAATGGAAATGTGCTCACATTTATTTTCTGAAAGACTCTTTGAAGGCATATAAAATGAAATTTTCATAACTTTAATAGAATAAAAAGTTTTAGACGCTGATGAAAATGCATTGCGTTGTACGGCGTTCCATCTACTTTGTAACGAAAATGGTGGACATTTCGTCAATGTCCAATCTCTCTCTTATGTAGGATCTCTAGAAAAGTCATGAGGGGGGCGCCTCCTGGGGGCAAAAAGTTTAAAATGCGTTAGTGTGTAAAAGACGGGAAGGAGAGTTTAAGCATAAAAATTATTCCTCCGAAGGGAAACTATAAGGGAGCCACAATAGTAGAAAAGTCATGATAGGGCGCCCCCTGGTGGTAAAAAGTTTAAAATGCGTTAGTAGATAGAAGACGGAAAGATGAGTTTAAGCATCAAACATTAGAATTTTTGGGCAATTAGGAGAAAAATGGTCATACTGGACAACTGAATTATCTGAACAACTTGATTGATGAGGTTTCGGCGAATCCGGAGTGTACGATATTTTCTCCTCTCATTTTCAGAGATTGTAGATTTTGGATGTCCAATCAAATGTTTCTTTTTTTAAACTATTAAATATAGAGAGAAAATTTCGATAGATTCGAAAAATTTCACCTTAAGTACATACCAAGCATATGGATGAAATATTTAAAATAACAAAGAACAATATTTTTTTGCAAATTAAAACGAATAAAAGAAGTTCTTTATTTTAAGGCTGTTCTGAAAAAACTTTTTCCCTGCTCAACAACGAGAAAATTTTTAGTTTAGGGGTCGTTTTTAAACGTAAAAACAGGATACTTGCAGGCATGATTTTTGAAGAGATTTGGAATCGAACAGATTTTCTTAGTTTCCAGTAAATTAATTACAAGCAATTGTTGTCTAAGAATAGATTTTTTAAAATTTATTTATTTATTTTTAATTTACTGGACAATCGCCTTGGATAGAGAATTTTGATAGATTAGAATTTTCCGGAAAATTTCATCCCAAGTACATATGAAGCATATGGACAGAATATGTAAAATAACAAGAATTTTCCTTTTTCTGTGAAATAAAACAAATCATTTTTCTAATGTGAATTTTCTTATGTACATTCATGATATAATTTCCACCCTTCCGCATACAGAAGTTTAAACTATTCTTATTTTAGTTAGAAAGAACAGATCAGCAGTTAAATTAATTTATCTTTTAAACAAAGGTATAAATTCAATATTTTAACAGTATTTTAGACACAAAAACAAGAAAAAATCCACTAGTTATTCATAATGCATATTATAGTTTTATACATAAATGTAAGTTAATTTAATTTGATAAGTTAAATTATAATTTAATGTGATATAAATCAATTAACTGGAAACGAAATTGCAAAATATCTGGAAATAATGGAATAGTTTAAAACAATTTCTTCAATGCGACTAAAAATGTGCATTTGTTTGTGAACATTGGGAGGGAAAAAATTGTGAGTAAAGTGTTGTAAGAACATTGTGAGAGGGTGTGTGTGTGTGTGTGTTTCCTTCTATTTTAATAGATAATTTTGAAAAAAAGTGATATTATAATTCTTAGGAGGAAATTTATATTGAATCTGAAATTGGAATAAAATTTGTAAGGATATAGTTAGATTATTAAGGATATAATTAGATTCTTTTGTTTTAAACATAAAAATTGAATGCTAAATAATAAGAATTTTATGTTTATTTAAAGTGTTAACATATATATCATTTTTTTATTTGACTTCATCATAAAACACTGCACAGCTTTTGAATTTTAGCATTCATTACTATGAGTTTATATCACCCGGTTAGAATTATTTATGTTTATTATTGTAATGAAAGCTTTCAAATCTGGGACTAAATAATAATTGATTTACAAAAGAAAAGCTAAAAATATTCATTCCTATTTCCTTTTATGATTATCCGAAGAAGAGTTCTGTTACAAATAAAGCAGCGAAGACCATTTATTTTTATTAGAAAAATAAGGACGAAAAGAATTTTTATTTTATGCATGTTTTATGGGATTTACAATAAATTCAATATTTAATGTATTAAAAAAAACAGTTCAATTTAATATGATATAGCTTTTTGCTAGCTAATTTAATATGATATGATTTTTGTTCGCACATTTTTAAAATAAACTTTCCTGACCTTTTTTTTAATTATTATTTCTGGGTAGGTGGGTAGAGGGGGTGTCTGAACTAAAACACAAATTTTATCTTATAAATTAGTTCTTTCTGAATAATTTTGTACATTAAATTATCGTTAATTTTATAACTTCGCGAAAAAACGCTGAAAATAGCATTATAGATGACTAAAACTTCAAAAATTGTAGGATAAAAAAAAAAAAAATTATATTGGAAAAAAATAGGATTCATTTTGCGAATGTTGAGAAATCGTCGCGCAAAACCGAAAAAGCCAAAAAAATTGCTGTACGAATGCCGAATAAACTTTATTGAAACAAGGATAAAATTTGTTGCATTGGACTAAAAGGTAACAATCGGATGCATTTTTAATAATGTAGAAAATCGCCGCAAAATGCTAAACAACGTTAATAGCATAAAAATAGTTAAAAATTCAGAAATCGCATATGACAAAATTTAGTACAGTAGGATAAAACAATGGAACCGAAATTCTTTTAGGAATATACAAAAATCTGCGTGGAACGTGAAAAAACAAAAGAATTAGAAACATGAACTCGCGCAAATTTATTCCTCCAAACAATGATAAACAGCCAAATCTGGCGATCCTACAACGTCAAAGTGAGTAAAAAAGCTAGTGCAGTTTAATACACATTTACTAGTTAGACGTGCCTCAACTTTAGTTTATTTCGTGATGCGAAAGGCATATTTCTAGCCTTCAGAAATTTAGGTGAACAATTTTCATCAATTTTAATTGATACAGGAGGTCCCTTAAATGTACCCAGAGATTCACTGAAAACATTCCGGAATTCGTTTAATATAGAATCAAAAGAACAAGTAGAAATTTTATTAACATTTGCATTAGAAGTTAAATTTAAATTCAAGGCATCAAACCAACTCCTGCCAATTAATGATTTACCTTTCCCCTCAACAGCTAAAAGAAGTAAATTAACACTACTAGAATTATATGAAATATTAACATCAAAATGATCAGTAAGATTTAATTTTTCAGAACTCCATGTTTTTAAACACTGATCAGAAACAGAAAGTAAATAGGGAGGATTAACCGGCCATAATTTAACGTAGGTATCATAGCTAATAATAGAATGCAATGAACCGGAATCAATTTCCATTTTATGTGGAATTCCGTTTAAATTAACAAATATAGAGAAATAAATAATTCCGTTTAAATTAACAAATAAAGAGAATAATCAGTAACAGATCCTACAGAATTTAAATTATTAACGCAATTATACTCATCATCAATAATATTTGACTTACCTGAATCAAATTTCTGCACCTTAGATGTTTTGGTTCATTGTTTATTTTTTTTTAGAATTAAACACTTTCACGATATGGCCAACACGACGGCAGTAATTGCAAATTGCCTTAATAAATTTGCATTCACCATATGGATGGTGATTACCACATCGGTGACAGGGATTTTGATTATTTTGTCTGCTTTTACACTCGTAAACATACTTGCCTGACACTTTCGGTTTCACATAATTTGCGGTGCTGAGTAAAGTTCCTCGAATCTCTGTAAACTATCTCAGTGTCGCTTCTCCCACCAGCGCTAAATCTAAAGCCGATGTCAAGGTCAGTTTAGGATCTAATAGAAGTTTTCGTTGAATTTCTTCATAAAAACACCACATATTAGTCTATCACGAAGCATAGAATCTAATTGTGTTCCAAAATTACAATTTTCAGAAAATCTTCCTAATTCTGCAATAAATTCAGAAATATATTTGTTTTTGCATTGATCTCTTTTGTTGAATTTGAATCTGCAAAGAATTTCGGAAGGTTTAGGCGAAAAATGTTCATTTAACTTTATAGTCCAAGAGCCGACAGCAGAAAAACCTATGTTATCAAGCACAAGAAAAAACCCTTTATTTTATGGAAGAGTCAAAAATTAATACCACCAGTGGTTGACTCGTAAGTTTATTTTTGTGTTTGTCCTACAAATAAAGGTATGAAAATATGGAGGATAGTTGTAGGACAAACACAATGATAAACCTACCACTGGTGGTATTAATTTTTGGCTTATGCATCACTTCACTTCCGGCAGACATGGAGCATTAGATTCCCTTACTTCCACTCTCCCATAAAATAAAGGTTTTTTTCTTGTGCTGTCGGCTCTTGGACTATTATCAATAAATCGGCAAAATTCACTGAATTTGGGCTATTAGGAGTACACAAAGATCGTATGACAGAATATAACGCTGAACCCGCAACGCTACGAAAAATTACCCGCTTTTTGTCAGCTTCTGTAATGCTGTTAGCGGTGAAGAAGGAATCTAAACGCTCTTTATATTCAATCCAGTTCGTTTTCCCTACTAGAAACTCTTCGAGCTTGCCGAATGACATAGAGAACAAGGGACACAGCGATGGCAGCGATGACCACCTCGGGAACTCAGCTTTCTCTTTAGCGTGTTATTGCAATCCCGAGGGGTAGACCACATCCACTTTCCTCCCGACTCTCAACCAGAGTCCGAGAGGTAAGCACACAATGGACTATTGTGTGCTTACTATACTGACTATTGTGTGCCCATAAAAAACCTTTATTTTATGGGAGAGTGGAAGTAGGGGAATCTAATGCTCCATGTCTGCCTGAAGTGAAGTGATGCATAGGCCAAAAATTAATACCACCAGTGGTAGGTTTATCATTGTCCCTGATCAAGCTGCTGAGATTTATTTTGGTTACTATGAAATTTACAATTACAATCACAATTGGTTACTCAATTTTTCTGGGCGAACCGAAGGTTTCACATCGAGATATAGTTATACTGCTCTTTTAACAATACATGACTGTATGTAGTGATTACATGAGGATCATTTTACCTTATGTGATTGCATAATTGTTTACAATTTTCTTGGATTTATATACGTCACAGTACATTTAACACACAATATTTAAGATGACAATTAGAAACACATTGCAAAACAATATCAAACACCTACTATTTACATGACTGTATGTAGTGATTACATGAGGGTCATTTTAATGTGATTGCATAATTATTTACATTTTTCTTGGATTTATATACTTCACAGTACATTAAACACAAAATATTGAACATCACAATTAGAAACACATTACAACACCTACTATTTACAGTTTACACATACTAGAGTTTGGAGAGATGCACAAGATAAAAGTTCAAAAGTGATAGAAGTTTCAGGCACCCGCTAATAGCCCGTTTCTCCCTCCATACTATACCCAAGTGATGGCGTCGGACTAGAATGGCTCTGGATTTAAAAAGATGTACTCTTTTGTTTCTATAAACCTCATGCATTGTATGATCTTGTTGAGTAGTTGCGGTTTCTCTTTTACATCCCGCCACCAACTTCCTAAATTCATACGTGTGTGTTTTTTGAGATGATAATGCGATGTTAATGTACAGTATAATACATAGTGTAACGATGTTTACACTATGTATTAGTGTAAACACTAATTTACACTAATTAGTGTAAATTAGTGTAAATTAGTACTAATTTACACTAATTTAGTACTGATTACTAAAAATCAGTACCAAATTTTTAGTAATCAGTACTGAGGATGACTGATTGCTCATCCTCAACTTGAACAAAAAAGGTCAGAATGCTTTAAAAGTTATTCAGAATTGGGTAGAAACCAACAAAATAGAAATTTCACATGAAAAATCCTCAATTGTATTTTGAGGATTTTTCATGTCCTCAAAATACAATTGAGGACATGATTGATGGATCCTCAAAATACATTGAGGATTGAGGGCAAGCCACAAATGTATAGTGGGGAGTCTCTTTTGTTAATTTTGTATAAGTGTTCCTGAAAGGGGCCGTGATTTGTTAAAAATATGTGTAAGTATCTATTGTTTACGAAATATTTGTGGTCAACCAATGGCAAGAATTCCTTCGTATATTGACCTGTGTCTGAATCCGTCCAGCGTTTTTGCCAATTTTTTGACAGATTCAGCGTTGTCTGTGATTTTAGTGAAGAAGCTGGATATGGTAAAAATGTATGTATTAGTCTTTCATCCGTTACTGCCGGTTTCGCCAGTTGGTCAGCTGCCTCATTGCCCTCAACACCTGAATGTCCTTTTGTCTAATTGAAGTAGATGTCTTTTACTGTTTTTTGTAATTGTTGAAGAATTTTCAGTATTAAATAGTTTGTATTGTCAAAATTGTTTAATGCTTTTAAACTTGATAGGCTATCCGTTATGAATAAGTATTGAGAATGTTTGTCCGACTCTATCCACTCTAATGCTGAAGAGATCGCGAAGAGTTCTGACTGGAAGACAGAGTCATCCTGGGACAGTCTCGCTCTCCAAGTATAGATTTGCTCGTTTTTATCGTACACACAAAATGCCGAGGCTGTGCCTTCGGACATTTTGGAAAGTCCGTGTATATTGTAATTTTGCCTATATAGTCGTTTATTTCACAAATTTGTATTACACTTGTTAGTGGTGATGTTGTGTATTTTGAGCATTTTGGATAGTATAATGGAGCAAAAGTCTTTTCTGTTGACTTGCGACCGTGATATTGCGCCATACGCGGAAACCAAACAGCGCGCGCGTAGGCCAGTTTCCTTTGTAAGATTGCCCAGTACCAAATCTTAAAAAATTCCGTAGGGAGTCTCCCTGAGATTGATGAAAATTTATAAAGATTTTGAGTTATTTTTCCGATTTCTACTCTCTTTTGTGCCACATGTGGGAAAAGGATAATTGTTTATCTAATATTACCACCAGGTATTTTAGTGTTGTTTCGGATTTTATTGATTTATCTTGAAGTTTAAATGTGGGGCCCCGCTTAAGATGTTTGGGTTTGCCAAAAGTTAATGATGAGGATTTTTCATGTGAAATTTCTATTTTGTTGGTTTGTACCCAATTCTGAATAACTTTTAAAGCATTCTGACCTTTTTTGTTCAAGTTGCTGTCTCGATTGTGCCCAAATCAGTTAGATCACGTCATCCGCGAATGCCACCAGTTCACAGTCCTGTACATCAAAGGTCCCCAACAGAGTCTCCAGCAGAAGCAACCAAAGAAAAGGACCCAGACATAAGTCCTGCGGGCAACCCTTACTAAAGAAATACAACAGAAATGGTGCCATCCAAAAGACACTCAGCCGGGTCGCCAACCGTAAGGTTTATGGACGAAATGTCCCAGTGGGAAAACCCTATCCACGATCCAGCATCACCACCTGCCCGGGAACGAGTCCAGAACAGCGACATTTACCAAGCAAATAAATCACAGCATATTCCCTTTAGGAATGAAAACAAAAAGGCACAAAAAAATCGCCATACACAAAAAACAAAATGTAATTACAAGAAATGACGGTTTATAAGTTACCGTCAACTTAAAAGATAAAACTGGCTCTCGCAGCGAAGCTGCGAGTCTTCGTCCGGCGGTATAGGCTTATCAGGGCCAGAATGTCCCGGAGCCGGCACGGAATGAGCCCTCCTCAAAGGACTTTCCTCATCGTGCACCCGTCGCGACCCGCAATCGCCCAAGGATGCGCACCGCCCAGCCCAACCTGAATAGCCAGATGGTTCATACGCTTGGTCCCCCACGGTGCACCCCGTCGACCTACGGAAACCGAGCACCTATGATTGAGTCGGGCCCGCAAGACGATGCCAAGGATTCCCGCGGGAAATTGCTTTACGGAAACCATTCT
The DNA here is from genome assembly GCA_963932465.1 of Maratus speciosus. NCBI lineage: Eukaryota > Metazoa > Arthropoda > Arachnida > Araneae > Salticidae > Maratus > Maratus speciosus. The sequence goes on from OZ010796.1 coordinate 477,668,981, forward strand.
GCTATAATGAGCAAAGACATTTTTGAATGGAGACCGACGAAAAGATAGGTGCTACTAGCGAGCCCCGGAGAGTAGTTGTAATACTCTCCGGGCGGCAAAGACACCGCCTCGCTAAGGGAAGACCTACGCGCCAACTACCTGTGGGCAGCCCGACCGCCAGTCTCTTTCGAGAAAGTCTCCCTTTCACGTCTTGAACCAGCGGACCGGGAACACGAACAGGGGACGTATCCCCATCGGCCCACGGACCCAGTCAAAAACGGTTGGAGACATGATAAAGGCAACCCAGCAGTCGCGGACGACGTCGCCGTACAACAAGACCGAAAACACGGACAGGGGACGCACCCGCATCGGCTCGCTCTATCGGTCCGTCGAATAGTGGTGCCAGCCGGGACCACCCGGAGGCCCCAGGGACGGCTTTGCGTTCAAACATGCATACATATAAACAATTACAATAATACAAACCTCGCAATATACAATTATTGTATATATGTTTATATTACAATAATTATTGCTTCTTTGATCGCATGGACCTCGGCCGCAAAAACTTCTGCACCATCTGTGAGACGGAACTGGCGTTCGATAACTATCTGCTCCCCGATCACAGCCAAGAACGCGCAACCAACTGTGCCGTTCTCCTGTTTTGAACCACCCGTGTAGTAAGAACACGTGGTCTGCGGACTGAGGTCTGCAGTCCATTTGATCCGTCGGAGAGTGTCGCGTTCGATGTTTGGCCGCCAGAGATCAACGGTGTCGGGCGTAAACCCTGTTTCGTCGATCTCTTCATGCCACCGGACAAGGGCTGTGTAGTCCCTGTCTATCCTCGTACGCAGGTCAAGAGGAAGAAGCTCCGCCAAGACATGCAAGGACCCCGTCGCAACTGTTGAATAGCACTCAGTCACACACAAGAGCAGGGCTCGTTGTATGCTCAGCAATCTATTCGCCAGTTTTACATTGTTAGAGTACCAAATCGAGGCCGCATACAAGATAATTCACTCTACCACGACTGAATAGAGCATCTTTTTTATCTTCGGCCTCGGACCCCGTTTGGCTTCTGAAAGTCGACTCATCTTTTGCAGTACCTTGAACGCCTTTTCCTGAACATTGTAAAGATGGGGCATCCAACTAAGGTGTGCTTCGATCGTAACTCCAAGATACTTCAGTTGCCACCTAAACGCCACTTTATTGCCCGCCATGAGTACGGGACGTGAAGGTTGGTTATTGAGCCTGCCCTCAGGGGAACGACCGTGTAGTTGCACTTGCCGTAGCTGAATTCCAGATTTCATTCAGTAGCCCAGCTGTGGATCTCTGCGAGAACCGGCGCCAGGATGTCAGCGAATCGGAAGACGGCCGGGCTGCGTGCCACTACAAAGGTATCATCGGCGAAGGCTTGAACTATCCACGCCTCTTCCTCAGTGAGTCGCATCAACAACACGTTGATCACCACCAACCAGAGTACGAGACCAAGGCACGAACCTTGCGGTACTCCAACGTTGTAAAAGTGCTTCCCTTCGTGGAGGATGATCGAACGGTACCAAAGGTAGTCTTCGATCAAACCCAGGAGGTATTGTTCGAGACCCAACTCTTCGAGTAAACGAAGGATGTCAGCTCTATGAACGCTGTTAAACGCACTCTTTATATCGAGCGTGAGTAGACATGTGAATACTCCACGCCTCTTTGATTCGACAATGTATTCCCACACGGACCGCAACGCATCGACGGTACCGATGTTTCTTCGAACGCCGTACTGTTGGGCACTGAGCAGGTTATTGGTATCCAAGAATAGCGCCAACCTCGTCGCGCACATCTTGTCAAGTACCTTCCCGAAGGCCGGTAAGAGACAGATTGGGCGGTAGGAATCAGGGTCACTGAGCCCCTTCCCCGGTTCGGGGAATTAAACAGGGACCGCACGTTTCCATGTCCGCGGAAAACAAGATGTCCTCAGGCAATGATTATAGAAGGCCAGTAGCCACTGAGGTGGTACTGGAGGACTTTTCGAATGATCTCCAGACTGATATCAGCGTTACCTGGTGCCTTATTAGGCGGCAGTGACTCCACTGTGAGCTCAAGCTCTTCGATAGTAAACAAGTCCGGATTGTTAGTCCTATTGATTGCGACCTGCGAAGCTTCATCGGCCTGCAGAAAGTGGTGTCTTGCAAGTTCGTCCCGGGATTCCTCCCAGGTGGTGGCTTCGTCTCCCGAGGGCAGAACCAGTGTAACTGGTGCGTCGCGCCTCCACTTGCATCGCACCACCTCAACCATTTGACCTAGCTTGTCCGTAACTAGTCCCCCCGAAATCAATCTTCGGAACGAGCTACGCTTTGCGTGCAGGATCGCCTTCTTGTATAACGCCCGCTTACGCTGGATGAGGACACCAAGTTTCACCCTCCGCGCCGGTTCCGGCACTCGCCGGTAGAGTCGCTGCAGCGCGCGCAGCTGAGATCTTTGGCTGGTCAGCGTGGCTGTCCACCAAATTGCTCCCTTTTGCCTGACTGATCTGCGTCGCTTGTGCATACTACAGAGTCGTTACAAAGTTGACATCAAGTGTTCAACTCCCTCCTCAGGGGTTGCGAAATCATACGTTCTCAGATCCGCTGTTTGTAGATTATGGAGGAATTCATCCCAGACTAAATTCCCAAGCCTCCAACGAGTGTTGACCCGTCTGGGAAGTCGTGTGTTTGGCCTGCCTACGTAGGTCCATGTCATAGCACAATTGTCACTAAGTGTCTCGACCTCAAAGATCGTCCAGTCGGTTATGCGCGAGGCACAATACCGGACCAATAGTACGTCGATCCATCCATCCCCTTGCGGACCGCGAAAGGAAGGGAGACTGTCCGGTCGTTCACATTTGCGAGGTTAGCGTTCGAGGCGAAGGCTATCAAAGATTGCCCTCGCGGATCCGTGGGACGTTGCCCCCAGATAGTGGATTTTGCGTTAAAGTCCCCCACCAAGACGACATTGTCGTTCAGGAAGGACGTAAAGAGAATTTCCACTGTTCGAGCACAAGGTCAATGTCTTCGGAGGGGGCGCAGTAGCACGAGACTACCAACACCCACTCACCCGACCATCTGCAGCGGATGCCTACCTCGTCCGGTAGTCTCAAGCCCGTGTTAAAGGGAACTCGGTTACTGACGAGAAGGCACGCCCGAAAGCGGCTTCCTGCGAGCTGACCACCACGAAGTTCCGAGGAACACCGAAGACGGATCCTTCACTGACATGTGGCTCGTTAAGAGAGACCAAATCCAGCCCCTCGACATTAATGTCGTGGGCGAGCTGGTTCGCCACTGCCATTGCTTTGTGACAGTTGAGGTGCATGAACTTAGGGTTTTGCCCCATGATCAAGACCTTTCATTCGAGCGATCTCCAGCTGGTGGATTTGTCATTCGATTGAGCCTGCCGCGTGATCGGTGGGCAAATGCTTACCCTCCGGTTCCGTCTGCTCCCAAAGCTGCAATTTGGGCACTTCGCGGGGCTTGTGCACTCCGGTATCTCATGGTCCGAGACACCGAATCGCCCGCAAAGGGACGCACTGCGATAGACCGAACGTGAGCGGCCGTATCTCCAACACTTATAGCAGACCAATGGTCTTCTATTCGGTCGGAAATTTGCCTGATGCCATTCTACATCGAGTTTGCGGATACCTAAGGGTCGGACAATCGAACCCTCGTCCACCGACAGAACCGCGTTGCGACCTCTTTTCCCTGCGAAAACTGATCGCAGTTGGAGGGAGGCTCCTTTGAGGGCCTCATTCTGTTCTTGAACCGCTGCAACGATTGTGTCATCTGGTAGATTCGGGTCGATGCCAAACAACATGTTCGGGGTTGCGTTTCCTCGGTCTCGCAATCTTGAGATCCTTCACGAGCTCTGTTGTCTCCATTTGCTCTTCAAGCCTCGCAAGGTCCGCTGCACTATTCGTGAGGATGACGATGCCACCTCCCGAAATGTGTCTCGTCCCTCGCAAAGCAGTCTGAGACTGGATGGGGTCAATCTTGCTCACACCTTAAAATAGGAAACTGACAAGTAGCAGATCAATAAAATAAAAAATAAAATAAAATAACAGTTAAAAATGGCAAGAATGTACAGAAACTGTCTGATTGTAAATAACCGTCAACTAAAAGAAAGAGAAAAAAATATATACAAATAAATAAAAAATAAATAAATAAACAAGCATAGCTCCAGTTTATAGGTAACTGGCAACTGACAAAACATAATTTAATTTTATGTAACAGTTTATAATAGTTCTCAAAAAGCACAGATACATGAGAGGCAAATCCTAATAAGATAATGAATAGCTGTATGTGACAATCCTGAAAGAGTAAGAATACCTGAAAGTTCATCACTGAATGTCCCAAGTTCACCTTGACGTAAGGCAAGTATTATAAGTCCTCAAAATTTATACTTTATAAATAAGTACAGGCGATTCAGCTCATTATAATTATCTTTTAGTTTTTCATAATTATCTGGTTCAAAAAGAGTAGCGTCTTAAATTATATCTCACCGTTCTAGTACTTTGGTCAAAGTTGAAAAAATACGGCATGAAAGGACATCTGGCATATATATAATGCAGCACATTCCCCACTTTTCCGCAGTCACAGTTAGGATTTGGCCGTTTTCCAATCTTGTTCAAAAATATAGGGAAGCTTCCGTGGCCAGTTCGATAGTATTGAATGACTTGCTTACAACAGAGGTATTTAGTGTCCACTTTATTAATAATTTCATAGGTATCTCGACCATTCTCACTAGTTCACCTTGCCTCTTGCCAGATAGTTAAGGCTTTTTCACGGCAAGCTCTCTTGATAATTGAAACTAGAAAACGGACAGTGTCCACAGTGTCCGCATTTTTCTCTAAAATAACCGCTTTAGCTAAACCATCGGCTCTTTCATTACCTAGATGGCCCACATGAGCCCTAATCAGACTATAACGATATGTTTGTTTGAATATTGCAATAAAATTTCAAAAATTTGTCGCACAATCTCATTAATTGGAAATGCTTTCTGTAAAATCATAAATGAAGAAAAGTTGTCGGGTCAATCCATTTCAAGTGGTCCAGAAAATCAATTATTCGTTGCTTGACCATTTTTAAAAAATCTGAAATTTTTTGTACAACAACCCTAACATGATGGAAGTTCAAAATGACTATTATTTTAATTTTATTAATTTTTGTTTGTGCATGGCGGCCATCTTTCTTTCATAGTCTGCAGCAATTTTCTCAGATGAAGGGTTTACGGAATTGTAAATAAATCATCGTTTATTTCTCCAATTCAAGTTCGGATTAAAGCAATTTGTACAGAATACATTGGGTTAAAAATTTGGTAATAGAGTAGTTTCCGAAACTAAATGCTTATTTATGAAATTTAAGCATAAAGTTTCAGTTTTTTTCCAAAATTTGTCCGTTTACAAGAGACAAATTTTCTAGCAAGAAAAACTGTCAACATGACATAATTTTTTTTTACAAATAGGACGAAAGTACTTGTACTCACACGCCAAGTTCCAGATCTGGGACTTGCTTTCTCTTCGCTAAAAAAAAATCCCAAAATTTTCAAAAGTGTCAAAAATCGCACTTTTGAGGCTTTGATTTCTCTGGTGGGGCACGATATAAAAATCTGAAGTTCTGGTTTCTGAGAGTATTGTATGGTAGTGTTATGCACAAGAAATTTCAGGATGGAGATTTGACTACAAGCTGAGATATGGCAAGGGCAACATGTCAAAACAATACTGCCAAACTATTGTTTTGTTGTAGTCACAGGTAAGTATTTATCGCAGAGTGCCATTTAAATTTATTTTTTTGATTATCTTTAAATAATATTAACATAAAATAAAGCCTTTTACAAAGCTTAGCAATTAATTAAAAAAATAATTATGCCTAAGGCCATACATTGTGTATGGTTTCAGTAATTTTTGTTGTAAGTAATTTTAGTAACTAAAAGAAACCTCAGCACTTTTACATAAATAAAAAAAAAATATTTTTATACAAGACCTGAGACAAAAACAGAATAGGGAAAGAGAAAAGCTGTTAATGTTGTCATTGTTGTTGAGACATTATCAAACATGTCAAAACACATTCTTGCTTGTTGGTTTAAAACCAACAATTTTGATCTTTCTCAAAATTTATTTGTAGGAACCAAGTCTTGTCATCTCTTGATAACTTGATTGAAGTTCTTGGCCCTGCTGGATTATGGAAATAAATTTTGAAATCACTATGTGCAAGTCTCACTTAATTAATAATTCCTAGCTTACTTCTTATGCAAAAATGTCATTTTTCTGCAGTATAAAGATTGAAAGGGCATTGGATATCTTAACTTTCTGAAAATTATTTGAGGCTGATGCATGGTAACATCGAATAAATGTTTCCTTTACAGGAACATACTTATGGTAGGAACAAGTTTCAGGGACTGGCAAGAAGCATTAAAATTGTGGTTTTTAAACCAACAGGCAGGAATGTGTTTTGACACGTTTGATCATGTCTCAACAAGTATGTCAACATTAACAGCTTTTCTCTTTCCCTATTCTGTTTTTGTCTCAGTCTTGTATAAAAATATTTTTTTTCTTTATGGAAATGTGCTGAGGTTTCTTTTAGTTATTAAAATTACAACAAAAATTACTGAAACCATACAAAATGTAGGCCTTAGGCATAATTATTTTTTTAATTAATTGCTAAGCTTTGCAAAAGGCTTTATTTTCTGTTACTATTATTTAAAGATAATAATAATAATAAAAAAAATTAAATGACACTCTGAGATAAATACTTACCTGTGACTACAACAAAACAATAGTTTAGCAGTATTGTTTTGACATGTTGACTTTGCCATACCTCAGCTTGTAGTCAAATCTCCATCCTGAAATTTCTTGTGCATAACACTACCATACAATACTCTCAGAAACCAGAACTTCAGATTTTTATATCGTGCCCCACCAGAGAAATCAAAGCCTCAAAAGTGCGATTTTTGACACTTTTGAAAATTTTGGGATTTTTTTTTAGCGAAGAGAAAGCAAGTCCCAGATCTGGAACTTGGCGTGTGAGTACAAGTACTTTCGTCCTATTTGCAAAAAAAAATTATGTCATGTTGACAGTTTTTCTTGCTAGAAAAATTGTCTCTTGTAAACGGACAAATTTTGGAAAAAAACTGAAACTTTATGCTTAAATTTCATAAATAAGCATTTAGTTTCGGAAACTACTCTATTACCAAATTTTTAACCCAATGTATTCTGTACAAATTGCTTTAATCCGAACTTGAATTGGAGAAATAAACGATGATTTATTTACAATTCCGTAAACCCTTCATCTGAGAAAATTGCTGCAGACGATGAAACAAAGATGGCCGCCATGCGCAAACAAAAATTAATAAAATTAAAATAATAGTAATTTTTAACTTCCATCATGTTAGGGTTGTTGTACAAAAAATTTCAGATTTTTTAAAAACGTTCGAGCAACCAGTGCTGGACCACTTGAAATGGATTGACCCTGTCTGTATATATTGATGCACTTTGATGATTTCATTCAGTCAGACAGATAATAGCACGTTTTAATCCAATCAGTTCCGCCTGATAAATAGATTTAATGGATGTAAAGCAATTTTAAAATCATGGATAAAAACATCATAAAGACTTACAATATAGGGTAACTCCGGGAGAGTCGCCGCACCCCTTATATTTCTTGTAATTATCGATAGATTGTCGTCAAACGCGCAGTATAGGTGCGCTATGAGATTATTTTAATCAGGGAGGATAAGTGAATTCCATTTCGATGTTTACTTGTAGATGTACAATCCTTATTTTGACGTAAGTGCATGATTTCACTGTCCAAACTTTTAAACACGTTATGCTTAAATACTTTTCATACGCTAATTACTAAATGGATGCATGATTTCGTAGTCAAAACTAAGTGCAGCGTTTGCATAGAGTACTGTGTGTATGGTTACGCCATTCTACTTAGCGATGGCAGGCAACTGTGATGTGCGACGTCTGTACCATGCAAAATGGGATACATGCCGCGCTGCAATTCCGGTATACATGCTGCAGTTTCTTTTGTACGGTATGATTAAGTGTAGTTAACTTTTCCTTTTCTTTTTGCACAGATCAACCAAGTTATGCATGTTATCAAGTTTACTAAAACCAAAGGAGAAAAACGGGAAAATAAAAAATAAGAAGGGCAAGAAAGATGCAAGTCAAAATGATAATATTGAAAAAATGGATTACGCGTAATGCAAGCGTTCTTTGCAAGGGATGTTTAGAAAACTGCTCCAAAAAAGAGGAAGTGCAGTTGGCTTCGTTGCATCATGTGTCAAATGTAGTTACTTAAAGACTGTACTTTTTCGACCCTTTTGTGTAGATTGTGGTCGAAAAAAAACAGGTCTATTAACCCATTCGGGACCATGGGTGCATATAAGTACCTTCAAAAAGAGCATACAGAATTTGTTTCTGGAACCAGTAAAAAAGTAAAGTAATATGTGTGTTTTTTAATTAAAGCATTTTCATCATTATTTAAGTAAAGGTAACTTCTTTTAAAAAAGTGGTGCCAACTGAATAAAATTTGTGTAAAAGCCGCCGGTCCTGAAAGGGTTAACAAATAAATTATCTAAACAAAATTTTACTTTTATTCTTTTCCCTCTCTAATACATTGATGTTATGTTGTTTCTGAAATAACAATTAAAATTTAATGTAAAAAAATAAGTCGATAATTTTACTAGTGAAAGTAGGCAAACAATTATTAATTTGAATCCACTAATACGTTTCATTGTACTCCTTTAGTTTCATTTGATGTCATTTTGTTATTACATCGTTAATTATAGTCCAGATATGAATATATTTTAAAAATATTTTTATATATAATTTCCTTCTGTTCGTATTACAAGCGCGGCATAACTACCGAACAAGTGCGGCGTCTCAGTCTGAATGTGCGGGTGACGCGCCGCAGTGTAATGTTTTAGAAAAAAATTGTTAAAAAATATTAATTATTTGTTTTGAATTTTTTTGCCGCAGTACACGTGTTGTATATTTAACATTAAATAGCACAGCATGATTTTTTTTTTATTTTATGTCCACCATGGGACTTTATATACAAATTTAAAAAAAATATGCGGCATAAATCCCGGAATTACCCTATGCTGAGCCAACGCCCTCGGGCATCTTGGAACCATCAGTGTAGATGATAGGATAACTTGCTGTAGTTATTAAGTTAGCCTGTGGATCTATGAAACTAATATTGTTCATTTTATAATAGTGTGGAAAAGACGACATTAGTAATGGACACATAATATTCTGTCTCTTGATACAAACTTTTTCAATTTCAATGCTCGATGTTCCGTGAATTACGTTATAACACTGTGAGATACTCTTTAGTTTAATATGCAAAGGCAATACTCCCGTAATGACGCAAAGTGCGTCAGTTGACACCGTGCGATAAGTTGATATTATCATTAATAAACCCAGCCTTTGACAAGAGCTGAGTTTCTTAAGAGCATGAGACTTGAGATCCCGAACCATACTTCCGAACCATACGAGATCTGTTTCTCAATAACCAACTTATACCATATTTTTTCTAAATGAGACCTGAAGTCCACGGTCCCGCGTACCTAATTTTTTAATATGTATAGTAAAGTTCCTGATATTTTACCGTATAGTTTCAATATGGGATATCCAATTAAACCTGTTATCTAAGATGAAACCTAAATACTTTATGTTATCCTTGACTGGTATTGACCGGTTGTTAAGCTTAAATATTGGACGCCTGTTTTCAAGTGTAAATCTACCAAACATCATCGATTCGCATTTCTCTGAGCTAATTTTCAGTAAAAGGTCAGAACACAGTTCCTCAAAGACAGTAATTGCTGAATTCATATTCATTTCCAATTCACGGCGAGTATCAGAAGCCTCTATGACAATATGGTCATCGGCGCATGAAATAATGTATTTATGAGCCAATTTATATTTTTTCCATATAAAATCAGCTACTATAAGCCACAAAAGTGGGCCAATACAAGACCCCTGGGGGCAACCACGGAATAAAGAAAACCACCTGATACCTGTGGCAAGTCTATAGCCAATATTCCTGTTCGAAATATAGTTCTTTAGAATAGACTTCAAATAAGTGGGGATTGGTAAATTATCAATTAATTTTGCTAGTACTTTCCGGGAAACGGAATCAAAAGCCCCTTGTATATCAATAGACGTCATAGCACATTATTTTTTCTGTATAAGCAGGGTCTTTACAATATCCTTTAATTTTGCAAGTGCCGTTAAGGTGCTTCATCCTTCACGAAATCCAAATTGGTCCCCATCCAGAAAACCATCTTTTTCCAATGACGGTATAATTCTTATCTGAATAATACGCTCTAGTAGCTTCCCGAAGATTGGAAGAAGGGTAATCGGTCTATATGCACGAGGAGAAGTAGCGACTTTATTCCTCTTTCTAAAAAAGATCACAACACCCCTCTTCCAGCTCTTCGGAAAATGTCCCAAATGCAAGACACTTGTTGAAAATTCCCTTATTTACTCCTGGAAATTATTACATATATTCTTTACTATAAATGCATCCAAGTTGTCACAGCCAGGTGCTTTCCCGCTCTTCAGCTGAATCATTACATATTTCAGTTCTCTTGTAGTTATACCATGAATGAAAGACGTATTTTCCTTCACAGTGTCAGATTTAAAATTAAAGACCTCGTCTGGAGTTTCATTCACTTGGAAATGTTCATTCATCAGTGTTTCTGCCACCTCATCGTATGAATCAAATGACGCCGAATTCACAAGCCTGGTAAAAATTAAATCTGTCTGTTTCAACGATTTTCCAGATATAAATTTGTAGAGATTGCCAAAGGAATCATTAGTGTTGGCACAAAATGTCATCCATGATTTCTTTTTTCGCTGCTTTAACCATCTTCTTATATTGATTTCTATAGTTGATATAATCCTCTCTATATTTACCAGTGTCGATGTTTCTAGTGTATCTTTTATAAAGGTCCGAGATCCTGTTCCTTGCAACTTTGGTATCGTTATTAAACCAGGTGAAAGATGGTCTAAACGAGAGATTACCCAGTTTGAAGCATGAATTAGAGATATTTACAATGTCAGTGGTAAAATTTTTGACATATACATCAAGATCGACAGGAGTATTGGCAGACAGTAATCGACTCAACTAGTCTTGTTTAAATTCTTTAGCTTTTCTATTAAACTTGTTAAAACTTTTGTTCTTCGTTTTATAACGAAAATTGTTTATCTTGACTAGATGTAGTGTCATATTATAAGTAATATATATATATATATATATATATATATATGGTCGCTAAACGAAAAATTTTTAACATCTACTGACCAATTTTCAATTTTATCGCGGATTTCTTGACCACCCAGAGTCAGATCTGGTCGGCCCGACAATTTATCCCGGATGAAAGAATGAGGTGCATCAGGGTCGTTGAGGATATGACATAGAGAACAAGATCGCATTCTCTCGCCATCTTCCGCGAATGACGTGTTTTCTGGAGCTCTGATTCAAAGTTTCTTAAAAGTGGTAATTATTGGTTTATTTTGCTCAGTAACATATGCATGGCATTCTTTAATCTTAGTTATTCATGTATGTTAGTTTTATAAAGATTTAAGTGCTTAATAGTTGTATAATTGGACTTAGAAATTTTCTGCTCTTCCGTAAGCACATGCTTTTGCAATGTGGCTTACAATGATTTATTAATTAGTCTATAGCTTAGTTAATTTTTATTATTTTCGTTTTATCTTGATATATAAGTTTACTCTTACCTTAAGGATTAATCTGCATTTGGTTTTTCTTTTCTGTGTAAAGTATTTCTTGAGTTACAATATTTGAAAGTTTCCGGTGGTCGTATCACGGAAGTTTGTTTTTGTCGCCATCTTGAGGATATGACATAGTGACAAGGACAAGGATCACCCAACCGGGGCGCCCACCAAATTTGGCATAGGCTGAATGCCCCGGAGGAAAAGTCCCCTCTACCATCCACGAAGGCCCAGTCAAGGCAAAAGGCCCAGAACACAGACGGCAATTATATTATATTAAGAACAATAAACTAAGACGCCACTGCGCCTGAAAATGAAAAATATATATAAACAAGTACAATATCATGTAAAATAAAACAAATGAAAAACAACAAACAGACAACAAACGATATGACAGACGAGTGAATATAGTGAACAAATCGAAACTAAGAACTTATTTTAATAATACAGTTCAGGAAAACGTTGAAGGTAATCAAAATAAATTAACGCGGTTTTTACTCGTCGCCAATATCATATTTTGTGTTTGGGACCGTAAAAAAAAGCTCTAGAATAATAGACGAACATTTATTACGGCACAGAACAACACTTCACATCGAACTACATACATCAGAATCATCGAACACAGAATGAAAGTGGAAGTTGTAGTCATTGTATGAGTCAATGTTAAAGTCATTCTTTTCTTACTTTGTAATGCCCTATTACGGCATGGTAAATACATAACACTGAACATGCTAAGTAAGCAGTTTCCTCCAAACGGACTTCAACTGTTTTGGCGCAGCATGTCCCTTGGGGGATTTTGCGCCATAAAACCTCATACAACCAACCAACAACCAACCAAACGGACTTCAAATGGCCGGGAGAAATTGGTTGTTTCAGCAGGACAAGTGCAAAATTCATCTGTCAAACACGTCCGAGGATTGGTTCAAGTCAGGAAAAACACGAGACTGCTAGAACTTTGGCCAGCCAAATAGCCCGATTTAAATATAATAGAGAGCGTTTGGTATATAATGGCAAAAAAAAGTTTATGCAAATGGCCGACATTTTCTGTCCAAGGACAATTTGAAAACAGCTATTCTTGAAGCATGGAACTCTATTTTATTGACATGAAGTATATTCAAAACTAATGTGAAAGCTTGCTATAATGTTAAAGGCAGATGGACCAAACATTAAATATTTCTTGTTTGAACAGTTAATATGCGGAACATTAAGCTAAAAGGGGTCATAATAATCTCGAAATTTGTGCATAATTTAAACATGTACAAAACCTGTATAAGTCTATTTTTTGAAAATACGAGACTAGAATGCTCACTGTACGTGTACATAATCGTAGAGTATAATCTTTTATATTCCATATATCTGTATTAAATTGTAACTATATTTTTTGTGCTTGGTTAAAATTAGCAAAAATGCCATAATTATTTCACGCACTGCAGAAAAACGTCAATACTATACACTTATCAGTATCAGTTTTTTCCTATATATTATGTAGGAAAATTTTCAGATTCATGAATTTGCAAAACAAATCAAATTAATTCTGTATTATGAATAATTAAAACAACGAGAAAATTCTAAGCATGTTAACGAATACGTGGTAGCTATTGATGGGTTGGGTGGTGGAAAATGTCCAAAAATTTATATCACCTTTTTTACAGATCTTAATTTGTGTTGTATATATACCTTCTGTGTAAAAAAGTACCCGGAATTGTTAAGTAAAACACAAAAAAATATTTTTGCATCAAAATTTACTTTGCCACCTTCAAAGTAGGTCCCACCGAGTTTCATACAACTATGCCAGCGCAGTACCCAATCTTCTATACTTTTTAGGTACAGCCCACATTCAAAATATTAGAATAATTACTTTTTTTTTTACAAATTGAAAATATCGTTTGGTAATTTAATGTCTTTTATTGCAAATATGCAAACGATATTTTTATTAAAAACGTTTGCTGATTAAACTTATTTATTATCTTAAAATTAATATCATATTTGAAAAGATTAATTGAAAAAAAAATTATTTTGAAAAGTCAAAATAATTGTCATAAAATCTATTAGAATATTTATTCAAGTGGTTCAAAATATTAGAATATTTCACATTAATTCTCCTTTAATTATCACCAATTAGTAACTGGTGGCATCATTGATTAAATTCAGACGATTTTATTTAAAATCAGTATTCTTTTTGCAGTTTGTTTGCATTTTCCTCTTAAAATGGGTCGTAGAGTGATATTCCTGAATTTATTAAACTTTGTATGGTTGATTTGTATCGACACGGTAAAAATCAATGTTATATAGCGAATTATTTACATTGTTCGCAATCAAACGTTAGTAAAATACTAACACAATAATCGCGAAATGGCGGCCGAAAACCAAAAACATCTGCTAGAGATGACAGAAAACGGAAGCGTATAGTTAAGAAAAACCGTTTTAAAAGTGTGCGATTCTTGCACCCCAAATGAAAAGAAGAAGGAGTTGAAGTTTCTACATCGACAATATTAATACGTCTCCATAAATTTAAGTTTGAATCTCGTGTACCGAAAATAAAACCTCTCGTGGCTGCAAAACAAAAGCGTATAAGATTGAATTGGTGTAAATTAAGACGTTTATGGAGCGAAGATGATTGGAAAAACATATTATTTAGTGATGAAAGTATGTTTTGTGTTTCATATGGTAATCAAGGTATTCGAGTTTGTAGAATGAAGCAAGAAGCATTTGATAAAAAATGCCTTAAACGTTCCGTAAAATTTGCTGCTTGTGTCATGGTTTGGTGTTGCATGAGTGCGGAAGGACCTGAAAAGTTATGCATCGTCTACGAAAAGGTTAACTCTCAGCTATATCAAGAAATTTTGGAATACTACATGATTCCATCATCAGAAGATTTATTTGAAGATGATTTCATCTTTCAACAAGATTTAGCGTCACCGCATACCTCGGTGTCAACTAAGAATTGGTTCCGCCATCGCAACATTAAGGTACTTACTTGCCCATCAAACTCACCAGATCTTAATCCCATCGAAAACTTATGGTGTATAATGAAGAAAAAACTGCCGAAGAAAATCCTCCTTCAAGTAAAACTGAGTTAGTGGCCCGTATAAAGTCTATTTGGGCTAATATTGATAGAAATGTTTGTAAACACCTTGTATACAGTATGAAAGATCGATTGTATACTGTTATGAAAGCTAAAGGGGATGCTGCAAAATATTAACTACCATTTACTTAATATTCATAAGGTAATATTGTTGCGTAAAATAAAACATTCTAATATTTTGAACCAATTTAAATTTTATTCTAATATTTTGATGTGTTTCCGAAAGCTGTATACCTAATTTATTGTACTGTATTTTATATTTTGTAAATGTTAAAATCTTATCTAAACATTCCAGATTTAATTTATAAGAAATTTAATTGAATTTACTTAGTTTCAAAAATAAATAAATGAAAAATAATTTTTCCTTATTACTTTTTCTCAATTATTCTAATATTTTGAATATGAGCTGTAGATGGATTTTGGTCTCAAACGATACAAAACATTTTCCTCTAAGTGGTAATTTTAGCTCCGTGAATAGGAACAAGTCATATGAGGTCATACCAGGCGAGTACGGCCCTTGGTCGATGACATTCGTTGCGTTTTTTGCCCTAAACTCTTCTAGAACGACAGACAGCTTGCACATGACGCCATATGTTCAGAAGAATCTGACATCGCTTCATATGGCGGCCAAATATAAGGCGAATGTGGTACTCTCCATTTGACTTATTAGCACTATAATTATAAAAATAAGAAAAATCTAAATTAAATAGAAAGACAACACGTGCTTTTAACGCCAAACGGGGAGTTCTGACGTTCTGTGTGGGCTCCAGATGCAATACCAGATTAGAGCACCAGTCGTTGCTAATAGCAACGTGACGTCAATGCAAGCCGTCTATAGGAAAAATGGAACACTTTCGAAACCAGTCGTGTGGCGATGCGTTTCATGCCCAAAATATTAGCCATAATGTTATGAGCTGACTTAAAAGATATGTGAGATATCTTGAGCAAACTCTCTAAGACTCCTACGTCAATTTTCAAGCACTAACTTCTTGCTTTTATTGATGTTTGAGCCATTGGTAGACGTTGAAGGTCGACCAGAACGAGGCAAGTCAGCTACCACTTATCGACTCTATTCGAATGCTTTTTAATACTATTCATATGACTGTGTTTTTGGCATGCATGATTCAACGTAGGTCTTCTGCAACATTTTCAGTTATTCGGCGCATAAAATTTTGTTTGAAACATAAAATTTAAGGTAAACTCTTTGTTGAACTAAATTTTCCATTATAAAAATCGCAGAGCACTCTAAAGTATGTCTAAAAAAAAAAAAAAAAAAAAAACCAGATGCTGCCAACACACTAAGTCACAGATGATGCTCAAACTCCGCATTGTAACTTGGCACAGTGGTTCCAAATTACATAAAAAAATGTCGTGATATCTTTTACGGGCGTCTTTTAAATGATAAATTCCTGGTTCTTTTTTACACAGAAAGTATTAAATTGTATAGTAACACTCTGATGAAAGTATCTGTAATCATATCCACCTGTAATAATATCTATCCAGTGTTGCCAGATGGGCTACTTTTTTTAAATTCAGATTCTTGAATGGCACCACTTTTTTGATATGGTAAAATGCGTCTTATTTAATGACATATTAATTAAGGCGAAAACAAAGGTAATTTTACCGTTTCAAAAAAGTGGTGGCAATCAAGAAATCTGAATTTAAAAAAAGTAGCCCACTGGCAACACTGTATCTATCAATGTAATGAAATTACAACAGGGCGATATTTTGCCAAATAATGAAATGTTCACGAATTATTCTATTATTTTTACGAATTATTCCATTATTTTCACGAATTTTTCTACCATTTTTGTTATTTTAAAACTCAGACACTAATGAGTTTCCGCCCCAATGTTTATAAAAATTATGCATAAATACAAAAATATATAAGCGATTTTTCAAAAAAAAAAAAAAAAAATGAGTATGGAAACTTTATTTTTTTTATGTGACTTTTTTTTTATTTCACCACTTCGCATTTTCTGTGGTGGAAAAGAAGTGACACATAGTGTAATATAGACATGTGCAATGTACACATAGCATAATTTTCCGGATACCAATATTTATAACACCTTTCCTGTAGCAAGACGCACCTATGACAGACCTGATACATAGCTGCCAACTTGTACGGATTTTTCTTACCACTAAAATTTAATAGAAAATTTTGACTTATTTAAACGTTAAAATTTCTTGAATTTCGGTGATTCAATTCGATAAAATTTACTGTTAAATTTTAGTGGTATGAAAAATCCGTACAAGTTGACAGCTATGCTGATAGTAGAATAATACGCAAAATGAAGTTTTTTTTAGTTGTATCTTTTTTTCTTGCTGGTGAGCGATATGTACGAGGATGGCTAAAAAAATGGTTACAAGGACAATAAAAAATTATTGATTAACAATAGACAGAAAACACAATTTGGAATTAAGAGGTATACTTGCCGATCGCTTTTCCACATAATCACCAAACCTATTTAGGCATTTATCTGAACACAGGACCAACTTGTT
Organism: Maratus speciosus; assembly: GCA_963932465.1. Taxonomy (NCBI): domain Eukaryota; kingdom Metazoa; phylum Arthropoda; class Arachnida; order Araneae; family Salticidae; genus Maratus; species Maratus speciosus. The sequence continues at coordinate 477,686,308 of OZ010796.1, forward strand.
TAACCCAGCTTGGTAGAAATCATTTCAAAGCCCACTGAGCCACTTCTCAGCAGCTGTTTTTACATCACTGTTTGAAGAAAACCCTGTTCAAGATAAGTTTTTTCTTCAATCTCGGAGTCAAAGACTAGTCACTGGGTGCCAAAACATGGCTGTTTTTGTGTGGGTGGGTAGGAGAACTCCATACTTTCCATTTGAACTTTTGCAGATTCTTGAATTTGATGAGCAGTATGGGGCTGGTAATATCATGCAGGAGGATGGCACAATCATTTAACATGCTATGATGTTTGCGTTGGATAGCTTCACGTAACCTTGCCAAAGTGGCACAAGCGAGACCACTTTTCTAAACGTCTTGCCATTCCAATCACTCTGACGCCTCTCCAAACTTAGACTACCTACCCGCCCCACTATTGTAATATAACTAGCACCATCTGTCTCCTGAAAAATATTCACTCCACAATAATTACTTTTCAAATGCTGCTTGTAACTTTTTTTTTTATCCACCTCGTATGATAGATTTTATGTTACATCTGCAGACGATTTTTGTATTTTTAGTTGACTAAATTTTTGAGTATGACGTCAAGAGTGTTTTTATTTGTTAGAATGAAAAAATATTTCGAAATGTAATTTGTAAATTTTACAGACAAATGTATGAAGAAGATATTAAAAATTTATACATCTTTAAAATTTACATATGAGAGTTACTGCTTTAATATATTATTAGTCTTTTAAAGAATTGCTATTGGAATTATTTAATAATAAATACGTTTGGGAGATGCAGCATGAAAAACATTTTGTATAAGTTATAAGAAAAGGATAAATTTTCATTTAAAATTCCATAAAATAAAAAAATATTTCAGAGCTGTGCTTAAAATACATATACAGTCAAACCTCGTTATACTGCCATTACTCGTTCGAGAAATTTTCGGCGCTTTAACGAGTTTGGCGGTATATCGAAATAGAATACAATAAAAAAAAAATTGCCCAGTGAAACTGATGGCATTGAGCTCACAGGCTATTCACACTAATTGTATATTATACTCTTATTTCAAAGAATAATGCTTCTCGAAAAATAAAAGAAGGGATTAGTCCCCGTTGCCCCCCTTTATACTTAACCAAAGAACCTCCAAATCTAACCAGGGAAGATCCTTAACATAATAAGCTGGTACACCAAATTTGAAGCAAATCAGATAGTTCTGCATGAAAAAACCATTTCGCTAAATTAAAGGGGGTATTAGCTCCCCCATTTCTCCCTTTATGCTGAACCAATGAACCTTCAAATCTAATCAGAAAAGCTCCTTATCAGAATGAACTTAGAAAAAAAAATTAAACTAAATTAGATAATTCTGCATGAAAACCCATTTATCTAAATTAAGGGGAGGGGCAATTGCCCCCTTTCCCACTTTTATACTTAACCAATGAACCTCTAAATCAAATGAAGGAAGCCATATCGGAATAAACTGGTATATCAAATTTGAAACAAATCGAGTAATTCTGTATGAAAAACCCATTTATCTAAATTAAGGGGAGACCAACCCCCATACTTCCTTTATACTTAACCAATAAATCTCCAAATCTAATCAAGGCACCTCCTTAAATAATAAAATGGTATACGAAATTTGAAGCAAATCGAATAATTCTGAATGAATTCAGAATTCTGAATTCTTTGATTCAGAATTCTGAATCGAATTCTGAATAATGAAAAACACATTTATCTAAATTAAGGGGGGGGATAGCCCCCTTTCCTCCCTTTATACTTAACTAATGAGCCTCCAAATCTAATCAGGGAGGTTCCTTAACATAATAAACCGGTATACCAAATTTGGAGCAAATCGAATAACTCTGCATGAAAAACCCATTTAACTAAATTAAATGGGGGGAGGCTAGCCCCCTTTTTCCTACCTTTATATTTAACTAATGAACCTCCAAATCTAATCAAGCCATCTCCTTAACATAATAAACCGGTATACCAAATTTAAAGCTAATCGAATAATTCTACATGATAAACGCATTTATCTTAATTAAAGGAGGGTAGCCTCCCTTCCCCCCCTTTATACATAATAATGATCTTCCAAATCTAATCAGGGAAGCTGCTTAACATAATTAACCGATATATCAAATTTATAGCAAACCGCATATTTCTGCATGGAAAACCCATTTATCTAAATTAATGTGTGTGGGGGGGATAGCCCCCTTTCCCCCTTTATATGTAACTAATGAGCCTCCAAATCTAATCAAGGCAGTTCCTTAACATAATAAACCGGTATACCAAATTTGGAGCAAATCGAATATTTCTGCATGAAAAGCCCATTTATCTAAATTAAGGGGGGTAGCCCCCTTCCCCCCCTTTATACTTAAGTAATGAGCTTACAAATCTAATCAGGCAAGCTCCTTAACATAATAAACCGGTATACCAAATTTGGAGCAAATCGAATATTTCTGCATGAAAAGCCCATTTATCTAAATTAAGGGGGGTAGCCCCCTTCCCCCCCTTTATACTTAAGTAATGAGCTTACAAATCTAATCAGGCAAGCTCCTTAACATAATAAACCGGTATACCAAATTTGGAGCAAATTTAATATTTCTGCATGAAAAGCCCATTTATCTAATTTAAGGGGGCGAACTAGCCCCCCCTTTTCCCTCTTTATCCTTAACCAATAAACCCCAAAAACTAATCAAGGAAGCGCCTTATCAGAATGAACATAGAAAAAAAATTTGAAGCAAATCGGATATTTCTATCAATAGTTATCGCGTTACGTACACACGTACATACGTACATACAGAACCGGCGGGCACATAAGCTCTCAGGCTTTGGTAGCCTGTGAGCTAATAAAAATTAATTTTGATACTATTATACAAATATTATTATTATTATAAAAATAAATATCATAATGCCTTTTTATTAAATTGTCTAATAGCACATATAATTATCATAATCTACTTAATATACACAATATAATTAATAATGCATGTTTCAAAATTATCCAGTTAATTTATGAAATTAACATGCACTAACCTCTTTATATAATCAATTTTAGATAAATTAGATAATTATGTAGATAACAGACACACACATACATTAAATCTTACACCGAGTTTATTTTACTTTCATTATCTTTTACAGGGAAATATTTTAAAAAGCTAGTTTTTCTACAACTAAAAGGTTGCTCATCTTTTTTATCAGTTGCATGTTTTTCTAAAAAAATTCTTATTTTCCCTACGCAATTTTTAACTTCATCAGATGTACATAGCTGCCAACCTTTACGCTTTTTTGCTACCACTAAAATCCAGAAGAGATTTTCGCCTTCTTTAATCGTGATATTTCGACCATTAAATAAGCAATATTTGATAGAAGATATATTCATATAATCCCCTTATCAAGATTTTTGGATACCCATTTTCTCCCTCTTTCTACTGCAGAAAAACATCATTAGAGTTCATATTGAAAAAGAAACACTTAGTAGTCGACAGATGTAAAATCCAGAGAAAACTGCATCTCTTCATCTTTCTTCGCCTTATGTGAGATATGTTTTAAACCAGACTCGCAAACACTTATGTTCTATTCTGGTTCGCGTTATAAACTTATAAACATTATAATTGACTGTTACACTGAACACTATTTTATCAGACTTTACTTCCTTGTAACTTTCATAAATATCCAATTATGTATAATTGGTTGATTACCTCAAAGTGCCGAAAATACATCCATATGGTTATCAATTTTAATGATGTAACACGCGCGGAAAAACATATGTAATATTCACCTTTAAAACGTCCTCACACAAGTGAAGACGTACAAAATGTAATCTCTTTCTTAGTATCTCTAATTAAACCTCTCCTTTTTTCCTTTCCTACAATATGAGTAGTTTCAATGGAGCACAACACAATACACCGTCCGCTACATGATTCCTTTTTTAAGCCTGATGCACTGTGACCTGAAGGAGTAAGGATAAACGAATATATGATGATACGGGATACTCCATAATTCTTAGACGCCCTGACTAACCGCGAGCTGAAAAACGGATATCTATACATAGAAGGTAAGGCCTTTAATTATTCTTTTATTGTTGTGATGAGGCATCGCGCAGTTTGCGTTTATAGTAAATGAATTAGTGAGGAGCATGTGGATTCACGCCAAAAACTGTTAGACTCACAAACTTTTTCTAACATATTTTGATTATGGAGACTGATTTAATGTCTCATTTAGTAAATTAAACAAATATAGATATCCATTTAGGCAAATTAAGCCAGATAAATAAATCCGGTAGTCAGGTGAAGGAAAAAGTATCTAATTGACTTAAAGGAAAGAAAAATTATGGCTTACGCAAAAGATAGTGCAGCCATTGAAAAACTTAACGCCAATAACTATTCTCGTTGGCGGTTTAAATTAGAAATGCTTTTAATTAGAGAGGAGCTATTTGATGTCATTACCGATCAAGCCCCAGACCCTTTGACTGAAAATTGGAATAAGAAAGACAGGAAAGCACGGGCACTAATCAACCTCAGTATTGAAGATGGGCAGATAATTAACATCAAGCATTTAAACACGGCTCGCGAGACTTGGGACACTTTGAAAAATATTCACGAACGGTCCAATCTCTCAAGCAAATTACACCTCCTTCGGAAATTGTATAGCACAAAGCTAAACGAAGGAGGGAACTTAATCGCACACATCACGAAATTAATGGAACTTATTGACAAATTAGCTGCGATTGGAGAAAATGTTACCGACTCTCATATATCTGCACTCTTTTTGTGCTCATTACCGCCGTCATATGACACATTGATTACGGCGTTAGAGTCGAAAAATGAAGATGAATTGACGCCCAGCTTTATTAAAAGCAAATTATTTGATGAGTATACACGTAGAGTTGAAAATTCCGAAAACCCGGAACATAGTACTAAAGCATACAAGGCTCGAGAAAAATTAGTTAACACAGACCGCAAAAGAGGTAACAAATTTTGTTCCTATTGCAAAATGAAGAACCATTCGCACAACGATTGCTGGTTCCTGAAACGGAAAAATAATAATAATCCAGTACAAAATAATAAATTTTACAAAAATAAAAATCACACCACCTCTCTATGTTTTGAAGAAAATGCCCCGGCTAAAACTGCGAAACCGCAAGATACAAAAGAGATAAACAATGAAAATGAAAATGTTGCGTTGTTAATTGAACGACCCGCAAATAAACAAACTTTTATTATCGATAGCGGAAGCTCTAGCCATATTGCCAACTCCAAAGAAATGTTTTCAAATATGACTAGCGACACAGAAACTAACGTAACAGTCGCGAACGGCAATAAACTAATTTCATATGGCTCAGGGGAAATTGTAATTCACACAGGAAAAAACAACAGGCAGATTATACTTCGTGACGTACTGTTTGTACCTGAAATCGAAACTAACCTGCTGTCAGTAAGCAGGGCAACGAAAAACGGATGTCAAGTTAAATTTGAAAAAGATACAGGCGACATTATACATAACGGTGAAGTAATTCTTCAAGGTAGATTAAAGAACAACTTATATGAAGTGCAAGTAAACAATGATAATCAATTTGATAGCAATCATGTAAACATTACGCATAAGTGTTCAAACACAAAATGTATTGAGTTGTGGCACAGGAGGTTAGGCCACAGAAGCTACGAAACAATTAAAACCATTGTACAAAAACAACTAGTGAACGGAATTACCATAAACAACTGCCGACACGACAAAGAATGTGAGGTATGCATAAAGTCCAAAACCAACGACGCCCCATTTCCCAAATCGGGCGCACATAGAGCCACGAAAAGGCTAGAATTAATCCACAGTGACGTATGTGGGCCGATAAATACACCCACCATAGGGGGAAAGCGGTACTTCATAACATTCATTGACGACTATTCCAAATTTTGTGTTATCTACTTAATGTCGAAAAAGAGCGAAGCATATGAAAAATTGAGGGAATACATCTCAACCGTCAAAAATAAGTTTGGAAAATTCCCAACCGCCATCAGATCCGACAATGGCGGGGAATATGTCAACGATGAATTAGAAAACTATCTTAAATGTAACGGAATCGAACACCAGCTCACCGTACCATACTGTCCAAGTCAAAATGGCATTGCTGAGAGGAAAAACAGGACACTGTTAGACATGACTAGAAACATGTTAAGCGAAGCTAACCTCCCATATAAATTATGGGGAGAAGCAATCTGCACCGCAAATCATTTGCAGAATCGCTTGCCTTCCACATCTATTAGCACTACGCCATATGAGCTTTGGCTAAACAGAAAACCAAATTTAAGATATCTTAAAGTATTCGGCTGTACCGCGTACGCATACATTCACAAATCAAAACGCGGCAAACTAGATGATAAAGCAGAGAAAGGCATTTTCGTAGGTTACGACAACCGATCGAAAGCGTACAGAATATTTACTAGTGACGGAAGAGTCATTTTAGCTAGAACCGTAAAATTCGCGGAAAATAACATGGGTAATATAAATGCTGATGAAAGTTCAAACACGAATGAGTTAATCTCAGAAACAAACAAACACACACGACAGACTGACACAAGCGTAATCGAATTTGATCTAACACAAAACCAAAATTCTTCAGATACACCATCCGCGCCTCAACATACACAACAATTGAGAAGATCGGAAAGGCATAACAGAGGCGTGCCACCGGACAGGTTTGCCTATGCAGTCCGGCATGATCCGGTATATGAACCGAAAGGTAGGCACGACATGCTAAACATTGAAAACCCACAGGAAAAAATGAATTGGATTGAAGCGACTCGCGACGAAATAAACTCGCTTATGAAAAATGAAACATGGTCTTTGGTAAAACCACCACAGGGGGCCAAAGTAATTGGATCCAAATGGACCTACAAGGCTAAATATGATGAATCTGGGAAAGTAAAGCGTTACAAGGCGAGATTAGTAGCTCAGGGATTTAAACAAAAATACGGGGTCGACTTTGACGAGACTTACTCCCCAGTAGTATTCCACACCACCTTAAGATGTTTCCTCACTGCCGCAGCCTATCATAACCTTAGTGTCAGGCACATCGACATAAAAACCGCGTTCCTGCACGGAGACCTAGAAGAAGAGGTATACATGTCACAACCGGAAGGGTACGTGAACACAAACGAACCCGATAAAGTCTGTAAACTCCGAAATGCCATATACGGGCTTAAACAGGCAGCCCGGGCCTGGTACACAAAAATTACTGAATCTCTTAGAGAACTAAATTTTATGCAAAGCAAGGCAGACACCTGCCTATTTACACAAGGACAGGGGGAAAATACAGTCTACGTAGTTGTGTACGTAGATGACATTCTCATAGCGGGAAACAATGCGCAAATTGAAGGAGTAATAAATAAGTTAAAAACACAATATACACTTGAAGATTTGAGGGAAATTAGTAATTATCTTGGGATAAAAATTAAGAAAACACATAACGGCTTTAACCTTAACCAAACAACAAAAATAATGGAAATCGTTAAAAGGTTTAACTTAGAGGAATCAAACCTTACGGAACACCCATGGAAACGGGCTTCTTGAGATCAGAAAAGGATGAAAATTCAATGCCAAACAACATAAATTATCGTAAAGCGATAGGCGCGTTATTATACATTGCAACTATAACTAGGCCAGACATACTACTGGCTGTAAATGTTCTTAGCAGAAAGAACGAAAATCCATCGGAAAAATACTGGAAAGGTGTTAAACGACTGATCAGGTACCTCTACCACACAAAGGACCTAAATTTCATAATCAGTACTGGATGTACACATATTTTGGAAGTGTACACCGATGCCGATTGGGCCGGTGATACGCAAACACGAAGATCAACATCAGGGAATTTATTCCTTCTTGGGAAAAATCCGATACAATGGATAACCAAACGCCAAACTTGCATTGCGCAATCGTCAGCAGAAGCTGAATACGTAGCCGCAGCAAACGCTGCACAAGAACTTATGTGGATAATAAAACTTTTACAAGATTTGAATTTACCACAAAACCTACCCGTAATTGTATATGAAGATAACATATCCTGCATAAAAATGATAGAATCTGAAAAATACACCAACAAGACAAAACACATCGATCTAAAATATCACATGATTAAGTATGTGAAAGAAAATGGTACCATAGAATTACGTTATTGTCCGAGCAAATCAATGCTGGCAGATATTGACGAAGCCAGAACCCAAGCCTGAATTTCAAGACAACAGAGACAAATTAAAATTACAGAACAATCTTGATTAGGGGCTTAAGGGGGAACTTGACAGAAGATATATTCATATAATCCCCTTATCAAGATTTTTGGATACCCTTTTTCTCCCTCTTTCTACTGCAGAAAAACATCATTAGAGTTCATAGTGAAAAAGAAACACTTAGTAGTCGACAGATGTAAAATCCAGAGAAAACTGCATCTCTTCATCTTTCTTCGCCTCATGTGAGATATGTTTTAAACCAGACTCGCAAGCACTTATGTTCTATTCTGGTTCGCGTTATAAACTTATAAACATTATAATTGACTGTTACACTGAACACTATTTTATCAGACTTTACTTCCTTGTAACTTTCATAAATATCCAATTATGTATAATTGGTTGATTACCTCAAAGTGCCGAAAATACATCCATATGGTTATCAATTTTAATGATGTAACACGCGCGGAAAAACATATGTAATATTCACTTTTAAAACGTCCTCACACAAGTGAAGACGTACAAAATGTAATCTCTTTCTTAGTATCTCTAATTAAACTTCTCCTTTTTTCCTTTCCTACAATATGAGTAGTTTCAATGGAGCACAACACAATACACCGTCTGTTACATGATTCCTTTTTTAAGCCTGATGCACTGTGACCTGAAGGAGTAAGGATAAACGAATATATGATGATACGGGATACTTCATAATTCTTAGACGCCCTGACTAACCGCGAGCTGAAAAACGGATATCTATACATAGAAGGTAAGGCCTTTAATTATTCTTTTATTGTTGTGATGAGGCATCGCGCAGTTTGCGTTTATAGTAAATGAATTAGTGAGGAGCATGTGAATTCACGCCAAAAACTGTTAGACTCCCAAATTTTTCTAACAATATTTACAAGAAAATTTTAGTGGTAGGAAGAAAGCGTAAAGGTTGGCAGCTATGGATGTAATATGTGGCGTTGCAGCTTCTACAGATTCGCTGTCAGATGAATTTGAATTTTGATTTTGATTGGCAACAATTTCTTCGATTGTCAAATGTCGAAATGTTGAAGCAATTTTATCTAAATTAATGTACTCAGTTTCCAACAGAGAATGCTCAATATCTGTTATTTGTGTATTTCATCTTGTAGTTACTGAAGTGGTGTACTGTTTTGTTTTTTAGTAGATCCTTCAGATTTATCTATCCAGCATGTTTCCAGCAGTTAACAGTAGTTTCTGATGAAATTTCACCCCAGGCTTTTTTTATCATGCGAATAGCATCATGTAAAAAGATTAGAAAAAATAATTCGATTTTTTCAATGATATGGCGGACGTGATACTTTCGTTAATGAGCTTTGAATGAGTTTATTATACCCGAATCCAAAGGTTGTAAAAATCGAGTACAGTCAAAACGTAAAAATTCAATGCGGATATTGTTCATTGGGTATGCTATGTGACAAGGGCCCTTATCCAAAATCATTAAGATATGGAGTTTGCATCTTGTCATTTTTTAATTGAAATTCACTAACCATTTTTGAAATAATGCTGCAGTCATCCAAACTTTCTTCTTATTCTCATAATCTACATAAAGAGCAGGAGTAACATTTTTAAAACATCTTGGCTTAGCTGATTTTCTAATCACTGTCATAGTTCTTTTATCAGATCCATCACTATTCGTACAGAATACAAGAGACACACAATGTTTTTTTTTTTTTTTTCATCTTTTAGCAGGTCCACTCGAAATTGTTTTATCTGATTACAAGCTGTAAAAAAGGCCACTCTCATCCATATTCTAAACGTCCTTTGGTTTATACTCTAGAATCAGCGCACTCAAATTTTTATGACCATTTAACACAATATCTTCATAAACAACTTCAGTCTCACCACTCCGTATGTACTGAGAGCATCCTCATCGCTTTTTAAATCTATTCAAGCAGCCACTACTCTATTCGAAATCTGTGATATTCATTTGCTGGCCAAGCAATTTTGCCTGCTCTTTGATGATGTCCCAGTTTATGGTAGCGTTTTTAGCACGCATTTGTTGTATCTATGTGCAAAGGGCATCCTCTAAGTCTTCATGTTTCGCTGTTTTCAGTCTTTTTACATTTGACTGCAGATCGTTGTTGTTAATGTATTTTTCTGTATTCATCAAATTCCATTTATTATATTCCAAATGCAGCACCTGATAACAGGCTTTTTCCAGAGTGTAGAAAAATGATTGGAGATCATAGGCGTAACTTGGGCTTAAAGACTGGGTGGGGGGGGGGGGGGGAAAGTCTCGAAGACTATTTTGAAGAATTACACCTATAGCATCACGCATGTTTGCGCATTTACACACACACGCACACACATATATATATACATAAACATTATATGTTTAAAACTTTAATTTTTAAATAAAATTGTACTTTATTCCTGAAAAAATATTATAACAAATTAAGATAAAATATTTACAGCATTCAAATTTCAAATATTAATATAACAAATCAAATTAGAAGAAAGAAAAGGAGAAATAAACAAAGATTCAATTATTTATCATATTTTTCCCAATTAACATTTATTCCCCAAACAAAGTTTCCCTAAAAATTTTACCTTTTAATTTTTTACTGCTTTTACCTCGTTTCTTCTTCTTCTTTCAATCTAGAATAGGATTATTGGAAGGGCCAACTGAAAAATGTAAACATATGGGTACTTTTGTTATCGTGATAACATGCTAATCAGCCTAAGCCGCAATGGTCCATTTTGTCATCCGTTTTAAAAAAGAACTAGGGATCCAACTCGGACCTCCGTTACAGAATATAAGGAATTTTTTTTTTTTTAATATTAATATATATTTTTAAGATTTTCCACTAACAACACCGAAAAGTATTTTTATTCGAAAAGTATCAATTTTGCATTTAAATAAAGTTTTGAAAAGTATTACTAGCGGTAATTTAGTATGGGTTAATATCCGACGAAATTGCCAAAGATTTAGTTGCTTACAGCACTCTTTTAATTCTGATCGTTTTAGTTTTTTAAGCATTTAGTTCGATTACATGTCTGTTTAATTTTTTTATTCATATTATTTTATTTTATTGATGAAGTTTTAACTCTGTTAAGGGATATCAAGCGGAAAGAAATGCTGAACTAGTTATAGTAACTTAAGTGCTAACGGATTTATCGTTCATAATCATCTGCATGCGATAGAGAGATAATTTTTTTAATTAATATTTAGAAATTATTTGAAAAAACATTAAAAGTGAGTAAATTGCGATACAGACTTGAAAAAAATATATTGTTTGTAAGTATATTGTTTTTCTCTATTCGACGGTGTAAAAATTGAAAACGAACGATATTTAGAAGTTTAAAAAATTGCATTAAAAGCGAAATTTAATCGTCTGCTGTCGCCAACATCAAAATGACTTCAGCGTTACGGACGGACAGGTTTATCCTTTATAATATAGATACAAGAAAGTAAAGTTCAAACTAGTAATCGTAAGAGAATGGAATATAAACTGGGATACATGGTGATAGAGAACACGCATACATTTGAAAAATTAATAAATGTAAACCATTAATTAATTTTCCTTAAATTTCAACGTACACTGTAAAACATTTGTGTAAGTTTACTCTACATTAAGCGTGTAATCTTACACAAATTCTGGTGTAAACTGTTCTGATAATTTAAAAACTCACATTATTGGAGTTTTCTTTCACAAAGGTTGTGGAACCTCTGTGAAAACTGGTTTCAACCTTTCAACTTAGTCGCATACGTCACATGAGAGCTACTGAAGCGGATTTCATTCTCCGTTGCAACCTTGCACTTACTATGTGGTCTGCAATTCACCCACATGTCGAAGCAAGATTAACACAGTGTTTGTTGAGATTTTAATGTTATTTTTCTTATTAAAATAATTATCAAAAGTACACATACGCCTCCGTCTTGTGTGATACATTCATGTTAGTAGTAGGAAATGGAGAGTTCAACGACCACAGGATCAGGGATTTGGGCAACGGGCAATCATTGAGCAATCAATGATCATACTCACATTTCTCATGATCACAACAGTTATTAATATCTCATGCTGCTGCCCAGTTTAACACTTTACTAGAAAGGTGCATGAATACCAAGAATTAAAATATCAAAATGGTTTCGTTTAGAAACGTTTATTTATAACATGCTGCTGTTTTCTCTAAAATTTACTTGAAAAGATGTGTGTATACGAATACGTTTTTAATAAATATACATGTTTTCCACGCTATTAAAAATAAATGTTTAAAAAAAAATACGTGTCTAAGGAAGTATATGTCTTAGAAGGTATATATAACTATATATATCTCACTCTATATGTTTGTATGAATCTAATCATATTTAAAAAATTATGTATTAAGATAAAAATGTTTAATTAAAAGCATACATTCATGTCTACACGTATCTATACCCATAAAATTAAATTCTTATATATAGGTTCTTGTGTAAAATATATATGTATAAAATTTACTAGTTTAAAAAAAATTGCGAAAAGTTTTACAGAGGTAATAAGAATAATAAAAAAAAAGTTTGACAAAGGTTTAACAAAGTAAAAAAAAAAAAAAATAAATAAAAAAAAAAGTTTTAACAAAATTTTAAAAAAGTTTTAACAAATTAAAAAAAAAGTTTTAACAAATTAAAAAAAAAAGTTTTAACAAATTAAAAAAAGTTTTTACAAATTTAAAAAAAGTTTTAGCAAAAAAAAAAAAATTAACAAATTTAAAAAAAGTTTTACAAAAAAATTTAAATATGTTTTTAAAAAATTCTGAAAGATTAAAAAAGTTTTCCAAAAAAAGTTTTACAAAATTAAAAAAAAAAGTTTTAATATGTTTTAAAAAATTGATAAAAACTATACATTAAGCAAAATTATTTACATTGAGCATAGCTATATATATATATATATATATATATATATATATATATATTGTATAGATGTATATGTGTGTATGTATGTATGTGTTTGAATATACGTGTTACACATCTAACAATATGTTAGGAAGGTTTGTGTAGAAGTTATAAATAAGCACTCATATAAAAAATCAACATTTTTTTAAATTTAAACAAAGCAATTTACAGAAAGTATATTTACAGAAAGATATATTTACATAAAAGCATTTTCTTGATAATTCTACGTTATATTAACAATTTTCATCACTGATACAATCTTGGCTAATTTTATAATGTCCATAGGCAAAACTTGATATTCCATCATCTAGCAAGTAACGCTTATCATCAAAAGGACTTAAGCTAATTTTATTCTGTATTAATGTATATAGGTGATGATTATCTTGAGCGATCCTTCTCTGCATCTCCATGATAGTTTTCACCTGTTGCAGACATTCTAAATAATCTTGATGCTTGATTTTCAGTGGAACAACATGTGTAGACACACCCTTCGCCCGCTTCTTTTCTTCACTCGAAGATTTCAGGGAGTACATTTTGGATTTTAGACCAACGAACTCAAGGGCTAAATCTCCATTGAGCTCATCCTTGAACTTGCCAATCACCTTCTTATTGATATCTGAGTAGAGTGAATGATGCTTTGGATAGTCTGAGAAATCAAATAGCCCTGCATTATATTCCATAACATCAAAAATATTTTTGTTTTAATATGGTAGCACAGTGAGTCCGTATCTGTGAATAATAGCTTTGCATCATCTTTAAATGTTTTCTTTATAAAATTATAGTGAAAATCATACATTAAGAGCTTCGAAAGCTCCAAAATGCAGAAGCCGACATAAATCGGTCGATTCATCAAAATAGTAGTTTTAAGTCTTTCTACGGCACTCAGGTTTTCGTCATATGTTTTAAATGCTTCGAATGTCGGCGAAGCAACCAATTTCTTCGCTCTTTTTTCGTTATTGCAAAGCACAATATTCCGCCTCTTTCTTAAATTTTCCATTGTTTTTCCGAATACAGAGTTGTTCATTAATTTAAAAGACTCTTTTTCAGAAGAGGATTTTGCTTCCTTCCTTTTCTCTGTATTAAAATTAATATAGCTCTGCAGCCAGGGTGCCTGTTTGAATTGAAGAGCTTTATGCACGGCTGTCAGTTTTAATCCAAGTTGCAAATAATATTTCATATTTCGGTAATGAGTGACATAATTCTGCTTATCTTGAAGATTAGGGATAAGTTTAGGAGTGCCTTTAAATTTTTTATTTTTTATTTCCAAGCATCCTCTTCGCAGTAGGTGACAACATCTCTTCATTCACAGTCAGGCGTTCCGGGGCCAGCGGATATTCGTTATGAAATTTATGAAGCTTCTTAGGGTATTTAAGGTTCACCTAGAAAATATATCCCATTTCAGAATCATCAGATAGAGAAAGAATCCAATCTTCTGTAATATGACTTGTCGCACACCATTGAAACCCTCCGTATGGTAGATATTGGGACATAGCCCATCCATAAAGATTGTTCGCATCCCAATCCATGATGAAGCTGGGTGCTTCATTTTCCCTAAAATCGGGCGTATTGGGGATGTTCGCTAGGGCGTGTCTATGACTAATCATACTGATACCACCACGTATTCCATTTTCAATCATTAGCAACATATCAATGTCCGATAACAATTCTAGAAGTGTTTCAGACATTTTCAAGGATGCTTTCCATGCGAGTGAAGGTCCTGTATAAAAATGGCAAGGATCGATATCATAATACTGTTGACACAATTTACGAAAATTTTGGAAAACATCAGCTAGTAATAAAATATCTGTTTTTACATACAGATCATGATATTCACCTAGATTCCGAATATTAAAGGTTTTCCACACGTTCAAGGCATGTTGATAGTCTTCATCTTTAATAGCTTCATCTGTGAGACTGTTATAAAATGCTGCAGGCGGGGGTAGTTCCGTTTCATCGAATTTTTCAAAAGAGGTGAAGTAGTCATAAACATCATCCCTTTTTCTTGTAAGCATATGCAAATTAGTATTTTCAGGGAAATTTTCTTCAAGTATGGTGAATTGCTCAGGATTAAGGTTTCTAACAAGCTTTTCTAAGCAGTGAGTCAAAAACTGGAATGAATCTAAAAAGATCATCTGTATAGGACTTGTTGGCTTTCTTAACTTGAAGGTTATATAGTTTTCCATAGAGGAAGCAATCACATCAATTTCATGATCTTTAAATTTACCAATCTTACTCATTATATGATGCCCATCATAATTTTTTAGATTATGGAATATAACAGGAATTGTTTTACATTGTTTGTAGTTTAGATTGCAGCTTGCATGGGCAGCTCCTCTGTATGCACCCGTCACGTGGTCATAGTCACGTTCTTCACATAATGCTTGCTTACAAATAAAACAAAATTCCGCTTCCTGAAAAGCTTTTTCGTGTGCAGGTGAAAGCTTCATAGGTTCGATATTTAATAACTTTCGTCCTAATACATCTTCAATCTTCAGCATCTGTTTTAAAAAATGGTCTACACAGTCTTTGCCACGATAAACTTTCGCTTTCCAGACACATCTCCCATTAGGTCCGACAACAGCATAAGCATACCCACATGGAAAATGATAAGTTGTTTTTTCAGTATAGGATGGTGTGGTAGAGGGTGCAGTCGGCGCAATAGGTATAAGAAGACTCTCAAAGTCAGCATACACAACATATGGTATGGGATGCTGTAGATGTATTCCAGTGAAAGACAATATATTCTCGCCTTCTTCTGGTAAGAGTATCCTTTGTGCAGCATGTCTAGAACAATATTTGATATGCTTATCCAATAGATCTTGACTTGAAAACCGGTGTAAGCATCGATAGCAGTAAAAAACAACCCCATTATGATGTGTCAGATCCCCTAAAAGTCTTGAAAAGCTTCTAATTAAGCAATAATGTTGCTTTTCACCATCACTAACTAATAATAAGTTGATAACATCAAGATTTTGTTTCTCAGATATATACAGTGGACAAACTTCATCCTCTTCATATCCAAACACATTAATCTGTAAATTGTTGAGCTGTTCGATAATAGGGACCTTCTGAAGGGCAACAGGGCATTCAACATTACCAAGCTGAATATCACTCTCATAAGGGGTATAATGAGAAACACGTTCAGGATGTTTTGAAAAATCGAAGTTCAGCTTAGATGCTAAAAGACACCACACTAAGCACTTGTAATTTTCGTTTTTAATATTCAACACTGCTTTTTTATCATTCAATTTCTTAGGTAAAGCAATATATGAACTTGCAACAAGAGGATGATATTTAGCAATCTTGAGTTCTAAATGTTGAATGTTTCTAAGCTTCCACCCGGAACCTCTTTGCACAAATTCTTCAAAGGATTTTAATATTTTGGAGAATCCTTCAATGTGTTGCGTAATAGTTTCTTCAGTAAGTTCTGTAAAACATTGACATCGAAAATAGGATTGAATCTCTTCCATCTCCTCATTATCAGTCATACGTTCAAGTGTTATTTTTTCCACCATACACCATTTAATGGCACCTTTAGTCTGAACTTCATCTGTTAAACGTTCTTGAATTTCAGCTTGTAAGTGGGTATGAAACACAGTTAAATCACTTTCTTCGCGTTCATCAGGATAAAGCATGAAAGTTTTAAACACATTAAGCACATCCGATTGATTTTGCTTCAGTTTTTTAGACTTTACATTAGATGACATCCTTTTTCCTTTCACACTCACAAGAGGTACACGGGAGTGTTGGGTGCGTATATGCTGCTTCAACTCATAATTTCGTCCAAACATTTTATCACATCCACGCAAGAGAATTTAGAACTTTCATGTTATCTTATATGTTGTATCAAATTGTAATTTCGTCTAAAAACTTGATCACATTTGTTACACATAAATGTAGATCGGTCATTATGAATCTTGAAGTGTCTTCGCAAGTTAGATCTAAATCTAAATGACTTCTGACACAAATCACACGTATGCACCTTGTCATTAAAGTGTATCTTCTTATGTTGAAACAAGTCGTAAGAGGTCGAAAACATCTTATCACAAGTTGAACATGCAAACATCTTCTTGGCAACAGTTAAAGTCTTGAAAGGTTCTTCAGATGTTATATCAACATCCAGAGAATTCAACGATGGATTGTTCTTAGATGAAAAAGCTTGAGAATGCTCATCACGCTTAAAAGTTCTTGCTTCATCATTGATATGAGTCTTAGAATGTCTTCTCAGCTTGGATCTACGGCTAAAAGACTTTTGACATACTTCACATTTGAAAAACTTTTCACCTGAATGTATCTTCAAATGCTGATTCAGGTTAGAAATAGTTGAAAATGTCTTATTACAACTAAGACAAGTAAAATTCTTCTTCTTAGACACAGAACTTTCGAAAGGCATGGCTTCGTCCAAAGACATAACAGCATCCATAATAGATTAATAAGAAGAACGATTTAACTCCTAACGGAAAACAACAATCTTCACGAATAAATTACTGGAAAAGCAGAGAGCACTGAAAGACACGTCTGATCGCTAGTAGAACAAATCATCAAATGATGCAGATCAAAAATTTCACTGCTATTTATACTCCTCAGGTGTTCACCCTAAGACAACCTAAACTTATCGATACTTTCCACATCAACAAACGCAAATTGTTCTAACATCAAATCGGTTCTAAGAGTCGCGATTCGTTCGAAACATCGTATCTGGTTTACAATCACCGATCGCTCAACGATTTCATAAACCAATCGAGGTTCTTAACTCAACCAGTGATTGGTTCTTGAACTCAATCGTTAAAACTAAATTAAAATAAAGGTTCTAAAAGACAATCATCAACCAGTCATTGCTTCTCAAACTCAAGTATTATCACAGAAGTAAGTCAAGACTGATTATCTTGGAATCTACTAATTAAAAAATTATTTTAATTTAGGAAATCTATTTCATTAAAAAATTATCTTCATCTAACAACAGATCTGTTCTAATTTCCTCTCACGGCTTGGCGAGAACCAAATGAAAGATTGAGAAGGACGCCAACTAGACAAAAAAAAACTTAACGACAACAAACAATTAAATACACAACCTTCATTAAACATTAAAAAAAGACTAATTTTATAAATTATCATGTACAACTACTCGCTAAAAGTATTATTATTAAAAAAGTCTCTATCAAAAACATGTTTACATTATTAAAAACGAGCGATAAAATAAATGTTCAACTCCCTTCAGAATATTACTTTCAAAATCATCGAGCCCAAATACATTCTAGCAAGTTCCATCAACTTCATACAAGCAACAAAACTGATGACTAAGCTCACTAATAACAAATCACATGACTGCTAACCGCCAATCACAGATGAAAATGATAACATCTTGTGACAATACCTCTACACAGCGTACTATCCTCCCCCTGTGAACAGGGAGCATGTTGAAGCATGTACCGTCTTGCTGGTGCCAGATGATTGACAGGTGGGTGGGGGAATGTCAGGAATGTAGACACAGTGGTGCCCACCTGCTCCTGACACAGGTCATGTGATCTGCTCAGCCAATCAAAAGCGTGTAGGGGGCGCTCCCGTCACCTTCATGCATGATGTCATAACCGGTTTTATACTGAATCATACGCCATTTCTTCAGAGGTTGTGGATGGGAACGGACGACCAAAGACGATGCTCTGCGGTAAGTAGTTTTTAAATGTCTAGGTTAAGGATATTGTTTTAAGAAACTTTGCTTTTGCATGTTATTTCAAACTACATTTTCAAATAACAACTGTCTTTAATCACTTTTTAGAAGAATAAGTTTAACTTTTTCATTAAAAAATACTACCGCAAAACTTTTAAGGGATGTTTTTTAAAGACTATCTTGTTAATTCAAGTTCAAATTCAATAAAAAAATTTTAAAATAATGATTATATTCTAATATATGAGCTAATCTCTAATTAAGGAAGAGTGGAAGAGTCCACGACAAAAAATCTGCTTCAAATTTCAAAGCCTAGCTAAAAAATACAATCATCACGTTAAAGAACTCAATGATAATTATATAAAACTTAAAACAAGCTCTTGAAATATAATATTAATTGTTGTTAACTCAGAAAACAAATCTTATATCACCAAAAATGAACCATCATAAATTTAATAAATCAATCTTTCACTTAAAATAGCTACTTCAATTTTTAAGTTTATTTTAGAAAATACAATCATCTTGCAAAAAACACATCGCGAATTAAATACAACTGTTTAAACAGACTCATCAGGAAATAAAATATTAATTGTTATTAACTCATTTAATGACCAAATCTTATGTCAACGAAAAAAATCTAATAATTAATTATTCTCTAATTAATATAAATAATTTAATCTCTAACATAAAAGTATCAACAATTTCAAAAATTATCTTAAAAAAAATACAATCATCTTGTTAAAGTACACGCCAAAAATTAAATAAAACTGTTAAAACAAAATCATTAAAAATATATGTATATATATTTACATAAATTAATTATTATTTACTTATTAATAAAATTAATCTTACATCAACAAAATCTAAAAATTAACCATTCTACAATTAATAAGATGAACTCAATCATCCACATTGAAAATACCTACTTCAAATTAAAAAGTCTATCTAAAAAATACATTTATCTTGTTAAAACACAGACATTACACTTGTACTTCAAACAAAGAGAGTGCGCAAAAACTCACCACTCCACCCTCAACTCAAACTAGCCTAAGTCCCATCCCGTATAGTGGCTAGCACGCTAGAGTCCCGTCCAGAAGATAGCAGGATCAAACCCCGTCGTGGGCGAGTCGAAAAATGCTTCTTTTTAACCCAAAGTCAGCAAAAATCTCGATAGATGGCGCCTCTGAAAGAAAAAAATCCGAAGCAAAATAATATTTAAAGCTTTAAAAATAAAATGGGGTGAAAATAGGGGATATGCATTAGTAGAAGGAAAAAGCCGGTTCTGCTTCAGCAGGCAGAGGGAGGCGTGGCCAAAGATGAGTGACAGGTGGGCGGAGTCGAGCGATTGACAGGTGAGATAAGATTATCTCATCTGTCAATCAAATTGGTGATAGCCTGACGGCTGTCGCCACGCCCCTACGCCTGGTGAAGCAGAACCTCCATTTTCCTTCTACTAATGCATACCCCCTATTTTCACCCCATTTTATTTTTAAAGCTTTAAATATTATTTTGCTTCGGGGTTTTTTCTTTCAGAGGCGCCATCTATCGAGATTTTTGCTGACTTTGGGTTAAAAAGAAGCATTTTTCGACTCGCCCACGACGGTGTTCGATCCTGCTATCTTCTGGACAGGACTCTAACGTGCTAGCCACTATACGAGATGGGACTTAGGCTTGTTTGAGTTGAGGGTGGAGTGGTGAGTTTTTGCGCACTCTCTTTATTTGAAGTACAAGTGTAATGTCTGTGTTTTAACAAGATAAATGTATTTTTTAGATAGACTTTTTAATTTGAAGTAGGTATTTTCAATGTGGATGATTGAGTTCATCTTATTAATTGTAGAATGGTTAATTTTTAGATTTTGTTGATGTAAGATTAATTTTATTAATGAGTAAATAATAATTAATTTATGTAAATATATATACATATATTTTTAATGATTTTGTTTTAACAGTTTTATTTAATTTTTGGCGTGTACTTTAAGAAGATGATTGTATTTTTTTTAAGATAATTTTTGAAATTGTTGATACTTTTATGTTAGAGATTAAATTATTTATATTAATTAGAGAATAATTAATTATTAGATTTTTTTCGTTGACATAAGATTTGGTCATTAAATGAGTTAATAACAATTAATATTTTATTTCCCGATGAGTCTGTTTAAACAGTTGTATTTAATTCGCGATGTGTTTTTTGCAAGATGATTGTATTTTCTAAAATAAACTTAAAAATTGAAGTAGCTATTTTAAGTGAAAAATTGATTTATTAAATTTATGATGGTTCATTTTTGGTGATATAAGATTTTTTTTTTGAGTTAACAACAATTAATATTATATTTCAAGAGCTTGTTTTAAGTTTTATATAATTGTCATTGAGTTCTTTAACGTGATGATTGTATTTTTTAGCTAGGCTTTGAAATTTGAAGCAGATTTTTTGTCGTGGACTCTTCCACTCTTCCTTAATTAGAGATTAGCTCATATATTAGAATATAATCATTATTTTAAAATTTTTTTTATTGAATTTGAACTTGAATTAACAAGATAGTCTTTAAAAAACATCCCTTAAAAGTTTTGCGGTAGTATTTTTTAATGAAAAAGTTAAACTTATTCTTCTAAAAAGTGATTAAAGACAGTTGTTATTTGAAAATGTAGTTTGAAATAACATGCAAAAGCAAAGTTTCTTAAAACAATATCCTTAACCTAGACATTTAAAAACTACTTACCGCAGAGCATCGTCTTTGTACGTCCGTTCCCATCCACAACCTCTGAAGAAATGGCGTATGATTCAGTATAAAACCGGTTATGACATCATGCATGAAGGCGACGGGAGCGCCCCCTACACGCTTTTGATTGGCTGAGCAGATCTCATGACCTGTGTCAGGAGCAGGTGGGCACCACTGTGTCTACATTCCTGACATTCCCCACCCACCTGTCAATCATCTGGCACCAGCAAGACGGTACATGCTTCAACATGCTCCCTGTTCACAGGGGGAGGATAGTACGCTGTGTAGAGGTATTGTCACAAGATGTTATCATTTTCATCTGTGATTGGCGGTTAGCAGTCATGTGATTTGTTATTAGTGAGCTTAATCATCAGTTTTGTTGCTTGTATGAAGTTGATGGAACTTGCTAGAATGTATTTGGGCTCGATGATTTTGAAAGTAATATTCTGAAGGGAGTTGAACATTTATTTTATCGCTCGTTTTTAATAATGTAAACATGTTTTTGATAGAGACTTTTTTAATAATAATACTTTTAGCGAGTAGTTGTACATGATAATTTATAAAATTAGTCTTTTTTTAATGTTTAATGAAGGTTGTGTATTTAATTGTTTGTTGTCGTTAAGTTTTTTTTTGTCTAGTTGGCGTCCTTCTCAATCTTTCATTTGGTTCTCGCCAAGCCGTGAGAGGAAATTAGAACAGATCTGTTGTTAGATGAAGATAATTTTTTAATGAAATAGATTTCCTAAATTAAAATAATTTTTTAATTAGTAGATTCCAAGATAATCAGTCTTGACTTACTTCTGTGATAATACTTGAGTTTGAGAAGCAATGACTGGTTGATGATTGTCTTTTAGAACCTTTATTTTAATTTAGTTCTAACGATTGAGTTCAAGAACCAATCACTGGTTGAGTTAAGAACCTCGATTGGTTTATGAAATCGTTGAGCGATCGGTGATTGTAAACCAGATACGATGTTTCGAACGAATCGCGACTCTTAGAACCGATTTGATGTTAGAACAATTTGCGTTTGTTGATGTGGAAAGTATCGATAAGTTTAGGTTGCCTTAGGGTGAACACCTGAGGAGTATAAATAGCAGTGAAATTTTTGATCTGCATCATTTGATGATTTGTTGTACTAGCGATCAGACGTGTCTTTCAGTGCTCTCTGCTTTTCCAGTAATTTATTCGTGAAGATTGTTGTTTTCCGTTAGGAGTTAAATCGTTCTTCTTATTAATCTATTATGGATGCTGTTATGTCTTTGGACGAAGCCATGCCTTTGGAAAGTTCTGTGTCTAAGAAGAAGAATTTTACTTGTCTTAGTTGTAATAAGACATTTTCAACTATTTCTAACCTGAATCAGCATTTGAAGATACATTCAGGTGAAAAGTTTTTCAAATGTGAAGTATGTCAAAAGTCTTTTAGCCGTAGATCCAAGCTGAGAAGACATTCTAAGACTCATATCAATGATGAAGCAACAACTTTTAAGCGTGATGAGCATTCTCAAGCTTTTTCATCTAAGAACAATCCATCGTTGAATTCTCTGGATGTTGATGTAACATCTGAAGAACCTTTCAAGACTTTAACTGTTGCCAAGAAGATGTTTGCATGTTCAACTTGTGATAAGATGTTTTCGACCTCTTACGACTTGTTTCAACATAAGAAGATACACTTTAATGACAAGGTGCATACGTGTGATTTGTGTCAGAAGTCATTTAGATTTAGATCTAACTTGCGAAGACACTTCAAGATTCATAATGACCGATCTACATTTATGTGTAAAAATGTGATCAAGTTTTTACAGGAAAGGACAATTTGATACAACATATAAGATAACATGAAAGTTCTAAATTCTCTTGCCGTGGATGTGATAAAATGTTTGGACGAAATTATGAGTTGAAGCAGCATATACGCACCCAACACTCCCGTGTACCTCTTGTGAGTGTGAAACGAAAAAGGATGTCATCTAATGTAAAGTCTAAAAAACTGAAGCAAAATCAATCGGATGTGCTTAATGTGTTTAAAACTTTCATGCTTTATCCTGATGAACGTGAAGAAAGTGATTTAACTGTGTTTCATATCCACTTACAAGCTGAAATTCAAGAACGTTTAACAGATGAAGTTCACACTAAAGGTGCCATTAAATGGTATATGGTGGAAAAAATAACACTTGAACGTATGACTGATAATGAGGAGATGGAAGAGATTCAATCCTATTTTCGATGTCAATGTTTTACAGAACTTACTGAAGAAACTATTACGCAACACACTGAAGAAGGATTCTCCAAAATATTAAAATCCTTTGAAGAATTTGTGCAAAGAGGTTCCGGGTGGAAGCTTAGAAACATTCAACATTTAGAACTCAAGATTGCTAAATATCATCCTCTTGCTGCAAGTTCATATATTGCTTTACCTAAGAAATTGAATGATAAAAAAGCAGTGTTGAATATTAAAAACGAAGATAACAAGTGCTTAGTGTGGTGTCTTTTAGTATCTAAGCTGAACTTCGATTTTTCAAAACATCCTGAACGTGTTTATCATTATACCCCTTATGAGAGTGATATTCAGCTTGGTAATGTTGAATGCCCTGTTGCCCTTCAGAAGGTCCCTATTATCGAACAGCTCAACAATTTACAGATTAATGTGTTTGGATATGAAGAGGATGAAGTTTGTCCACTGTATATATCTGAGAAACAAAATCTTGATGTTATCAACTTATTATTAGTTAGTGATGGTGAAAAGCAACATTATTGCTTAATTAGAAGCTTTTCAAGACTTTTAGGGGATCTGACATATCATAATGGGGTTGTTATTTACTGCTATAGATGCTTACACCGGTTTTAAAGTCAAGATCTATTGGATAAGCATATCAAATATTGTTCTCGACATGCTGCACAAAGGATACTCTTACCAGAAGAAGGCGAGAATATATTGTCTTTCACTGGAATACATCTACAGCATCCCATACCATATGTTGTGTATGCTGACTTTGAGAGTCTTCTTATACCTATTGCGCCGACTGCACCCTCTACCACACCATCCTATACTGAAAAAACAACTTATCATTTTCCATGTGGGTATGCTTATGCTGTTGTCGGACCTAATGGGAGATGTGTCTGGAAAGCGAAAGTTTATCGTGGCAAAGACTGTGTAGACCATTTTTAAAAACAGATGCTGAAGATTGAAGATGTATTAGGACGAAAGTTATTAAATATCGAACCTATGAAGCTTTCACCTGCACAAGAAAAAGCTTTTCAGGAAGCGGAATTTTGTTTTATTTGTAAGCAAGCATTATGTGAAGAACGTGACCATGACCACGTGACGGGTGCATACAGAGGAGCTGCCCATGCGAGCTGCAATCTAAACTACAAACAATGTAAAACAATTCCTGTTATATTCCATAATCTAAAAAATTATGATGGGCATCATCTAATGAGTAAGATTGGTAAATTTAAAGATCATGAAATTGATGTGATTGCTTCCTCTATGGAAAATTATATAACCTTCAAGTTAAGAAAGCCAACAAGTCCTATACAGATGATCTTTTTAGATTCATTCCAGTTCTTGACTCACTCCTTAGAAAAGCTTGTTAGAAACCTTAATCCTGAGCAATTCACCATACTTGAAGAAAATTTCCCTGAAAATACTAATTTGCATATGCTTACGAGAAAAGGGGATGATGTTTATGACTACTTCACCTCTTTTGAAAAATCCGATGAAAAGGAACTACCCCCGCCTGCAGCATTTTATAACAGTCTCACAGATGAAGCTATTAAAGATGAAGACTATCAACATGCCTTGAACGTGTGGAAAACCTTTAATATTCGGAATCTAGGTGAATATCATGATCTGTATGTAAAAACAGATATTTTATTACTAGCTGATGTTTTCCAAAATTTTCGTAAACTGTGTCAATAGTATTATGATATCGATCCTTGCCATTTTTATACAGGACCTTTACTCGCATGGCAAGCATCCTTGAAAATGTCTGAAACACTTCTAGAATTGTTATCGGACATTGATATGTTGCTAATGATTGAAAATGGAATACGTGGTGGTATCAGTATGATTAGTCATGGACAAGCCCTAGCGAACATCCCCAATACGCCCGATTTTAGGGAAAATGAAGCACCCAGCTTCATCATGGATTGGGATGCGAACAATCTTTATGGATGGGCTATGTCCCAATATCTACCATACGGAGGGTTTCAATGGTATGCGACAAGTCATATTACAGAAGAGTGGATTCTTTCTCTATCTGATGATTCTGAAATTGGATATATTTTCTAGGCGAACCTTAAATACCCTAAGAAGCTTCATAAATTTCATAACGAATATCCGCTGGCCCCGGAACGCCTGACTGTGAATGAAGAGATGTTGTCACCTACTGCGAAGAGGATTCTTGGAAATAAAAAATTTAAAGGCACTCCTAAACTTATCCCTAATCTTCAAGATAAGCAGAATTATGTCACTCATTACCGAAATATGAAATATTATTTGCAACTTGGATTAAAACTGACAGCCGTGCATAAAGCTCTTCAATTCAAACAGGCACCCTGGCTGCAGAGCTATATTAATTTTAATACAGAGAAAAGGAAGGAAGCAAAATCCTCTTCTGAAAAAGAGTTTTTTAAATTAATGAACAACTCTGTATTCGGAAAAACAATGGAAAATTTAAGAAAGAGGCGGGATATTGTGCTTTGCAATAACGAAAAAAGAGCGAAGAAATTGGTTGCCTCGCCGACATTCGAAGCATTTAAAACATATGACGAAAACCTGAGTGCCGTAGAAAGACTTAAAACTACTATTTTGATGAATCGACCGATTTCTGTCGCCTTCTGCATTTTGGAGCTTTCGAAGCTCTTAATGTATGATTTTCACTATAATTTTATAAAGAAAACATTTAAAGATGATGCAAAGCTATTATTCACAGATACGGACTCACTGTGCTACCATATTAAAACAAAAAAATATTTTTGATGTTATGGAACATAATGCAGGGCTATTTGATTTCTCAGACTATCCAAAGCATCATTCACTCTATTCAGATATCAATAAGAAGGTGATTGGCAAGTTCAAGGATGAGCTCAATGGAGATTTAGCCCTTGAGTTCATTGGTCTAAAATCCAAAATGTACTCCCTGAAATCTTCGAGTGAAGAAAAGAAGCGGGCGAAGGGTGTGTCTACACATGTTGTTCCACTGAAAATCAAGCATCCAGATTATTTAGAATGTCTGCAACAAGTGAAAACTAGCATGGAGATGCAGAGAAGGATCGCTCAAGATAATCATCACCTATATACATTAATACAGAATAAAATTAGCTTAAGTCCTTTTGATGATAAGCGTTACTTGCTAGATGATGAAATATCAAGTTTTGCCTATGGACATTATAAAATTAGCCAAGATTGTATCAGTGATGAAAATTGTTAATATAACGTAGAATTATCAAGAAAATGCTTTTATGTAAATATATCTTTCTGTAAATATACTTTCTGTAAATTGCTTTGTTTAAAAAAAAAAATGTTGATTTTTTATATGAGTGCTTATTTATAACTTCTACACAAACCTTTCTAACATATTGTTAGATGTGTAACACGTATATTCAAACACATACATACATACACACATATACATCTATACAATATATATATATATATATATATATATATATATATATATATATATATAAATAGTTATGCTCAATGTAAATAATTTTGCTTAATGTATAGTTTTTATCTTTCAGAATTTTTTAAAACATATTTAAAACTTTTTTTTTTTAATTTTGTAAAACTTTTTTTGTAAAACTTTTTTTAATCTTTCAGAATTTTTTAAAAACATATTTAAATTTTTTTGTAAAACTTTTTTTAAATTTGATAATTTTTTTTTTTTCTTTGCTAAAACTTTTTTAAAATTTGTAAAAACTTTTTTTAATTTGTTAAAATTTTTTTTTAATTTGTTAAAACTTTTTTTAAATTTTGTTAAAACTTTTTTTTTTTTTTTTTTTTTTACTTTGTTAAACCTTTGTCAAACTTTTTTTTTTATTATTCTTATTACCTCTGTAAAACTTTTCGCAATTTTTTTTAAACTAGTAAATTTTATACATATATATTTTACACAAGAACCTATATATAAGAATTTAATTTTATGGATATAGATACGTGTAGACATGAATGTATGCTTTTAATTAAACATTTTTATCTTAATACATAATTTTTTAAATATGATTAGATTCATACAAACATATAGAGTGAGATATATATAGTTATATATACCTTCTAAGACATATACTTCCTTAGACACGTATTTTTTTTTAAACACTTATTTTTAATAGCGTGGAAAACATGTATATTTATTAATAACGTATTCGTATACACACATCTTTTGAAGTAAATTTTAGAGAAAACAGCAGCATGTTATAAATAAACGTTTCTAAACGAAACCATTTTGATATTTTAATTCTTGGTATTCATGCACCTTTCTAGTAAAGTGTTAAACTGGGCAGCAGCATGAGATATTAATAACTGTTGTGATCATGAGAAATGTGAGTATGATCATTGATTGCTCAATGATTGCCCGTTGCCCAAATCCCTGATCCTGTGGTCGTTGAACTCTCCATTTCCTACTACTCATGTTAGTCTAATGACAACAGTGTTGAATCCAGACCTTTACCTCCGGGGGGGGAAATTTTGATCCCTGGGGGGGGGACACTAGTATTCCAACATGAAATTTTCTCTGATTTCATTAATATACCAAAACCTGCTAAAGCGGAATCTCCGAGGATCAGAAAAAGTTTCTGTCTTAATAAGTTTCCCTCCAGTCGGGATTTTGAAAATCTTCTGTTTCCATAGATTATGCTATATACAAGTTTCTATTTTTTAATTTCAAATTGAAAATTTAAAAAACTTTTAAAAATTCTACTTAATTTAAGATACTCTTGTACTTTATTGTGCCCAAACCATTATTTAAAAGATAAAAAATAAGTGTGGCATTCTTAGGTTACTGTCACTGCCCCCGTAGCAGAAATTTCTCCAAGTGTCTGCGACAGATAATTCAGGGGCAAAAAATAATCTGCAGGTAAAATATTTTTATAAATGGAGCGTTAATTAATCAAACAATCACTTACCTGTAGCGTTTTTAGGCATTTTATAAATTTTTATTAATAATAGTGTTAACTTTTTGTATTAAGTAATAAAGAGCTAAACATAATACGAAGCAAAATAAAAGTTCGAATCAAAGTTCGAAAAGTTTTGAATCAACATTGCTACAATTTACCTCAGAAATATTTCTATTAATATACAGTTATTCATGAAACAGCACCGAAAAATGGCAATAAATCACAATTAAATAATAAACTTCGTTACAAGAATAACAAACAGAGTTTACAAATAATACAATAACAAATTTTTATTATTTGATATTTACTTATTTAATAATAATGCTTTCAGACACAGACGCGGACAGTATTAAATGGAATAGGGAGATTTTTCTCCCTTTTTTCGTGGGGGGTGAATATAGTTGGGCAACGCCCTACTATGTTAAAACCTTTTACTGTAGATGAAATTTATATTTTTTTCTCTTAATTTTTTAATTATTTTGTAACGTCCGCAATATTTTCAAACTTATGAAAGATAAAAGTTATGTAACATTTCAAAATTTAAAATTGAAACCCCATTTGTATACTTCTATCTGCGTCTATGTTTAATTATAACTTCTTAATATTTATGAAAACAAATCTTCCGTAACATTCATGTCCACTAAAGAAATAGAGATTTCACTCTTTTTTAAAATACTTTAATTTTATAAAATATTAATAGCAATTTAAATAAATAATACCATATAATGTGTATGTACTAAATAGTAATTATAATATTCTATATGTAAAACCATCAAATCTACCTTGTGTGTAAAACTAATCCTTACTTCTTATAAAGCACTGTTTTTGATAAATCGCATAAGTTCAGTATTAAATTTGTAATTGCTCACCTTTAAACTAAGCGAATGCGTCTTGGTTTCGAAGATGCATAATGTGTGATCACTGCATCGATGAATTCATCTGTTGGCTCCTCATCACCTTCGATAGATACTTTAATACACGATTGTAAAGTATCCTGCCCCATGCGATTTCTGAGTTTTGTCATAATTCTATTCATTGTGCTAAATGACCTTTCTACACTCGCTGTTGAAATTGGTACACACAATACACACTCGGCAAGTTTTTTCAAAACTTCGTATCCAATATCAGCTTTTAAAATGAAAGAAGCGACATCTGTACTGGTATCATCTAAATTACTGTGTGCAACGTACTTAAAAGAACGGAGATCTGCCACTGCTGCATCCTCTTCCTGAATTCCAAAAAGATGGCACAGCTCCTTACACTGCTTTTCATTTATTTTTACAAATTCTCCAAAGCTTCGAAAAAATGCACATAGTTCTATTAAGCGCAGTGCTTTATCATTAAATCTTTCTTTAACTTGATGAATCATTTTTTCTATAAAAGTTTTTGCACTTTTTAAGCAATTTTTTTTCGTGTCATTAAAATTTATGATCTTAATTTCTGATGCATCACTCTCGAGACCTTTAATTTTAATGTGCAATTCGTTATTATCATTGTCAGTATCACAAAAGTTGGCAATTTCTTGCAAGTGATCAACTGTCCCAGAAACAAGTTGAGGAAGAAATGAAATGCTAAGAGTTTTCTTTTGAAGAATTTTGCTTAAATTCGATACAGCATTAAGTGTTTCATCCATAACGACTAAACTGATTATAAAACTAATATTAATCATTTCCAAGAGAATACCACCAGCTAAACTTGCTAAATCAGCACCATCCTTGTGTATGTGTTCGCATGCAATCATAATCGATTTAAAGGATAAAAATACAGCATGAACAGTACGGTAATTGCTAAGCCAGCTTATATCCGTTGCCTCAGGTATGATTTGAACGGGTTCTTCTAAAGCTTTCTGTATTTCGTGCAAAATTTTTCCTCTCTTAGGAGAACTATGAAAAAGTTTATAAATAGTATCTTTAACTGTGTGAAAAAATCATTTAATCATTATAGTCTTGTTTCTTGAATTAGTGACAGCTAATGATAGAATATGGGATCTGCAATGAATGTAAGGCACTTCGCATTGTTTAGCTTCTGAAATACGAGCACAAACACCAGTTATACTACCACTAAAGTTCGCTGCACCATCAAAAGAACATGAAACCAATTTATCATATGACATATTTCTTCTTTTTAAAGCATCATCTATAGCTAAAAATATTGATTCAGCATCAGTTCTTTCTAAGTATATTATGCACAGAAATCTTTCTCTTACTTCGCAAACTGGATCATGGACGACCGCACCATTAGTGATAATTCACTTTGATTGTTTATGTTCGTCGACTCATCTCCCATTATAGAATAATACTTACCATTAAGTATTTTGTCATCTGCTTTGTCTAAGATTGTGCCTATTGAGCTTAATATTTCAGAAGCAGTTGATTTACTTCTGTAAGTCGATCTTTCACTTTGAGACTTAACCCAGTCGCGAAGAGTTTCATTTTCTCTCATTAAAATTCTTTGAACTAAGGGTTCATATTTTGTAGTATGGGGTATCTCCTCTTTAGCTAAAAAATACACACTCCTAATTAATGAAGATAAAGCTTGTCTATTTTTATCCCTTTCGTCTTCGCTGTATTGCATTATTTGTGTGTGTATAGGAGCATTTAAATTCTGTAATCTTTCATTTTCCATAAAAACAGATTTGCAATGTTTGTCTGATTTTGAGTGTTTTTCAAGTTTTCCTGTACTGCCAGTTGCTTTCCTAAAATTTGTGAAGGGCACTGATATGAATACTCCACTTGTTTTTTGGAATACCTCTACATCATTTTTTAAATGCTTTTCACACAGCTTGCAAAATGCACCACCACGAGTTCGATCAAAATACAGCCATTCATATTTATCTTCCCACTGTTTTTGATATTTGAACTTGCGTCCAACATTTTTATCTTCCGGTTGAGGTTGTCCACTAACAGTACTACACGAAGGTATCGAGGGTGGAACTATCGCATTGCAGGTTTCACTTTCATTCAAAGTTAGTTGAGAATTATTATTTTGATTTTCAACAGATGACTGTACTAAAGGTTCTTCACTACGTCTTCTTTTTTTAATTTGGATATAAGAAAATAATTTTGACTGTTTTGACATAATTCAATATCAAAAATAATTCCTATCTAATATTCAATTTAAGCTGTAATTTTTATCTGTAACAATCAAGACAGAAAAGCGCAATAGATTAACCAGACACAGTGTCGTCTAGAACTAGCGTCACCTAATTGCTTATTGGTAGTCTTTGAAAATGAAATTTCCCTAGCATTCTACAATAAAATAAGAAAAATAAAATATTTTATGTTAGGGAACAAGTAAAAACCGGATGTAATTTATAAAGTTTGCATAGAAATATTTAGACATTTTCAGTAACTAAATCTTTTTTAAACTATTAAGTATGAAAACATTTCTGTGCCTTTAATTCAGTTGTCCATACCCGCTCAAAATCTATTATAATAATGTTTTTGACAGCATAATCAATTTATCATTCGATAAATGAATTTGGTTTTTCCAAGAGAAAATTACAGTTAGATAAAGCAGTTATTTGTGTAATACGGGATAAACAAATGGATTATTACTGAAAGGATTAACTTTCAAGATATTTTATGAGTGAACGGAATAATAACAATATATCATATTTTAATTAAGAAACGCACAAATTTAGAATTTCACAATAAGGAAGTAATAATATTTATTTTATGGGCTAGTACTTTGTAACAGAAAAAGTTTTATTTATGATACATGAAATTAATATTATAACCTCAAAAATATAATGAATAAATATTTCACTGGATAGGAAAAGCTTATTTAGATAAATTATTAGCGTGATATGATACATTCAATGAATTATTATGTTTATTGTTAAGATTGAATAATGGATATTAAGCGAAAAAATACATTTTATGGTATAATTTAAATACATTTTAGAGAAATTGAGAGTCTAATTAAAAATATAATTGATACAATTAGAGTAAGTAAGCCAAAAATATGTGATTTGACATCACACCTGTCAATAATGGAATCTTCTCCTAACCAGAAAACTTTTACGGTCCCAATGAAAGCAATTGTAGTATATTAAACCGCAAATATAAAATTGAAAGGGGTGGAAGAAAAATTCCGTTACAGACACATTTCCGTCTTAGAAAGTATCACGCAGTGCACTATTTTTGCTGGAACCGTATTTTTTTTTTGTTTAAGAGAGGATTTCGCATTCCGCTATAGACAGGTTCTGTTTCCCAGACTTTACCGCATTTAATTTTTTCGAAAATGTTAATGAAATAACATTATCATAACCAGTTATTTTATAATTTTACAAAAAAAAAAAAAATGGAATTAATAGTTAACAACAATTTCTTACAGTTTAATCTCGTATATGGCACCAAAATTAAAATTTAAGTTTTACTACCGGTATGCTTTAAATAAATATTATGCAAGTATTAGCGGTATGCTAATTAATAATTATGTAATTTGTTTCTTCTTCTTCTTCTTTAAAATCTTATAACTGCTATTGTACACAAAAATATGACAAGCACCTATTATGCAAAAAGTTAGCTGAAAGGTTAAATATTAATAAACAGAATAAACATTAATTTCGTAATTTTTTTTTAATTTGTACGATTTTTCGAATAGCTTGTAAGACTTACTTATACAAAGCTGTTATATGTCGTAAAAACTGAACCTATCTGTAACGGAATAATACCTTAGAAGGAACATTTCCTTGTAATTGACGACAAAAATGCTATGCAAGTATATCTGTTAAGACAGAATTTTTTAACGGTACCTCACGATTCCATCTTAACAGGTTTTTCGGGAGGATTCGAAGGAAAATATCACTACTAGGAAAAATAAGGAGAAAGTCAAAAATTTCCTCCGGGGGGACATTCCCCCCCGGGCCACCCCCTGAAATCAACACTGAATTACAAGAATGGAGGGAAACACAAGGTGTATTGTTTTTATGTCTGACAAAACAAAGATCATTCCCAAAAATTGATATCATTAATAAACTCTCAAAGTACAGTAAGGTAGGAAAACATATAGTTAATTTACTTTTCAAAGTATTATATATATTCAATTTTTCATTTATTAATTTTTATCGCATTATTTCTTTAAAAATTAAATGTGAAAAACGTTTTGTTTTAGCATAATATATAATTTTTTATAAAATCCATATTTGCACAGAATATGTAAAGCCTGAAAAAATAATGTATAAATAACTATGTGTGTGAAATAAATTTATTGTTGTAGATTATTCTGCAGAAAATACACTATATTTTTATTTGAATAACAAAAAAAAAAAAAAAAAAAAAAAAAAAAAAAAAAAATTAATTATTATTATTTAATATATAAATACTTTAATAACTAGTTGTAATTATTTTAATTATTATTTCTTATTATTTAAAATGTTATGTATTAAATTTTTCATTTTAATCGCTTTATTTCATTACGGTATAAATGAAGCAAAATTTAAAGAATGTTGTTTTATTTTTCTCTTATGAAAACACATTTTATTTTACTATAGTAATGCACTACAGTAATAGTAAATAACCTTTTATAAAATCCATGTTTACAAAGAATATGTAAGGTATAAGAAAATTATATATGCGAATTATACTTTGTAATAGTATATGTTGCAGAGTTTTTTTAAATATTAGTAATAATAATTAAGTAAAAATAATTTGTTTGTTTTTTTGCTAATATTATATAGTCGTTTAGTTATTCCTTTTTATTATAACATTTCATTACAAGTTAAATGAAGCTTATTTTAAAAAATCATTTTTTAAGAATACATTTTGTTTTAGAATGGTATTTTAAATAAACTTTTATAAAATTCATATTTACACAGAAAATGTAAAGTAAGAAATAATATATATATATATATATATATATATATATATATATATATATATATATATATATATATAATACGCATGGGAATTATATATTGTTGGAGAATATTTTGTAAAAATATAGCATATTTTTATTTTTGAATAAAGAAAGGATACTGTATTTATTTTAATTATTGGTGTATTAATATTTAAGATTTTATACTTATTAATATTGATAACTAAGTAAGCTTTTTAAATTATTATTTCTTATTAATTGAGGTAGCAATATATGTTTTTACGCTTTTAAAATTCTACTTTTTTGTAAACATAGCAAAATAAGTATAAAAAAGGAAACATGTAATACTTTTAATTAAAGTGAATATATATAATACTTTAAATAATTAATAATATGTTTTCTTATCGTATTGTACTTTGTGAGTTTATAATTTGTACAAAGAGTGGCAATCCACTTTTGATAATGATTCAGAAATACCAAAGCACTCAAAAAAAAAGAGAAAAAAGAAAGAAAAGAAAAAAAAGGAGGAGGGGAAGGGTGGGGTGGGGTGGAGATGTAATTCTTTTAAAATTCTGTCCTATTTCATTCTTTCATGAGATTGATGCAAAAACTATATTAAAATACTTATTCAGAAACATAAAAACTCTTCGGAAAATACAAAAAAAAAAAAAAAAAAAAAAAGAAAAAAAGAGAGAGAGATTGCTGGGGCAGGAAGGGGGGGGGGGGGAATTTACTGTGGAAGATTTTAATTCCTGATGTTTATAAGTGTACTTTAGTACATATTTCTCAATTTGATTGCCAAATTTTTTCTGCACCTATTAATGATCATCTGGTATTAAAATATTTTTTACCTAAAATATTTTTTTTACAAAATAGTAACAGCTTTTAAAAGAAAAAAAAAATATTAAGAACACATTTTATTAAAAATTGGTATATACTAATAAACAAGCCTTTAAAAGCACACTTTTAATTTATTTTGCTTCAATAAAAATAAATATATATTAAATTTTGAAATAACGATTTAGTGTTTTTTTACTAAGAAAATTTATAGAAATAAACATTGTAAATTTGACCCAGTTTTTAAGCAGTGTTGACAAATGAATAATGAATGTCGAAAACGTTAATCTAATAATGTGTAACATTCCTGGAAAGCTTGCCCGTACTGACCTTACACACAATTACTGTGTAAGGTTAAATTTGAAATATATATATATGTCGTAGGCTAATTGAGAAATCCGGCTCTTTGCAAACAGCCTAGGCTCTTTGCAAAGAGCCGGGCTAATTGGAATATCCATCTCCCTTTTTCCAATTAGCCTGATATTTTTCAGGCTTATTGCAAAGAGCCTAGAAAGCGTTAGGCTAATTGAAAAATGACCACTTATTATCCGATCAGGGTGATATTTTTAGCTCACAGGCTATCAAAGCCTGAGAGCTTATGTGCCCGCCGATTCTGTATGTACGTGTGTACGTACGTACGTAAGTACGTAACGCGATAACTCTTGACAGAAATATCCGATTTGCTTCAATTTTTTTTTTCTAGGTTCATTCTGATAAGGTGCTTCCCTGATTAGTTTTTGGGGTTCATTGGTTAAGGATAAAGGGGGAAAAGAGGGGTTAGTCCCCCCCCCCTTTTAAATTATATAAATGGGTTTTTCATGCAGAAATATTCGATTTGCTCCAAATTTGGTATACCGGTTTATTGTGTTAAGGAGCTTCCCCGATTAGATTTGTAAGCTCATTATTTAAGTATAAAGGGGGGAAAGGGGGCTACCCCCCTTAATTTAGATAAATCGGTTTTTCATGATGAATTATTCGATTTGCTCCAAATTTGATATACCGGCTTATTAAGTTAAGGAGCTGCCTTGATTAGATTTAGAGGTTCATTAGTTACATATAAAGGGACTAAAGGGGGGGGGCTTCCCTCCCCCGGAATTTTTGATAAATGGGTTTTACATGTAGAAATATGCGATTTGCTATAAATTTGGTATACCGGTTAATTATGTTAAGCAGCTTCCCTGATTACATTTGGAAGATCATTATTATGTATAAAGGGGGGAAAGAGGGCAATTGCCTCTCCCCTTAATTTAGATAAATGCGTTTTTCATGTAGAATTATTCAATTAGCTCAAATTTGGTATACTGGTTTATTATGTTAAGGAGATGGCTTGATTAGATTTGGAGGTTCATTAGTTAAGTATAAAGGGAGGAAAGGGGGGGGGGATAGCCCCCCCCCCTTAATTTAGGTAAATGGGTTTTTAATGAAAAATTATTCGATTTGCTCCAAATTTCGTATACCGGTTTATTATGTTAAGGAGCTGCCTTGATTAGATTTGGAAATTTATTGGTTAAGTATAAAGGAGGGACAGGGGCTAGTGTCTCCTTAATTTAGATAAATGGGTTTATCATACAGAATTATTCGATTTGCTTCAAATTTGATATACCAGTTTATTACGATATGGCTTCCTTCATTTGATTTGGAGGTTCATTGGTTAAGTATAAAAGGGGGGAAAGGGGGGCAATTACCCCTCCCCTTAATTTAGATAAATGGGTTTTCATGCAGAATTATCTAATTTAGTTTAATTTTTTTTCTAGGTTCATTCTAATAAGGAGCTTTTCTGATTAGATTTGAAAGGTCATTGGTTCAGCATAAAGGGAGAAATGGGGGACCTAATACCCCCCTTAATTTAGTGAAATGGTTTTTTTCATGCAGAATTATCTGATTTGCTTCTAATTTGGTATACCAGTTTATTATGTTAAGTAGCTTCCCTGATTAGATTTGGAGGTTCTTTGGTTAAGTAGAAAGGGGGGCAACGGGGACTAATCCCTTCATTTATTTTTCGAGGGGCATTATTCTTTGAAATAAGAGTATAATATACAATTTTTGTGAATAGCCTGTGAGCTCAATGCCATCAGTTTAACTGGGCAATTTTCTTTTTATTAGGTTTATTAACGCATACCCGAACCCGAAAAATAAATAACAACAGACCGTACCCCGATAAGAGCAAGACAAAATAATTTCAGTCTACATGCAACCCGACCCGAACCTGAGAGTTCCATTTGAAAAAACCCGAAATCCCGAACCAAATCTGATAACCGACAAAAATATTCTAAAGATCCATAACCGGATCCGAACAAGACAAATTAGTTTCCGTGGACACTCAACGCTACCAGAACCTAAAAATTCCATTCGAAGTCAACCTGAAACCCGTCCCGAACCAAATCTTAACCGACAAAAATAATCTCCGTCCACCGGCAACCCGATTCGAACCTGAAAGTTCTAATTGAACTCAGTCCGAAACTTGGTTGTGGTCGGTTTTCGGGTTGACTTCAAATGGAACCTTCGAGTTCGGATCCGGCTAAAAAAAATTAAACTAAATTAGATAATTCTGCATGAAAACCCATTTATCTAAATTAAGGGGAGGGGCAATTGCACCCCTTTCCCTCCTTTTATACTTAACAAATGAACTTCCAAATCAAATGAAGGAAACCATATCGTAATAAACTGGTATATCAAAATTGAAGCAAATCGAATAATTCTGTATGAAAAACCCATTTATCTAAATTAAGGGGACACTAACCCCTGTCCCTCCTTTATACTTAACCAATAAATCTCCAAATCTAATCAAGGAAGCTCCTTAACATAATAAACCGGTATACGAAATTTGGAGCAAATCGAATAACTCTGCATGAAAAACCCATTTATCTAAATTAAGGGGGGGCGGCTAGCCCCCCGTTCCTCCCTTTATACTTAACTAATGAACCTCCAAATCTAATCAGGGAAGCTCCTTAACATAATAAACCGGTATACGAAATTTGGAGCAGATCGAATAACTCTGCATGAAAAACCCATTTATCTAAATTAAGGGGGGGGGGGATCTAGCCCCCTTTCCTCCCTTTATACTTAACTAATGAACCTCCAAATCTAATCAGGGAAGCTCCTTAATATAATAAACCGGTATACGAAATTTGGAGCAAATCGAATAACTCTGCATGAAAAACCCATTTATCTAATTTAAGGGGGGTCTAGCCCCCCTTTCCTCCCTTTATACTTAACTAATGAACTTCCAAATCTAATCAGGGAAGCTCCTTAACATAATAAACCGGTATACCAAATTTGGAGCAAATCGAATAAATCTGCATGAAAAACCCATTTACCTAAATTAAGGGGGGGATCTAGCCCCCCTTTCTTCCCTTTATACTTAACTAATGAACCTCCAAATCTAATCAGGGAAGCTCCTTAACACAATAAACCAGTATACCAAATTTGAGCTAATCGCATAATTCTACATGAAAAACGCATTTATCTAAATTAAGGGCAGAGGCAATTGCCCCCTTTCCCCTCTTTATACATAATAATGATCTTCCAAATGTAATCAGGGAAGCTGCTTAACATAATTAACCGGTATACCAAATTTATTGCAAATCGCATATTTCTGCATGAAAAACCCATTTAAGGGGGGTAAAAATTAAATAAAAAAACCCCTTATACTTACCGCATTAAGGGGGGGGAGGGGACTAGCCCCCCTTTTCCCCCTTTATCCTTAACCAATGAACCCCGAAAACTAATCAGGGAAGCACCTTATCAGAATGAACCTAGAAAAAAAATTGAAGCAAATCGGATATTTCTATCAAGAGTTATCGCGTTACGTACATACGTACGTACGTACGTACACACATATATACAGAATCGACTGGCACATAATCTCTCAAGCTTTGATAGCCTGTTAGCTAAAAATATCACCCTGATCGGATAATAAGTGGTCATTTTTCAATTAGCCTAACGCTTTCTAGGCTCTTTGCAATAAGCCTGAAAAATATCAGGCTAATTGGAAAAGGGGAGATGGATTCTCCAATTAGCCCGGCTCTTTGCAAAGAGCCTAGGCTGTTTGCAAAGAGCCGGATTTCTCAATTAGCCTACGACATATATATATTTATTGAAGCAAAATAAATAAAAAGTATGCTTTTAAGGCTTGTTTATTAATATATACTAATTTTTAGTAAAATGTGTTTTAAATTTTTTTTTTCATTTAAAAGTTGTTACTATTTTGTAGATAAATTATTTTAGGTAAATAATATTTTAATACCAGATGATTATTAATAGGTGCAGGAAAAATTTAGCCATTCCATCAAAGCTCATTCCCACTGACGTGTAACCTTACACACAATTACTGTGTAAGATTACAGACAAATGTGGTGAAAACTTACACCTAATAATGGGTAACCTTCCAGGAAATTTAGGTGAAACCTTACTCCTACTGATGTGTAACTTTACACACAATTACTGTGAAAGCTTGCAGGCAATTGTGGTGTAACCTTACACAGAAATTTGTGAAATGTTTCACAATATTAGGGTGTAACCTCACACAAGAGCTGCGTAATGTTACACCAGCTATATCAGTTAAATACCACCGTAAGATTGGAGGCAGCAATGCTGCCTCCAGTTTTATGGAGTAACGTTACATCAAATGTTTTACAGTGTAGCATAACAATTCAAACTAGTTGGATGTGCCAATCCCAAAACTTTCTTCTATCTTATACATCTTAATATTTCAAAACCTAGTTACACATGTTAATACTTCAATATTATTAGTTCAATACTATACCAACTTTGATTTTCATCTTAAATTTCTGCTCAAGTCAATTAAACGGACTAAAAACGAGTTAATCTATATCATGATATTTGTTAAAATTATTAATTTTTCCTTATTCTGTCGTTATCAGCTGTTTGCGAATAGCCGGCATAGCAGGAAGCGAGTTCCCGCCGCTGCATGAGCCACCGATGCACAATAGAACTACGAAAAATCAAGAAAAGTATACAAAAATCGCTAGCACGGAGCCCCTTTACCGCGCAATATTTCCAAATTCAAGGAGAACCTGTTGGCCAAAGCCAAAAACAAGCACAAACATTTTTGTTCAATTGTATGCATAATTTTATACGCTGTTCGATGGTACAGTAATGAAAATGGCACAGAGATCTGAATTATAGCGCCCCCTTCTTTCGGAATTTTTTCAAGTTCAGGGAGGACTTGTTTGCCATAGCCAGAAACATGCACAAAAAATTTGGTTCAATTATATGGATAACTTCATACACGTTTCGATGGTACAATAATGAAAATGGTACAGACATCGCTATTATAGTGCCCCCTTCCGGCAGAATTTTTCCAAATTCAGGGAGGACCTTCGTGACATGACCAAAAATAAACACATAAAATTTGGTTCAATTCTATGCATAACTTCATACACTTTTCGGCGGTACAATATTCAAAATGACACAAAAATTGTACAAAAATCGCTATTACAGCGCCCTCTACGAGCGATTTTTTTACAAATTAAGGGAGGACCTCCTTACCATAGCCAAGAACTTAAAAATTTTTTTTGGTTCAATTCTATGCATAACTTCATACACTTTTTGATGGTGCAATATTCAAAATCGCACAAAAATCGCTATTACAGCGCCCCCTAATGGCGAATTTTTTGCAAATTCATGGAGGACCTGCTTGCCATATCCAAAAACTTAAAATAAAAATTTGGTTTAATTCTATGCATAACTTCATACACTTTTGGACGGTACAATATTCAAAATCGCACAAAAATCGCTATTACAGCGCCCCCTACCGGCGAATTTTTTCCAAATTCAGGGAGGACCTGCTTGCCATAGCCAAAAACTTAAAATAAAAATTTGGTTTAATTCTATGCATAACTTCATACACTTTTGGACGGTACAATATTCAAAATCGCACAAAAATCGCCATTACAGCGCCCCCTATCGGCGAATTTTTTCCAAATTCCGGGAGGACCTGCTTGCCATAGCCAAACACTTATAATAAAATTTTGGTTTAATTCTATACATAACTTCATACACTTTTTGATGGTACAATGGCGACAGACAGACGGACAGACGGACAGACGGACGGACGGACAGACGGACAGACGGACACACAGACAGACAGACATTTTCTATAAACATGTTTTTTGGAATCTCTGACCCCTAAAACATGCAAATCCGTCGAAAACCGGAAGTCGAAAAAAATTTCGATTACAATACTTTCTTCTATTGAAGATAGAAGAAAGTAAAAATTACTTTAGTTCATACGATTTTATTAATTAATAATTTAAATTTGTAAGGTATATTATATATATATTTTTTGTAGATTTCTGTTATTTTTGTTATGAAGAGGGTTTGTATCAGAAATTAATTTTCTAATTGTTATTTTTTCGCGAAATCTGCCTTTCATTTTCTTTCAATCATATAAATGTTAAGCGGCGACCTCTTAGTTTAGAATCTGCGTCAAATTCATCAATAATTGAATCTTTGTGTATTTTTCTTTCACGTTCACGTTCT
Source organism: Maratus speciosus (assembly GCA_963932465.1). Classification (NCBI taxonomy): domain Eukaryota; kingdom Metazoa; phylum Arthropoda; class Arachnida; order Araneae; family Salticidae; genus Maratus; species Maratus speciosus. The sequence continues at coordinate 477,728,066 of OZ010796.1, forward strand.
ATATAAATCAAAGCTAAATTACCCAATCTTTCCTGCCCTGTGCTAATGCGCAGGTAATATTTCAATCTGCGTAAGCAGGAAAAACTTCTTTCGCAAGTAGCTGTATTTGTAGGTATTGTGAGAAATGTTTTATATAATATATAAAGATTTTCAAAAGCATTTTTCATGTCATTACTTTTTATATAGTCCAGTCTATTTTTAAAGGAATTTGTGAGCCCCGAATTTGAAAACATTTTTCCGAAAATTTTTACTTCGGCCTTTAAACATTCCGTATCTAGTTCGTATATATTAGATACCAAGTCGTAGTTCTTATCATCAGGTTTCTCACTGCTTAATACATCTAATAAGGCTGCTAAGATGGCCAAGTCGTTTTCTTGGAATCTGTTTGCCATTTCATTTGTTATTACATCGAGAACGGTAAAATAAATATTAATTCTGTAATAATCTTTGGCAGAAATGAAATTTTGTTGCTGTTCTCCTCCGCCTAGCTTTGGTGGAATTTTCTTTTTTTCTGGGTAATTGAGGAGGTTTTAGTTGCATTTCTGCAGAGAGTTGCTCGCATTCATGATAGAGTTGTTCAAAATGTTCATTAGAGCGCAAATTAATAAGTTCATCCCTTGTACCACTCACCATTTCCGTAGCAGTGGCATAATTTACATTTGGTGATTGGAGATATTTTGATAAGATATTGATATGCGTCAATACTTCTTTAAGGAATTTAGTGCAGAAAAGGAATTCGAAACTTTCCATGGAATTCAATGATCCGTTTGCTTCAGGTCCACAATGAGGATCAGTCTCTTCAATTTCAGACAGCGTGTTGATTATCTCTCTGAAGTTTTCAATAACTGATCGTAGGGCTTCAGCTCTGCAGCTCCACCGAGTGTCCGATAAAGACTTTATAGTTTTGGGTGTGTTCTTCTTAGATGATTCGGCAACAATTTTTTCAAATATTGCGTTCCTTTTTGTGGAGGCACAAATAAAATTATGCAAGGAATTGAAAATTCCAAAAGTATTTCTAACAAATGCAGTTTACTTGCTTAAGTCTACAACACACAAGTTTAGTATATGTGCATAACAATGAACATATATTGCACGTGCATTTTCGGGACGAATCCTGCTTTGGACCCCACTGTACGATCCGCGCATAGCCGCACCTCCGTCATAACACTGAGCACGTAAGTCTTTCATTTCGAGCCCTAATAAATTCAACTCTGCTTTAATTAAATTTGCTAGCGATTCAGCATCGCATTTATCAGTTCGACGGAAGCCTATGAAACTTTCGTGAGGTGTTAATTCTTCATCAACATACCGTATAACTATTGACACTTGTTCGTGTCGTCCGAGATCTTGCGTCTCGTCAACTATTAAGCTGAATATACCTGCTGATTTAATGTCCAGCACAATGTTCCTTAATATGCTGTCCGCCATATATTTTAAAAATAAATTTCGGTATTCTGGTGTTACGTAGGTAAATTTTCTCTCTTTTTCTAGATAATACCTTCGTATTATTTCGTTATCGGTACTCCTTAATTGCAATAATTCGAGAAAGTTTCCTTTATTTTGGGAATCCTCGTCTTCCCTATAATCTCTCAAAGCTATTCCTTGGCGCGCACAATACGAAAGAGTACTGAGAAGGCATTTTATATAATCTCTGTTTTCTGAGGCTATCTTTTCATAATGTTTATCAACCTTGGAAACAACAGAACCAGTTAGTTGTGAAGATTTAAAACTTGCAAACTTTGCGTAAGTTTCTTTGTGCGATAAACTATTGTGGTGCTCACGAAATTTTTCAACTGCCTTTTTCCAATTGTTAAAACCCACTGAAACAAACACTTGATCACTGCGTCATTTCGCCTGTCCACTTGGAAAAGCTCGGCAGAAAAAACAATATGCTGCATCAGTTGAGGGACTGTATTCCAACCACTCATGCTCATTATACCAATCAGGTCGAAATTTTCTGTTATTTCTCTTAGGAAAATCTGTCTGTTTCGGCTGGTAAGGGCCGAAATTGAGGGCCAAAAATTTTACATTCTCTTCTTGGAAGATTTTTGCTGGATCACGTGAGCTTTCTGTCACAGTATTAGCCGAATCTATAGAACTACAAGATGGTTCATTCGATTCTTGTGCAGGTTCCTTAATTTCATTCGAAACCGATGCCTGTGTGAAAGCATCAGCCGAATCTATAGAGCTACAAAATGGTTCATTAGCTTCTTGTATAAATTCATTAATTCTTGTCGAAATCGTCACATGTGACAAAGCATTAGCTGAGCCTATAGAACTACAAGCATGCTCATTCGATTCTTGTGAAGGTTCATGAGTTTCAGTTGCAACTGTTGCCTCTGTTGTATTATCATAAGAAACACGTTTTATCGACGTTTGGGTGAAAATTGAACAATACAAAGAACTTTCATCAGGCATATCTAAAAAGAATAAAAAATATGCTTAATTATATTTTTCAATGAATCTTGAATATGATATAGTATTATCATTCACATGTGAATGTTAATTTTTTAGTGCGAAGTTACATACCGTTTCTCGCTGTTAAATTTCTTTATAAGACAGAGCTTTATATACAGGATGCCTCTTCTTATTGCTGACCAAATGATAAATCCTAAACTGTTAGTTTTAGAGGTATATTTACCATTTACCATTGCAAAAAAGTTTCTCAGGCTTTAAGTAACGAAATTAAAATTTTAATACCGTCCCAGGATCCTATAAGTTATATTTAGAGAACTTTTCTATGCTCTACCAAGTAAATCTGTAAAAATGCCATGTTTGTACGATAAAAATTTACCAAGTTAACATTCTTTGAATTTTATGAATTTTCAGCGTAAAACAGCGAAAAAATACCTTTTTAATGCCATAAAATTTCATTAAAAAAGGCACTTTGTTTTCAGAGCCAGAAAAAGTCGAAAATTCATAAAATTCAAAGTATCACAGCTCGGTAAGCATTGGTTTTCAAAAATATTATTTTTACTGTTTGCGTGCAACATCATGCAAACAGCTACCCAAATAATTTGAATACAATAACCTTTTTGGCAGTTTTTGCTTCAGTTTTTTTATAATGATGTTATATTTTCTAATCGAAATTTTATTACTGTTACTAAATTGCGAAAACAGCTTTACCGCATGCTCTTTTTTGTTGTTACAAAAATTGTTTGTTCAATCATTTACGAATAAGGAGTATAAGGTTTTGGTCGTTAAGGCTATTCTCAAATCAAAACTGGTTACTTTCTGACACATTTTCTGCATTTTGGTTCACAAACATATCAAATTGGCAGGTATTCTTTTTAAGGCACTATAAATGAACTGTTTTTTCCGCTTTGCGGTAAAGGCAGACGATTTTTCAGAAACTGCTGTCAAAGCTCACGTTTTGAACCAAACTTTCGGATGTGACAGCGCAGGAAAAGAGAAAAAACTGCTGTCTTGAGACAACAATCGCTTAAAACTTAATAGTCCAGGGGAAATGTACATTTTATCTTGCAAAAAGTCGGATTGAAGATTTTTTCTTTGACTTGTTTATTATGATGCCAACATGGAAAAACCAAGTTTTCTAACAAAATTTCTTAAGGCTAAATTTTCTGTGGCCTTAAAACAACAAAATTTTGGGACTTAGTTTGATTTTTTTAAAATATCTAGAGACCCGTTGCCGTAGCACATTATTTGTCCATAGCAATATTAAAGAGAATAAAATTATCTACAACTTTCATTTTTACAACTTTTTTATACACTCAATAGCAAGCGCAGTATACCATTTCAAAATAGGACAATTTTTTCAATTTTCTTAAAAACCGTGAAAATACTTAGTTCTGACCCGATTATTCAAATGTTTTCCACGGATTTAATCGTGTATATCAACTTCTATACATTGGTAACCAAAAAATTATGTAAATTATGTATTTCAGGACCAAAACTAACCTTTTTTGCGTCCGTGGCAAACATGGATTTTGCCCCCCCCCCTCCTTAAAAAGAAAATTTACCACGAGAATTTTAATAAATCTCTAATAGCCGGATTTTGAAAATTTTAAGTGTGTAATCATTAAATATGTAATGCTGAACTACGTAATCAGCTTTTTCAAATATTGATTCATTCAAACCTTGAAAATGGAACCTGAACCGAAAGGAACCGAAATACATTCCGCTTTAAACAGTTTCCATCTTAGCAGGTATAATTGTTAATATTCTTTCTCTTGAAAGTATATAATATTTCTTTAAAGACCGGATTCCGTATATACAGATTTCATTTTCAAAGATTTTTCGGTAGTTGTCATATTGAGGTGTTTAAAGTCACAATTATATGAATTATGAGACTAAATTACTCATACTAAGGCATAGGCGTAACTTGGGCTCTAAGATTGGGGGGGCAAAAATTTTATGGCCATTTAAAAAAAAATATTTATACCCTCCCTCCCTATCACCACACACATACACTTAAATTAAGACGTCTTTTTTTACCGCGCAAAAACACCCAGGTTTTTACTGATTTCGTAGATATTTTCATATATTTTAGTTTATAAAAATATTTATACTGGTCCGAACGTTTCGAAATTTTTGCAGGTGACGTAAATCTGGTCTATCCAAATGCTCTAAAAAGTTTCTGTTAAAATACGCACGTTTAGTTACTTTTAGCATAGAGAAAATATCGTCACCGTGAGGCGCGAAGTGATCTCCATGCCGGTATATTTGAAAGGGTTAAAATTCTTATTTTTAAAAGCCGATTATAACATCGATTAGAAGAATGTTTCACCTTTAAGAACATATTTTTGGTTTGTCGGTACCTCTAAAATTGTGCCCTGGGGGCGAAACCGCGACGAAACACTCAGATTTTTTATTTCCATCGAATTTTTCACATATTTTATCTTGTAAAAAATATTTTATACCCGTCCGAACGTTTAAAAAATTTTGTAGGTTATGTATATCTGGTCTATAGAGATGCTCTAAACAGAAAAAAAAGTATGGTGTGTAAAGTAAAAAGTAAAGTGTGTTAAAGTATGGACGTTTTGTTACTTTTAGGGTTAAAAAAATATCGTCTCCATAAAACGCGAAGTGAACAGAGTTCGCCAGTGTATTTGAAAAGTTTAAAATTCATATTTTTTAAAACCATCGATTAGAAGGTTTTAGCTTTGAGAGCACATTTTTAATTTGTCGGTACCTCTAAAATTACGTCCTCGAGGGGCGCTGCAACAGGACAGAAAAACGCGTCACGGAAAAACGAGCCTTTTTGGAAAAAAAAAATCAAAGGATTAACTGTGATATTTTTTTCAATTGATTGCGGCATTTGAGACATAAGAGTACGATCTTATAGAATATGTCATCCGTTTTTAACTCTACTAAGCAGTTTGACTGATGTAAGTTAATAAATAATGACAAAATACTCCCGAAATTTCTTCTTTTCGAACTTCATTTTCTCTCGATGCATAAATAAGGCTTCTGCGCATGCGCCATCACTTTTTCCCTTTTACAAGGGCCGAGACGAGTTATTAATGAGAGTGATTTGCGAATTTTAATTAATAACTCAACTAATTATTAGAATTTTAAAATTCTGAATCTGAGGTGCATCAGAAGAGACTTGGGGCTACTTTTACTTTCACAAAAATTGTCAGCTTCGTACTTACGCTAGATTTTGCTAGCCATCGCATACACACAGACACACACACACACACGTACAAAGCGAAACTTTTTTTTTATTAGTATAGATTGTCCTCAAATTGGGCGAGCTTTTTTGACATTTCCCCTTTATAATTCATTTGATAATTATTTCTTCTTTTTCATACTGATACACATTTATTAAGGGGAAAAAAATAAAATTAGCATACAGGAGAAATTTGAAAGGGATTGATTGAAAAAATAATTCATATGCGGCATCTTAATCATCGATTAGATTTTAGAGCTGTTTAAATCTAGTAACATTAATAGTTCATTTTTTTTTTCAACTGGCGGTAAACTGTTATAGTCACCATCACTAGTTTACAGGGAAATTCCAGATAACTCGTTTTTCCCAGTCTTTTCGTTCTTGACTATCAAAGCTCTGAAACAACCTCAAATGTAGTGTGAAAAAAGTAATTAATTGGGGCGTTCACAGAACCCGTTATCAGAGAAGCTTTCTGAAAGTCAACCGACATTCTTAGCGAAAAACACTTTTGATACGATCCCACTCATTCTGGTTTAAGATGAATCCAGATAATTTAGCAATACAAAAATTTAAATTAAACACCGATTTTAATGTTTTTCACATTTTCAAAATGGGCTTCCCTTAAAGACCTAAATAAAAATATTCAGTATTTTTATATAATATTTTTACTTTCAAAATATTAAATACAAAATTTTATGTAATTTATAGTATTTTGATGGAAGAATGAAGAAAAAAATGTCAAGTTTTCTGCTTCGATTTATCTAAAGCATATTTCCTTTTTTACCATATTCTTTAATTGTACTTAAGGCTGGTCTCAAATCCAAAGGATCAACTTTATGACACAAGTTTTCATTTATTTTTGTTCGGAAAAGCATGGAATAGGCAGGTGTTGTTATTCAGAAACTATGTAATCGAAATATGTTTTCCATTCTTTGGTAAACGTAAATGATCTTTCAGAAAATACCATCAATTGGAGTTTTGAACCGAATTTCCGGACGTAAGGAGAAAACCATAAAAAAATCATCAATTATGTATTATTTTATCCTAAAGAAAACAAGTGGGTAAGTGTGATCGCAGATCGTGCAGAGGATTTCGTTTAATATCTCTTTCAAAACTTTTTATCCTTAAATTAACAAATCAAAATTGTTAATAAAAAATTAATAATTCCTTTCATAAATGGCAGCACTATTATATTTAGGAATGCGTCCCCCTGAAAATTATTCACTCCCATGTTTCAATTTTTTATATATTATACAAAGTTTAAAACAAAAAGGATATTTCTATTAAGAATTATCGCGTTACGTATATACATACTTACATACAGAACATGCGGGAACATTAGCTATCAAGCTTTGATAGTCTGGGAGCTAACAAATAAATGGTAATAAAAGCCAAATGATAATGCATGTAATTAATAAATAGACGTAACCAAATGTGTAAAGTTTTTAAAAAAATCAAAATTAGCCATTTTTTTTCATGGAGCCCTTGTTTGCTCCCCCCCACCTCCCCACACACACAAATTCAGCTCACCTTAAATTCATAAAATTCTTATTATGTGTTATGAACTATGTCAAAGTTTAAAATCGATCGGTTCTTTAGTTTTCCTAATTTTAACAAATTCCCGTCAATTGTCTGTACGAAAAAGCATCCCTTTTATGTTTAAAAATCGATTTTTTCATAAACCGGAAAGTTGTGATTCGACTTTTTTTAAATTTAGATTTTACGAATCAGCGTACGAAATAACATCCGGATGCGAAAGAACCAAATTTGTAAAATCAATAGTTAAAAAAATCTGTACTGCGATTATGTACAAACATTATAAGTGTTAAAATAAATAGGGTTCTTACTGATTAATACTAAAAAATAAATAGAACTATATTCCAACTATAATATTAACCTAAATAAGTAAATAGCAAAAATTAATATTTCATGCAGAATTAAATAATAATGTAACATGGTTCATATACTCGAGAACAAATACTATTCCAGCACACTTTTAGATACGTGCATAAAAATGGCATAGAATAAACACATAAGGAAAATAGTGACCACATTGATTATCTATTTCACAGAAATCTTGGCAGATCTTTCATATATAATAAGAGATATATTAAGAGAACAGAGCTTTATTTTTTTCTTTAACTGAAAGAAAAAAAAGATATTTAATTTAATGATAAGAATTTATCATTACAAGAGTAGGAGTCAGGAATAAACTAAGTTAAAATTTAGGAATTCTGTACATCCATCAGGCGTCCTTTTGACGAAATTTGAGTTTTTACCGCGATCCTTTGGCAGAAAATTGCATTTTTCGCGATCTTATGATAAAATTTCGCGTTTTCCGCGATCTTTTGACAGAAATTTGCGTTTTTTCGTGATCGTTTGGCTAAATTTGTGTCCTTTCCTCGATCTTTTGACGGAATTCGTGTTTTTTCCGCGATCCGGTTACAGAAATTCGCGTTTTTGCGGCACCCCTGGGAGGAAATTCATGTTTTTCCCGAGATCTTTTGACGAAATTCGCGCTTTTACAGCGGTCCTTTTGCAGAAATTTGCGTTTTTCATGATCGTATGACGAAATTCCGCTTTTTTTCGCAATCCTCTCAGAGCTTTTAGAGATTTGCATGTTTTCGCGATTGTTTGACTAAATTTGCTTTTCTTTTTCGCGATCGTTTGACTAAATTCGTGTTTTTTCCTCGATCCTTTGACGAAATTCAAGCCTTTTCTGCGATTTTGTGACAGAAATTTGCTTTTTCCCCCGCGCCCATGGAACGAAATTCATCTTTTTCTGGAATTTTTGGATAAAATTCAAGTTTAAACAGCGATTTTTTGGCAGAAATTTACGGTTTTTGGGATCTTTTAACGAAATTCCGCGTTTTTTTTCCGCAATCCTTTGACATAAATTTGCGTTTTTTCACGATCATTTGACATAAATTTGCATTTTTATTTTTTTGCGATCGTTTGACTAAATTTGCATTTTCCCCCACAATCGTTTGACTAAATTCAGGTTCTTTCCGTGATCCTGTGACAGAAATTTGTATTTTTTCCACAACCCTAGGACGGAATTCATGTTTATGTCCAGGATCTTTTGACGAAATTTGCGTTTTTGCAGCGACCCTTTGGCTATAAATTACCGATTTTTTGCGACCATTTGTCGAATTCACGATATTTTTTGTCAGAATTTTCGTACTTTTTTTTTTTTTTTTTTTTTTTTTTTTTTTTTTTTTAAGGAAATACTTTTTTTTTTTCAAGTTGGCAAATTTATCTGCAAGGTCCAAAATAAATCTGCGACACACATCACGCACTTTCTGCTACCGGGTACAAATGTAACTCTTTTTCTTTCCGTGTCACTTGGCCTGCCGTGCAAAAAATGCAATTCTGGTTTTAATTACCAAACAATTAATTATCTTCGCTTCTGATTGTCGAAATAAAAAAATAAAGACATATTCTGAAAGAGAATGAAATTTTACGTCGGATGGCATAAAAATCATAGCTCGAAAATCGATATTTAAATTTGGTCTTATATAAAAATTCTGAATTCTGAGTCTGTTTCTGACCACAAGACCGCGCCTGTTCTATATTCTCTGGTTATCGCCGAAAATCAGACATCTGTCGCCTTCACAAATGAAGTAAAATAAAAGATTTTTTTCTCGATTTTTAACGAATTTCAAAGTTTTTATGGAATGATCGAGATGATTTTTAGAATTTCTGAAAGCTGATTTTTTTCCCCGTCTTGTGGTACTAATTTCGAATTTCTGGGATGAGTAGAAAAGAAATAAAAGCGCCTTAAAGCAATCGCTAGTCCTTATCTGCTGTTAAAATGACACCTGGTTTTAATCGATGGAAGAGATAGTTTTTATAATTCAATAAAAAATTTATGCTTTGGTTGAATCATGAATGCCTTTCAGATCTTGTAATTGGGTTTTTTTAATTAACAACGTCCATTAATTACTACTTTTTCAAATTTTTACGATTTGTCGTTTGATGTGAGGTGTTCAGCTAGAAGTATGCAAAATTTCAAGTCTCCAACATATATAGTTACGGACACTGTGACAGACGGACAGACAGACGAGTGAGACGAATAGGGTTTCGTCAGATGAAGGAAACCCTAATGACAATAGTCAGAATCAAAAGATAGTAATCAAGAGATCTATCCCACGTGTGCATTTAATTAGTTCTATGAAAATAAAAAAGAAAAATGGTTCCGCTTTTCTGAAAAATAGAGCAGAGGAAATATTCTTACTTGAGCTTTGACTACTGCATCAGAAATTACTTCTATGAACGTGAAGACGTTAATTCTGGTTATTTTGAATTATCCAATGCTTATGCCAGTTCGTGCGCAAAATAGCATATAAATGGTTAAATTAAAAAAAAAATCAAATACAAAGCTGGGCTTTAACTACAAAGCGATACAAAAACTGTAGGGGCAAAAGGTATTTGCCCTGTTCCTGAAAAACTAGGGGGTATGTGATCCCCACTTGCCCTCACCAGATTGCGCCCAAGGGTACAACCGGGTACAACGCGGCATGTTCAAGACTATAGTCCCTGTTGTACGCGAGAGAACGGAATGTGTGTGCATCTGTATATCCAGACGCCATGAGAATTTCCTCAGCTCACCAGTACTGGACTGACGCTACGAGTATATTCAAGGAGCGTCACTATAGTCGAGAGCCATGAGCGCCAGGAAGTTCTTGTTTTGTGCTTATATTATCTTACGAAAAAGGACAATGGTCAGAGTCAAGACACAGTAATCGTGATATCTATTCCCACCTCTTCTCCCACGTGCACCCCGCCCCCCCCCCCCCAAAAAAAACATCCCTGGAAATGAAGAGGAAAATAAATTTTGTACTTTTTACAAAAAGGAAAAAAAGGGAGACGGAAAAAAATTCTCTTGAACTGTTATTATAGCAGAAGGTTTTGTCAAGACATAAAAAAAATTACTTATGTCAACGTGAAAACATTAATTCTGGCTGTTTTGATTTTGCTGTATAGAATTCTAGTTCAAACCCAAGATAGTAATATAAATTATTAAACTAAAGGAGTAAAAAAAGCGAAAAAGGAAATACAGAAATTTGAAAACAAGACAAAAAACTGGAGGGGCAAAATACATGTCTTGCCCCTGCTCTTAAAAAACTGGGGGGGGGCATATGCCCCCCCTTGCCCCCGCCAGATTACGCCCATGTACTAAGGCATTCGCAAGGTAATATTAAACCGTGAAAAACGTAGTTTTGCCCCTATTATTCAAATATTCCGCACGGATTTAGTCATGTATGTCGACTTCTAAAAATTGTTAGCAGTAAATTATCGATTATTTGCAGATTCACGTCTTTATTTTCATCTCAATAGACATTTTATAATCAATAAATTTACATAGTTTTAAAAGTAGATCAGAGTGTAGATGAATGACACAATTTTCATATTTAGACAGTAACTTTAAGTGTATACAAAGTTAACTTCAAAGCATTGTTTAAAGGAATACTTCAATATTTAGTAACTTATTGGCACGATAGTCAGGCCCTGATTACCGAATAGACACGAGAAGCACGTGCTTCCCTTAGAAAATTTTGAAGGGGCCTGAAAGGTCCCAAATGTTTTATTGAATTTATTGAGGTGCAATTGTAATGACAGATTGTTAGAAGTATGTTTGTTTTATATATTGAATTTGGCTTGTATGCACAACATAAAATAGTAATAATTTAAACTACCGCTAAAGTAGAGAAAAGTATTTCAATATATGGATATTTTATGTTGCGGATACATTCTCAATTCATCATTTTATCTAACTTGCATTTTTACACTAAATATTATGCAAAATAATTGTTGCATATTTTTTTTTATTGTATCCAATTTTTGTGTAAGCGGAATATAAAAGAGTTGTTTAATAAAATACAGGTGAACTCAAGTGAGCCACTCTTTGGAATAATATTGGTAGCCTTGGTGAGTTTTCGGGTATATCGAATTTAGAAGACTCTTCTCGAATGAAAGGCCCCCCCCAAAATGACACCGTGCTTCCCATAGCTTCAGAGGTTAATCAGGCCCTGGCGATAGTTGCAATGAAGAAAGAATTCTTGTTTAGTTTTCATAATTTAAATAATTTTTATGATGCATACCTATTTTCCTAAGTATCAATAGGATAGGTAAGAAAATTTGCGAAAAATATATTTTATTCCACACTACAATGGTATATTTTATTTACCAATTATTGATAACATATGTTTTAATTTTTTACTGTTTTAAAGATAGCAAATATTAGACTGTAGTTCCATATAAAAGGGGGAACTCAAAAAATAAATACATTTTATGTAAGAAATACTTTTACCTTATAAAATAGCTATAATAAAAAAGACAACAGATTATTTCCCTAACTCATGTTATGCATTTATCTCTTGTAAAATTTAAAAAATATGTTAATAAAGTATTTGAGATCAATAGTTTCATAAAAATATTTAAAAGGTTAGTTTAAAAAAATATTTCAAATGAAAATCAAATTTCAAATTAAAAGGCACAAAGGCCAACCTAGTGAAAAAGAATCCATGCCGGGACTCGAACCCGGGCCATCAGTATAGCGCACTGACGTTCTACCGACTACATGTGGTTTACTCTGTGGTTTTACCCATATGGTTTTACCCATATACCATGTGGTTTTATTGTGGAACGATACCCAGCCTGGAACTTCTCACTATTTCAGGTTGGCAAGGCTACAAACGCAGCACAAGATGGAATATTTCCGTGAGCTACCAACATGGGGCAAACACAGACACGAAATTAAATCCAGCATCGAATGAATCTATATTAATATTTGGAAATTTTTCCAGAGTTAAACATTCGCCTTGTATACAATATTTCAAATGAAAATCAGATTTCAAATTAGTTAATAATTTTAATAATTTTAATTAATAATTTTAATTAATAATTTGAAATTTGATTTTCATTTGAAATATTGTATGCAAGGCGAATGTTTAACTCTGGAAAAATTTCCAAATATTAATATAAAAAAATATTGTAAATTTTCCCCCCACTTATATCAATAAATATAACAAGAGATTATATCATTTTAGCATGCAAAAATATATAAAATTTTAAGATTATCTATTAATTGCTTTAAAGCTCAAACAAAAAATTTTCTCTGGTTTGAATTTCAATATTTAACTTTCATACGATACCTGAGGTCGATATCTAACATTGTGCGTATTTAATTCTTCGAATTTGATTTTTTTTTTTTTTTTTTTTTAAATGAGAATACTTTAAATTTCAGAACGGCTTCCAAACAGTTTTCAAAAATGAAAGTGTTCAAATAAAAAAAAAAAAAAAGGCTACCAAACCCAAAAAAGTACAGGAGCACAACATTAGATATTGCTCCCAGGTATTCCATGAAAAAAAAAAAAAAAAAAAAAAAAAAAAATTAAAATATTAAAATGCGAGCGAGATATTTGTCAAGAACGCTCCCATAGGTTTAATATTACCTTGCGAATGTCTTCGTGTGACTAACTTAGATTCATAATCCATATAACTGTGACTTATAATGCCTCAATACTACAACTACCGCAAAATCTTTTAAAATGAAATCTGTATATACGGAATCCGGTCTTTAAAGAAAAAATTATATATTTTCATGAGAAAGAATATGAACAATTGTACCTGTTAAGATGAAAACCTGTTTAAAGCGGAATATATCTCGGTTACTTTCGATTCGGTTTCCAAGGTTTTAATGAATCAATATTTCACAAAGCTGATTACATAGTTCAGCATTACGTATTTAATGATTACACACTTAAACTTGTCAAAATCCGACTATTAGAGATTTATTAAAATTCTTGTGGTAAATTTTCTTTTTGAGGGGGAGGCGGAAAGCCAAAATCCATGTTTGCTACGGTTGCAAAAAAGGCTAGTTTTGGTCCTGAAACACATTATTTAGTGCAACAATATATAGAAGTTGACATACACGATTAAATTCCGAGGGAAACATTTGAATAATCGGGGCAGAACTACGTTTTTCACGGTTTTAAGAAAATTGAAAAAATTGTCCTATTTTTGAAATGGCATACTGCGCTTGCTATTGAGTGTATGAAAAAGTTATAAATATGAAAGTTGTAGAGAATTTTATTCTTTTTAATATTGTAATTGACAAATAATATGCTACGGCAACGGGTCTCGAGATATTTAAAAAATAAAATAAAGTCCCAAAATTTTGTTGTTTTTTGGCCACAGAAAATTTAGCCTTAAGAAATTTTGTTATAAAACTTGGCTTTTCCATGTTGGCATCATATAAACAAATCAGAAAAAACTCTTCTACCCGGCGTTTTGCAAGGTAACCCCCCTTTTTTGGTACATTTCCCATGGACTATAAGATGTATTTCATTTATTTGAAACTGAAAAAAAAAAATCGATTTAAAATTACTTCAATATTTATATTTGCAAATATACTTTTATGTTGTTATAGCTATATCATTTATATAATTTATAAAAATGACAGAAAATATAGATGATTAATAGTAAAGAAAAAACATGATTTTCTCAAAGTATTATCAGTTTAACTAACTACAGAAAAATTCGAGCAAATTTAATAAACATTTACCAAAACTTTGGAAAAAAAGTGGGAAAGGGGGACAAGCGAGATTAAAATGTTTACACTTTCCATTCAGAAAAACTGTAATTCTTAGAGGGTTAAAAAACGACTTTAGCTGGCACTGGCAGTATAATAATAATTATTTATAAACTTTGCTGTATTGCATTCTAGGATATAGGGAATATTTTATCGTAGACAAACCGATATTTTCCTTAAATTTCGAAATAGTCAAATTTTATTTTAACAAAATAAAGCGATAAAAAAGCATAGCATTTTCTTTTTTTATATAAAATTTTCAATATCGAACAATGACAAAAATATTGTAAGGGGTCTCTGTACTGTTTATTTTGCGAAAAATGACGAAAATCTCAAATTTTTAACTTTGTACCTAATATGAATTTAAATATCTGCACTATGTTCTCCGAAGAGCCGTAAACATTCGATAATTATAAATGTGCAGAAAAGTTTTTTACTCACTGCATTTTCCTTTTAATAATTCTTAGGTTTTTTTTCTTCCAGTATATCATTTTGTTCTGAAGTTTTGTAAACAAAATTTTAACATATATATTTTTAATTCACTTGCTAGGGTCGATTTTCCAGTTATATAAATAGTTTATGCTTTAAAAATAAAATTGCTAAGTAAATCAGTTTTACTATATTTTTTACATATCTTATGACATTTTACTTAGCTTTAATCAAATTAACTTTGCGAAAATCTAATCCTTACAGTTATAGAACATGTTTTAAAAAAATAATAAGCAGCAGAAAATATTTCAAAATGTTCAAAATTGTAAAAATGTGGTTTTAAAAAAGTAATTTAAAAATTTTGGATTTTATTGCAAAAAATTAAATTTTGCTTGATTCAATCGTTTTTTTTTTCACAAAATCTTTTAATAATATGTCAACAAAATGTTATAAAATAATCAAATAATAACAATAAAAAAATTCAACGGGAAAGGAATCCTCTTAAAGTTGTTAAAATATAGCCATTGTATAGATTATTAAAAAGGTCAGTTAATTTTTTAATAACGCAGTTTAAATTGGTTTCTAAAAAAGTTGCATCATTTTAACAAATTTCAAATCATATTTGCTTTTATAATTAATGTAAAACAAATATACTAATATTTTTACAAGATTATATTTCTTTAATAATAATAATAATAATAATAAATTACTTTAAAGACTAAAATAAGAAAAAAAATATTAGTGTTTTTACTTTAAATATATTTTTAACTATAATTTTTCGTATAAAAATTTTACAGTCAATCAAAAAAGTTAACAAAAATGCATTTATAATATATACATACATATATATATATACATATTAATTTGAGTGTTTTTTATACATTCCATAAGTGTTTTACATAAGTTATAAATTTTAGCAGCTATAATGCTCTGTCAGACTAGACATATGTACGATCATCACAAATTCGAAGAACAATTACAGACATTTATTTTAAATTCATTTCAATGAACATTGATATGTATGCTGAAACTTTTAAAGTTTGATGTAATTGTAAAATTAAAATATAAGAGTACACGCATAAAACTGAATATTTTGAATAAAAGGGGAAAAAAAGTGCTTTTACGTAAGTAACTGAGAATTCATGAATTAAATATCAAATAGCTAATCAAAAATAACATATAAAATCTACATATTTTTAAGATTGACCTTGAGTTATTATTTTTTAATAATTCTGTTTAAAAATATAAGTTGTCTTTAAATAGCTCATTAAATAAAAATACATATACAATAAAAATAAATTTCATAACAGAAAAAAAAAGATGCAGTGGTATTGAAATATTTCAATAATGAAGTATATGTCTATGGAAAAGCTAATGCGCATTTTAGTTTTAACAACAACAACAACAACAAATGTCCGTTGAACATTTTTCCTTCTTTCTATTAAATCTAAATAATTAGTTATGTTTTCTTAAACATGAGACTATTCAATGAAAAATGAAATGCCCCCGCCCCCCCTCCCCGAGACAAGATGAACTTTCGTGGGTTTATAGAAATGAGCTAAATTATGTCCATAATTAAAGAAAATTAAAAATAACTAATTTTGGACGATTTTGGGTTTGGCGGGAGTCTGTAACTTTTCACCCATGCCCTTTGGTGCGCCTAAAATCATTTTTATGATTTACAACAATATATATTAAAGGAGATAGCTGGCAAGAGTAGAGGCAAGAGAGAGAAGCAGATTTTTTCGGTGTGGGGGGAAGGGGAGGGGATATTAGATGACTTATTATTTATTTACCTGAATAAAGATTTACAAATGGGGCAAAAGAATTAAAATTAAAGAGATTTAGCGGCTTTAAATTTTGTGTCCTTGGTATGAGGGGAGAAACAAAACATAAATTTCGGTATGAAAAAAAATATATGATTGATTATTTATTGTTACGATAAAGTAACTGATGGAACGGAAAAAGATTTCATTATTATTATTTTTTTTTTAAGTAACAATTTTTAAACGTTTTAAAGCTTATATATTAGGGTGGGTCGAAAAAACCGAAATATTTATAATCGAAACGTAATAGCGCGGAAAAGTTGCCTTTTGTAAAAAAGATAAAATACGTAAAATATTACACCGATTGGTTAATATCTTTTACCGCCGCAAAGGGTCCAAATTTCGAAAAAATCGCAAAAAACATTCTTTTAGCAATTTTTTTTTTAATTTTTGCAAACATACTTATTCAATTTCTAATAGAACGCAATAGCCACGCCAAGATATTAGTAATGTAACATTAACATTTCATTTTTGTGACATCGTTGCTTTTACCGCCACAACAGGGCCAAAATTTCTAAAAAATATTAAAAATTAAAGTTTTTCATTTTTTCAATTTTCATAACTTTTGTAATGTTTTCAGATTTTTTACATTTCTAATAGGCTGGGCAAGGCATATTATGTTGTTAATTTCATGCACATTGTTAACCATGATCACTGTAATTCTATTTAAAAAAAATTGCTCAATGATCGAAACACCTGCAGCTGCCTGCACGTAAAATTAATTTCTCGCTGCTAGAGGGCCACGTTTCACTTTGTTCGTTTTTTTTGTAATGTACTCCTTTTACTCTATACTTTGATGGCCCTAAAGATAGAAATATCTGCCAGGTTAAAGAAGTGGCAAAGTTTCACCTTTGCGAAATCAAGGAGGAACATATCACTTTGATACTAGAACCAGGTCTCAGTTATTTTCGTCATTTGACCCCATCGTCTGGCAAGGCGACTTCTATATGCAATGACATTATAGATTTTTTGAAGAAAAATGAAATCCAGACTGTAATAATAATTGCAGTTTTATTTCGCGGAACTGTCTTCAAAACAGGATGCAAAGGTGGTGTTATAGTAGGATTAGTTGAGAACAACTTTTTAAAAAACACTTTATTGGCTTCCTTGACCTCACTTCAATGAGCTTCCGCTGAGACATTTTTTCAAACATCTTGATGACAAAAAACAGGTTTTCTATCATATTGTGGCCCAATTGGTTGATCTCTTGCGATTTGCGAATTATTACCGATTGCAAAATTTAAGCCAATTTAATCTGATCACCTAGCTGTTGATAAAGATGATTTCTCAACTGACCAGAAGTATATGTCTGAAATATTGCAAGCTCTTTCAACACGCGTGTATACAATTGACCTTTTTTTGCTGAGTCCCTGGACAAATATTTCACGCAAGGTGGATCATTACTGCTATTCGAATTTTGAGACTACGTTGGAACAAAGAAACCCTCTTCTTAACTTCTCATACTCTTTGAGTACATCCTGAAAATGTACTGCATCAGTTGGTTCACAATTAAAAGGAATCGCTCATGTTTTCCAGAATCTGTGCACTATAGTTAGTAACTTACGTTACTTGACAGATAATCTACGAAAGGTTATAGTTCCTGTATTTTCACGAAATGACAATTTCGCAAATCATACAAATAGCCTCTTTTGAATAATAGCATATGAAGAGGAGAACATCAAGGCCCCAGCCATGAAGAAAATTGCAAAAGCACGAAGTTCTGTGGACTAGAATAGTGCCATCCGTCACTTTATCATAGCTGACTTCAACACTGAAGCTTAAAATTGTATGGCTTTAGTCTACTGACAAAACTGAAAACTAACGGAACCACCTGTTATGGTTTCTTTATCGACTAACAACGCTGGTGAGTTTAAAATGTTCGATTAAAGATACCAGCTATCAGGGTCGTACTGGCATAACTGAGAGGGCGGTGGCAAAATGGATAAAAAGGGCGCCGATTGCCTTACAAAAGGGCACAAATGCTTATATATATATATATACACATACACACGCACATACTATATAAATTATGTATAAAAAATCACTTTAAAAATATATACGAGTATATTGCTATAGCGAAAACTTTATTCCTAAAATAATTATGTCACCCAAATTAGTATTTTACGCTATAGAAATGTATTATGCACAAAAATAGTTCCCCGCAAGACATTGCACTTAAAAAAAATCTGATGTTAGACCAGTGTTGCCAATTTAGAGGTATTTTTTTCCACCACATTTTTCTAAGAAAGCTATCTCTATTTTCGAATTTCGCTCACCTTATCTAATGAGTTAATTCAAACTTTACCCCGAATATTTGAATAACAATCTCCATACAATTATCTCCAAATGGAAAATAAAATATTAAAATAAAACAAACAAAAACAATTTCGTTGGGTCAAAACTCAAAAGTGCAAAACATTATTTAATACAATTCAATAATATTTTATATAATACAATCTCTAAAATACAAATACTAATTATGGTGTATAAAATTTCAGGAAAGTTATTTTTGTTTAGTTCAAGAGTGACGTCTATTTTACGTGAATTATTTTAAAAATATGTTTTATTTCTTTATTTTTTCAACATTCAAAACATATCATAGATTTTTCTTTTTTTAATTATGGCTATTTTTTTCCCATTCTGATCAGAAACAAAATTATGGCCATTTTTTTTTTCATCCTGACCAGAAAAAAAAATTATGACCATTTTTTTTTCTCCTTTTCTGACCAGAAAATCAGAGTTCTAACTTTTTACGACAGCTCTTTCATATTCACCTAACACTTCATTTATAACGGTTGTTTCATAATAATGGATGGCACCAGTCTATCAGAAGAAAATGATCCATTCCAAAGGTATAAGTTCGATTGAAAAAAACTATTTAATACTTTGAGCAGAAAGAAGAGGCTTCACCTGCAATTTTTATAACACTAATAGAATCCCATAGCTGCCAATGTGTACGGTTTAGTTACCTCTAAAATTTAACACAAATTTTTGGCATATTTAATCGTTGACAATTGTTAGACTTTTTAAACTGAAATTCCGGAAGTTACAGCCAATTGTTCCCTTGCGACGATATTTCTGTGGCTTCAACTCGTAAAACTTGGTTAAAAGTGCTATCTTTGACAACATTTTCTGAATGAATCTTTGCCTTTATAAAAAAAATGGGAAACTCTAATTTCCTGGTATCTGAACAAAATCGGCAAATTTGATATCTTTACGAATATTAATGCAAATTTTTTGTATTTACGAATGAAAATGACTTCGCGAAAGTATCAGAAAAGTAGTTAGTTTGGATTTGGGAATAGCTTTCAATATAAAAAATTCTCATAACGAGGATGTGATCGCCCCCCACCCCCAAAAAGGAAATCCATGACCCCCTCTAAATGATGAGCTGAATCCGTCCTTGGCTTTGTCGAATATTGATTGATTAAAATCTCGGAAACGGAATCGAAAAAAATTCCGCTTTAAACAGGATCCTTATGCCATATCATCTTTAGATTCTTCTATGTTTTGTCATACGCCAGACAGAATGATTTTAACAATACCGTGCAAAACGCAGATGCGAGAAAAATCGACAAACAAAATCTTCATTTGGCACCCGGGGCACATGCCCCTCTGCCCCACCTTAATTTCGGCCCTGCTTTCAAATCGGCAAACTTACAAAGGCTATGCCCAATAATGGAGTTGTTTCTGTTTTTCAAAGATCTTGTTCTTTTTTACCGCGATTCATGTGTGTACGCAGGGTGAGGGGGGGGGGGTGGGGGGGGCAGAAAATCTTTGGAAAAGTACTACATTCTTTAAAAGTATTACGTTGAATGTATTATTTTGAAAAGTAGTATTACTTGAATTTTATTGCATGATAGTTTTGTTTTAAAGGTTTTCATTAAATTTCATTATAACTGCTGACTGCTTTACTTGGCTGAAAATACCAATTATTTTTTATTGCCCACCAGAAACTTTTTAATAGAACTGTCTTTTATATCTTTTGAGAAAAAAAGAAGATCTTTCAGAAAAGGCTGCCAAATGTGGCGTTTTGAACCGAATTTCCGGACGCGACAGTGGAGGAAGAGAAAGAAAACTGTTGTCATGAGACAACAATCAATTTTAACTCAACATGTAATTAATTTAAAGAACAGAATCTATTGTATTACAAATCACTTCAATAACCAAGCCTGCAAGTCTCATTCTTTTATGTGGAGTTTGGCCGAATATTCGGTTTCATTTTCGTTTTCAGCCCAAAATCCTTGTTTCGGCGAAAATACTGCCGTATATTCGGTATTACTATAACTGCCCCTCCCTAGCCTCTCCCAAAGGGCACTCCCATCCAAAGAGCCGTATATTTTCACAAGGGGATAAATCTAGAAGGTATTACTAATATTGATTAAATTCGTTATTTTTAAATTAAATTATTTTTTAATATATTTTTTATGTTTATGGCACCTTATATTTAATTACTTTTATTTCAATCAAATTATTTTGTTAATTATGTACTGCCGTTTCTACGCAAAACATTATTCAGATAACATGCGTATATGTATGTATATGTTACTTTGAATTTATTTTTAAAACAATTTCGCTTTCGTTTTCAGTCGATACTAGGAAGGTAACCGAAATTCAGTTTCTTTCGAACACTATTTTTATGTTTGTAAATGAGCAGAAATTTTCGCATTATTGAACGTTAAAAAAATTTTTTTTGAGAACCGCTTCAAGGATTTACACGTAATCATAACTTATAAATTTCGGAAAATCGAGTTTTTATTTTAGCGGCTTTATCAACGGAATTGAGACTTCTTTATGTGGCCAGAATATGGAATAGACAATTATATGTAAGTAAAAAAAATAAAAAAATACAATAAGCATTCTATTATAATTATAACATAAAATTGAAACTAGTTTTTTTTCTCTCAAAATTGCATTTTTTAATAGATGACCACGGCACGTTTACTTTAATAATACTGAATTGTTTTTCACTTCTAATTTTGTCAGCTTTTTCCTTCTATATATAAAAAAAAGTTTTGAATTGGAAATGGACCAATGAAAATCTGCGTAGAAATTCCGGGTAGATCGGCATCCAATTTGAATGCTTAAGCATGGCCTTTCTTCGTTAATATTAAAAAAACTGTTGCAAACAAAAATATGAAAATCGGTGGTATTATAGAGAAATGTTTGATAAACACGTTGATGCAGACATTTTTCAAATCAAAGAATTATTTTAAGAGATATTTAATGCTAAAGTTGGACAAAATCGCCCCATTAAAAAAGCTTTATTGGAGCGAAAACTATATCAGTGGTGTAGTCCTGGAAAAAGAAGTGGGGTTACGCTCATAATTTCGAACATTAGGGTCTTACATCACCCATAGGGCAAACTTTCTTGCTTTTCACATTTTCAACTGCATTGAAAAGTAAATGAAAAATTAAATTTTAAATTTTAAATTTAATTAAAATTAATTTAATTAAAGGTTCTTTTTTTGTTGGCTTACTATAGAATTAAAAAAATTGAAACCTTTTTCATGTCTGAACAAGAGAAATGACACTTTCAGAATTTAGTGTCACCCCCGATAAAAAAAATATATATATATATATGTATATAAATATAGATAGTAAAAAACATATTTCAGTTTTAAGACTTAAAATACACGCTTTTATTTTATATAAAATGACGTAATCCGCATAAGCTAGAGAATTCTTCATTTACTATCCAGTCTTAAACAACATCTACAGGATAAATTAACATACAAGATGGTACACTTCCATAGAGCGTAATGGTAATGCGATTGCGATCGTAGCGCCTTTAGTGACAATGGGGAAGAAACTCCCCATCCCTGTAGTATTTTATTATTGAGTATCTACCTCATTGGGATCTTTCTTTTTTTAATGTTGCATGTTTACGTTTTCAATTGAAACTTACACCTATACATGAATATAGATTAGATATTCTATTTTATATATCTAATATCTGTTCTATGTTCATGTACTAGTATACGCATTTTTTTATTTCATTTAACATGATGCGTGAACAATTTAAGTGCAACGAAAAACAAAGTAAACATTTAATCCTGAATGCTATATATCAAAAGCAATGGTGTAATATAAGACTATACGAAATATTGCACTCTACAAGTCCCAGAAAATTTCATAAATATTCCCATTTAATAGGAAAATTTTTATAGCCGATGTTTTATTAATTTATGAAGTTTAACGTATTGAACAATCGTTACAATCTTTTAAAATTCACGCATTTTCACTTTCTTACAGATAAAGTAAAAATATTGCTTTTAATGTAAATAACGTTCAACCAATTAAATAATATTTATAATATTAACATATAAGAAATAATAATAAAATTACTGATTTTGAAAAATTTCTTTCGACAAATTTTTAGAATTATATAAATCTAAAAGTTAAAAATAAATAGAGGTACCGACATTACACTCAGTAAAATTTTATTCGATATGAATAAATTAACACAATGCCTGAATTTGATTTTTTTTACAATTTAATCTCATAAACTTACACATTTCCGTTCTTAACAGAATTTTCTAGGGTTTTTTTTTTTATATCATTACTCTAATTATCGTTTTGTAAATTAAAAGTAACAACGATACAAGCACGATAAAAAAAAGCAACTAAATAAATAAAGCGTAAATACAATATCATCTGCCTCTTCTTCGTTTGGAAAGAATAGATATTCAAAATATAAAGCTTAAACATATTTCTTCAACATATGTAAATTTCGGTCCGTAGTAACGCTAGTACTGTTGTCATTACAGATTTCGCCATAAATGTTCCATCTCGTATGTTAATCTATCTATGAGCTATAGTAAAGTACGCATATGACGTCACTATCGCTGAATAATACACAAATCTCGAAAAAAGAGATGTCATTCAAAAAACTTGACAAAAAAAAAAATCAGCTATCTACTGATTCATATGCCTACATCTGTTTGTAATATTAATATAGATACTTAAAATTAAATTTGGTTTATAATAGCTCGATGTTTTATCAGAAATCATTCATCTATAGTTTTTCAAAATAGTACGTATTTTAATTACATTTTTTAAAAGTTGTTATGGGAAAATGGCAACAAAAAGATATAATTACTATTTTCCAACTATTTTTCCTTTACTTTCAACATAAATGGAGTATTTGAGCTGCCAAGATTAAACAAATGCGCTAAAAACTACAAAAGAATTAGTATTTTAAAAATAAATTGAGATGCAGTTTACAAACAAATTGCGTTTAAAAGTACTTTTTTTCCCAATACGACGGTATAAAAATTGAAAATATGCGATGCTTAGAAGTTAAAAAAATTGCAGTAGAGTATTTAACCGTACAATGATACATCTGCTTTGTTTTACGTCTGGCTTATACAACGGAAGTTATTTTTTTGAGACGACACTTTAATAGCTGGGAGAAAGAAAAAGCATACCGGGGACTAAAAAGTAATTTTCGAAAATTGCTGCACTTTTTAAATGTGTTTAAAATTTAAAATGTGTTCATATTTGAACCAGACCACGTTATATAAAGCACTTCCCTAATCGATTATTTTAACTATTATTGTCTGAATAGAACTGGTAAATTTTATGCATTTACAAACAGAAAATGTAACTTTGATAACGTGTCATAAAACAGCCAGTTTGGAATTGTGGATGAAGAAAAATCGTAAGATAAAAAAATTGATATTATACCGATATGACCCTTCCCTACAAAAAGAGGCACATGACACACAGACTCCACCTCATCTACAAGGAAAGATGGATCCACCCGTGGTGCAAATCACAAATGCATAGACGCAACTTAAATAAACTATATTACTAAATAAAAGTTATACCATCTTTTTCGGTTTCAGTGTAATTAACAGTTTCAATAGTTTCATAAATGTGTTCTGATTAATTAAAATATTTATTTTTTAATTTTGTGCAATTTAATTCAGCATTTGTAATAGAAAAATGTAAGATCTGTTACTACATTCCCGTTTAATAAAATAAATAAGTTTTGCGCCTCTTAGTACTAATAATATCTATTACTTCAATCTTAGTTTTAAACATCGTACTATAGATAAGATTTTCTTTCAAATTTTTGAAAATGGTACATATTGTTTACATAAATAATTTATTTATTTTTTTGTACACAGTTATTCAAAATGAAAAAGAAATTCATTAAACGTAATTTATGTTACAACGATTTTACATTTTTTATTCCAAATACAACTTTAACTAGAATAAAAATCATGCGCCATGCATAGAATATAAAATATTTTCTAATACTATCAAAAATGTTTTATTATA
Organism: Maratus speciosus; assembly: GCA_963932465.1. NCBI lineage: Eukaryota > Metazoa > Arthropoda > Arachnida > Araneae > Salticidae > Maratus > Maratus speciosus. The sequence continues at coordinate 477,752,838 of OZ010796.1, forward strand.
ATTATTTTTTTCCTACAAGGAACAGCGATGCGTTAATAGACATTTTAGAAAATGCTTAACAAAGTTAAAAGCCTTATCTCAGTAATTACTGTCTAGACTGAAGTAGTCCCTAAAGACATTAAGGGACTACTTCACTCACGGGAACTGAATTCGCTTACTAATGTTAATCCTATGGGAGAAGTTTTTAAAAAGGTATATCGTTTGCATGTCAAAATTTTTATATGATTTTTTTTTTTTTTTTTTTTTTTGCATTGGATAGCCAAGGTCGATTTTCATAATGCCCGTTTTTTACTTTTTCGATTTTGTTCGCAGTCATTTTTTATGAGGATAGGTCGACTTTCGAAACCGGTTCCGAAAGTAAAATTATCTAAATTGGAAAAAAAAAAAAAAATACAAACAAAATCAAAAAGATTCGGCTTTTGTAGAGATTGGCCTCAACTATTCAATGAAAAAAAAAAAAATCTTTTACAAATATTAAAAGTCAAACAAGAAAAAAAAAATCTTCCATATGATTAACATTAGAAAGCGGGTGTGAAGAATTTGCGAGTGTTAACATGCAAAATCTTCAGTAATATAATCCCTGTATTTTATGCATACCACACAGTAAAACTAAAAGTCTAATTAAATACAACAACGCTTTTCACTAAGAAAAAGGTTTTTACCGTTCATTGACGACAATATTTGTGTATCCATGTCTTTTGTGCAGTCCTATGTATGAATTTATTTATATTATATTCACACAGTAAGACTTAGTTGTGCTAAAAAACAAATAACACTCTTGAAAATGCATTTTCATCAAATCCCGCCCACACAATTTAAATATTTTGAATTGTTGCACTGCATATAATTTGTAGAATTCATTCCACAGAATTTAATAAAAATTAGTTGAGATTGAAAAAGCACATCTTACAATGTTGCTTATACACTGTTAAAGAAAATTGATATGATATATTCCCTATGCTTTCTGTGGATGACGTTATCTCCCTCCTCAATAACGTATATAAATTTCAAAAAACGAAATTTCAAAAAAAAAATCGAAATTTCGAAATTTCAAATTTCAAAATATAAATTTCAAAATTTCAATTACTGTCATTAGTGAGTTCAGGAGGTGGCCCGGAGAGGACATTCCCCCGGTTTGAGATTTGAGATTTCGTGTTTTGAATGGTCAAAAAGTGCAATCCCCCTCGGAACTCTATAATGTCACCCTCAGAGCCACAGAAATCCCCCCCCCCCCCAGGAAAGTGTCTGAATTCAACACTGATTATTGTAAACCGAGATTAATACAATGTAATTTATTTCTATATCCCTGTAAATAAACGAAAGAAGCTACACGATACGTATTCTATATTAAGCGTGTTGTGCCCTTCAGTGATGTATATCAATTTCTTTAGGTTTGAAGTAGTGTAACATCATTAAAATACAAAATATAGAATTTTCTTTCCATAGGACATAATTTAACGGAATATTTTTTTATGTATACCTGCAAAAGAACTATAAGTGTTAAACACTTCATTTTAATTAAAGAATCTTTGTAGTAAACAGTAAATCATAATAATGTATATAAATAGAGTGGCAATCCAAGTTTATTTACGGGCAATCGGAATGATGAACCAAAGTCATAAACTTTTCAACTATGTTAGAAAGTGTTAAAATGTTGTAGTTTAATTTTGTATTGTTTATGCTACTGCAAATTTTATTGAGATTGCAGACATTTCCAAACAATATTGCCGTTATTAAATAAAATCTATACTTTATTTTAAAACAAAGTATTTTAGAAATATAACAAATAAAACGCATATTAAAAACTCCTAAATTAAACTTCTATCAGCTTTTTTTTACAAAAGGAACTAGTGAAACATATTACTATTTTTTTCTGCACACCTCATATATTTTAATCGGTGGTTTAGAAAAAAAATTACGCAAACATAAAAGAAAAACAGAACTAAAAATAGTCTTTTACGGGGGCTTCAGGAGGACAGGCCCTCTCCCTGATGAATAATTTTTGGTATCCTTTCTTTTACTATTCAATTACTTTAAATCCTATGCGAAGAACAAACTTTGTTATTTTTTGAAATTTTCGAGAGGGAAAGAAAATTTAGTTAATTAAATTTGAAAATCTAAAGAGGGGCAATTCTGCTCAACTACCATTTCTGGCACCCATGTTTCCTTTCCCTCCCATTGTACAAAAGGTATAGTTTTATACAAAAACATATTGATATTTGGAAAATATGAAACCCTTATCAAAGATTCATGGTATAACATAGCATATAATTAAAAATATTATTGATCAAAACTCAAAATATGCTTACGATTCTCTTGCGTCGGACTTTTGATCTTCAATTGTGCTCGGTAATTTCGTATCTATCATCACGGCATTGTTATACTATCATCGACGACCAACGTTTCGAAGAAATTATAAAACTTTCCAATTTTGGCTGCCTATATCGTTTCATTGTTATTTTTTCCTTCAAAAATTGAAATTTTGATGCAAAATACTTATGGCTAGAATTTAAAAAACAGATACTTCAGAGATATTCGCTGGAATTCAAAATAATCCAATGCTTGTAGTTTATTCCTGTCTAAAGAAGTAATCTCCGAATAGTAAACCAAGAAATAATTGTCAATGTGAATGATACAGGAAGATAGGAGAAAGGGGGATAATGATTTTGTGGGATTCTTGGCACTGCAATATGTCAGGAGTTGTCGGTCTGCATTGGTGTCCCTTTTGTTGATTTATTCTGTATTCGATTGCAGACACCATACCAGTCATCTGAGGACCCCTACTAACCAACAGTATGTGACAGATATGACAATTACCCCGAACGTCTTTAAATACCTTATTTACTGACTAATGGAAACATGCTGTTGTTAATTACCATGTGAGAAAAACATGACCAGTCTTTCAAAACTGAAACATCTGGATATTTTTTAAACGGAGACCGCGGTGTATAAAGATCTTTTTCAAAGAGCTTTTGTGGTCTTTCTCTTTATGTTAGGAAAAAGGAGGAGGATAATAGTTTTCGATTAGAAAATGCCAAGTAAAACTAATGTATGCATCCGAAGGAACTAATGTTAGCGCGGTATTTCAGGTGTTTCACTGCTGTTAATTATGGTGAAACGGCAAGTAAATATCCCTTTCTCCCCAATTCCTTTCAGTTTGTTTTCTGAATACTCAAAAAACTCAAATAGTTTTAAAAATCAATTCTTTACGTCATAAAATTCTTAATTTATTAATGTGCTTTTTATTTTAAACATTTAATAAATCAGGAAGATCTGCGTCCCCTCGCTCCCTTAGCGTCCCCCTTGAAAAAAAAGTAAGGGGACGCTTGAAATAAAATAAAAAAGTTGGGGGACGCCGTCCCCCTCGACTACACCACGGAACTATACATGAAAATTTAATCATTTTTAGATCATTTTATACGTTATAAGTTCCCGGTGTGCAGATTGCATTTATATTTTTTATTTGACTCATTTTTTGAGGTTTTATTTCTATTTTAAATTCACATTTTCAGCTTTTCGAGAGATATTTTTTATATATTTTAGAAAATGTTATTAATTTAAATGGTTTCCAATTGTATAAACAGCGAAACAATAATGTTTACTTCAAATTAAAAATTTATTTACACGTCACTATTGTAAATAGAAATAAAAACTTTAAAATTAGAATTAAATGATCACATGTTAAAAGCAGGAAAATTACGTCATAAGAACCATATTCACACTTGAATTTTAAAAGAGAAACAAAATGTTAAAATAAAAAAATTATTATGCGCTAAAACTTGTAAAGGGAAGAAATTACATCATATTTAAAATGGCCAAAAAATATAGTAAAACAATTTAAATTAAAAAATATATTTGCGCGAGATATTGAGATAATCTTTTCAACTATTATCGTGAATTCGAAGACAGCGCAAATAATATTTCCTTCTAACAACTAAAGTATTTTCACCTGAATATTAATAAGAGAAATAAAACTTTGGTGTAAATTACGTCAGATTTAAAACGATACATTTAAAATGAATTATTTAAAAGAACTATCTTATAGCGCTGTTAAAAAATACCGGGAGACAAGGACACTGTTTACTTAATTCATTTTACATTAGCTTATTTTCAAATGTTTAGCTAATTTTTTAATTAAATACGTAAACAGCCATTGAATCTCTTAACAGCAGCAGATTTGGTCTTAAAAATCTCTAATCCAAGGAAAACGAATGGAAACCCGTTTACAAAAAAATCACTACCTTTTTTTTTTTTTTTTTTTTTTAATTCAATATTTTTAAAGCCGATCAAATTAGCGTGCTTTTTGGATTTTGGTGTGCCTGAACGGGGGTTAGCGAGCGTAGCTCGTAAGGGGCAGAGCCCCCTAGTTTCTTATATAATTATGCAGTGCATTAAGGATTTTTTTTTTTTTGTCAATCATCAAAAATCAGCATTTTTCTACGATAAAAGTTGAATACCCTCTTCAAATAATCAGCATAAAAGAAAAAAAAAGAGAGAGAGAGAGAGAGCTTTTCATAATTTCCACCCTTTGTCTCGTCTAGTCACTTAAATAAGTCATATTTAATTAAAAATTAGTGTTTATTTTAATTTCAGATAAGCCAAACTTAAACTACAATGGTCGTCGCAACTCACACGCACACACACAAAAAAAAAAAAAAAACCCACCAACAACGTCGTGTCGCGCATGTGTCGTGTGTTAATTAGTATTTCATGGGAAAATACCTCCACATCCACCGATTTCTATTTTCTCCAGAAAGATAGAGAGCTCCAGAATAAGGTATAATAATTAAAAAAAAAGTATCACATCTGGTATTACTACAGAAACCACTGGGTATCTATAGAACCGATTTGAAACCCCACCGAAATGGTAATTTGTCTTCTTAGTAACTCCCACGTTAGTGACTAACAGCATTGAAAACTGAACCCAAATACATCATCCGCACTTCTCTTTACTTATATTTATCCATTCTTTTGTAAAAGGACTTTTACAATTTTAGTGGTTTATCTGTTTATTTTAATTACATATGTATTTTTCAATTCATATATCGGGGTAGTGTTTGAAGTTTAAAGAGGTTAAGCAGATCCGGTTAAAAATAGAAAAAAAAAGTTTTTACATACTGGCTTTTTCGGATGCTAAAAATATTATCGAATTTTTAAATAGATATGAAAAATTAACATTTTCTTCTTTCAAAAGCAAAATTTGCATAAGTTTCCATTGCAAAATCTTGTGAAGAATTAGTCTTGGCGCCCTTGGCAGTCTAACACTTATATTATCATTAAGAAATTATGGAATGCTCCACTTTAGTAGAACTAAGGGCATCAATTTATGTGTGTATTTGTGGGGAGTGTGTGTGTGTGGGGGGGGGGGGGGCTTGCTATTACAAAAACACGATACTACTTTTTTTCAAGTTATTTTTGCAGAGGCGTTGAAAAAAAATCTGGCCAAGTGACCAAGGGCGCCATGATTACAAAAACACGGTATTAGTTTTTTTAAACTTATTTTTACAGAGACGCTAAAAAAATCTGTCCAAGGGCGCCATGATTACAAAACCATAATATTAGTTTTCTGAAAGTTATTTTTACAGGGCGCTGAAAAAAATCTCACCAAGAGCGCATTCATTACGAAAACACGACACTAGTTTTTTGAAAGTTATTTTTACAGAGAGGCGCTGAAAATAAATCTGACCAAGGGCACCATGATTACAAAATTACGATATTAGTTTTTTGAAAGTTATTTTTACAGAGAGGCGCTGAAAAAAAAATCTGCCCAAGAGCGCCATGAGTACAAAAACGCGATAATAGCTTTTTGAAAGGCATTTTTGCAGAGGCGTTGAAAAAAATCTGGCCAAGTGACCAAGGGCGCCATGATTACAAAAACACGATATTAGTTTTTTAAAACTTATTTTTACAGAGGCGCTGAAAAAATCTGACCAAGGGCGCCATGATTACAAAAACACGATATTAGTTTTTTGAAATTTATTTTTACAGAAGCGCTGAAAAAATCTGACCAAGGGCGCCATTATTGCGTAAACACGATATTAGTTTTTTTAAACTTATTTTTACAGAATCGCTAAAAAAATCTGTCCAAAGGCACCATGATTAGAGAAACATGATGATAGTTTTTTGAAAGGGATTTTTACAAAGGCGCTGAAAAAAAATCTGACCAAGGGCGCCATGATTACAAAAACACGATATTAGTTTTTTAAAACTTATTTTTACAGAGGCGCTGAAAAAATCTGACCAAGGGCGCCATGATTACAAAAGCATGAGATTAGTTTTCTGAAAGTTATTTTTACAGGGCGCTGAAAAAATCTCACCAAGAGCGAATTGATTACAAAAACACGACATTAGTTTTTTGAAAGTTATTTTTACAGAGGCGCTGGAAATAAATCTGACCAAGGGCGCCATGATTACAAAATTACGATATTAGTTTTTTGAAAGTTATTTTTACAGAGAGAGGCGCTGAAAAAAAAAATCTGTCCAAGGGCGCCATGATTACAAAAACACGATGTAGTTTTTGAAATTTATTTTTACAGAGGCGCTGAAAAAAATCCCTCCAAGGGCGCCGTGATTACAAAAACACGATATTAGTTTTTTGAAATTTATTTTTACAGAGGCGTTGAAAAAATCTGACCAAGGGCGCCATTATTAAGAAAACACGATATTGGTTTTTTTAAACTTATTTTTACAGAGGCCTTAAAAAAATCTGTCCAAGGGCGCCATGATTAGAGAAACACGATGATAGTTTTTTGAAAGGGATTTTTACAGAGGCACTGAAAAAAAAATCTGACTAAGGGCGCCGTGATTAAAAAATACGATATTAAGTTTTTGAAATTTATTTTTACAGAGGCGCTGAAAAAATTCTCTCCAAGGGCGCCATGATTAGAAAAACACGATAATAGTTTTTTGAAAAGCATTTTTACAGAGGCACTGAAAAAAATCTGACCAAGAGCGCCATGATTACAAAAACACGATATTAGTTTTTTGAAATTTATTTTTACAGAGGCGTTGAAAAAATCTGACCAATGGCGCCATTATTACGAAAACACAATATTAGTTTTTATTAACTTATTTTTACAGAGGCGCTTAAAAAAATTGTCCAAGGGCGCCATGATTACCAAAGCCGCCTCTGACAAAGGGACCAAATGAAATTAAAATGAAAATCTCCTGTCTTAAATTGGCATTTTTTTTGTTTTGTTTTTTGTACTTTCACAAAAAACAGAAATACCAAACTACCGGGCAGCCACCCAGGGCGCTGAATATTTGACAGAAAATATACTAAATACATCATTAATACAAATATTAATTTATGTAGAAGTTACTATTCTTCGGGGTACTGAATAAAATCTGGACCAGGGCGCCATGACTATCAAAGTCTCTGTGAATGAATCCATTTAAAATGAGAATATGTTTCTTATACAGTGTTTCGTCGTTTATACTTGCACAAAAGGCAGAAATACAAAAATACCCCACAACACCAGGGGCGCTAAATACTTAGACGCAGAAAATGTGCAAACGTATTAGACGCAGACTTATTAGACACTTATTAGAAGCATTCCTAGAACAGAAATTATTTAGGCGTATATCTAAATAAGTGAGTACTTAATATTATTTTTCTTAGAATTTATCATTAGTACAAGCTTTGAAACAAAGTCTGGTCCTGGATACAATGTGTAACAATGGCATATCTGATTGTCGATAACTTATGTTATCTCGAAATTTGTTTATCTAATTGTCTTTGATCACACATAGTTTGCTTATGCTATACTTTAAAAAATAAAAAGCATTACTTTTTAATTTTCCCAAATGAAAATCTTTGAAAATTTTATGCCTTTCAAAATGCGTGCTTAAAATTAAAAAAAAAAAAAAGAAAAAGAAAAAAGTGACGATGGGCGCACCGGGCATTTGCCTCGTTGCCCGGTGGGCCAGTACGACCCTGCCAGCTATTATAACTTTTCTTATCCCACTCAATCACTAGAAAGATGAGTGAAATTATTGATTGAAGCGCTGATAAAGTTTGTTTACTAGAACAGAGGGAGGATCACATCTGATCAGTTTTGGCCTCTCGCGAAATTATGGCTTCATGTGAAAGCAAGTTATATTATAAAATTCATTTACATTAAATTCTTCTTCATTTTAAGTTTATTTAACCCGTTTCGGTTAAACATCTCTGTATTTTAATTAATAAAATACTAAAACATTTTGCTCATTTTATATAATTTTTGTGGCATGAATTGGCTGTTATCAGTAGATTCAGTAGATCGTCAAGAAAAATGAATGATTAACTTTATTTTCAAGTCTATTACAAATAGTTATAAAAAATATGATATATTAATAGATATAAAGTAAAATTATTTATTTCTAGACATTATTATAGAAATTATAAAAATTTTGAAAAAAAATGAAAAATTGAAATTTTTGAAATTTTTACAAAAATATGGTCTTTTTTGCGGCAAATAAAGATATGATTTCATCATAATGAACATTTACCGGGACATTTCTCATATCTTCATGTAGCTATTGCGTTCTACTAGAAATTGTATTGGTATGTTTGGATAATTTAAAAAAAATGATTAAAAAAACATGTTTTTTGCGATTTTTTTAAATTTTGGCCCCGTTGCGGCGGTAAAAGATATTAACTGATCGATGTAATATTTTAGAAATTTATTCTGTATTACAAAAGGCAACTTTTCCGCGCTATTACATTTCGATTATAAAAATTTCGGTTTTTTTGACCCACACTATTATATATAAATATAAATATATATATATATATATATATATATATTGTTGGTTTATGGCGTGTTGTCAATCATTCACAATATTGCAGTTTTTGATGATGATCGGTAATGCTTAATTAATGGTTATATATATATATATATTGGTGTGGCAGTATTATATTATTACATAAATTATTCTTTATTTACCTTACTAAAGATTTAGAAATAGGGCGAAACATTTACACTAGCGAATTTTAAATACTTTAAATTTTAAGTGCTTGATAAGAGGGGGGTGACGCCAATTTTGAGCTGGGGGTCGCAAGAGGGAATTTTATAATAGATTATTTTTACAAGAAAATAAGAAATCGATCAGAATGTTTTTAAAGAAACTTAAAGAGTTTTAAATATTTTAAACTTTGCATACACAGTAGGGGATCGGGAGCGAAAGCGAGGAAGAGAAATTTTGGGAGGGTGGAATGTAAATGAAATTGTAACTAAATTTATATAATCGATTATTTATTGTTACAATAAAATAACAAATAGAGCAGGCAAAACTTTAAAAAAATTAGGCAATTTAAAGTTTTAAAATTTTGGGTACTGCGTGGGAGGAGGCAAAATGGGGAAGAGAAATTTCAGAAAAGAGAGATTTAGATTTTTTTTTTTTTAAATCTTAACCACTTCATCGTTTGCCCCGAGATAAGTCGGGGGTAAAAGCACTGTTCCCCCATACCTGTCGCCGGTGAAGTGGAAATCACCGAAACGCAGAAGATTTTTCACCCCTGATATAGAGATAATAAGATAGTAATATTAAGGACGTTTTGTAGATTTTGCATGAAAATAAGGACTTTCAAGTACCAAAAATTACTTCTAAAATTTTTAAGGACTTTCAAAGACAGTACGAATCCTGTACTTCATAGATTTAAGAAATGGCAATTTGATTTTTTTATTTTAAAATACCATTAAAGTCTGTGATGCATCAAATATTACATTGCTCAAAGCTCATAAATATAAATTGTGATTTTTTAAGAAATATTTATATATATTTAATTTTTAAAAGTTTCCATATGGTTAGCAAAATCAAAACAAAATCAAAGCAAAAACAACAAAGCTTTGCTTTCATTTCTTCCTTATTTATTATAATAATTTTTAGATGAGTTTTAGTTTTGTTAAAATTTAAAAATCCTATATATACGTGAGTCCGAGTCCCTGCTAGAGTCTTGCATCGGGTCGGGCCAGGTTGGCCTATAATTTTTCTTTGCGGTGCGGTTCGTTTCTTTGTGTTACGGGTTGTGGGTTTTGACTTTTGCGGTCGGGTTCATGTTGACTCCGATTTTTCGAAAGAATGCCCAAAATATTTTTTAAGATTAAAAATCTATACGCAATAAGACGTCACCTCTATAGCGGACATTCACGAGAAGTAGAGACCTCTACTTGGCGAACACTTTTTCAATTCCTAACAGTTATATATTTGTACGAATATAATACCTCTGAATAGTGGGAACTCCCAATCTACACACAGGTAATCAAATCGAAAATCGGAATCACAAATTATCCCAAACGAAATGTTGATAATATTTTTCATATTCCGAAAAGAAAAAATGTTTCTTAAAGAAAGAATAATATATGATTACTTTTCTGAAATATCTTTTATTTCTTATGCAGGAAATTGAATATAAACTCATTCATATTCAAATACATATTTATTTTCATCTGATTCATAGTTTTGCTCAAACTTCTTGTGAAAATCCCAGTAACCCGATTTCAAAAAAACCTAAATATGACCCGCAAGAAACTATTCTAGGATGAGCATGACCCACAGAAAAAAAAAAAAAAATGGAGTTATCCTGGCTAGAAAAAAGAAAATTAGGGACAACCCGACCCGATGCAGAACTTTAGTCAACGATCCCGAGGTAGAGGTCTGCACGGGCCGAAATTTCCAGGCCCGGGCCCGGCCCGCCCTGATACAAAAATTAAAAGTTTGGCCGGCCCGGAAACAAGTTAAAATTTCGGTCCGAGACCGGCCCGGCCCGAGTGAATTTCTACAAAGCATCGATTTTTACGTCGATTTGCTTAAAAACTTGTCTCGTATGAGGAGTTCTGGCCAAAAATATTTATCTTAGCTTTTTTTCATGTTTATAATCTTCATCTTTATAGAAGTGCATCAGGTTGCGATATTTTTTTTAAATGAATCTCTATTTCTTGTATGTAAATAAATGTTTATGTTATCCTTAATATTGTTAATTCATATTCCATGTATTGAAGTGCTAAAAAATCTGAAAATGCTATACAGTAAAATCTTCTAAGACGGAATTGCATAGAAAAGAAAAAAAAAATGCATTATAGACAAGTTCCCTTCTTAGCAAGTGTAAATGTATTACATATTCTTTTCTTGCGTATTAGTATATATATTTTGTGTGAATCAACATGTTTTTTAGTTTAAAACAGGGTTCCGCTATAGGCAGGTTCCTTTTCACGAGTTTTACTATATTTTAATTTAGTTATATTTTAATATGCGTAGAAATCTACTATTCTTTAAAAATAATAAATTTAAATGTTTAAGTGTAGAATAATGGCGAATTAAAAATGTATGCATTTTTTGCAAAAATTTTTGGCCCAGGCCTAATTTAACTGACTTTTGAATGGACCAGGCCACGCTGAGACAAGGATTTTCATACAGGCTGGGTCAAAACTAAGACTGAAAATTTTGGGACGTGAAGACTAGAATGTAGTCAGTCCCGGATCTGTACAGAAAATATGAGTTAGGCCCGGCCCGGCACGGCCCGACCCGAGTGCCGTGAATGAAAATCGGCCCGTGCAGATCTCTATCCCGAGGTGTCCACTATTCAGAGGTTTTACTATATTTAAATATTAAATAATATAGATTTGCCCATTTTTTATGTAAAAGATAAAATTAGTATTATAAATATAATTAGATTACTTTTGATAAGATAGATTACTTTTAGATAGATTTCATAATCGTAATAAATCATGTTTTACTTTCCTTTCATTTCGTGTTCGCGTCGAGTACAACCCGTGCCGCCGAGGACTTTACTCCCTGTCTGTATGTACGTAAGCGAGCGGAGTGTGTTCAGATTAGTGTTACCAGATGTCCCATAACCAAAGCGCGGGACGACAAAAATCCCGATTTTTCATGATGCATAAATTCTTTTAAATTCGTTTATATTGCCATACTATTCATTAGTCTATATCGAATGAAACTTGATACAGTAGAAACTGTGAAATGAATACCTGTCTACAAAGGAACATTTTTGTTATAACGCCGAAAGAAATAACGTAGAAATATACCTGCAAAAATGGAATATTTTCCCGGTTACTTTATAGGTTTTTTTAATAGGTGTAAAACCTCTATGTATTTTGATTAATAAGACTTGTAAAAACTATACCTGTTTATAATGGAATCCTACCAGAAGCGTAAAAATTTCGTAGTCCCTGCGTAATATGAATACCATACAATTAAAACTGCTCATTCGGAATTTTTCCCAAAACGAAATTTTTTTGAGTCCCTAGCGACTTCGCTTACTCACATTTTACTATATAAGATTATTGTGCTTATTTAATACAGTGAAACGTTCTAAGACAAATGTTCAAGAGACCAAAGAAAGATGCCGCTTTAGAGAGGATTCCTTCTTAGCAGGTATATTTGTATACTATTTCTTCCGTAAGGAACATGAATATTTTCTGTTATAAACAGGTACACTATTACACGATTTATTGTATTTTTTGTGTCCCGATTTAGAAGCTACTGTCCCGCCATTACTATCTCTCTGTTCCTCTTTTTGTGACAGTGGACCTGGCAACACTAGTTCACATCCAGAATCCAGACACCCCCGACAATTCTCTCACACGTACTGGCTCTAGGAGTATATTCAAGGAACGATATAGCCCTGAGGGCCAGTAAGTTCTTGTCTCATGTTTATATTATCCTAAGAAAAAAGGACAATGGTCAGAGTCAAGACGCAGTAATCATGATATCTTTTCTCACACGTGCATCCAAACAAACATCACTTCTGGATGAAAAGGGGAAAAAAAGGCTTTGTACAAAGAGAAAAAAAAGGAGAGGAAAAACATTTTTACTTCAAATGTTACTATGGGAGAAATTTTTGCTAAGACGTAAAATAGAAATAACTTACGTCAACATAAAAACATTATTTCTGAATTTTTTTTTTAAAAATCCAAGATAGTATATAAATTATGTGAAAAAAAGAAATACAAAAAATCTTTTTTTATTTTTTTTTATTTAAAAACAAGACAAAAAACTGGATGGGCAAAACCCATGTTTTGCCCCTGCTCTTAAAAAACTGGGGGGGGGGGGGATATGCCCCCCTTGCCACCGCCAGATTACGCCCATGCTGGAGATGTGTTGCTGTGATGCATTCTTATTTCCTTCTTTATATTCACAAATTTCCCGTTTTTCCGAAATTCATAAAACTGCTCTTTTCGCCATAATGAGTTAAAATAAAGAAACAGGATATTTTACTGATTCAGGTGGTGAATTATTCGATGTTGCAATCAACGGCTAAAGGAAACTTCGAATGAGAAATTTTGCATTGCACGTCGTTTTTTTTTCTAGAAATCGATATTAAGTGGGCGGAGAAGGTCTTTTCTGCATTGTTCTCACCTGAGAGAACTTTCGAAACCCTTTTCCCCTTCGGCCAATGGCGTACCAAGCTTTGTTTCCTTCCCTTTCCAGAAGCGCATCGTGTAACGGGACTCAGATCCTGCACTTACTCGGCAGCTCAGCGAGCGGTGCTTCTGCTCCCAATGACAGGCATAATGGCTGGCAGGTGTTGAGAACAATACGAATTCTTTGCTATTTAATAAAGTTTGAACTGAGCTTGAAAACATCTACACGCAGGAATAGGAGGTGCCCTTTGAAATTCTAACAAAAAAAATTAAAAAGAAAGATATGCAAAGAAAATACAGTAATTTCTAGAATTTTGTTTTTGGCGGTATATCGAGTTGACGCTTTAACGGATGCATTACATTGAAATTCCTGTTTGGAAGATTTGTTCATAGACACAACTGGCGGTTAAACGGAATTGGTGCTATTTCGAGATGGCACTAAATTTGGGTTTGACTGTATGCATATAGAAGGTAAATAATAATAAATAAATAAATAAAAAATCGAGACATAAATTAGTTTGGATTTTCGTCAATAGAGTTATTAATTTAAAAATTACAAAAAAAAATATTTTTAAATTTTTATGAAAAATTAAAAAATGTAAATGTAATTTATTAGGAAAATCCCAAAAGTTTCAAAGTTGCAGAATTCATAATTCTGTATAAAACGTGTAACGTGTAAAATTATAAAGTTACTTAAAAAAGAAAATGGTCACAAGGGTAGAATTGAACCCCTGCTTCGTGGACCATCCACGAGAACACTACCTCGGCACCATGAAGATTACGAACAGAAGTAATAAACTAATGGGTATTTGAAACGTATGCTGAATTGTATCTGGCAGTTTCACAAAAACTAAGGCCCATTTGAAGAAGCACTTTCACCGAACATAGGCGTAACTAGAACTATTTTGTGGGGTGGGCCAGGCCCCCAAACTCATAAGTTCTTTGTGTGTGTGCGTGTGTGTGTACGTGTGTATGTATGCGTGTGTGTGTGTGCGTGTGTATGTGTGTGTGTTGCGAAAGGGAAACATCTAATAAATCCGCATTGAGACCAAACTCGTTAATTTATTCAAAAAGTTGAATTAAAATTAGTAACAACTCATTATTAAGGTTAATAGGCAAGAATCCTACCGATTGTGGCATTGCAATTTTTAAGATGACCAGACGTTCCGAGTTGGGTTGATTTTTGACGGCCGATTATCAACACGAGGGATATAGGCCCTAGGGGGGAGTGCCCTTCGTGGGGGTCTTTCTAAGGGAACCTAACCCGTATTTATGCATGGAAATCCAAGGTTTCGAAGAAAATCACGAAAACTCCGAAACGGTTAGGCCGACGGGCGCGATTGGGTTCGAACCCAGTATCTCCCATCTACCAGCTTCGAGAGCAGAACCTCTCAGCCACTGGTGGGGCCAGACGTTCCGAGACAATTTCAGCTTTAAGCTTAATGTCCGGGTGTCCCAACACATTTACTCATATTTAATATTCTTGTTTTCAACAGAACACCTACACTAACCCGATTTTCCAAAGTTCAAATTAAAAAAAAAATATTGTTTTGATTCTTACGAAATTCTTCTTTTCTCTTAACAAAATGTTGAAACACTTCACTCTGTGTAATAAAATACAGTAAAACCAGTTAAAACGAAATCTGTCTAAAAACAGAATCCTGTCTTGAGAAAAATTTCGTGGTTCCGACAAAGGTAAATGCCACACCTTCCATGACTAAATCTTGTGTAAACTGTAAAAGTTTTTCCAATCCCTTGATATTTTCTTACGGGTGCCCCTTTTATACAGGTATAGTAAACAGAATCTGTTTATTTTAAGAATGAATAAGAAAAAAAATTACAGAAAATGTTTCTGAAAATCCTTAATATAAATTCTAAATTCGTTTTAAAATTCTGAAACTGAGGAAAAGAACATTTGAGGGTTGGGAAAAAGAATAGGTTTTATATCGGGGGGGGGGGGGGGGATGTGGACTGAACATTTCCGTTTTGTGTCACGGCTCAGGGCATTTGTTGGCTGATCACCCATTAGGCTGAGTAGTCTGAAGCCTAGGGGCCCAGAAGGAGAGGGGTCCCTGTGTTAAGATTTTTTTTCTCATTGAGCTAACATTTAATGCAAAAGAGAAATAATGTGCAGTATTCTTTGTTTCCCTCATTTATTGAATCTTGAAAATTAGTAATTGATATAGATTGTAGTCCAAACGCTACTCCACTTTTAATTTCTTCTCTATTTATAAAAAGAAAGTATTGAATTCTTGAAAATTTTCGGCTTTCAGTTTGGGAAAGATTTACACAGAAGAGGCTAGTAGCCACAGCGGCCTAGGTTAGATTTTGACAGCACCTCTACGAATGATATCTTTTAAAGGAGCTTTTAAATTTTAATCAAGCATTTGTCTAATCACAACTGCTTACATTTTAGTACCATGCTCAGTCACCCAACCTCACCCCAACCCTGAAAGCTAGACCACAATTTACATGTTTTGAATTATCCTAAATATGATTTGACTGTATTTGAAAAAAATTCTGTGTCATAAAATTGCGTGAGTGCTGCTATAATTAATGCATAAAATACCAAGAAGTCAGACCACTGATGATAGAAACATACTTTCAACTGCAAAAAGTATAAGTATAGACTTTAGGTATGGCATTTGCTTTAAAAGGGCCAGTATACATATTAAAATAAGAAATTTTATATTTTATATGGTCCGTGCAGTAGTACTGGTCCTAGGTGATATTTCAGGATATACTTTTTTCGATATTTCAAGACAATTTCAGGACACATTTACCCAGCATACTACTTTTTTTGGTGAAATCGTTTGGTGAAATTCGCGGTTTTCTC
Source organism: Maratus speciosus (assembly GCA_963932465.1). Taxonomy (NCBI): domain Eukaryota; kingdom Metazoa; phylum Arthropoda; class Arachnida; order Araneae; family Salticidae; genus Maratus; species Maratus speciosus. The sequence goes on from OZ010796.1 coordinate 477,769,038, forward strand.
CGATTGTTTAGCGAAATTCGCGTCATTTTCAGCCATTGTTTACCGAAATTCGCGATTTTTTCTCCAATGTTTTGTCGAAATTCGCAATTTTCTCCTCGATCGTTTGCCGAAATTAGCTTTTCTTCTCCGCGATTGTTTGCCGAAATTAGCTTTTCTTTTCCGCGATCGTTTGCCGAAATTAGCTTTTCTTTTCCGCGATCGTTTGCCAAAATTAGCGTTTTCTTCCATCATTTACCGAAATTCGTGATTGCATTCCGCGATCTACTGCTGAAATTCGCGATTATTCTCCGCGATCGTTTGCTGAAATTCGCGATCGTTTACCAAAATTCACATTTTTTAGGCGATGGTTTGCCAAAATTCGCAATTTTTTCTTCGATCATTTGCCGAAATTCGCAGTTTTTACTTCGATCATTTGCCGAAATTTCGCAGTTTTTTCCCAAGTGCGTTTGCCGGAATTCACGATTTTTCTCCGCGATCATTTGCCGAAATTTGCGATTTTTTTCGCGTTCATTTGCAGAATATTGCGATTTTTTCCCGCGATCGTTTGCCGAAATTTGCGATTTTTTCAGTTGATCGTTTGCCGAAATTCGCGATTTTTTTCCGCAATCAATTGCCAAATTTCGTGATTTTTTCAGAGATCGTTTGCCGAAATTCGCGATTTTTTTCAGTGATCGTTTGGTGAAATTCGCAATTATTTCAACGATCGTTTGGTGAAATTCGCGGTTTTCTCCGATTGTTTGGCGAAATTCGCGTCATTTTCAGCCACTGTTTACCGAAATTCGCGATTTTTTCTCCGATGGTTTATCGAAATTCGCAATTTTCTCCTCGATCGTTTGCCGAAATTAGCTTTTCTTCTCCGCGATTGTTTGCCGAAATTAGCTTTTCTTTTCCGCGATCGTTTGCCAAAATTAGCTTTTCTTTTCCGCGATCGTTTGCTGAAATTCGCGATCGTTTACCAAAATTCGCATTTTTTACGCGATGGTTTGCCAAAATTCGCAATTTTTTCTTCGATCATTTGCCGAAATTCGCAGTTTTTTCTCCGATCATTTGCCGAAATTCGCGATTTTTTCCCAAGTGCGTTTGCCGAAATTCGCGATTTTTCTCCGCGACCGTTTAGTGAAATTCGCGAGATTTTTTTCAGAGATTGTTTGGTGAAATTCGCGTTTTTCCCGATTGTTTGGCAAAATTCGCGTCTTTTCAATCCATCGTTTGCCAAAAATCGCGATTTTTTCTTCGATCGTCTGCCGATATTCGACTTTTCTTCGATCGTCTGCCGAAATTCGCGATTGCATTCCAATAGATTGTTGAAATTCGCGATTATTCTCCGCGATCATTTGCTGAAATTCGCGATCTTTTCCGCGATCATTTGCTGAAATTCGCGATCTTTTACCGAAATTCGCGGTTTCCTTTCGCAATTGTTTCACGAAATTCGTGATTATTTGCTGCACTTGTTCGGCGAAATTTCCGATTTTTTTACGCGACCTTTTGACGAAATCGTTATGTTTTTTCCACAATTGTTCGACAAAATTCGCGATTAATTTCATCAATTGGTTGACGAAATTCGCAATTTTTTCCCGTTTTCTTTTTATTAAAAATAAAATTAATAAATTGGGCATTAATACATTACACTGACATTATACAAAATAAAGCAGGATCATCTATTTTTAATTTAATGAATTGTTTCTACTATAATGTACCAATATACTGATCACCAATATATGATGAATTAAAAAAACTTCATAATTGGCGAACGGAAAACAACAGGAAGGCGAAATTATGTGATTTCATCTTTATTATATATACTAGCAAACCCCGCGGCTTTGCTCGCGTAATATTTGAAATATGCCAAGTGATATTTATATAACTAATTTTTATTAAAAGGCACTAAATAAATTTTTATTTTATTAAAAGGTAATATTTTATTTTATTAAAAGGGTTTTTTTTATTAAAAGGTACTTATTACTTTTAGGAATACTTCAAAAATTACAATTTAAAACACGGCTTGATTAAACATCATTATTACACTACATTAGGCAGAAATGAGACTTAAATTAATAAAACACAATAAAACTAAATAAATGATAATTTAGAAAATATTTTGAAACTTTTATGCTCAATTAATACGCTCCTTTCAGTATTCATTTGAGGTTTTGAATTTTTTAGAAACCATCTTCTTACATCTTAAAATTAACTATCATGTCAATTTCAAAGTCCTACCACCTCTCTCAACATAAAGAGCTATGTTGAAATAGGAACTGTCACCATTAATTTGCCAACATTAATTTTGAAATCGGTTTGTTATTTCCTAATATTCCACAGAAACGTAATTTAGAAAGCTTTTAAAGGCCCTTTTTAGAACGTTTGTTGTTCCTGTGAATCCCAGGTAGTAGAATCATCGGCATAAAACATAGCCTGTCTAGGATCAGAGACTGTTACCATTGATTCGCAACTATTAAATTTATAATCGGTTTATATTCCCTGAAATTGCATAGAAATCGTAATTTAGGACTTTTTTAGAATGCGTTTCGCACCTCCCCTTCACTTCACCCCTTTTTAATTCGAATTTATTTTCGACAGTCCTTCGAGGGCATTTATATTTTATAAGTAACTATCATGCCATATTTAAAGTTTCTAGCCTTTTCAGTATTACAGAAACCACAATTTAGAAAGTTTTTAGCTCCTGGAACCCTCTGGTGATAGTGGCACAGACATAAAATATAGCTTATGTTTGAGCAGGTTCTATCACCAACAATTTGCCATCATCATTTTTTAATCAGTTTGGTATTTGATAAGATTGCATAAAAATTGTAATTTATAACGCTTTTCGCTCACTTCATCTTTTTAAATTTGGAATTTTCTTTCGACTGTTCTTAGAAAGCAGTTGCATCTTGGATGTAAATACCATGCCATACTTCAAAGTGTTCGACCCCTCAGTAGTGCAAAAAACGCAAATGAGAACATGTTTTGCTTTTGCAACCCTCAGATGGTAATGACGGCAACATAAAATATAACCTATGTTATAGCAGGGACTGTCACCATTGATTTACAACCATTACTTGAAGTAGCTTTGGTATTTCCTGAGATTGAGTAGAAATCGCAATTTAGAACGTTTTTTGAACGCTTTTCGCGCATTTTCACCCCTTTTTAAATTTCCAATTTTTTCGAAACTGTTCTTAAAGATCATTTATATCTAATAAATATGTACCTTGCCTACTTTTAAGTTGCTAGCCCCTACCGATAACAAACATCGAAATTTAGAACACTTTTTTGCTCCTGCAACGTCTAGCTGATAGTGATACCGACATAAAATAGCGTCTATGTTAGAGCAGAGGCTGTCAGCATCAATTTCCTATCATTACTTTTGAAATCAGTTTGATTCTTCTTGAGGTATTGCTGACAAATCGGCATTTAGAACGTGTTTAGAGCGTTTTTCGAGCATTTTGCTCCTGCATCTCCTCTGGGGTAGTGGAAACAGATATAAAATATAGCCTAACTTGGAGCAAGATCTGTCACCATCATTTTTACACCATTATATTTCAAATCGGTTCAGTATCTCCTGAGATTGCATAGAAATCGCAATTTAGAACGTCTTTTACAACGCTTTTTGCGCATTTTGACCCCCTTTTAAATTTTGATTTTTTTTTAGGAAATGTCCTTAGAGATCATTGATATCTTATAACTAACTACCATTCCAAATTTCACGATTCTAGGCCCTTCCGTAACGCAAAAACCGCAATTTAGAACGTTTTTCTCCTGCACCTCCTTTGGGGTTGTGGCACCGACATAAAACATAGCCTATGTTGTAGTAATGGTTGTCACCATCATTTTGACGCCATTATTTTTTAAATCGGTTTGGTATTTACTGAGATCGTGTGGAAACCGCCATGTAGAACGTTTTTTAGAACGCTTTTCGCACATTTTCACCCCTTTTAAATTTCGAATTGTTTAAGAACTGTTCTTAGAAATCCTTTATATCTAATAAGTAGTTAATATTTCAAATTTCATATTTCTAGGCCCTTCAGTAACACAAAAATCGCATTTTTAGAACGCTTTTTGCTCCTGCACCCCCTTTGGGGTAGTGGCACCGACATAAAACATAGCCTGTGTTGGAGCAAGGGTTGTCACCGTCATTTTGACACCATTATTTTTTAAATCGGTTTGGTATTTCCTGAGATTGTGTAGAAATCACCATTTAGAACGTTTTTAGTACGCTTTTCGCGCATTTTCACCCCTTTTAAATTTTGAATTGTTTAAGAACTGCTCTTAGACATCATTTATATCTAATAAGTAACTAATATTCTAAATTTCATATTTCTAGGCCCTTCAGTAACACAAAAATCGCACTTTTAGAACGTTTTTTGCTCCTAAACCACCATTTGGACAGTGGCACGAACAAAAGATATAGCCTATGTTCTAAGTTGGACTAACACCATAATTTTGATACCATTACTTTTGGAATCGGTTCTGTAGTTCCAGAGCTTACCTCCTACAAATAAACAATTTACCTCTTTATAATATGAGTATAGATTATATATATATATAGATTCGCGGAAAAATCATGACTGTTATTGCTATAGTACAAACTCGCGAAATTTCAGGACAGACTACCATACTTTAGGAACATTTTAGGACTTTTTTTCATTTTTCAGGAATTTCAAGACATGTACGGCCCTAAAAGAATGTTGTCCTCCATCTAAGAAGAGCATTAAAAAAAAATCGCATTCCTTTACGATTAAAAATTACAATATTTTGAATTTTATGAAATTTCAATGTTTGCCATTTACTTGTGCTACTAAATAATACTTATTTCCATTTCTAGTGCTAGATAACACTGAAATTACATAAAATTCATAATTTGGTAAGTTTTGATTGTAAAAGAATAGCTTTTTTATTTTTTATTTATTTTATTTTTTATTTATTTTATTTTTATTTTTTTTTGTTCCGCTTAAAACATTTTCTAAATATAACCTATAAGACCCAGGGACTGTAGTAAAATTAAATTTCGAATTTTATTAGGTAAAACAAATACCATTAAATCTAAAAACTTTACTTAATTTCCATACTTTTTGTAAGGGTCCGCAAAAAAGTCAAGCCTAGGGGGCCCGATTAGTGGTTATTTTAATCCGCCTCTTAGCAGAAGTGTCCTTAGTGCAAGAACATTTGCGAGGTCCTTTTTTTCGAATTACAGTAGAACTCCAATTATCCGAAGTAATTGGGACCTACCCTCTTTCGGAAAATCGAAATTTTTGGATAATTGAGAATGCTTTAATTTTAAGATTAAGGAGAAATATTTGCAATTTTTCTAATTACGGTAACAATACTTAATAAAATAAAGCAAAATAGAAACAAGAATAAATTGCCTTAATTTTAATTTTGAAACTAAGTAACTTTTACATATATGATAAGAGTTTGAAAAAAATGTTTTGTTTGTCGCAGTTTCGATTTCCTTTCTTTGAAGTTTTATCACGGAGTTTTTTAATATTATTAGTTCACCAGTATCACAGTCTTTCTGCTACTCCAGCCATGCCAAACCTTTTTCAAAACATTCAAAAACTTCAGAATTGCTGTTTTGTTAGTTTTCTTCGTTCCACTCCTCAGCTTACGGGAGTTCAAGTTAAATTCAAAACTCTAAGAAAGGGGATCGAAAATATTTATATGCTCGTAGTTCGGAAAGGACCTCTTGCACACAAGGAATATAATAGTTAAAAAAAAAAAAAAAAAAAAAAAAAAAAAAAAAAAAAAAAAATCTTTCAAAATGGATTTTGCTCACAAGAAATGTGATAGTGAAAAAAAAAAGAGCAACTTTAAAAATAGATTTCGGTTAAAACAGTTTCGGATAAAAGAGGTTCTACTGTAGTTCCTCTCCCTCTCGCCTTTATGTAACGGCCGAGAAAGCTTTTGTTTGTAAGGGCAGTGGCTTACGGCAAAGATCATGACATCACATCATGTGGTCTCTGCCAACTACATGGGGTGAGAAAGCTATCCTTAGGAAGGGGGAAACAAATAAGAGCCCTCTCAGCATTGCACGTAATGCCCAATTTTACCGATTTTTTACACAAACTGGGGCGGGCATTGAGCATTTATTCTGGCCCAAATAATGTTTTCACACGGTACAGACAGCGCTAGGCATCTAAATTTCGGCTCGTACAGACCGTAGCTTTTCTTGGTTGTCTTGAGTAGGTATAGTAGTCTGAACTAGTTCATTCCATTCTTCAAATGAACAATAACATGAAAATAACATAAAAAAGTACTAAAATAGAGAAAAGATTTCATGTATAAGCTATACCTGTTCCTGAAAATTCCTAAAACTCGATCAAAAGATAAAAGATAATATATAAGCGTAAAATTTTAAAACAATGCTTTTCAATACCGTGGATCTGAATGTTATTCCTAACCAGATGGAGTATTTTAACCTCGGACCCAAAGAAAAAATATTGTCTGTAGCGTCATTATAAAAATCCGAGAGGTAGCAGGATTTTTATCTTAACTCTTTTGTGGAAGCTGATTTTCAAATGAGTAATTGATCTTAATTATAAATCCCCAAAACAGCCGTCAGCTGTCGTGACAGCGGTGGATGAAGCCATGGTAAACGAAAATTCAAACGGAAAAGCATGGCAACTCGATTACAGAAGATAATCTCCATTCGTAATAATATCATTCAATCTTCCGTAACCTAATATTTGTAAAACAGGGCACATTCTCATGCTTTTAAAACTTGCGAAGTCTGAACGGGGGGTGACGAGACGACGGGCGAGCCATAGCTCGCAGGAGGCAGAGCCCCCTAGTAATCTAAATATTATTAATAATTTTTATATTTGAAAATTAAATGTCGATAAGTTTTTCTGGAATTTATTTACACATGTTAATCTATTAAATATACGATATCAAGAAGAAACAAGAACGTAAAATCATATAGCAAGTATAGATTATGAAACACTTTCCAACACTTCCAGAATATTTTAACAAAACTTTACTATTTAATAAGGCGAAAGCTCATGTATATCTTTTTAAATAATTTGGAAAAAGCATAAAACATTTAAAAACATAATTTCAGAAGTTACTATCAATGGTCGAAAAAATATTCAAATTCTTTTCTGCAGCTCTGTATATGATCTATGGATTTGAATATATACTACATAGTAGGTTAAAATGTAGTTAAGATAAAGAAATAATAGCACAGTTGAAAATTCCCCTTCAGCCATTTCCGCCAATAAACGGAAATGTACTAGAGATATTTTGTGCTGCCCTGTATATGATCTATAGAATTTATATACACCAAGTAATAGCAAAAATCAATTGAATTTAAAAAACGCGTACCAGAACTCACTTCCAGCAATTATTGTTAATAGACAGCATAGTAGCCGATTTTTTTTGTTTATCCTCGTAAATGAACGATGAATACTTTTCGATATGTTTGAAATAGTGTAACATCATTAAAATACACCGCAAACGATTTTTACCCCATTGACCGTAATATAACGGATTTATTTTGAGTGTCCCTGTTGACGAAGTTTATATGCTATGCATTTCATTTTCAATACCAAACATGCCATAATAAACCACAATAACATATATCAATTGCATGGCAATCCGAGCATATTTGCGCGAGTTAGAGTCGGAGATCGACTTACAGATTTTGGGGGCCCTGGGCACAAACATAATAGTGGCCACCTACAACATTTTAAGTGCAAAACTAATGCATAGAAGCATAATATTTTTGAAATTTTGAATATGTTCAATATTTTTGGAATAATGCAACTTGAGGATCCTCTAAAATCGGGGGCACAGGGCCATGCCCCGAATGTCCTCCAGTAAATCACACTCCGGTTACAGCATAGACACAGAGCCCGATCAAGCTGAAGTTGGTCCCAGGGCCTGTTAAAAAGTTGGGTCCCCCCATACCTCACCATTCCCGTCAACACTTTCAGAAAAAAGTAGGTTTATTTGATGAGTAGACAAAGTTGTTTGGGTGAAAGTTTCAAGTTTACAAAAAAAAATTAACTTACAAGAATAATCAAGGAAATGAATTACAGTCCACTTTCTAAAATAAGCATTTGTATAATTCACAAACATCTATGATCCACAGTTTATGTTGCAGAATAAATGAGAACGTCTTTTTCAAAACTCGCCTTACCCAAAATCATAAAAATTGTGTTTTCCCTAACATGTCTAGTAATCATTTTAAACTATAATTATGACACAGTAAAATCCTCGTTTATATTGAAACTAATAGACACAGTATGTAGTTTTTGGCATTTTCCCCAAATTTGATTTCCTGGATATGGCAAGTTTTGAAAATTATAGGTACTCTCAAATTGAAAAGAACTTTTACAGAAAAATTAAATATGAAGGTTTTTTATTACAGTAAAACTTTGTTTTTAAGTCAGGGACCAAAATATAAAACGCAAACAGTGGAAAAACTTAAATTGTGAGAAAATACACACAAATTTGGGGGCCCCTGAAATTGGTTGGTCCAGGTCCGAGGCCCCGGAGGCCCGTGTATTAATCAGGCCCTGCACAGACACGTACAGACCGACAGACAAACCAAATTCATAAACACTTTACAACTATGCTAAAAAATTTTAAAAGCAACAATAAAATTTACAACAAAAAGTTTTCATTTCAATTTGGTTACAAAGTACCCTTTTCCTGTAAGCGTAAGCACCTCCATTTATACAGAATAACAAAGAATTTGATAAGGAAAAATTTACTCACAAAAAAATACAGTCTGGAATTCGAAGCGAAGGGCCACACGACAGTAACACTTCCCGTATTTGAAAGTACGGGATTTCTTTATGCACTGATAATTAGGCATGGAAACTGAAAGTTACCACACAGGCACACACAACCACAGTCACAGAGAAATTGCGAAAAATCTAAAAAGAAACCCCCTGCCAAGATGACCCTCCTTCTGGACAATTGATGAAAAAATAAGTTGACACCTATATCCTGGTTTGCCTGAAAAGTGTTAGTTATCGCTTCTTGGAATTCCCATGGTCATTTCCCTAATTGAAGTGTAGCGATAAAAATAGAAAAAAATCTCAACTTAAGTTTGTCGTTATTTTGAGAAAAATTGCATGTAGCTCGGATTCCTGTGCCCCCTCCCTCTCCTTCTCTCGTCGGCTCTGACCACAGCACGTGTTTTTTCCCCATCACCTCGTGACAAAAAGAAAACTATAGCTGGCTCAGATAAGCCTTCAGATAATATTTCTCTATTAGCTCCGGCCACATAGCTGTTGCACCTTTGACCACCCCTCCCCTCACACACACATTCACATTATGCGTGCGCATGATGCGCTTTGATTACATTAGTTCACAAATCAGAAATATATTTGTTTGTGTAACCTTTCAAACATTTAGAAATTAAAATTTTGACTATATCGCAGTTAAAACAGTTTCACTTGAGTTTGAAATTCTGGGGTGGGCCCGGCCCACCCGACCCCCCCCCACTAGTTACGCCAATGTCACCGAAATAGTTAGAGGTATGATCCCTACAAACTTACTTTAAAATGATCAAAATCGGTGTGCACCATGTTTGATGGTCTACTTGTGAGATCACTTGCATAATGTTTGATTTTTTTAAATGCAGACGCAAAAAAAAAAAAAAAAAAAAAACAAGCTTACAGTTATGTTAGGCTAAAATACCACAAAGACAGGTTACTGAAATGGAGATTTTCTGGAGTTAAATTAGGAGTAACCGTAATATTTTTTTTAGAAAAAACAAAACAAAAAATACCGCACTCTATACATATATATTAAATTTTGAAAAACACTAGTGTCAAAGCACAAATAGTTTGACGAATTGGGAAACATGAAATTCCCAGTTTCGATATTATGCGGCTGTTGACTTCTTTTCCTAAGTTACTCACAAGAGGGAAAAATGGGGTATGTTCGATCTACTTTCCTCTTACTTTTAACCTTGGGAGAAAGTTCATGTAGTAAGAAATTTTGTAATTACAGTACCATAAAACAACTTTAGTAGTCTAATTAAGAATCCACATAAAAATCCTTCAGTAGTTTATACACCTAGTTACAAATAATACTTTTTAATACTAGCAAATACTTTTTTGTTAGTTTCTTTATTTGTTAAGAATTAGAGTTGCAGTGCTATTGTCCACTTAGAATAATGAGACATCTGTAAAATATTTCGCTATACATATATGTAGAGTGTCCAAAAAAATTGAAACGTGCTTTAACTTTTTACATGTGGGAGATATATGAGGCATTCTCACAATCTTTTGACTTTCAGGAATAAAAATCTGGTCAAATTAAACTTGCTAAAATAACATTTTAATCTGATAGACGAGTGCCTTAATGATTCAAAATAAAGAAAAAATGGTCAGCAGCGAAAAAAATTTCATTTTACTGAGGATCAAGTTAAACTTGCGAGTTTAATTTTCCACTATACCCAATTTACCACTATAACTTTCTATTTTCTTCTAAATTTTTACTTATAATGAATTTGCATAGTACTCACAGGGCATTCAAATAAGAAATAATAACAATGTGGTATTTTTAGCACAAAATTTTGGTATAACATTGTCTTAAAAGGGTGTTAAAGAAGGAACGGAAGGAAAAAAAGGGGGATGGTATAGGAAAAAAGCGACGGTAATGGAAAAAAAAGGGTTGGTAAGGATGGGACGGTAAGGAAAATTACCACTATTTTTAAGCAAATCATGTTAACACTAAGTGATAGCCACAATGCTCATTGGTTTTTAGAAACAGTTATTTACATTGGATTAAATAAATTAAAAAAAAAAATTAATTTACCTCCAAAAGTGCAGGAATAAACCTTGGGGACGGCAAGACTACCAATAAAGCCACGATGCTTGAAATTGATATTTAAATGCTGATTTAAATTCTGCAGTAAATTTCCTGTCAAAGAATTTTAGACATTCTTTCTCTAGTATACTTCTGCATGAGAAAAAACTTGAAAAAAATTCTGTGGCTGCATCTGAAGTGAATTTCTGTATAAGTTTAGCAAGAGGGATGGTAAGGAATCTAAAACCCAGGGACAGAGTTAAAAAAATAATATCAAGCCTAAAAATGTGCACATGTTAACTTTTTGCTACATATTTATATAAAACAATAGTCCCATTTTCGGAAAAAATTACACCGAATTACTTTTATTGAAACAATTTTATACAGGCAGCTCCAAACTTAAATTCAGCATCAGGGACACGGGACGGTATAGGAGTTTTCCTGGTATTTGGACCCCCAACATCGTCCAAAACTTATTTATCTCGTTAATATTGTTATGCAATCATGCAATGGGATGTTCCCCAGTATATGAAATAATAATAATAAAAAAAAAAAACCACAAGAATATGTACTAAAATAAAAATTATTATTCAGGGACTTAAAAGTCAAAAGATTGTGAGAATGCCCCATATACGCACTGTAAATTGCAAAAGTGTTCAAAATAAGTGTAACATTTGAGAATTAATGAGAAAAGGATTTCATGAACAAAGTGTAATTCCCTACCTTATTTTGAACGCTGTTGCAGTTTACATTTCTTCCAACAGGTAAAAAAAACCGCGTTTCTTTTCTTTTTCCTTTTTTTTTTTTTTGTTACACGCTGTATATACACAGGGGGATCTAATCGCTTTCGCCTCAAATAACTGGTGAACCACAGTCAGTTACAGTCATGAATGTCATGAATATGCTGTTTAGGTATCGTAAAATGGGTATTCTCTACGGCTACAGGATGGAGTACCTGGTCTTTTATTGTCCTTCAGTGGTATTGAAGATCGTATCTCAAAAACTATTAGAGGTACGAGAAAAAGTTCAGTGACAAAGTTATAAAGCATACTCCATTTACTAAGAAAAGACATTGTGTACGTGCATACTATAAGTAATGTTTTTACAGAAGCAAATATCTGAAACCAATTACAGGTATCTTGCTTGAGAAAAATAAGTAATGGCAGAAGATAAATTAATTTCACAATTATAAACACATGTGTTTGCAGATAAAAATGCGTATGCTCTAAAAAATAACTTTTATATAAAAATGTCAGGATGTTTCCATTTTTCCCTTGCTTGTACTACTTGACAGTTTTTGATTGATACTTACGTAGGTCGCATTTTTAATTAATAAAATTGCATTTGCATGCGTTTAAAAAAATTTTTCATTTCGCTTCCGAATAAAATTTGCGTTTTTCATAAACAAAACGTCTCATATCATTGTCAAGTATTTTAATCTGTAAAGAAAACTCAGGCGTTTTTATCTGCAAACAGAAATATTTATATTTGTAATATGAATTTATTGTCTTATGTTACTTATTTTTCTCAAGCAAAACACCTCTCATAGGTCTTACATATTTTCGTTGGTACTGGTGTTATCGTATCTGCGTGCACAGTATGTCTTTTCTTACTAAATATATGATGCATTACAAGTTTGCCATTGAAATTTTGATCGTGTCTCTTATAGTATGATCTCCAACTCTAGAATTTACCTCTAGGAGGCGCTGGATTATACATTACATCCGTTTTACTATACCTAGCCACCACGCATATGCCTGGTTAATATAACTGGTTCACCAATTATTTGAGGCGAAACGGGTTTAGGAATAACCCTGTATATTTAGACTTTCGAACACATGAGGAGACGAATTCTGTGAAAACAAACTATTAAAATTTTGTACAAAAGTTACCGATGGAACAAAATGGTACTGTTGGAGTTGAAAATAGTCGGGTATTTTTAAAAATCGCTATTAAAATGTATTATTCAATCTTAGTTGTGAGTAGAGGTCAGAATCGTCACTCATTTTTTTGAAAATACATTGAAAACGCCCATGCATCTGATTCGTTTGAATGATTGACACGACTAAACCAAAGTACAGCAGGAAATTCGGTATTTCATTTTGGGTGCTATTTGATTTCGCCAAATTTATCTCCCCCATTCTCTCAAACGCCGAAATGTAAAATAAGGTCTCATTCTGTTGATTAGTTTCAGTTATTACATGTGCCCCCCCCCCCCCCAAACAGGAAAAGCTATTTTATAACAACCTTATGCTTTCAGCACTCGAAGATTTCTGAATTAAAATCTGTTACAGAGAAACAAAAATCTTGCTACAAGGTAAAGTCAACCAGACATAGAGGATCCTCCTCTCCTCAACCCCCTTCAATGTTCATGTAATTGCTACAGGACATACATATAGGTCGAAGATGGACAAAGTTATGTATACAATTGATCCAAACTTCATGCGTATGTTTATGACTACGGTCAAGTTGAAAATGGGAATATCCTCGCGGAAAGGGATTCTGTGGTAGCAATTTAAAAAAAAAAAAAAAAATAATAATAAAGCTTCTAACTTTTACTTTCTTGTATCTATACTAGAAGAAAGTATTTATTGTAATCGAAATATTTTTCAACGGAATTACATGTTTTAGGGTTGAGAGATCACGAAAAGCATGTTTGGATAAAACGTCTGTCTGTCTGTGTATGTATGTGCCCGCGCGCCTGTGTGTCCATCTGGGTATCCTTTTTGTATCATCGAAAAGTGTATGAAGTTATGCACAGAATTGAACCAAATTTTATATGTATATGTTTTTGGCTATGGTTGTGCTATGTATTGGTTAGCTCAGTTGTAATTTTTTATAAACTTTGTCTACAGATTTTGATGAGCCCGTTAACATAATCTCATTTCCTAATTTGTTTTGGACATTTTTGCAATTTTTTAATTATCTACTTATCTCCGACAGATAAGAAATTAAAACGCGTTTCAACCTTTTTGGGATACCCTGAATGAAGGCGATATGTTCTATAAGTACATATGTATAAAGAGAGAACGGGAAGCTATTCTCTCTTAGCTACCAATTATCCATCTGCTTGTCTAGTGGTTAGACCACTGGATACTCGTCAAGCAGTGTTGGAATATAATCCCAATTCAAGCATGGATGTTTGTACTGGATCAGATTCCGCTTTAAACTGATGTCCCGGTCTGTTTAGCCCTCGGATGCAAAAGATGACTCTAGCGTCTTTAATCAACCAGTGAATCAAGCAATCTTAACTAGCAATTCTTGTTCTTATTTAGCATTTCTCTTGTCAAAAATCGACGAACCGAGGCAGGATGGTAAATGATATCGGTAAAAAAAAAAAATAACTTGTTATATACGACAAAAAAACCTAATATAAAATTACATAAATGATTAAATACTTAAAATATGTTTAAACAATTAAAAGATATTAAAAATCGAGTACTTTCAGCTAATATTAAGCCATCATCAGGATTTTAAAATTTAAACAGTTCTTAGGAACGCTAGTTGTCCACGACTTAACTAGCGTTCATAAGAACTGTATAAATTTTTTAATCCTAATGATGGCTTAGTAAGTTGAAAGTACTCGATTTTTAAAACCTTTTAAATTGTTTAGTCATCTTTTAAGTATTTAATCATTTATGTAATTTTATATTATATTATTAAGATGAATTTTTGCATTCATAACTAGTTTATTTAAAAAAAAAACAAACTACACAGTTTCAATAGTAGAATTTGTTACAAAAGAAAGTATCATATTGATATGAAATTCTGAATAAATTTCCTCTTAAAAATCAGCATGCTACTAGAAATGACATTGAACTCAACTAAGAATAAAATTAGAGCATCCGTTTCGAAATTATCTGTAGGTGGTAGTCCATGAAAATCAGATAAGTACAATGATTCCACGAGTTCAAATAGTGAAACATGTATGCTTTTATTAGACACAGAAAGTAATGAGATTGTGGCTGACTTTGAGAGAGAAACACATAATTAGTGCCAGGGAAATGGATTTACTCGTTGCATTTTCTAAGGGGAGAGGTAGAAAGTGGCAGTTTTATTTAAACAAAACTGAAATAGAATTCAGCCAAGCTCCTTCAATATTTAAAGAATTAATTCTGTTCAGAGCTTAAGCGGGCAACAATACTTTTGAAATTCTGTGGAAAACAGCTGATATCGATGTATTTTTTTCACGGGAACTGTTGAAGCGATTTCAATATTTAAAAAATAGTTTTGGCAGTAATCAAATAAATAAAGATGAGAAAACGCAATATAGATAGATAAAACAACATATTAAGACCCAGAAAATTTCTAATTATTACAGACTAGTTTCGATAGGATTCAGCATACCATCATCAATACAAAGAATGATGGAACTTTGCTCATATACTCGAGAGACAGGTTTATTGATCAATAGAATTAGAGGAAATTACAGGGGACAACCAATAGGAAATTATATAGGAAAGGGAAGTGATAATATATACAATTGTTAGTAAATTTAAGAAAAGGAGGTTTTTATTTAAAATTTCAAATAATCTAACAATAGTGGAATAGAAAAGCCGCAATTAACAAGATTTTTATCACTTTTATAGATATAGAATACTTCGAAATTGAAGAAAGTTGAGGTCAAGTATAGAAATAGGTTTAAAGATACTCTTAGGTCTCTGACATTAATGAGAAGTATGCTTAATGAAAATTACCGTTAATTAATTTTATTTTCTTTATGTATTGTACTTATCTCTATATCATTCTGTACGTACTTGGGTAATGGATACATTTTCTTATCAATAGGATTAAAATGAGTACCATTGTACTAATATTTATATTGTATGAAAGGCTCTATTGTATAAAACAGAATGCCATAAGGAGGCTTATATCTGGAATGTGGATAATATAATAGGCATCCAGATAGTGAGAAGCGAGGATGATGAACAAAAGGTAATCTCCTCTGTTGACCGAGCGGTGAACGAGCCGGTCAAAAGAGACATGTTGGTTGTCCTTGACTTTACAGGTGAAAAACCCGTAGACTATTGAATGCAGGAGCTAGAATAAGAGTGTAAGAAAGCCAGTTTTAAGTTGGAGGTAACACTACTAGCGTCTCGGTGTAGCTCCGCTCCATATGGAGATCGTAGAGACTGGATTCAACTAAGTCCAGTCGAAGCTAGATTTGGCGAAGTATTGCTAGTTTGGCGAAGTGTTGCTAGTTTCGCGAAGCATAAATGTTATATCGAAAACAATTTACTAGAAATTTTGAACACAGATAGAACCTGAATAGTAATGATGCTTATTATATATTCCGATTTCGAAAATTTCAACTTGTGGATTCCAAAGGGTTTCGCCTCCCTCCCCCACCCCTCACGGAAAAATAACATTTTTGATAATGTGTCTTCTAATTGTCATAAATACTTGCATTTTGTAGGCAGGCACATTCTGTATAGAATCATACTTAAATTTGAAAAATTCTAAAAATATATATATACCTTAGTTTCAGAATTAAAACAGTCATAGACACTAGAAATTTTGAATGAACATATAACCTTAATAGTGATGCGAAAATACTCCAATTGAAATTTTAATGAGTGGGGTCCAAAGACAGGGGCGAATCTACTGGGGGGGCGTAGGGGGGCGTCTCGCCCCCCCAATGTCGGCAACTTCGATCATAGTCGGCAAATTCAAGGTAGTCAGTATCAATCGATACAACTCTCAAACAATCGATTTTTTTTTTCAATTTCCCACTTTTTTTCATTAAGACATTCATTAAAAAACATCAATCCTTAGAAATCCTTTGTCTTAAGAATTTCTTGCGAAAATCCGAAGTTTGCCTCCCTGCTCTTCGACTTACGTGACTGTTCAAATTAAATTGAGAAAGAACTAGTTTCTCAATATACAAAGGAGTCCTTCTGAGAATCCGCGGCGGATTAGTAGGGTTCTGAAGATCTAGATGATCGAACAGCACTGAAGATGATGACGACTTCGATGAAGGCATTCATATTACTCGGGGTGCATTCAAATGTGCTGGACGAATCATTTAGCCGACTGTTTAAACGATCGCAAGTCGATTATTGAAAAAAAAAAATCACCCTGTCTGACGAATGAAGTGTTTTCTTGTTAGACCATAGATATAATTGTCAGGGCAAAAGAAAATTTTTCGTCTGCGTTAAATATTTTTGTAAGATCGTGAAAGAAATCGATCAGAACCGTAAAGATGTTAACTTTCCGGAAAGTGGGAGCGATTCCATCATTGAACATGACCCAGGAAAAAGGTCTAAAATGTAGACATACAATCAGAAGCATTATTTGATCAGTTTAGGTCCGTAACAGCCAAAACTCAGCGATATCCGATAAAATGTTCCATCCGCAGGATAGACAGCAACATTTGAACAGCCACATGGTACAAAGAGTAACCGTTTTTGGAACCGTTTTGGACAAAACTCGAAGGTAATTTTTTTGCTTGTTTCACGAAGGTCCTGGGAGAGAGAAAATACAAAATGCTTCGGTTGAGAGTGGTGTTAATAAATGGCATAAAATGAAGAGCGTAGGAAAAGAAAAGGACAAAAAGTTCGCACAACAATTTCTCTTTCAACTCTCATCAAAATTGCTGTTTCCTATTTTGTCAGTTCATGATGACGTATAATCACTTACTCGACGTGCGAGAGCAAGTGCAGACAGATTATTCTGAAAGAGCAATGTCTTGCATTCAACACTGCAGTTTTAGCAATCTTTATGGACATTACGCAAATGCTGTGTAGACAAGGTCTGGTTTGTGAAAGTGTCAAAGACGAAAATAGAAACTTTCGGCAAATTGTGAAATTACTTTCCAATACTGAGGAAATGCTTGAAGACACACGTTTCAGGCCATACCACATAAATTACCTTTCCGCTATTTCCCAAAACGAGATGATTGAATTTCTTGCAACAGCAGTGCGCAAAAATATAGTCAGGGATATTCAAGAAGCACAGCTTTATGGAATTGTGGCAGATACGACATCAGATGCTTCGCACCATGGTCGATTACCCATTAGAGTGAAATATGTCGACAAAGATGGAAAAGCTCCGAGCGGTTTTTGGAAGTTTAAAAGAAGTCGATTAGTCGATAAAACTAATGTCGACCTTGCATGCGTGATATCGCACATCCTTACGAAGAATGAGCTGGGTATAGAACAGGTAGTTTTCAGCCATACAATTTTACAATCAGCATGTCCGGAGAATTCAACGGCACACAGGAGGCGTTATCAGAAATCGTGACTCGAACTATACCCTATATTCCTTGTCAATGTCACAGACTCAACACTTTCGTTTCGCATATCTTCAACGCCAGCAATATTATAGCTAATGTTTGTACGTGCTGGAAGAACTTCGAGTTTCTCACGACAAATACTAAACTAAACAAGTCATTAGTACTAAACTAAACAATCGATTAGTAGACAAGCTCAGATGAATAAAAGATGCTCTTCTACTGAGGAATCTTTCTAATCCGAGATGGACTGCTCGAGTGGAGTCATTGAAAGCGGTTTGGATCCCAAATGAATGTATCCTACAAATTTTTAAATCGTTGATTCCTCTACCTTTTTTAGCAAAAAAAAAAAAAAAATCAAGCCACGAGTTTTAAAACACGGTCTAGCGTTCACCGATATCGGCCGATATTGGAAAAAAGGTTAGCCATGCAATATCGTCCAGTCCGGCTTACTCTGGTAATACGAAATCGCTGTTCCCGATATCGGCTGATATCGCTGTGCTACCTGGGTTAAGAAGGGAAATGTTGTCGCTCGACTTCATTGCTTCGCTGATGTTTCTCAAGAACGTTCAGTAAGTGCGCAAGTTAGTTACTGAAAAACTGAAGTCTAAGAATCTTAACATAATAGTCGAAACGAAAATACTGAATACTTGTATTAAATCTCTGGAAATAATATACAATGACAATGAAAACGTGAATAGGGAAATACAGAGCTCAATTATCTTTTAAACTAATTAAGGTGCAGATCCATTAAATGAATTTGCTATGCAGTATCAACGAAGATGGGCACCCAAGAAGTAAGACGATAATCGAAACAATCTCATTTTGCTCCCGAACTTCTAATGTTCTATCGCATGGAGATTAAGAAGGTGCTGGATACCCTTAAAGTGGTACTAATTGATAGTCTTAATTCTTGCATCAGCATAATCACACCACTGTATGCAATAATGTGTATCCTCCCATTACAAAAAAGAAATTAACACTCAGATATAGTTACAAAAGTGGCAGATTTCTTTCGTGAAACATAGACAATTCCTGATCTATAGCATTACATACAGAACTGAAAGTTTCGACAGACTTCTGCGCAGAGGCTGAAACAATGGAAATTTACATGAAAACAAAATCTTTGAGATGCATTCTGCCACTTGAGAACCATGTTGGTTGTCTGGCTCTAAGTCTTCAGTCACAGTTGCTTTGAATGAAAGAAAAGTAAATTAAAAAACATCTAAGAACAACAATGACCGATCCATGTCTGAATGCATCATGTTTACGTTTGAAAAAGATATTTTAGAATAACTAAATTTAGGCGCTGCCGTGAGTAGATGGGCTCGTCTAAAAGACGGTGGTGTAAAATGCATATTATGCAATGAATGATCAAAGACGTAATTAAAATAAGTTATGATTTAATCCTTTTTAATGTAAATACAAATAAGCTGATTGTGAATTAGTTCCAAATAGCATTTTACTAAAAACTTCAATTTGTTTAACTAATGCGAATTTCAAATTTCCGTCTGCATGCACGTTCAGCAAAAAATAAACAAATTTTCTTTAATATCAAAATACTTTACTGTAATATTTACAGCAATGTAACGTAAGTGGAGGGGTAGCGTGTCCATCTTGAAACCTACCTTATATTCTCCTAAATATTCTAAAATGTAAAGTATTTGACGTGCTAAAGTGAAAATTTTGATCCCGATGGGTTAACAAAATTTAATTTTATATAGAACATACCGGGTGTCCTAAAATGGACTGAGTGATTTAAAAATTCAGAAACTTGCAAATAGTGACAGCTATTTAAAAAAAATTCTTGCAGGTGGATTACGTAAGACGTCAGAAGTTTTTCAGTCATGTTACAGACTTAGCAAAAGAAAAGCTGAGCTTTCACGGATCCACTCGCGAAAAACAGCAAGTTTTATCCAAAACCGTTTGACAAAATTTTCGTATTATCTACAATCCTTTGACGAAATTCTTGTTTTTTCGGAGCCTTTTAACGAAATTCGCGTTTTTTCTGCGATCCTTTGATGCAATTCGCGTTCGTTGCGCGATCCTCTGACGAAGAAATTCGTGTTTCTTTACAATCTTTTGACGAAATTTGCGTTTTGTCCGCGATCCTTTGACTAAATTTCCGTTTTTTGCAAGGAACTTTGACGAAATTCGCATTTTTTTCGTGATCCTTTGACAGAATATGCGTTTTGTCCGCGATCCTTTGACAAAAATCGCGTTTGCTTCACGATCCTTTGATGAAATTCGCATTTTTCCCGCGATCTTTTGACGAAATTATCGTTTCTCAACGCGATCCGTTGTTAAAATTCGCGTTTTTTCCGCGATTTGTTGCCGAAATTTCCTTTTTTTCACGATCCTTTGGCGAAAATCGTGTTTTTTCCGCGATCCTTCAGCCACAGCAGACGTTAGTTGTCTGACCTGGCTCTGTTTTCATGCTGTTCGTTTCTATACTCGGACTATGCGCGGTAGGTCACCGGAAAGGCAAAGAGAGAAATACACTTAATTTGGCGATGTTCGTACTCGCGTTTTTGTTGCATTTCGTCCGCTACCATAATCCCCCCCCCCCCCAATACACACACACACATAAAAATGTCAATAAATTTTAATGCAGATTTGCATCGATCCCAGGGATGATAAAATCCAGTGAGGATAAAGCGGAATTCCGCGTTTCTGCGGAAAAGTAGCATGTCTGGTTTTTTTACTGTGATTCTCAATTTTAGTTTAAAATAGCAGAGGTATATGGCGCTGATAGCGATAGGCGCTAAATTGGGGCCCGATTTTCAGTCTCTCTCCTCTCTCAGTATTATGCGAAAGAAGGAGAATTAATACATGGGGTGGTTCTCAGTCGCAAATGCAGCTTTGTTCTTTGGGACCACTGCATATATTTAATCTCCTACGTTCGTATCAATATTGAGAGAAGAGAGAGGCCGAAAATCGGGCCCCGATTTAGTACCTACTGCTGGCATCGCCATCTACCGCCGCTATTTTAAACTAAAATCGAGAATTGCAGTAAAAATACTCTCGGCAGCGTACATAATCCTCTTGCAAGCATTTCGTTTTATAACTGTCATTATTTGCAAGTTATTGAATTTTAAAATCAGTCGGTCCATTATAGGACACTTGGTAGATGCATACATACAGACACAGAAACATACTTTTAAAGATATATTTTTGTTTTAAGTTAGTCGGCAAAATCGTCATATACGCCCCCCTAATGAATTCTGCTTAAATACGCCCCTGAATGTTTTCCCCCTCCCCTCCCCTGATTAAAAAAAGTAACACTTTTGTTTATGACCCTTCAAATTTTCTTAGCATATATACTATTAAGGATTTACCTTCATACAAAATTTAAAATACCTTTGATTATTCGAAGTCATACCACCAAGACTTTTTTTTTAATCAAGGAGGGGGGGGCGGGGGGCTTTAGATTATCTTCTCTTAAAGTTTTCAATAAAGTAACACTTAAACAGGATTACTATTCAAAATGTACCTGCCTGCAAAATTCAGGTATCAATGTCAATCTAAAGAAAAAAATTGCATTTTGTGGGAGGGGGGGGGGGGGGGAGGGTGTTGATATCCAAGAGCCTAAAATGCAGGCATGAAAGTGGGAAATAGGAAAAAAGAAGGAAAATCTTTTCGGTCCATATGATGGCACCAAACTTTTAAAATTTAGACACATTTTAACAGTTATTTATGGGATAAAATGAAATATAATTGTATGTTGTTATTTTCTTTTCGTAGCTTAGAAAGCATTAACAACAAATTTAAACATTTAAATCAAAAGTGTTGCATAAATAGAAGAAAATATTCTATTCCAAAAAGAACATTATGAAACTTCCTTCTTCTTTTAAAGTCTAAAAAACTTTCACTCTGGAGAGATACTTTAATCAAATTTATTTACATGACTTTCATATGATTATAATATAAGCTTCCCTTTGATTTAATAGATCTTTTGCACAGCAATTCAGAAAAAAAAAAAAAAAAACTCCAAGGATTTTAGTTAGACAAAATGTCTGATTATTAAATTTTCAAGATTCCCCCCTTCCCTTCCCCACCTTATATGCTTCCAATATTTTTTTTGCATTTTTGCATCAATACAGAAAATGACCAAAATTATTTTTAAAAAGGTGGAATTCCACCTTTAGGAGGAACACTTTCATGCCTGAAAATGGTATCACTTTTGAGAAGTGTTTACTGTACCTTAATAGAAGAAATATGCGATTTTATTGAATTTTTATTTGTTCACATAATATTTTGAGAAAATTTTAGGAAAGAATTTTTCTAGTGTTTAATAATGCACAAGAAATTAAAATCCTATCTTCCAACCTACAAAGCTCATGCCGCATACAATTGTTTTTGCTGTTTATCTAAAAACATGCTAATTTGCCCTGTTTTAAAAAGATTACCCAATTACGGAAGATTAAATTATAGCATTTTAACTATTTTTAACACAATCAACTGATTGATAAATAAATAATGAGAGTACAATTGTAGTATAGAAATAGTAGAATGTGTAGAATTGTAGTAGTGAAAATTTGTGAGTATGAAATTATCGCTGTATCATCCGCCATCGCCATCTTCGCTAAAAAAAAAACATCTAACCTAAACAGACTTTTCAACGACAGCGCGAGCGAGCGCTTGTGCTTCGTCTGAAATACTGCAACCTCAAAAATAACTAGCGCCAATTCCTCAGCCAAGAGGTAGGAGAAAAATCACCATAGGGAGCGGAGCTACACCGAGACGCTAGTGGTAACACTTGGAGGTTACAGAAAGTAACTACTCGTACTGTGTGCACGGAGAATTGTTTCTAGTGAAGTGTACTTATGTACGTTTATGTTCCTGTGTGGAACATAAGAAACCTGTGTGATTATGTCGTTGGATAAGACTAGCTTAGTACGGTCTATAGAGACGAGAAGAGTGTTTTTAGTGATATAACCTAGTGCGTAGATAATATGTTAACGTGTAATTTAATGTGGTGCAGGATCTGCTACATCCGTGACTATAAATGAAAATAATGTGTTTTAATGTAAATATTTTGTAAACAAATCTTCAATTTAATATTATTTGGAGTATTCTAGATATTAATTCCCAACCTTCTCACATAGTGTCCGGTATCACACGTCTATACCGGTGGTGGCAGCATATCAAGTAAGGAGTGTATATTTGCATACTTGCATCTTTACGTGTGGTGGATTAGAATTAGTGATAGTTATTACTGTATCGGCAACAAATGACTACAGATACTTTTAGCTAAATTGAAGTCAAAGGTGTGGTTCATATCCCAACAATGTTTTGTAATAGCCGATTTGTTATTTTCTTGTTTATCAATATAATGCTTGTGCTGTTTTATTCGAAATTTTAAAATGCATTTGATTTGTCCAAATAAGATGGACGACACTGGCTAAGAAAGTGAGAGAAGCGAGCGAGAGAGACATACAAACATAATAGCCAGGCAGCAGCTCCGATACACATGCGCCGCTCCCGGCCGGTCTAGCCTAATGAGGGGAATTTCCAAAGGCTCTCTCTCCTAGACTTTTATTCCGATTGACTTGAAACGTTGGGAAAATAGTCTAGGCATATTGTAATATTAGATAAAAAAAATAATAATAAATGAATTTTTAGAAATTTTCAAACCCATGTAATCCCTTAAACTCTTGAAAATCGAGACACATCACATGCATTGGGACACCTGGCAACACTACCCTGAATGAGGGCAGCGAACCAGTCCTCGGGACGATGGGCTTGTCCTAACAAGGACACCTCTCTTAACAATATTGAAAACATCCGTAACATTATGAACTCAATTAAAAACAACATTAAATTTACTTATGACACGAAAAGCAAGATTCACTCCCTTTCCCGGATATTCTTGTCACTCGCACTGAAAAATACTTCTCTATTTCCATCTTTCGCAAAAGCTTGGTTGTCCCTCTACCACCAGTGTCCGCTCATGCTATCCTCCTAGCCGCTTTTTATACCGTTACAAACCATACCATTCACGTTTGTTCTGATTTCCATTCACTTAATTCTGAAATTCAATATATTAAATTCTTTGTTATTAACCGTTCCACCATAGATCCCGTACTATTTAAATTACAGCTTCCTCACGTTTACCCCAATCTACTCTACTCTGTTTCCAATATTAGCATTGTTTTACCTGATTTTTCGAAATCTATCCTCGGTGCTAAAATTCTTAAGCAATATGATTTCAAAATAATTTTCTTCTATAGCAATAAACTCATCCTCTGCAAACTGAAACATTCTATTATTGAGATTTCTAATTTATGGGGTATCTACAGTATTACTTGCCAATTCTAAGGGTAATCTATTTTAAACATTTTAGTTTAACCTCTTGGGTACAGATTTATTTGAAAAAATTCTTGTGTTTGGAACGGATTTAATTTGCAGATGCGAAACCTGAAATAAACGCTGGATAGTCCGTAAGATGCGAAAGCAGGACTTGCTCCTAAATTGGAGTCCGGCATGGATGGATATAAAACTTGGCCGAAATAGCCAGGAGTATACGCAGAAAGAGCATGGATATCGCATACTCCTAGCTCAGGAAACAGATGAGACTGTTACTCGAGAAGCAAGAATTCTTCTCAAGCAGGAGCAAAAGGATGCCCTGGACATTGCAGCTGTAGCAGTATCTTTGCTTTATGAAGCTGTACTTGACAATTCTATGTAATTTTTTTTTCTTCGTTTTATTCCTACTTAAAACTTTAATCGCCATTTTCTAAAAGCACCATTTTTAAAGTCGGTAGACACGATTTATCAAAAACTAATGCACCGATCTTATTGAAATTTTGCGCACCTCTTCAAAATAGAATTGACTAGTGATTGAACAAAGGATTTTTTGTTTTTTCGTTTACAACTAATTTTACAAGGCTATATGAGTGTAAATTGTACCAAAATTTGTAATGTTTTGCATACAACTTTGCCAAAAATTCAAATTTCAACTTTTATATCCTTCGTTCAATCATGAGTTATACTTATCTACTAACAGAAAAAATTTGGTTTTTTAATTTCAGATAAATCTACCATGAGTTATCCTGACCACTACGAGAGCACTTTTTTTTTGAGGGTCTCCGGAAACCAGGTTCCACCGGTTGAATTTTCAAAAGTTTTATAAAATATTGTTTAAATGTCACTCTTTCATATATACTTAAAATTCTGAATAAAATTATTTATTATATAAAAAAATATATACTTTTTTTAATCATCGAAACCCATGTAACCCCTTAGAAAACGTCAGGGCTCCAAAAGTGCCGATTTTCCATAATCTCACGCATTTTTAAATTTTCACTTGCGCCATGCTATTCAGTGGTCTGTGCGAAATTTTTAAGAATCTATAAAATATAAGATAGTTTAATAAAATTCTCTATTTTTAAAATAATAGATTTCCATTGATTTTAGTGTAGGATTTTTCTAACAGATATTTTGTTAAGACTTTATTTACTAAAAGGTGGGACGTTATAATTTATATCAAATGTATTAATATATTTTTAACCTTTCCCTGATTATCCCGAGTTATCTCGGCTTCGTATACATTGCACTTAATTGTTATCTCGAGAATACTCGGGCGTGGCATAATTTGTCACTTACGATTTGTTTTATCACGTTTTTTCTCGGCCTGAAGATTAAAAAGAAAGAAAATATTCTTATATAATATAATAAATTACATATAATTAAATTATATATAATATTTGATTGGCAGTTTTCCAAGTTTTGTGATATGAAATGCAAATGATGAAATGCAATGATGTAATTGCAAAAAATGTGATGATTTTTTGCCGTTTTTTTTTTTTTTTTTTTTTCAAAATAAATTGGCAAGGGAAGCAGTTAATTTCCCTTAAAAATGAGAAAATATTTGACTTTATTTAAAAATCCTTTCCACTTCATCATGCATAAAATTTCAGACATTATTATTCAGCTCTCAAAACATTGAATAGTGTTTGTTTTAGGTAGCTTTCATTACAAAAAGCTACCTATTGCAGCCGTTCGGAGGAAAGCGATTTCAAAAAATTTTGGTATATTTTCATCGATCATGACCCCCAGACCCCGAAACCACCCTCCGCTCAAAAGTTGATATATATATATATATATATATATCCATATATATATATACAGTGACCTCTCACTTATACGACTTTCAGGGGGCCGGAGAAAAAAGTCGTATAACTGAGAGAGTCGTATAAGTGAGAGACCACTTTATTATACATGTTTCAAACATGATATGCATTAATTATTTTACCTACATTAAATACGATACATTTTGAGTAAAAAGAACGTATTTTAACAAAATTTATAAAATATATTAAAAAATAAAACATAAAATGTATTTTAAAAAGTTCACAATATACTTCACTTACCACTATGTTAAAGGCTTTTTTCTTTTTTGTCTAATGAAGCTTTTAAGCTATTTTGGGAATAATCATTTTGATGGATATAATTCTTTAATGTATTTCAAGCAGCACTTGCTTCTGAAAAGCTGACAGCAGCAGGAACACTGCTCTCATCTTCGTCATCCTCCTCGCTCACGTCTTCCATATTGAAAAACACTTTAACAATAGTGAAAGGATAAAGGTAGGAAAACGTGAATGATTTGTACTTTAAAGATTATAAAAATGAATTCTTGAGTTAGAAATGTAAAATCACCTGAACCGTTTAACGCGTCGTATAAGTGAGAGAAACAGTCGTATAACTGAGAGAAGTTTAGCATTATTTCCCATAAAGCGTGGACGGGACCAAGAGAATTCGGCGTATAACCGAGAGAGTCGTATAACTGAGAGTCGTATAAGTGAGAGGTTACTGTATATATATCTGATATTTGTCACACTAACTCTTGTATTTTTGAACCGATTTGGATGAAACTCGGTGTGTACATAGTACATACAAATGTCTCGACCGAGTTCGTTGGCCAGCTTCATCCGCCATCTTGTTTCAAAATGGCGGCCATTTAAAAATTTAAAAAAAATTTAAAATTTGAAATGTGGTACCAAAAAGTTTAAAATTGAAAAATATTTTCTCCTTATGTGTTTGACCTTGATACAAAGATTCCGGAGCAGTTTTTGTTTTGTCTATATCTTTACAAATGGCTGAGTTATAGCACTTTGAATTTCTACCGTGGCTGACATTTTGAAACGTCCTGATTTTTGTCACGCGATAACAGGCGTATTCATGAGCCGATATAGATGTACCTTGGTGTGTACAAAGTACATACCAATGTTTCGACCGAGTCCGTTTCCAGCTTCATCCGCCATCTTGTTTCCAAATGGCGGCCATTTAAAAATTTAAAAAAAAATTAAAATTTGAAATGTGGTACCAAAAAGTTTAAAATTGAAAAATATTTTCTCCTTATGTGTTTGACCTTGATACAAAGATTCCGGAGCAGTTTTTGTTTTGTCTATATCTTTACAAATGGCTGAGTTATAGCACTTTGAATTTCTACCGTGGCTGACATTTTGAAACGTCCTGATTTTTGTCACGCGATAACAGGCGTATTCATGAGCCGATATAGATGTACCTTGGTGTGTACAAAGTACATACCAATGTTTCGACCGAGTCCGTTTCCAGCTTCATCTGCCATCTTGTTTCCAAATGGCGGCCACTTAAAAAATTTTTAAAAAATTTAAATTTAAAATGAGGTATCAAAAAATTGAAAAATGAAAAAAAAATTTCTTATGTATTTGACCTTAATATAAAGATTCCGGAACAGTTTTTGTTTCGTCTATATCTAAAAAAATGGCTGAGTTATAGCATTTTGAATTTCTATTGTGGCTGACATTTTGAAACGACCTGATTTTTGTCATGCGATAACAGGCGTATTTATGAACCGATTTGGATGTAACTTGGTGTGTACATAGTACATACCAATGCCTCGACCGAGTTCGTAGGCTAGCTTCATTCACCATCTTGTTTCAAAAGGGAACATTTAAAAATATTTTAAATTTAAAATTTAAAATGAGGTATCAAAAAATTAGAAAATGAAAAAGTTTTTTTTTTTAATGTGTTTGACCTTGATACAAAGATTCTGGGGCAGTTTTTGTTTCGTCTATATCTTAAAAAATGGTTGAGTTATAGCACTTTGAATTTCTAGCATGGCTGACATTCTGAAACGATCTGATATTTGTCACGCGATAACCCACGTATTTTTTAACCTATTTTATGAATTTTGTAGAAGATAGTCTACTTGAATTTTGTAACAGTTTTTTTTTTTTGATAAAATGCACAGTTCCTGAGAAATCGAGAATGGATGAGGGTTTTTCTCTCGTTTTGGCCAGAAGGTCAAAAAGTTGCCTTTTTGCAGCGCGCTCTAGTGCCAAAACCATTTGTCAGAAAGTTAAAGTTAATGTATGTATTTTACAGGAAATTTTGTCTACTTTAATTTTGTAATTGGATTTTTTTCAATAAAATGCACGGTTTTTGAGCTATAAGCAAAGGATTGATTGTTGTGACATTTGACCTTGAATATCTGGCGACGCCAACACGAGATTTTATGAGACTTTTCAGCTAACTTTTAGAATGTCATAGCAAAGCTTTTTGCAAATTTTCAGCTTGCTGTCTTTCATTCCGAGGTTGAATCCCTATTTGACTGGACTATTGGATGTAAGAAGGCATGTGGATAGTATATAGCAATGTCTCGACCAAGTTCACTGGCCAGCTTCATCCGCCATCTTGTTTCAAAATGGCGGCCATTAAATTAAAAAAAAATTATATTTAAAGTGAGGTGCAAAAAAATTAGAAATTGAAAAAGGTTTCTTTCTTAAGTATTTGACATTGATATAAGGATTCCGGAGCATTTTTTGTTTTGACTTTATCTTAAAAAATGGCTCAGATATAGCAGTTTGAATTTCTTTATGTGGGTGACATTTTGAAAAATCTGACTTTTTGCCTGCGACAGCACTCGTATATATCAACCGATTCCAATGTAAGTGAGCATGTGCACAGGAATTATTAAGGTCTCGACCAAATTCACTGGTTAGCCTCATCCACCAGGTTGTCTTAAAAGGGCAGGTACTTCAAGATATCGCCGAATTTGGAAACCAAATATAAGTTACTCTAAATAAAATCAGCTTGGATAAAGCTGACTAATTTCGCGAAATTCTCATTCATAATGATTTAGTATTGATAAAAATTAGTATTGTATCTACTATAATTGGCTTCCACTGAATTGAGCTTCGTGTGTTTGAATAATATAAGCTAGCATTTTAAAAATAAGGAATATGAAAGCTACCTCTTCCTCCCGGCACTGGCCGGAAGGACTTTTTTCGTATAAAAATGATACATCTTTAATTATAGTCAACTGATAATCATCTACTTGCAATTGCCAGGTTTCACAAATCGGTATTTAATAATAAAATACCAACTTTTACATTATAGTCAGAACGATGCTTTACTTTGATAGAGAAATGTAAAGATTTATTGAATTTTTGGAAATAGGAATAATGTCTGAAATTTTGATGCGTGTAACGGATAAAAATTTTTTTTTCATTGGATCACAGAGTAGGGAATTAGAATTTGAGAACTATCTTAATATTAAAACTGCAGCTTTCTAAATTACATTTGTTATTTAAAATTTGTATTAGCAATGTTGGATTTCTTTATTACAATGTTCCTAATTATTAAAAAAAAATCGAATGCTTTATTAAAATTAAGTTTGTGTGTGGTAGGCCCCCTTGTGGTCCCCTTTTGCAGGTTTGATTTGACCTTTAGTTTTTCTCTGAAGATATCATTCATGTTATTTTGTAGCAGCTTCTGCTCTTAAAGCAGGATTATCTTTTTTTTTCTTCATTTCCTTGCAGCTTCTTTTATCCCACGTTATCTGTATAAAAAAGCAAAAGAAACTTATTACAATGAACTACAAAAATTGTAAAAAGTTTTTAAATAAATTTCTTTTTCTAATACTTCTACACATTCGAAAAGTGTAAAATATTTTTAGTATTAGCTAAATTTATATTCAATGTGTTTTAAAATTACATTTAATAATTAGAAATATTAAAATGAATAATTTTTACTGATAAAATATTTTTATTTACAATTGTGTATTGTTTTTATGTTTGTATTAAAAATTATTTTATTTATGATTATACCAACAAATTAAATTTTCAAACACACTTTGTTAATATTCCGTATTGCTATTGCCAAGTAGTAAATCAGACATTTGTTAACATTAGATGTTCATATTACTATGTGGACATAATCTTGTCATTACCACGGCAGAAAATAAACAGGGTAATGACACACATGGTAAGGGGGAATTAAGCAAAAAAATTTCATTTTCCACAGGCCACTAATTGTAGCCATTACATCTTTTAGCCCATGCATATTTTCCCATTTCTTATATAATAAAAGCAGACTAAGAAATAACTTCATTTAAATATAAATTAGAAGTTACATGCTAAATACGCACAAAAATAAATAAATAAAAAATACTCACCAACACAATCAAAGTCTTTGCTTGTGTTATTGAAACTATAAAACTATCTACTTTCTTCAGCTAAGCCTGATAAGAAGATGGCTTTCAAAGATTATTTTTGCCTTGATAAAAAGGTATGTGCTGCTCTCTAAAAAATTCCAGATGGACTTTTTGTCAGAAGCAAGGTAATGACACTC
The DNA here is from genome assembly GCA_963932465.1 of Maratus speciosus. Classification (NCBI taxonomy): domain Eukaryota; kingdom Metazoa; phylum Arthropoda; class Arachnida; order Araneae; family Salticidae; genus Maratus; species Maratus speciosus. Next base: position 477,799,648 of record OZ010796.1, read on the forward strand.
TTTCTTAGGACAGGATTTTAAAAACGCATTAAGAAATATAATTTTAAAATATGAAAAATATTTTTTAATTAGTAGCATCTTAATAAATAAAAAAAAATATTTAAAAAACTATAACCATTTTTTTTTAAATACAACTCATTCATATCTTTACCTGATAAATTGCTTGTTGAGACAATCTATGGTAATGACATATTAGCTACAAAAGAATATATTTCTTATTTTTAAAATTTTTAGAAACAATAATACATCTATAAATTATCACTAAAGTAACATGATAGTTAAGATGCAATAACTAAAATTATGATATTTGACTATTTTTCTGTGCAGATGTGAAAGGACAGTAAGACATGACACTTTTTGAAAATAACTCAGGCATTAATATTCTACGGCTTTAAATATAATATTAAGTTTCATTTGTGAACATTGAAATATTGGTTTGTTAATATTGTTAAGTAACCGCCGGTCTTGCTTACTTTTCAATGCATCCGTTAGATCTACTATTTACAAGCACAATGGAAATTAATTTAATACAAAGAAAGAAAAATTGCTTTAAATTTTTATGTCCAAATTTATCCCGCTATTTAAGACACCGGACCGCGCAACACTAGTTCAGGAGAAGCTTCGTGGCCCCTTAAGCCGATCTAATACTTTTTCCTAGGTTATAAACATACATTTATATTTGGGTACTAAATTTCGAGGATTCGTTTATGGATCATCTTCAATTAACCCTTTATGCCTCAAAGATAATTCAAAGTGCCATTAAAATAACTTGTTATAAAATTCGTTCAATACATCAATTAGTAGTAATACATTTTAGAATGAGTTATAGATACTTTACTTTATCTTATTCCAAAAGCATTATGGGTTGAACAAAACAAAAATATTTTTAAAAGGATGATTTCTTTTTCATTCGCATCTCTTCAGCTTTCTTGGAGTTGAAAGATAGTGGATGAAAAGTTTTAGTCGGAATTATTCCTATATTTCTATTGTAAGAGCATTATTTTTGTACAGTCGTGGAAAAAAAAAGTAAACACCCCCTACTAACTCCTCAACAAATTATCGTAGAAGAAAGTTACTGGTACCGGACGATTGGAAGTCTACTTTTAAATGGTTCGTATAAAATTTGCTTAGTGAGCCATATACATATTAAAACGAATCCAAACTTCATTTTTTTCAGTAGCAGTACCCAAATTTAACGAGATATTTCAAATCTTCGGTTCAAAATATGCCTAGAAACCAAATTTCAAGTCATTCGAATGATAAGTTTTTGAATTATAGACATTCAAAATTTAGTACTTCTAATGTTAAATTACATTTTCATATTTTTATTTATATCTCCTGAATTTATGCTCCTAATGAGCTAATTTTTTGTGTAGCAATAATATTAATATACCCAAACATAAATACGTTGAATTTGCAATTTTTATAATTTTATGATATGAATTATGAATGATGAAATTAATATTCGAAAAAATTATAAATTGCAACCTACAATTTTTTTGATGGATTTTGATTTATTAAGTCCTACTTTATGGAAATCCAAAATTTCACATTTTTATTTTAAGTAGTTTTCAAATTATGCTTAAAAAACGGCAAAATGATGGTTTAAGGGGCCGTCTATGATAGAAGTGAGTAAATTTTTGAAATTTATTCTGCTATTCTGCAATCAAACAGGTTTCATTGACGCGTAAACGTGCCTTGATCAAGAAGGCGGCTCTCTCGGTTAACAATCGAGTAACGAACTTCAATTTGGATACAGCCCTTAAAATAAGCTCGTTTTAAAATAATTAATTTCTCGGAAACTTATGGCACGAATTGCATAAAAATTTATTTATAGGCTAATTGAAAGGTGTAGAGTTCATTTATGCTGTCAGAATTGTGTACTGCTATTAAAAAAACAAAGTTATGGTTCGTTTTAATATGTAGATGGCCCCTTAAACAAATTTTATATACATCATTTAAAAGTAGACTTTATTTCCAATCGTTCGGTACCAGTAACTTTCTTCTACGATAATTTGCTGAGAAGTTAGTAGGGGGTGTTTACTTTTTTTTTTTCCACGACTGTACATTTCCTAATTCAATTAAAAAAAAAAATATTTTAAATAAAAGATTTAACTGAAGTTATTACAAAATCCCTATAAATACAGATTTAATTAATTAATTTTAATTTGGCAAAAATCCTTCTAAAATTTACTAAATGATTGTGTAAATCTTCTAATGTAGTTTCAAAAATTCTCGAAAAATGCTTTAAAAAGATTAAATTTTCATGAATTCATAATTTGGCATATAAAGGGTTAATGGACAGATAGCACAAAAGAGAACTTTTTATTATCCAAAAGGAATTGAAGATATACATCGAAGATATTTGTAGGGTCAGAAACCAAAGCGAAAGCGCTCCGCAAACCAATTAGGAGTACACACACCGTCAATTGCAATTGAACTCATTTCAAAAACAACTTGAGAAAAGAAAGAATCAATAGAAGGCAAAAATATTTTGTATGGATGATGTTGTTGATTGGGAAACATGATCTTGATTTTCGAGGAGTTTCTTCGAAAAGGAAAAGATACCTACAGACTTGATGATAATTATCTCAATTATGGTAATAAATACATCTCTTGCTCTTTAATTGTAATAAGAATTTTCAAAATCTCGTGAACAGTGGGTGAGAAGAGTAAATGTATCCAGTTATTTTAGTGATTTTAAACTACTAAAGCTAGTATTTTTATTGTACTTTTTCTGTAACAATCTTTTAGTGTGCAATATCATTTCAGCATCTTTAGAATGTATAAAACCATTTTTCTTAATGCTAATCCCAAATCCAAAGGAGCTACTTTTTGACACATTTTCTGACTTTATTTCTGTTCGGGATCGCATGAAATTGGCAGGTGTTCTTATTCAGAAACTATGTAATCGAATGGTGCTTTCCAATTCTTGGTAAAGGCAGAATGTTTTTCAGAAAATACTGACAATATCCCAAAATCACAGAAAGTTTCATGGCACAACATTTACAAATGTGAATGTTGCGCTGGAGTGCTATTTGATCCACCTCGAAGAAATCAGCTTGGATGAGCGGATTAAAAAAAAAAAAAAGAAATATGGTTTCAAAAAAATGAATAAATGTGCTGAGTGTAGAGGGGATTATTTTGAGGAAGAATAAAAATTTTAAATGCTATAAATTTTCGGTATTGAAAAACTTTCAGAATGACCCTCGTATCAATTTTCCTTTTTTGACATGAAGGCCTCATCACACCCTCGTATCAATTTCATTTTTTTTTTAATATAAAGGCCTCATTATATCATCGTAGTTTTTCATATCTGTTATCCCATTTTTCGCGTATTACCATGCTACGATGGTATTTTGAGCTTTTGATATAGAAAAACGTCAATATAAAAAAGAACAAGAAATTTAACAATAAAAAAGTATTATCCTATTACATATTTTTTTTAACCTCCAGGAGGATCTTCTCCTTAAACCCTAGTTTAAGAAAAATTTTAAACATACAATTAAAAAATATACAGGAGTAAGGCTTCTGTTGCACAGATTTAGGGGAGGGGGGGTCCCTTCTATGACAAAAAAATTCTCAATTTCTTTTTATCTTAGTGTTTAATTTTTTAAAATTAAATTTGTATAAATAATTTTTGTCTATTGTTTTTAATTATCCAACATAAAATTTAGTTAATTAAATTTAAAACTCTCGGGGAGAAGCAATGGCCCTCCCTGTGCAACTTTAATGTTTATAATGGTAAAACCCGCTATTGAAACTTTATTTGAGTTTCTCGAATCAAAGTACGACGGACAAAGTTAAAGTTTATATACTTTTTCTTAAATCTTACTTGAGTTGTGAAAGAAAATATATAAGGGGTTTATCCATAACTTAGAAGAAGAAAATTTAAGCTTTAAAAATAAAGTACCAGCGCACAGTTCGATACCAGAAAAATTACACGGAAATTCTAAATATAAGATAAACTCCATTTATATGATAGATTCCCCCAAAAAATTCCCGCATTACTTTCTAAAAAAAATTTTTTTTATAGATGCTTTGATAATAGGAGACGGGAGACTTAAAATTTATCTATATATATCATGAAAACTAATGATTGAAATGAACTGTAAAATTATACATACTCACTACTTTTGTAATTCATTTTATGTACAAATATATTAAATTTAAAAAATCAAAAAAACCCGACTGCATAAAACAAACTAATTAATTGTTTCTCATCAATATGAAAATATTTTTTATATTACTTACCTTTTCTTTTTATTTACTTGTATTGATGACTTTTAAGTTGTGTTTAATTATTAGTTCCTATCTACAAACACTGTTTTGATGAGGCCTATAGATGTCTATTATGAAGGTTAGAGTTACAGTAAAGGTAGAGATTCAAAGTACACAACTTCCAGGTTGTGTAATATTTAAACGGAGCTTCTGACTGCAAAATGGTCAATGAAACATCCGTCTTCATTTTGAAAGACCTATCCAATGATATGCCACTCAATAGGGTACGTAAAAAATTTTTTTCGTCTCTACCGCCATTTTGAATTTATAAAAACAAAACCTATCCTATAACCATCGGAAGGTTAACATGAATCGATAGAGAACTTATTCATTAAAATCCATCCTGCCGTTAGGATGTTTCGAGGGTATAAAGAAATCCACATACACAGATACGCGTGAAACACATAACTCTTCTTTTCAGTCGGGTAAAAAAAAAAAAAGTGGGTCATGATTCATCTTTTTGGTATGGATTTATTAAGCCCTTGGGGACGAGCGAGCGGTATTCGTGCCGCTTAAGCTGCTCAGAATCAGTAATTATTCACAGAAATGAATTTTTAATGTAAATTTTGCTTTATTTAATCCAAGCATTTTCTCGATTCAATGCGACAAAAATTTCTGTTTTGTAAAACCGGTGATAAAAGATTAAAAATTCCGTAAAAGACGCTCGTCCCGAAGGGGTTAATAACACTAGTCAACATATTTTAACTTTTTTTAGTATCTGGCTCGTAAACATGTGCATTTAAGTAATTTTAGGTTTCTGAGTTCAGTGGAATAATCAGATTATCTCAATCATGTCACATTTATTAAATACAGGACACTTACGTAAAGAAAAAGTGAAATATTTGACAAAAATTGAACGTTTGAAATACAAACAAAGCATATTATTCATCATTAAAAATGTCTTCTTTATTACTTAGCACAAACTATAACTAATACGAGCACAAAAGCCCTTAATGTTAATATTAACAATGTTATTTTTCAAAATAGGATGATGTATTTCTTGATGACAGTGCTGAATGCTTTTATAGTTACTTTTACAAAAGAATGCATACAAATGAAGGTTTTAGCTTATATAGTCATTCATTTTCTTATTATTTGATAACAAAATGTAAATTATAATATACATTTCTTTACGCATTTTACCATGTAAATAAAAATAAATTCTAAAATTCTGTAAAACCCTTACGTGATAGAAAATTTTTGATAGTAGATTCGGATTCAACATGCAAAAATACATAAAGAAATGTTTATTACAAATCAGATACAAAATGACTTTTGACGTGTAATTTTCATAATTATAAATATGTTTTTGAACAGGAAAAAAGTTTAGAATACGGGTCTAGAATAGGTCTATTCACTGTGTCTCATTAAAAAAATCCCTCGAATGCTGTTTTGTAACATTGATTAAATATTATCATCCTTAACCTCTTCAGACCCGAAGGTATAATAACACTGCCAATACACATTCATTGATTTTGCACAAACAAAAAGACACCATAGATGACAGAAGGAACCCTTTTTCTGAAATTGATACTTTAGGGGGATGGTAATTTAGGTTCACAAATACGGATCTAAAATGACTAACACCCTTAAAATATCGATTTAATTATTGATAACCTAAATTACGTAGTAACAAATTGAAGGCTCTTAATTAATTGAATGACCCACACATCCTCAATTTTTTTTAATTGTAAAGCATTTAAGTTAATTATGAAAATGTCTTTGTAAAGGGCAACCGGATGGTCGCGTGTGAGCTTTCTGAAAGGATTGGCCAATGATCTAAACATCACAAACGTTTATTACAACACGGAGGACATCACGATGCACAACACTAACACATATAAATAACAATTGTAACTGTCCCATTCTTCATGGGGTTTCATTTATTACTTTACGACCGGGAGTGTCCGAGGCCGTTCACAGGTTTTTCTTAGCTCACCTTCCTAGGTGAAGCTGTCCCAGGTTCTCCCTGATTCTGATCTTTTTGGTCACAGATGGCGCTTCTATAGGTGAGAGGGCGTGTACAAACACCACACCTCCCACATTCAAAGTTTTGATTTAGTCTTTAAAGACTAATCAAAATCTAATGGAATCTCTATAAACATTTTAGTATACACACTATTAATAAAAATCAAAATTACAATACTTACTTAACATAAGGATAAATAAAAAGGATAACTAAGATACTATGCAATATGAGATTATGATACTAGTATTGATGCGTTAAAGTTCTAGAATAAATATTTTAAAGTTCAAATAATAATGTTCAATCAATTAATGTCCACAAAAGTCATATTCAGACAAGTCTTGGAGGTAACATATAATCACAAACAAAATAAATCAAAAGTTCATCGTGAGTTTTTTTTTTTAAAGGCAAAGTTTCTTTCATTTAAGTCCAATGTGAGGCATATAGCCTACTTAATGAGTCCGCATTAGTGTGGAGTTTTCCCACGTCGATAGGCTATGTGGGCTTGAAATCGCTGCAATGCCAGAGGCCACCTCTGAAGGCGCGCACTTTGGGATGTACAATCGGTCAAGAATTTCAAGGGGTTGTGGTCACTCACAACAGTCACTTGCGAGCCATATATATAATGTTTGAATTTCTTTAGAGCGAAGATTACTCCGTATGCTTCCTTCTCGATGGTGGTATAATGTTCTTTGTATTTCGAAACTTCTAAATTCTGTATCGCTGCTACTTTCTCTGGATCAGGAGCATGTTTGAGTTCGTTCGAATCATCTTTAATTATCTTCGGGGCATTTTCAATTTCACAAAAATCGTTATCTTCAGCATATCTCACGCCTATAGGTGTTGTCTGAACTTTATACTCTAGGATTTCATTATCGTGCAAATGTTTTTGGCAGAAATGGCAAAACTGTACTTTCAAGTCATTTAAGTAATTGGTAACTGAGCCTACTTGATTAAATGGTAAAGGTGTCTCATTAGTACATGATGACTTTAATATGGAGAGGGGACCAGTTGGACGCCTACCATACAACGTCTGTACTGAACTAACGTCCGTTGTAGCATTTGGTACCTCCCTGTAGCATTCGGCGCCTCCCTGTATGCCCACAACATTAATTAGTTTTTCCCTCTCCTTATCTGTTAAACGGTCTAGGTGTAATTTTTGGTGGAGATTATTCGGATCGTCTTTAGTAATCTGCGTCGACTCGCCAGGACGAATAACTGGGGTTATCGGTACATTATCAAACTTATTTGCTTTCGCTCGAAGCTGACAGGACAAACATTTGTCGCAAAACTCGCTCACATCTGTCTTAATCCCAGGCCAAAAAAGAATATTTTAACCTTTCAGTGGTCTTTCGTTTTCTTAAATGTCCACCCCGGGGGCTTGCATGAGCGAGCTCTAGCAACTGCTTTCTACGCGGTTCGGGCACGAGCAATTGATGTACCGTTTCCCCTAATATTTTGTCACGATGGTATAACAGATCGTCCTGAACAAAATAATTATTACGCTCATTTTTGGCATCTGTCCAACACTGATTTAGTGATGCATCCATCTTTTGTTCCCATTTAAATTTTTCCGAGTCGTTCGTGAAATTTCTGGTATTTTCATTGCCATCGTTATCAATATTCTCGTTTGCATTTCCTATTTTAACCTGCTCGGCCTCCGTAGCAGCGCAAGCTAAATCTAAATCTACCGCGTTGTTTTCACTCGTACGGGGCAAATTTATAGTACTAAAATCATTTATTGTGGTGTCGGGTTCGTTACTTTCGCTTATTGTGCTTAATTCCTTATGAGCATTTAAAGATAACAGTAAATCATTAATTAAATTATCAACCATTGCGCACGTTATTACTATTTTTGGGAACACCCTGCAATGTACTTTATCTGCTGCTATGCTTAATGGAATGTTTATTAACGGTGCTCTTAACTCGTGTCCGAAAGCTGATTTAAGTATAATTGAACCGTATGGTACTTTAAAATGCTCCGGTACACAATCGCTCTTTATAATTGAAATCTGAGTACCGGTGTCAATGACCCCTCGCAAAATTTTATTCTCAACTTCTAAGTCTATAAATTGGAGTGGTTCAATTAACTTTCTCTTTTCTCGCACCCGTTCTAAATCAAATACATTCCGCGACATTACTCGGGCTGACAGCGCATTTTCATTCGTATTTTTTTCTGATTTATTAACCTTCCCAACTAAAGAATTACAAATTGATACGTGGTGTAATTTGGAACACAGCCTACACTTGGTTTTTTCCGTACAATATTTAATTATGTGTTTCCGCTTTAAACACGCAAAACATCTACCCTCAGCTTTCAATTTATTAATTCTTTCCTGAATTGAATATCTGTCACATTTTTCAGTTAGATGATTATCTGACCTGCAAAACAAACAAACATTCTCTAAAGCAAACACTTCAGCTACGCCAGATATTTTGTTAATCTGTTTACATTCCGGTAATATTTCTGATAAGTACTTTGGCCTTGAATGATCAGAAGATAAATTTATAATTTGAGTTTGCTTTTCCCTAGCCTCCAAATCATTTCGGATAAATGATAATAATTTATCCACGCCGTAATTCTCTTCAGAATTTTTGACACTTTCTCTATTGAACTCAAGCGATAAATTATACGGTAATGCTTTTAAAATTATCGGAGTCAATAATGCATCAAAACTGTCCGCTTCCATTTCTAATGACCTTAGACTACGAATCTGCGTTTGAATAGCGTCATATAATTTACGTAATGACATGACGTCATGCGATTTTGTAACCGGTTTTAAAGTTAACAGCGTATTAATATAACTGGTAATAATTAAATATTTCCTACCAAATTGTCTTTTAAGTAAGTCGACTGCTTCTATGTAATTTTTATCAGATAACGCAAAACCCGATATAGAATTATACGCACTCCCTCCTAAATAACTGAATAAATAGTTCATTTTCTCAATATTTGAGAGGTGTTCATTGTCATGTACCGCTGTTTTAAACGAGTTCCAGAAATTCTGGAAAAGTTTAATATCTCCATAATATTTCTCAATTTTAAGTGTCGGTAGTTTGACCGTGTTAGGAAATTCTACGCACCTATTTGCGGGACATACAGGGGGGAGTTCTTTTTGTTTTAGTTTTTTATTCACTCTGAACTTCCAGAGCATAATTTTTTCCTGGTACTCTAGTGACGCTTTGGCATCTCTTTCGACTTCAGATAAATCATCAATTAATGGTAAGATCTCGTTATCTTCTTGCTTCAAATCTCTAGCTTTCTGTTCTAACATCGCCCAAATTTTCTTCGAGATCGTCTAAGTTTGGCGTTTCGGACACAAAATTATCTTCGATTTTTTAAATTATTGACGTAATAGAACTTTTAGTGACTCCGCGAGCTTTTTTTAATTTTGAGAGCTTGTCTGCCATACTTAAAGTAATGTAATAAAATCTTACCTTCGTAAAAAATATAATCCGATAGGGATAATACAGGGAAAATATAATCCAGGGATAGCGAAAGGATAATCCGCACGTTAATATTTCTTATTGGCCAAATCCAAATCCCACAATACTTCTGACGCCAGTGTAAAGGGCGACCGGATGGTCGCGTGTGAGCTTTCTGATAGGATTGGCCAATGATCTAAACATCACAAACGTTTATTACAACACGGAGGACATCACGATGCACAACACTAACACATAAATAACAATTGTAACTGTCCCATTCTTCATGGGGTTTCATTTATTACTTTACGACCTGGAGTGTCCGCGGCCGTTCACAGGTTTTTCTTAGCTCACCTTCCTAGGTGAAGCTGTCCCAGGTTCTCCCTGATTCTGATCTTTTTGGCCACAGATGGCGCTTCTATAGGTGAGAGGGCGTGTACAAACATCACAGTCTTACTTTCTTGGGCACACTGTTTTGCAAACTCAGATGAAAATAACACTTACTTTATGAAGGAATAAGCAGCAGTGCTGCCATTTATTGATTTTGATTCAAAGCCAATAACATTCAATTATACAGAAGTAAAGTAAATAGTAAAAATGTAAGAAAAAATTAAATAGTTTAGTTCAGGGGTGTCAAACTGTGGCCCGCCTGATACCACTAATTTTTTAAAGAAATAGTCGACTTATTGAATCTCAGAGATTCGATGATTAGATAAGGCAGTTATTTCTGTTAAATTTTAGTGGTATCCGGCGGGCCACAGTTTGACATCCCTGATTTAGTTTATATCCTCCTCGGTTCGGAAGTATCACATGGGATACTTCCGAACCGAGGAGGTTGAAGTTTGATCTCTTTTTACTCTGTGAAGATTTAAAAAAATGTATTTACACTATACGTTTTCCAGGGTGCCTTGATATAAGTAGCTTAATATGGTGTGAAAAGTAGGTGTTCCCAATTGAAAATTCAAAATTTTTACAATTTTTAATATGTAGACAACTCCTATTTCCAAAATTGCTTTCATTTTCCAAAATGCAGGCACAATTCTCGGTTGGATTGTACCTCTCACATCTTTCTGAGACAATTTGATAATAAAACAGTAATGGGGTGGTGTTTTTTAGGTGCGTTCGTAATTATATAAATACGTAGCACCTATAGTCGTCGTCTGGTCCGTCCGTCTGTCCGCATATAACAGCGCAAAAGCTTCCCAAGCCACCAGAAAAAGGAATTGATTAAAACTACAAAACGGGTTTTGTTGAGTACAATTTGGTTGTTTCAAGCAAAATATTTAGTTGAAGTAAAAAATGGATTTTGTTGCTCGGACGAAAAAATATTGTTAACAATTTTACAAAAGTTTAACCAAATTTCATCAATTTTACTTGAATTAACAAAATGTGTTTCTATAATTTTACAATAATTTCGTAATTTAAATTTGTAATTCCAGCAAAATTTTGTTGTTTTTGCAAAATTTAAATTGTTGTGTAGTAGCCATAACTCTCTCACGTAATGTGGTTTATTTGACTTATATAGCTAATTAAAGGATTAGTATAATTTTTGGATAATTAAAACTTTTTAAATTGGGATTGACCAAGGTAGTTTTAAAAATCCTCCTCTACCATTTCATTTTCTTGATTTTTATTTGAAATTGAGCATTTAGATTTTGAATAATTCAAAATATTTAGCAGATAAATTAGATCAAAATAATGTATACTGTATATAGTTAATTCTTTGTTGAGGTCTTAATTTTAAGAATAAGAAAAAATAATACAAGTTTTTTTTTTCTTTTTTTAGGAAATAAAGTATTTGTCGTATTAAAAAAAACTAAGTTATTTTGAAATATTTTTTACTGAACGGATTTTATTTATATACTAGCCGGGATTCGCTTGTCTAGACAGGAGTCCCTGCTGCCTTCGGCTGTGTGTTTCCCGGGCACCTTCAAAGAAATTATATTTATAAACTCCTCCTAAATTTCCTAAATTTCTGGATTTTTGCGATTTCTTTCGAAAATCTGATTAAAAATCCGAATTTTTAGAAAAGATTGAGATCGTCTAAAAGGAAAAAAAATATTTATATTACGTCATCAACTCCGTACATTTCGGATGAAATTTGTGGGCGATATAAAATATTTAAAGAAAACCGAAAAAAAATCGACATATGTCCGAATTTGGAACATTTATTCTTTTTACATTTTTATTAAAGTTTGAGTTTATTTGGGAATATTAAATGCATTTTTAAAATTAATGTGTTTTATAATATTTTCTTACTTTGTTTCAAGGAATCATTATAACAATATGAAATAAAACTATTACTTTTCTATTCTTATGTATTATGTATGCGTGTGTGATAAATAAAAGATGTTATTAGAGAAATAAAATGATTTAAAAAATATATATTTATATTTCATATAAAATTCTAACAGTGATAAACAGAATGAACAAGTGGGTAAGTGTGATCACAGATCGCACAGAGGGTTTCGTTTAATATTCCTTTCAAAACACTTTATCCCTTTGCCAAATCTGTTAGTTCCACATTTCGCAACCAGGGGCGCACTCTATTCTAAACAAATCTCTATCCGAACGAAATTCCGTTTTGTTTTACAAACTATCCGTACATATATTAGTTGAGGGGATCGGGCCCATAGAACCCGAGATAGGTAGCCGCCCCTTGACGGTAAAAATTGGAACTAAAATGTGTACGGCTACGGTGCATAATATGAAAAAGTGCTCAAAGGAGTGTCGGCAAAAGTTAGAAAAGTGCACCCCGGATGAAAAGGGTGGAGGTTAGAAAAATTGTTAAAAATTAAGAAGTTAGAGCCCGGAGTGGTAAATAATGTAAAACTTTTTGAAAATTTATGATTTTTCGTGTGATCGCAATTGTGCTGCTATAAGTATGGAAAATTTCACATCTCCAAATTAATTAGGGGCTGAGTCAGAAAAAAATGCTTAAAATACACAAGTTAGAGCCCAGAGGGGTAAATATAAATCTTTTTCAAAATTTTATGGTTTGATGTGAGGTGTCAAGTATCCAAAATTTCAAGTCTTCAACTTAATTAGGGACTGAGTCAGAAAAAAAAGCTTAAAATACACAAGTTAGAGCCCAGAGGGGTAAATATAAGACTTTTTCAAAATTTTATGATTTGCGTTTGATGTGAGGTGTCCAGCTATAAGAAACCAAAATTTCAAGTATTCAACTTAATTAGGGGCTTAGTTAAAAAAAAAAAAAAAAAAAAAAAAGGCTTAAAATACACAAGTTAGAGCCCGGAGGGGTAAATATAAGATTTTTTTTTTTAATTTTATGATTTGTCGTTTGATGTGAGGTATTCAGCTATTATATAGCTGAATACCTCACATCAAACGATCCAAAATTTCATGTCTCTAACACCTATAGTTTCTGAGAACGGGCTCTGTGACGGACAGACAGACAGACAGAGGAGTGAGACGAATAGGGTTTCGTCAGATGAACGAAACCCTAAAAAGAAAAGTGCTCAGTTAAACTGATGGCATTGAGCTCACAGTCTATTCAAACTAATTGTATATTATACTCGTACTTCGAAAAACCCATTTATCGAAATTAAGGGGATTACCCACCCGATCCCCCCCCCCCCTTTATACTTAAACAATGAACCTCCAAATCTAATTAGGGAAGCGCCTTATCATAATAAACCGGTACACCAAATTTGAAGTAAATCGAATAAGAAAATACTTTTTTCTAAATTAAGAGGGGTATTACCCCCCGATCCCCCTTTTATACTGAAACAATAAACCTCCAAATCTAATCAGGGAAGCACCTTATCAGAATTAACCGGTATACCAAAATTGAAGCAAATCTTATAATTCTGTATGAAAAACCCATTTATCTAAGTTATGGGGGGGGGGGCTTAGGTCCCGTACCCCTTTTATACTTAATCAATGAACTCCCAAAACTAATCAGGGAAGCGCCTTATCATAATAAACCGGTACACCAAATTTGAAGTAAATCAAATAAGAAAACACTTTTTTCTAAATTAAGAGGGGTATTGATCCCCCTTTTATACTTAAACAATAAACCTCCAAATCTAATCAGGGAAGCGCCTTATCAGAATTAACCGGTATACCAAAATTGAAGCAAATCTTATAATTCTGTGTGAAAAACCCATTTATCTAAGTTAAGGGGGGGCTTAGCCCCCGTACCGCCTTTATACTTAATCAATGAACCCCCAAAACTAATCAGGGAAGCGCCTTATCATAATAAACCGATATACCAAATTTGAAGCAAATCGGATAAGAAAACTCCTTTTTCTAAATTAAGGAAGTATTACCCGTAAGGCATGGTGACGTCACGGCGACGTCGTTGTGAAGTCACACTGATTTTGTGACCGTCGATGTGACGTCACAGTGACTAGAATGCGAGGTCGTTATGGCCGTTTGTGACGTCACATTGTGACCACTCTGAAGTCACGGTGTGACAAATTTGTGAAAAATGTGTCATTTGTGACTATTTTAGCATTAACTTTGTGACAAACCTGTGACGAAAGCGACAATGCTTTGAAGTCACACTGTGACCAATTTGTGAAATATGTGTCATTTGTGACGAACTTGTCATAAACACTGTGATTTCAAATGAAAATCAAATTTCAAATTAATTGCTTAAAAGACGCAAATAGAGAAAAAGATTCCATGCTGGGACTCGAACCCGGGCCATTAGTACAGCGCACTGACATTCTACCGACTAAATCACATGGAACGATACCCAGGCTGGAAAATTTCTCACTATTACATGATGGCGAGGCTACAAACTCAGCACAAGATGGAATATTTAGCGTGAGCCACCAACATGATGCAAACACGAAACTTAAATCCAGCATCGATTGAAATTATATTAATACTTGGAAAATTTTCCAGAGAGAACCATTCGCCTTGCATACAATATTTCAAATGAAAATCAAATTTCAAATTAATTGCTTAAAAGGCAATTTTAATTTGAAATGTTGTATGCAAGGCGAATGTTTCTCCCTGGAAAATTTTCCAATTATTAATATAGTTTCAATCGATGCTGGATTTCATTAAGTTTCGTGTTTGCCCCATGTTGGTAGCTCACGGAAATATTCCATCTTGTGCTGCGTTTGTAGCCTTGCCAACCTGTAATAGTGAGAAATTTTACAGACTGGGCGTCGTTCCATGTGGTTTAGTCGGTAGAATGTCAGTGTGCTATACTGATGGCCTGGGTTCGAGTCCCGGCATGGAATCTTTTTCACTATGTTGGCCTTTGCGACTTTTAAGCAATTAATTTGATATTTGATTTTCATTTGAAATATTGTATATAAGGCGAAGGATTCTCTCTGGAAAAATTTCTAAGTATTAATACAGCGATGAATTTTGAAATAACCTTTTGCTGTAAATATAAAATCTTATCTTTTTACCGTAATTTTTAGCAAAATATCGCTATTTTGGAGTCCTATTCTTCTAAAACATTTTTAATTTTTCCACTTAAAAAACAATGCTTATCAACTGACATATTTTTTTATTCAGTTCTATGCTTGATATTAAGTTCTATGCTTGATATTGAGTTCAAGCTTGATATTTAGAATGTGTAATTTTTTTAATTTGTTGTGATTTGTCATTGCTTTATTAAATACGAACATGGAGGCTAACGGATATTAATACAGCTATTATTTATAGAGCGGCATGATAAGCGATATTTATTTAAATTTTTTATTCCCGTGTATATTGTATTTTGTGAATATGAGCTAAATAGATTTGGTATGTTTTATAGGAAAAGACTGATCTGGGAAATAGAAAAAAAACGAGTAAGAAAAATCATGCGTTAATCATAGATTATAAAGTACTTTCCAACACTTTCTGAATGCTTTAACAAGACATCGTAATTTAGGGAAATGACGTAAATAAGATAACTAAGTAAACATTTTAGAAAATTCATAAAACATTTGAAAAATTGATTTCAGCAGTTACCGTCCATAGCCAAATATGTTTTCCAATTCTTTTGAACAGCTCTGTATTTGATCTGTAGGTTGATACACTGAGAAAAATGAAGTACTCAAAAATAAGTAAACCGACGTACTCATATCGAATTGAATATTTTTGGATCAAAAATGAACCCATGCTTTCTCTATTTTGAAACATCACATGTTATCAAACCCAAACAAACGAATAGTTTTGTACCCTGTAATGGTTCATATCATTTATGGCGGCATAAATGATGTTTATTAATGTAAATATTAAATTATGCACAGCATTTTAAAAATAATTTAAAAGTGCTTGGAAATAATGCTCGTCATAAAAATGTTCGATTTGAGTATCTTGTTAAGAATTTTGCTATTTTTCTTAATAAATAATCAATTAAACAATTCTTGTTAAGAACTTTGAACGGGAAATAAATATCAGTACATTTTTACTTTAAATTTTAGGTTTTTCTTTTTTTTTTTTGGGGGGGGGGGGGCAGTACATAACGATTCATATTTAATCACAACCAATGAATAAAAAATGAGTACATGTGTTTCTCAACTTTGAGTACATTTGGATCGGAGCTATTTTGAGTATGTGACGCATTTAAAATTGAGTACTTTCTACTCAATTTTGACTTCCCATTTTTTTAAGTGTATATATACTATATAATGGGGAAATCTAGTTTAGCAAGAAAACACCTAACAGGTTGAAATTCTTTTTCAGCAATTTATACTAATGTATGGAAACATACTTGAATACTTTTGTACAACCCTGTAGTTTACCTAGAATCTTTATTACACGCCACTATTTAGTTAAAATTTAATTCAAACTAAGACACTCTTAAAACTGCTGAAATCACATTTCCAGAAATTATAATTTATAGACGGCCATGTATCCAATTCTTTACGTGACCCTGTATATCATTTTATCTATATTCTACAAACATTTCTTGGTAAATTAAATGCAGTTCAGCAAAAAAAAGCATAACTCATTTAAAAACAACCATTAAGCAATTTGCGCTCATACCCAGTAATCCTTACGAATACTTTTGTGTAGCCTTGTATAGGAATTATAGAATTTATATACACCATATACTATGCATAAATATAGTGAATCATAAAAGCGCATATCATAATTAAAAATACATTTCCAGCAATCATCGCTAATGAACAGTACTTCGTATACAGTATAGTATCTGAAATATTTTGTGTGTCCCTGTAAATGCTATATACGTATTATTCGTATTATACATGAAATAATTTATAGTATGTAAACCTCAGCGACATGTATCAATTTCATTATATATGAAATAGATTAACATAATTAAAGTATGCCGCAAACAATTCCCTCCACCCCTATATCATTATGTATTTGAATTCCTTTTTTGGCCTTGTAAATGAACAATAACTATTCTTTGCATCGCATAGTCAACAGAATGCATATTTTAGTGCACTTCATAAATGCATATAAATTTTATTCTGTTTGAAAGCGTGCGTAAAATCATAAAAAATCATTTGAAACGATTTTTTCCCATAGGTCGTAATGTAACGGAAAACTTTTGGCTGTCCCTGTAAATGAACAAAGCATGCTACAAACTTCATTACTAATAGGTGCCGTGCTATGGTAAACGTCAATAACATCCAAAAATTTCTGGGCAATCCGAGTATATTTTCGAGAGTTAGAGTGCGGAAAGAGTTCTAGACGGACAGAGACAAACCGAAGTCATAAGCACTTTTCAACTTGTGTCCTTTATTATGTATCCTGTATTATATGAACTTTTAAAAAATATATACTAAAGCAGTTTAATCTATAACTTCCTATCAGGCATGAAAAACACTGTTTCCAATGCTTAAATATCATATTTTACTTTTTAGTGCCAATAATTACGCGTATCACAAACGTAGAAAATGAATTTACAATAGAAGAAAATTTAATAACCGATTCAGAATAATTAAATGTTTGATTAAAATCACAAACAGAAAAAATGCTTACATACAATTTAAACAAATAATTATATCAATTTGAAAAAAACTAAAACTAATAATTAGTATTTATAATTGTACTATTAAACAACAGCAAACTCAATAGATAAATTAAATGCATTATTAGATTTAACAATATCTCAAAAATATTTCCATCTGGTATAAGGAATTCCTATTATTTTATAATTTCGGCAAATGTTAAATCTGAAAACATTGGTTTGAAGATTTAGGATTTTGAAAGATAATTTAAAATATTATTAGCACTAAAAGAAAATTCTTTCAAATGTTTCACTACTGTAATATGTAAAAATACATTTTCCCAGTATAATGTTAATTTCTAATCTGAAACAGTTTCGTAATCTCATGATAATCGAACATCATATTTAACCCCAAAATAATAATAACTATAAGTGTTAGTAATCAAAAAATAGTAAGAAGCCGATAAAATAATTCCAAATCATTGTCGTTCCATACATTTTCAATCTCAAGTAAGAGTAAATTAATGTTTATATTAATTCCAGTATGAATGTAGGCATGCACAGTCTCTGCGCAGTTTTTTTTTCAAGCGATGGCAGATTAAGATATTTTTCTTTACAGTTATCGAATTTGAAAATATCGCTTCTGACAGTTAAAGATCAGTCTCTTACAAATATAACATAAAACTATTTAACTCATATGTACAAATCAGGAATAAAATATTTAAATTAAATAAAACTTACATATACGTTCTATTAATATCCGTGTATCCTACAATGGTCATTTCCTTATCTTAAAGTGTTGTAGACGTGGTGAAGGTGATGTTCTAAAAACAGTGAACTATTTATTTCCCGCGTCTTCTCATGTTTATTTTTTTGTGGGCAGACGATTTTCAAGCAGATGGTCTGGTACAGATTATTTGTTTTTGCATGCAAGAGATATGAAACTTGAATGCGCAGTAATTTTCTGAAAGTATCGTTAATTAAAATTTTGTATTTGAAGAAATGTCCAATGTATTTAACCTTTTCTTTTTATCCGTACCAAATAATTCAAGTTAAAATGTATTGTAAAGTTCCTTTTTTCTAAATAATTATAATAATAATATTCATAATTAGAGTTTATTAGCTATACCATTGTTTAAATTTTCAAAAGGTGTAAAAATTTAATGGTAATAACGAGCTCCCCATTTTTTTCTTTTTTTTTTTTTTAAAGTAAAGTTTGTTTTGCACAAATTTTGTATATTTCTTTTATTTTCGGAAAATCCTAATTTTATTTAAAAAGTCTGAAAGAAGTAGAATTTATGACTTGAATACAAATTATAAAAATATTCTAAAGCAAGAAATGCATAGATGACTAAACTCTGAAGACTCTTTCTACGTGCTCATTAAAAGGTGCAGATTTAACTGTAATATATTTTTTTTATTTTGAAACCACAGAAGTGTTTCGAATAATCCTGGTCGGTAAAAAAAGAAATAAATAAATAAATTTCCTCCCAGCAAACTAAATATGTAAAGTGTATAAATTTAATATTCCTAATTCTAAATATATTATCCAGATGCTAGATAAAATTGAAATCATGAAAAAGTATACATTCACTATCTTAGATATCAAATTGATAAAATATAGTCTGAAAATTTAGTTTATTAATGCATGTATCGTGCACTTTATTTATTATGCCCCCTCCCCCGCTCCCTTTAGTGACAGAATTTACCATTTTCTATCCACTAATACATTTTATTCCTTATGCCATGTAACTCGTGACTGTTTAAAATATTTCTCTTCATTTTCAAAGATTTTTGAAGTTCATATTTTTGTCACACTGTGACTTACAATATGGTGGTTTTTTTGTCACATATGTGACGTGACGTACGTTACATAGCAGTGACATAACAGTGACCTCACAATTTTTTTTTAATTGCCAGAAAAACATAATTTTACAGTAAATAACATGTTTTGAAGAATTTTCGTAATTTTTTTAAAGTTTTCTAAGAAGTTCACATCTCAGTCACAATGTGACATCACTGAGTTGTGGCATTTTGGTCACAGATGTGACGTGACCACAGTGACTTACAGTGACGTCACAACGACGTCACCGTGACCATGCATGCTATGAGGGTACGCCCCCAGTACCCTCTTCCCTTTATACTTAAACAATGAACCTCCAAATCTAATCAGGGAAGCGCCTTATCAAAATTAACCGGTATACCAAAATTGAAGCAAATCTGATAATTCTGCATGAAAAACCCCTTTATCTCAGTTAAGGGGGGAGTAGACCCCGTACCCCCCCTTTATACTTAAACAATGAACCCTCAAAACTAATCAGGGAAGCGCCTTATGAGAATGAACCTAGAAAAAAATTTGAAGCAAATCGGATATTCTATCAAGAGTTATCGCGTTACGTACGACGTACATACATACATACATACATACGTACATACAGAACTGCGGGCACATTAGCTCTCAGGCTTTGATAGCCTGTGAGCTAAAAATTATAAAATATGGCCTATATTTATTTAAAAAAATTGTTTGGGAATTCATTTTAAAAAGAATTACAATTATTTGAATCATCCAAAAAAGAAAAAATAATCGCAACTTAAAATTATTATTCATTATAAACTTAATAGTAGAAAAGAAAAAAAACTTTATTAGTTAATTTAATTTATTTTATAATTATAGATTCATTTTATATCAATAGCTAAGTTTCTTATTTTACTTAAAACAAATTATTAAAAAGTTTAAATTATTTTACAAGCTATAAAAATATCAAAACATCTACCCATCTTTTTAGTATTATAATTTTTCGCTAAGATATTTATTTCAGTCATTTAAATATTAAATTATCTTTAAAATATACCCGCAAAGGACAAAGTCTCAGTGGCCGAGCGGTTAAAGCGTTTACCATCTGTCCTTGGGGTTCACAGATCAACCCCCATCGCTGAAATATCTTCATTAGAAGTATTAACAAATATGAAATGCAATGTGTTCATTTGCAGAACTAACAAATACACATACCAACACGGCCCAATAGATGCCGCTATTAAAACGGAAATATTGTTTCTCCCAAAAATAATTTTAAAGTAAATATTATAATTGTTTCTTTAACAAAAACTTTTGTTGTTAATACAAAGAAAATTCTTAAAATTACACATAACAATTGTTCTTTAATCAGAAGTTTTTGTTGCCGAAACTAAAAAGAACTCTTAAAGTAACAGATTGTTATGTTTATTTTTTAAAAACTTTCAACAAAAGAATTCTGTTAATTTAAACAAAAATGGACCATTTTACTTGAATTAACAAAACATTTTTTTGCTGCCGATACAAAATTTTTTTGTTGCATTTGCAAAAAAAATCAGCATTATTTTTTTGTTAATTCAAACAAAATTTCCATTGACCCATATTTAAACTAAAAGTTTTGTTGGTGCAACCAAATTTTTGTTGATTCAACAAAACTTTTTTCTGGGTGCGAATGCTTTGAAATTTAATATATATAGTCGTTGCAGAATTTTGTCGAGTCATTTCAAATTTTATGAAAATCAAATCGATATAAAAAATCGATATAAAATAAAAGATATTAATAAAAATTTTCTTCATTCTATTATATCCTATCATACGTAATTAATTCAATGATACCCCAATGATAGGTAATGATTCTAGGTTGCTATGGTGATTACGTCCTATTTAAGATGGAGTCATATTATTCCCGTATTACTGAATTTAATATATATAATCGTAATAAATTGTGCATTTTTGCAAAGAGTGTAACAGCTGTTTCACCAAGATCTGAATATTTATAAAACTAGTTATAGTACGATCGCACCTCATTTGCAACGTTTGACGTACAATTTCCGGCTTGTTATCTCTTCCAGAATTGCATTACATTTTTTATTTCTTGTTTCTCTGAATACAGAGACTCATTTTACCTGCGTCTGCTGGAATTTAGAAGCATTGGATCGTTTCTCAGCTTTATATTATATTTGAATTGCTCACTGGAAAAAATGTCAAAAAAGCCAATATAATGATATTTGGGACATTTTCCCTATTAAATCTTATGCATAAATTTCTTCCTCAAAAAATCAGTCCACCTTTCAGTTATAACAGCTTGTTTCTCCAAGTCGGAATGAAATTTCATTAAAAAAATTATTTTTCAATTCGACGTTCCCAGTTGAGGAGAAAATCGGCTTGTAAAAGATGAAAATTGCTCTCAAATTCAAACTGACTACTTTCTGGAACATTTCATTAGTTATTTTTATTCGTTAACGCACAAAATGGACAGGTATTCTTATTGCAAAACTATATTCGGATAGCGATTTTTATTTATCGATAAAGGTAGAGTAAGATTTGGAAAATTCTGTAAAATAATTGCATTTTGAACAAAATTTTCGCACAGGATAGCCCGATAAAAGTCTTCATGAAGACAACAATCGCTTACAATACAAAATACCGAAAAATGATATTTGATTCCAAATCATTTAAATATTTATGTCTGCTAGTTTCATGTTTTAACATTTAAGCTCTTCGCGCCATTGGCCACATATGTGGACGTTTAGATTTTTATAGTTATAATTATTTTCAATAATAAAAAGCACAAAAATTTGATAACTTATTTGCTACAAAATCCCTCAACAAGACAAGTAACAATTTTATGGCTTGGCTGCACTGATAATGTTCTTTCCGATGTTATTTCCGATTTCATTTTTCGGCAGTCAGTGTTGTTGGATTATTTGAACAAATCGTTAATATTTGATAAAAATAGCATTAGGTATATTAAATATATTGTTTTAATAGAAATGTAAGAAAGAAATTTACTGTTAGTCTTCTATTTTATAAAAAAAAATCATTTCACTCATAAATTACCATTAACGATCAGCGGTTTTTTTTTTTTTTTTTTTGTGAATTTTAAATTATTTTTCCCATTTTTTTTTCTTTTTGAATTCATGTTGATATAAAATGAAGAAATCATAAAAAAGTAATTTTTTCTCACGATAAAAAAATCGTCCCTGAAGAGGTTAAATATGAGTCAGAAAGTTTCGCGTTTTCAAGCAGGGAAAATATTCCTTTCAAAACAACTTTAAGCAACTTCAAAATATTAAGAGCTTATTTTTTCAACCAAAAAACATGTTTTAATACATCATTTTCCAGTTAGAAACCGTACGCGGATATTATATAGAGTTTCTTTGAACTAATAATTCCCACAGGAAAGGTAGCGGTTTTGTGTCCGGTATCGGCAGTTGAAGGATTGATAACAATCGTTCAACTCTTTCGTAGCAAATAGCTTACTTATTCAGACTAGATCAAGGTTTCGTAATATCATAAGGACATCGATACCTGTTGAAGGTAATTTTGATATGGATATTTTATTAGCTTTTTCATTAATTTATTTCTCATATTTCGTACCGTTAATTAGAAATATCACTAGTTCATTTACTTACATATTTTCCTTGAAATTCGAAAATTATGAATGTTATTACAGTCTTTACTTCGAGGAAAAATGGAATTTCTTTCGATAATTTTAAATAAAGTTATTTGGAAATAAATGAACATTAAAGTGTGTCGTGTCCAAAGATCTCTAGAATAAGTCAATTTGATTTTATTGGATTTTTAAATTTTCTAGATAATTCCTTTTCTAAAAATACCCTTTTTAATACGATAATTAGAAGCACTGAAATTGTATTTTAATTTCATCTTACTCTGTTCTCTACTTTTAAATTTCGGATCCTGTTCTTTTAAAAGTAGAGGAAAGCACACTTTCTTTTCCTTTTTCCCCCCCCTTCCAAATCGTGTTTTTTATTATTATATTGACAAAAATCACCGGGCACTTTCAATTTTACACATTTTGTGAAATATTTAAAGAAATGACGAATTCTTTTGGATCTTCGGGAATATAAAGAAAATGTTTGACTTCATGTATTGCAGCGAAAGTTTAACCACGAGCGCAATTTGCGGACCAGCAACAAATTGAATAAGAAACATTTGCGACCACTCTGCAAAATAATATACTTAAAATGCTCTCTAACTGTAGCACATGATTATGAGGATCTTATACCACGGTTATGTTATTTATATAAGAATAGCACATATTTTCATAAAGATATAAACATTTCTTTAACCATAGAATATTAGACCTAAGCCACGACCATTCACGTTAAAATACCATAGTCGTGATAATTACGAGCGTCTAGTATTCCAGGGTTAAAAAGTTGAAGAAACTACCAGAACGAGCCTATTCAAAATAACAATAATAATTATCGAAATTGAAGCATCCGGTTCCAAAGCTTACACACTGACATTCATTAAATACTAACTCCTTTCTTGGAAGTCAGTTAATAAAAATTGACACTATATCGCCGACAGCTTTATGAATTTAAACCTATATCTGACTGGTGTTTCCATATTAGTTGCTCTGTAAGACTTACAAATAATAAAAATAAACCTTTCGTAACGTCCGCATATGCGCAGTTAAAAATTATTTCATACAACGGTTCATGTTTCACATAATTTATTATTTCTATTCTAATTGTACTGTGTGGTTTCACTATGTTTTGTCACATTTTCTGAAACTGGCGTTTCATAAGTTGAAAACGCCGTATGCTATTAAAAAAAGCATATATATATATATATATTAATTAAAAAAATTGTTATATTTATATGAATATATGTTATATTTTTACACAAATGAACAGCAATATCTTACAGTATCCACATAGTCACATGCTGTGAGGCGACAGATCAATTCGTGCCTTTTATTTTACAAGTTGATACTAAATATTTTTTGTTTCTTCAATTTGCTGTTAGTCCCCTATAATTACTCTCATGAACAAATCTTCGTTGTAAAATATGAGGTCAAACATGATCTTTATATTTCCGAAGTTCTAAAATATAATTCGTCCATAGTAGTTCTCTAAATATTCAATAAAACATCTAAAACCGAAAGTGTCCGGTGATTTCCCGCTATAAAGTATATATGGTTTATATTCCCAGAAACTGGTGCGCAGTTGCACAACCGTGCAATAATTGTATGTACAATTATTTAGTTTATATTTTTCTTATATGTATTCCGTGCAGAAGCGCCAACTTACCGGGTGTCCCAAAAATGACTGATGGATTTTAAAATTCAATAACTTGCAAACGGTGACAGATATTAAAAGAATTCTTAGAGAAGGTTTATGTATGATGTCAGGAGTGTTTTTACTGTGATTCTTGATTTTAGTTCTAATTTCAAACAATAGATGGCGCTGCAAGAAGTAGGTGCTAATTCCAGACCCAATTTTTGGCACTTCGGGATCCATTCAAAACATTTTAATCTCCTTTTTTGCATGAGAGAAGAGAGAGGCCGAAAAAGCGAGCCTGGATTTAGCGCCTATTGCTTGCAGCGCCATCTATCGCTGCTATTTGTAACTAAAACTGGGAATCACAGCATAAAAACTCCTGACATCTTACATAAACCTCCCGCAATTTTTTTTAAATATCTGTCACCGTTTACAAGTTATTGAATTTAAAAATCTATCAGTCATTTTTGGGGCACGCGGTATATGGGTCCATGGGGCACGTGCCCACCCAATAATTTGATCTCTCCGCCTACCCAATTTCCACTGATTTATTTCGTTATTAGTTTATTTATTTAATTAATCGTTGAAATGAAATTTGGTTTTCTTGACGTTCTCAACACAATTTTGTTGGAAAAATAGTAAGGACACCAATTAGACTTACAAGTAGCACAGAAAGGCCCTTCAGTGGATGTATAATTAAATTTCTTTGAAAAACAAATTCCCTCCATATTTTGCCATCTGTTTTAATGTCTTGAATTGGTAAAGCATTTACGTGACTAAAATGTATGTTTTTCTTAACATTTAGTTTTTTGATATTTGAATAGTTAGCAATTTTTATGAAAAAGATGTTATAAGTTTCAAATATATATTTTATTTAAAAACTTCTTAGTATACTTTCAAACCTTCCAGGTTCATCTTCAGAGAATGTTTTGATAACTAAATGTTGTTTATCTATACAAAATACGTCACTTTGTTTTGAAATCGGGAGAGCTAATAATTAGAGTTGAAAGTAGAAGTTGCAGTAGTTTCATGGATTGAATTTTAATTAGAGGAAATATATCAATATATCAATCTAATATTTTTAAATAAAATATATATTTGAAACTTATAACATCTTTTTCATTACATTAATCGCCTTTTAAGTAAAATTGTGGAATTTTAATGTTCAAACTATAGTTGAATCAAGGTGAAAAATTGCGTTTCGTCTTTTGATATTATTTAAATTACAATATTTTTTTAATTTCACTTAGAAAACATAATTTGACTTCGAATTATCCTCTTTAGTCATTCGCTTCTTCCCCGTCCACACACGCGCACAAAGGGGGAAAAATTGTATGTGATACTTTACTCAGATTTTTGGGCCCACCCAATAATTTTCGAATGTTGGCGCTACTAAATTCCGTGCAACACTACCCTTTAAGCGTCCGGCCTATTTTTTACTTTATATTTAATGAGTCATACAATAATACCTATGAAAACTATTTGTATGGGGATTTGTTTATGATTACCTTACATATTTAATTATCTTATGCACTGCAAAAAATAACATTAATATCAGTTTTGTATTAAATCAGCCCTTGATTTCAAAGATTACGTGATCGAAAAACCCGGTTAGGACGCTTAAAGGGTTAAACTTTAAAGAGAATTTCTTACAAATTAGAAGGGTTTATACCTTCAACGACAATCCACCCTGAAACCCTTTTCTTTTGTTCAGTTACTGTATGATTGAATTATCTTTATCAACAGTTCTTAAAACTGCCTAGGAAATTTTCTTAAATTATGCAATAATTATCATTAACCAAGTATTTAGTGAAGAACTGTTTAATAATTTAAACTGAATTTCGTAATTTCATTTTCTCTATTAGGATATCTATAAAAATTTGGGAATATTATTGTGAATTGGGTGGCATAAGAAAGCAAAAGTGTTTTACAAGCAATTTCGACATTTAAGAATCTACACTAGTCACACGAACAAACTCGAATGCTAATGTTAAACCTATGGGAGAAATCATTACGGACTTCTCGCTTGTATTTAAATTTTTATAAATGATTTTTTTTTAACCATTTGGAAAAATGGTTATTGTCCTCGTGAGGGTAGGAAATCAAAAGCATATCTGAAGCTTTTTATTGGTTTAACCCGCATTTTATTCGTTTTCTGATTGGTCTATACAGTAATCTGTATTTCCCTTTACTTTCAACTGAGATGGATACTTCTGTTGCCACTATGACAAAAAAATAATAAAAACTACAAAAAAAAATTAATAACTCAGAAACAAATTGAGATACAGCTTTCAAACACAATGCATTTAAAAGTACATTTTTTTCTCTATACGACGGTGTAAAAAGTAATAGTGTAGGACGTTTAGAAGTTTAAGAATAAAATTTCATGTAAAATGGGTCGTCAGATTTCTTGGAAATCTGACGATGGAAAACCCTTTTCCCGAACAGCCAATGAAATGCTTGGATAATACGTAAGTTTCAGGTGGATAATACGTAAGTTTTAAGAAATCTGACGGGTCGCAGGCGATTTTTGTCGCTTGTAATTTTTACGTGTCATAACACTATTAATGTTTAATTCATGGCGTATGTAATGTATGATCAACTCCGTGCGATTTTTTATGTCTTAAATTTTAGTCTTCGAAAAAATCATTTTCCAAATGGTCGTTGTAATTTTTTTTTTTTTTTTTTGCATAGGATACCTTAGGTGAATATTTGATGTTGCGCGTTTGTACATTTTTGATTTTTGTTACAGATTTTTTATATGAAGATAGTTTAACTTTAAGAACCGATTCCAGCCGGTTCCAGGGAGAACTCTTTTTCTCAGGAAGACTGACGGTGAAAATTTGACTTACTAGAAATCACGTAAATTTATTTCAACGGGAAATTTTATTTAATGAGATGTAACTTATTTTTGTACGGTATTTATTATTATTATTTTTTAGTAATTAAGTGTTGAGCTTAAAATATATTTATCTAATCTGGCCGCTGGAAAAGCTAATGATTCTCAATATTCTATCTCACAGTCATAATTTTTTCTTAACCAGAGAAGTCAAATTTCGTTTTTAGTTGCGTTCGTAATTATATAAATACGTAGCTCCTATTGTCGTCGTCTGGTCCGTCCGTCTGTCCATCCGGACAGACATAACAGCGCAACAACTACCCCATCACATGGTTTTAAATTTAGGGGAAAGTAGGGGAAAACATGAATAGCTAGTCAAATTTACGCAAAAAAATCGAAATATTTTTAATGAAGTATAACTCCAAAACATAAAGAACAGTTTGCAATCTACTAATCTGCATAAAAGTTTTAGATTTTTTTTTTTTGTCGTTTTATTTAATTAACAATGGATTGAGCGGTAATGTCCGACATGGTAAGGTAATTGCGCTCAAAATTTGAATACAACATTTAAGTTGGAGTTATTTAAAGTTGGCGCAACAAAGCACTACAAAAATAAATAAAAGAATGAACGTACAGATAAATGTATATATATTTTAGAAATAATGAGTAAATTAACATTTGAAAATAAGAGTGTACACTTACCTTCAAGTTAGATGTTGTAGAATTTTATCCTAAAACCACTTAAAACTAATAATGTGAGGGCACAAAAATACTTTCCTCCCGACGGGCACTATATCCTTTCTGGAAACTTAGAATGAAGTTCGCTAGGTACCGGTATACCGATCGCAAGTTTTCAATTCTATTCTGTTTAGAGATACTTGGGTGAGAGGGATTGCCCGCTGAGCGCCATTGCCCTACTTTCCCCTAATATATGTAATCGTTGAAGAATTTTGTCGAGTCATTTCAAATTTTATGAAAACCGAATCAAAACTTAAAAAGATATTAATAAAAGTTTTCTTCATTCTATTAAATCATATCACACGGAATTAATTCAGTGATATCCCATGATAATTCATGATTCTAGATTGCCATGGTGATTACGCCATATTTAAGATTGAGTCATGTTATTTACGCATTACTGAATTTAATATATATAATCGTAATAAATTTTGTATTCATGCATTTTTGCATAAGAGTGCAACAGCTATTGCACCAAGGTCTAAATATTTATAAAACTAGTTATAATACGAACGCACCGCATTTGCCACGTTTGATGTACAATTTCCGACTCGTTAAAGCTACTCGAAGAAACTAATGCAATATCTTTCATGGAAGCTCTAGTATACGTATATTATATGTCCAATATACACATATCTTACGCAGAAACTTTGGTATATGAATATTATACGTACAATATACCAATTGAGACTGTTAGTCAGCGAGATCTTAAATTCCCCTAGAAAATGTTAAACCTATCGTCGTGTAATGCATTCGTATTTTTAAAATACCTCTTCGGGATATATTTTAAACTGTTTTCTATGCGCTGTTCTTAAGGCTCCTGTTCCTGTAGGAGAAGACACTCGCGAGCTAATGCTAAACCTATGGGGAGGTAATTTTCTAATATCTCGTTTGCATTTCGACATTTTTATTTATTTATTTTTTTGCATTGGGTAGCTGAGGTCCATCTCTACATCACTTCTTTTTTACTTTTTCGATTCTAGTTGCGGATATTTTTCAGAATGACACTTTCATTTTCGGAACCGGTTTCAAAAGTGAAAGAAACTTTATAAAAAAAATATCTGCAACCAAAATTGGAAAAGTAAAAAAGGAGTGATGCAGAGATGGACCTCAGCTATCCAATGCAAAAAACATTTAAAAATCTGGAAATGCAACGGAGATATTAGAAAATAACCTCCCCATAAGTTTAGCATTAGCTCGCGAGTGTCTTTGCCTGTAGAGACAGGAACCTTAAAGGATGCCTCTTTTTTGTTAATCGTCAAAATATTTCTAAAATATATATACTTCATTTTATGCGAAATGTTAAAATCTTATTAATGTTAAAAAATCATTATTTTTAATAATAATAATATCCTGACGACTTAATAATATTTAACATTAATAAATTAGTATTAATGTTAAATTAATGTTAAGATTAAAACATATAAAATTATTAATTAAGTATACATTTTAGAAACATTAAGAACTACTACTAACTTTTAGAAACTTATAAGAAAAATAAAAAAAAAAGAAAGAGAGAGAAATCCTTAAATCCTTTAAAACAGTAAACAGAAAAAATAAGTTAAAAATATTGATTTATTAAAAATTGATTATTAATTAAAAATATTGATTGGAATTTGAGATCTCGCTGACCAATAGCCTTAAGATCTATGTGGTTGCATTGTGAATTATGTTTCGAATTGTAAAACATTTTCGCTTGATTTATATTTCACATCATTTATTAATTGCAATTTTTGCTTTCAATTTCGATCTATTATATTTTTAAAACGTTGTATTTATATATATAGTTTTAGAAGGATTTAAATTACGCTATTTATTACAGCAATAAGTTTCTTAAAACTTTTTTGTGTTAATTTTAAATCCAGTTATTTTAAATGCGATCAATTGCACTGAGGAAAATGTGGTTATATTTGAGTCAAATAATCCCACAAATGCAGTGGTTCAAACATCAGACAGCAGCTATTTTTGAAATAAAAGCATAAACACACATGACAGTATCTACAATTAATAGTTTTATCTTTTAAATAATTGTAAAATAGACTTTACAGCAACGATATTGGCATTAATTTTATGAGTAGCAAAGGAGGTTACGATTTGCAAACGCAAAAATTACTTTTTGAGGGGGGAATTTCAAAATTCCACGTCTTAAAGGGAAAAAAAATCAATATAAATTATCAGACAAAACAATATTAACTAATAGAAAAGATAGTACTATACTTTATTTTGAGTATCAGGCAAAAAAGATTTTTTGAATAAAATAAAGGTAGTGGATAAATTTTATTAATATCTCTTGTATGGCCAGCACCACCAGCCCCATATGTATTTAGTATTATTTTGGACTTTTTTGTTCATTTCGTTTTTCATTTCACTATTACCGTTTTAAATTTTAAATAATTTACTTCATTTTTATTTTGAAATTATACTTTTCTCTATATCCTGTTGTTTTTTTCTTATGGCCATTCCGAAGCACGATAATGTTAAACTTGATTAAAATAATTTTCAGAAGAATAAGGCATTTGATTGGACAAACGTATCTTAAAAAAGGTGTTTTGCTTAAAAGAAACGATCTTTCTTCTGAGATAATAGAAAACATTAATTCAGAATATAGTTAGAAGACATAGTTTTTCGTACTACGACTAGTTTTATAAATATTCAGTTCTTGGTGCAATAGCCGCTGCACTCTTATGCAAAAATGCACGAATACAAAATTTATTACGATTATATATATATTAAATTCAGTAATACGGAAATAATACGACTGCATCTTAAAAATGGCATAATCACCATGGCAACCTATAATCATTATCTATCATGGGATTCATTGAATTAATTACGTATGATAGGATTTAATAGAATGAAGAAAAATTTTATTAATATCTTCTTAAGTTTTAATTCGGTTTTCATAAAATTTGAAATGACTTGACAATGACTAATATATGGGGCATTCTCACAATCTTTTGACTTTTATGTCCCTGAGTAATAATTTTTATTTTAGTACATGTTCTTGTTATTTTTATTTCATATACTGGGGAAAATCCCACTGCATGATTGCATAACAATATGAACAAGATAAATAAGCTTTGGACGATGTTGGGGGTCCAAATACCAGGAAAACTCCTATAACGTCCCATCCCGTGTCCCTGATGCTGATTTTTAAGTTTGGACCTGTCTGTATAAAATTGTTTCAACAAAAATAATTCGATGTAATTTTTTTACGAAACTGATACGATTGTTTTATATAAATATGTAGCTAAAAATTAACCTGCACACATTTTTAGGGTTGTTATTATTTTTTAAACTCTGTCCCTGGGTTTTAGATTCCTTAGCGTCCCTCTTCTAAAATTATACAGAAAATCACTTCAGATGCAGCCACAGAATTTTTTCAAGTTAATTCTCATGCAGAAGTATGCTAGAGAAAGAATGTCTAAAATTCTTTGACAAGAAATTTACTGCAGTATTTAAATCAGCATTTAAATATCAATTTCAAGCATCGTGACTTTATTGGTAGTCTTACCGTTCCTAAGGTTTATTCATGCCCTTTTCGATGTAAATAAATTTTTTCTTAAATTTAATCGAATGTAAATAACTGTTTCTAAAAATCAATGAACACTGTGGCTATCACTTAGTCTTAACATGATTTGCTTAAAATAGGTGGAAATTTTTCTTACAGTTCCATCCTTAGCGTCCTTTCTTTAACACCCCTTTAAGACAATGTTATACCAAAATTTGGTACTAAAAACTCTACATTGTTATTATTTCTTGTTTGAATGTCCTGTGGATACTATTAAATTCAATATAAGTAAAGATTTAGAAGAAAATAAAAAGTTTTAGTGGTAAAATGGTAAGGAAAATTAAACTCGCAAGTTTAACTTAAACCTGAGTTAAATAAAAAAATTTTCGCTGCTGACCATTTTTTCTTTATTTTGAATCATTAAGGCATTTGTGTATCAGATTAGAGGTCTGCACGGGCCGGAATTTCCAGGCCCGGCCCGAAGGAAAGCTATCTTGCCCGGCCCGGCCCGGCCCGGTGTAAAAATTGAAAGTTCGGCCCGAGCCCGGCCCGGCCCGTTTACATTTTTACCGTTCTCGGCCCGGGCCGGCCCGGGCTGACTAAATTTCTACAAAAAATTCCGTTTTTTCTCGACATACAATTAAGATTCTTTTAATGAATAATACATGCATATTTATGGGAACATTTTACAGTATATTTTAAATTACCATGTGTTCGCAAAATAGAAAACATGCAATAGTAAACATTAACGATTACTTACAGTGTTTTAGTCAACGTCTCGACAGACGTTTCAAAATTTAAATAAGGGTTTATTAAAAGATTATTGTAGTTTAGAATAAAGGGTTAAAAAACATGATAACTTTTGAAACTTATAATAAAAGTAGATTTGTGAAAATATTTCTGTCATTTTTAAGGCTTTTCTCAAATCCAAAGGAGCTACATTTTGATACTTTATGAATTCATTTCTTTTCGGAAACGCATGAGATTGGCAGGTATTCTTATTCAGAAACCATGCAAATGCCATTTTTTTCTTAGATCAAAGTAATATATCTTTCAGAAAATACTGCCAAAGTTAGCGTTTTGAATCGAATTTCCGGAAGCGATAGCACAGGAAAGGAGAAAAACGTACAGTCACGTGACAAAAGTCTCTGTTATCTCTGTACGTAATTTATGAAAAATGGAAACGCTATTCGATCCCAAATGCCTTCAATACTCAGGCCTGTCAATTTTATGCCTTTATAGTTAAAAATGAGTCAGAAAATGTGTCTGAAAGTTTCGAATTGTTGAGCAGTAAATATGAGAACCACCTTAAGGTACATTTCCAAAGATACTGTTAACAGAAGTTCATTATCGCTATTAATACTTTTACAAAACATAATGCCTGTACTACACATCCTGAGAACGATTAAGACCAGTTCCGTCTCGGCACAAGTCTGCCGAAAAAATTAAACCCAGGATCAGGCATCATGTAACTGTACGATGCCGATCTCTACGATGGACATGTTACATTTCTGTATTGATGTTGGTAAACTCGCATCGGCTGGTAACGCACATTTATACTTCTCCAAAAAGTCATATTCATTGGAAATGTCCTCGTATTTTATCTGCTACTCTCAAATTCGTATATCGGGCCGATAGGCCCGATTAATTTTTTTTTATCGGCCCGGCCCGTTTATTTTGTCTGTCGGCCCGGCCCGTTGAAAAAAATTGTCCTAATTCTGCCGGCCCGGCCCGCGGGCCGGGTACTGGCCTCGGGCCAAGTCCGGGCCCGCGCAGACCTCTGTGTCAGATTAAAATGCTATTTTAGCAAGTTTAATTTCACCAGATTTTTATTCCCGAAAGTCAAAAGATTGTGAGAATGCCCCATATATTAAATTTCAAACCATTCGGTTGGGAAGTTTTTGCGCTGTTATAGGCGGACAGACGGAAGGACCAGACAACGACTACAGGTGCTACGTATTTATATAATTACGAGCGCACCTAAAAATGTATTAAACCACTTAGAAGTGTCAGAAGTATGAATCCCTATTACTTTCAGTTTTAAGTTAAATGGTTTGATTTGATTATTTTAAGCTAAAAATAAATAAACGGTTATTTTTAACCAATATTGCTGATTGCTATTTATTTAAAGGCATAGATGACATAAAATGCTTCAAATTTTCGAATTTTCATTTTTGAGCTTTAAAAATAAAAGAAGTTTAGACAATTTTATTTCAGAATTTTGAAAGAAAATTCTAGCAAAATAAATATACTTCACTCACAAACCAGAAAGAAATTTTGCGAATATTTAACAGTAATGCTTGAATAATAATGACAGTAATGCAATAATAACTTGCTCTGAAATAGAAAATGTGCAAGTTTGCATATAGAAAAAATGTTTGAACAGCACTTGCGTAAATAATTATTAACTAGCGTTGATTGGGAAGCAAACCTATTATAGTTGACTACTAACTTGCATTTTGCTTGGCCGGTAAAATAATCCATGGTTAGTAAGATTTTCTCTACTCCTGATATCATGATATCCTATCCCAAAATTCTTGAGATTATCGAGTTTGATAAATTGCCAATGATATGTAGAAATCTCTTTATCCTCCTGAAAGAAAAGGAAAAAAAATGTGTAAATTTACGAAAAGTTATTACTCACAATTAAAATTGCAAAACCGGCCATCTGCAAAAAGTAAAATTTTTGGGGAAAGCTGATTTTTTGCCACACTTAGCCAAATAAAGTTTGGAACCAAAACTCTTCAGTTTTATAGTCATTAGGGCAGTATATTTGAAAACACGAAATAAGGTGGCAGGGGCACATGAAGGGAGGGGGTTATTTAAGTCTTTGTTTTGGATTTGGCCGGTTTTGCTACAAACCAGAAATTAATTTTTGCTAAATTTAATCTGCCATTAGGTTTTTAGGGGTAGCAAATACAAAAAAATGTTTTGTTCAACTAAATGTTATTTAACAAAAATAACTTTAAGAAAGTTATTAACGTAAAACGGCATTTAAACAGTTACTGATTGTTAAAACTGACTAACAGTTAAAATTAACTGACTAGCTGTTAAAACTTACTTAAATGTCGCTAAACAAATGATTTAAATGACATGATATTATTTTAAATAAAAATATTAAATTTAAAAAACTTAAACAAAAATCCTATGTATAGTTCCCGAGCCAGGTGCAAATTTCGTCAGTTATTTCCTCTCGGCTGATAATTTGTAAAATGCTTCAGAGAGTTGTATCATGAAGCTCCGTGAACGTCAGCTGCGGTTCCGTGGGTGGGTTGAGCAGCGGTAACCTCCCAAACATGTAAAAAAGAAAAAAAATTTAGTCATTTCCTCCCGGTTGAAAATTTGTCAAATTATAGATAACCCAATATCTTGAAGAAAAATAAAAGTCAGCTGATTATAGAGTGGTGGGTTATTCGTCAGCTGGTCACACGAACATGAAAAAAATATACAGTGTGCAAAGGAAAGTCCCTTTAACCATAAAATACTTGCGAACGGAGAGAGCTACAGCTATGGAAGTGAGGTAACGGTATAGTAAACTGACTACGCCCTATTTAATGAAAACGACGGAAGCGCCCCCCTAGTGGCGAAATTTGGAAGATAGCTACTGAAAACCGTAAACGAAAAGAAATAGAGCAAAACTTCCAATTAGAAAGTTATAGAGCATCAATTAATTAGTACTAAACGACATTTGGTTCACACGTATAAGATAAATCGTCGCCTGTATACCCAAAAATGTCCGAAATCGATAAGCGACGATTCTACTTTGTATATTCACATATCGTAAATGTAGCAGTGCACAATTTCAGATTGTGACGTTGTACTGTGCTGTAATGTCTGTAAAAATTTAATTTCCAATGTATTTAAAATTTTAGATTAACCCTTTCAGGGTTTAGAAGAATTCTGTTCGTAAACTGATGAAGTAATTTACTGACACCAGAATATTCAAACGAATTTCTTAGAAAATAAAAACCCGCTAATTTTCACTAGAAAAGCGAAATTTTATTCTTGCTGCCATTTGTCAGTTTTGGAATTAAAATTAGGTGGTTAGACCGCCTAGCCACGGCTCTTGAAAGGGTTAAATCTATGTCGTTATATTGAAGAGACTAGCAATAGACGTTCCATGCTGCGAAATGTGGCATGTAGAATTACTCTCAAGAATACAAACGTGTATCGTGAGCAATGGCGAACTTTTCGAACATATTGAATATTAACTTTTTATCACTGTAAGAAAGTTTGTCTTTTTTGTTTTTTATGTGATGTTATCAAAATGTATTGAGATAAGCACATATTTATACCATAAATTGTGCGTATTTCTTCATACTTCTGGCTATTCCATTCAAACGTTTACACGAAATAGAGTGCATCAATTTTGGACATTTTTGGGTATACAGGCGACGATTTATCTTATCCGTGTGAACCAAATGTCGTTTAGTACTAATTAATTGATGCTCTATAACTTTCTAACTGGAAGTTTTGCTCTATTTCTTTTCGTTTACGATTTTCAGTAGCTATCTTCCAAATTTCGCCACTAGGGGCGCTTCCGTCGTTTGCATTAAATTGGGCGTAGTCACTTTACTGTACCGTTACCTCACTTCCATAGCTGTAGCTCTGTCCGTTCGCAAGTATTTTGTGGTTAAAGGGACTTTCTTTTGCACACTGTATATTTTTTCCATGTTCGTGTGACCAGCTGACGAATAACCCACCACTCTATAATCAGCTGACTTTTTTTTCTTCAAGATATTGGGTTAGCTATAATTTGACAAATTTTCAACTGGGAGGAAATGACTAATTTTTTTTCTTTTTTTACATGTTTGGGAGGTTACCGCTGCTCAACCCATCCACGGAACCGCAGCTGACGTTCACGGAGCTTCATGATACATCTTTCTGAAGCATTTTACAAATTATCGGCCGAGAGGAACTTGGTCACCAAAATCTGTTGCTGGCTCGCGGACTAGTACATGCACATACAATTTCAAACTTTAGTGGTCTCATCTTTTTCGACAGTCTCTCAAATTTCGTCATGATGGTTCATCCATGCGTCTTCTTCATCATCTCTGATTTCGGCTTCTTAAGCAGCTGATGATAATATATTTTTGTAAAAAAAATAATCGCTTGTCAGCATCCCAATGTGGTCCGAAATGTTTTGTCAGTAAGTTTCGGACATTCCGAAGTTTTAGAGGCTTCACCACGGTATCCGGAGCCACGCGTTCAAGCTTGCTGTTCATAATACAGTAGAGCCTCTTTTATCCGAAATTCTTTTAACCGAAACGCTCGGTTAACCGTAATCCACTTTTAAAGCTTTTCTTTTTTTACTATCACATTCCTTGCGTGCAAAATCCATTTTGAAACCTTTTTTTTTTTAACCATCATATTCTTTGTGCGCAAGCGGTCCTTTCCGAACTACGAG
Organism: Maratus speciosus; assembly: GCA_963932465.1. Taxonomy (NCBI): domain Eukaryota; kingdom Metazoa; phylum Arthropoda; class Arachnida; order Araneae; family Salticidae; genus Maratus; species Maratus speciosus. The sequence goes on from OZ010796.1 coordinate 477,836,757, forward strand.
TACATATAAATATTTTCAATCCCAGAGTTCCTCTGAATTTTACTTGAGCTCCCGTAAACTGCGGACTGGAACAAAATTCGAACAAATTAGCAATTCTGAAGCATTTGAGTGTTTTGCAAAAGATTTGGCATGGCTTAAGCAGCAGAAAGACTGGGATACTGGCGTGCTAATAATATTAAAAAAAAAACTCCGTGATAAAGCTTCAAAACAAAGGCACTTGAAACTGCGACAAACAAAACATTTTTTCAAACCCTTGTGATATATGTAAAAGGTACTTAATTTCAAAATTAAAATTCAGGTACTTTATTCTTGCTTGTATTTTGCTATTGCTTTATTTTTATTAAGCACTTGTTACCAGAATAAGAAATATTGCATATATTTCTCCTTAATCTTACATTTGAAGCATTCTCGATTATCCGAAAATTGATTTTCCGAAAGAGGGTCGGTCCCAATTACTTCGGATAATCGAGGTTCTACTGTACTTCTCTTACTTTTGACAACAGACTTTCTGACTTCTACCTCAGATTTGTAGAAGACATCCCCTGGCACCAACACCTTATTTTTATATATGGTTATGAATTTTATTTTCGTAGGAGCAAATTTGAAATGCCACTGTGCAGGTGGTTTGAGGAAGAAATTGCTGGTCTTCTTCCAATCATAGTCGGTACAATCTCTTCCCGGCTTGAAAACTGTTCCATGTTCACATAAAATTTCTTCTTACTTTGAAGGCTGAACGAGGGACTCGATCTTCGTCAATCTCCTTTCAATTTGAGCTAAAACGCGGTCTGGAGGGATAAAAGAATACTGAATCAGCGTAGGCAAGTTATTAGATTAATACATATTATGGCATCATGATGATTAATTAATCAAAACATGCTAACTATGATGCTATTATGCTATCAATTAATTATGTATTATACTATCGACAGGGTGGATTACCCATAAAGCCAACTTTGGCCATGGCCTAGGGGCGTACGTTGGGTAGGGTTTGCAAAATTAAGAACTTTAATGTATTTAAATTTAATGAAATAAGGACAATTTAAAATTTTAACGAAAAGTGTTAAATAAAAAATGAATTTGTAACAATTACATTTAAAACAATTTTTCTACTTTTCAATACACCAAGACAAAATTCTCTCAGATTTTAAGTGTAACAAAAGCCCGTTCATTCACAATCTACAATCCTCAAAATACTAAAATTTATAAAACAAAATTTTAACGGATTATTAATTAATTAAATAGATTACAAAATTATTAAATTTGTCAGAGAAAATTCAGTTACAGTTTTATGAAAGGGAGGAGGGGGGGGGGGGGGTGCAGAAAAGTATTTTGGCCTAGGGCGTCAAAAAATGATAAACCGCCCCTTGTTATCAAAAGGTGTAGATTACCTTTGAATTTTGGCTTTTCTCCTTTACCACATCGTAGGTCCACTTTGCCGCTTCCTTGGTTGATTAGTAGACACTTCTTCCATAAACTTTTCCATAGTCGGAGAAAACACGAAGCTAAATTATCAGAAAATTTGTATGAACCAAGGGAGAGCAGTCACAGGCGAGAGAAAACAGGATAACGTTAATCTAATCAACAAGTGAGAGGTTATTATGGGGCCGAGCAGAAGCGACATCTAGCGGATATGGAGATGGCCGGTTTTGAAACTCACCGGCTGAAGGATTTGGCCGGTTTTGCAGCACATCGTGATTTTCAAACGCATATAACGCAGGGATTGACCGGTTTTGGGATGGTTTATCGTTTCCAGGTGGTAGAAACCTTTACTTAGAACTGAACAGACTGAAAAAACACATTTTGGATTTTTGAGGAGTTGGCTGATTTTGCAACTACACGACACAATTATCGTGGAAGAGCTGTTTGAAATTGCTAATCCGATGATTGGTAGATTTCTTTTAAAGTGAAGCAGACATTTTTCAAATACTTGGGTAATAGTCTTATCACAATAATAGCAAAATGTTAGATTAGTATCTTGTCTGTAACTGACTGACAATACACAGGGGAGACTGGGGAGGGTTTACCATAGGGGAGGTTTGACCTATCCGTCAGTTTTCATATTTAAAAGAATTAAAGAGTTTTGCCAATAGGTGACAACCAAAGCTACTGAAATGCTCAAGCAATAGTCTTTGTTTCATGCAAATAATTGAAATAGATGTTGAAAAATCAATTGTGAAGAGTTTTCTGCTTAAAAAGTGTATTTTTTAGAAACATTTTGTAACATTTTTTCAGATAAAACATATCATAGAAATTTAAATAAATAGGTTTTAAGTAATGCAGAAATATTGAGCTTTCATTCCAGGTATAAAGATTGTACAGTAAATTAGGCTAAACATAACCATGTGCAATACTTAAAAAAGTGGCTCTGTGGGGAGGCTTGACCCAATCAATGTGAGGGAGGTTAGACCAGGTGGTCAAAGCTACCTTATTTAAGTGTTTTTGGAAATCTTTTTATTATATACTGTACATAATAAAGGGTTAATGATTATATTTTTAAAATAACGTAAATTTATTCTGTAAAGATGGAGTGTTACAAAGAAGAATGTTTGAAATTGATTAAAGGAAGATGTGAAAAATTGCTATAGAAGGAAGAAAAAATTTAATGAAATCTAAATTGGAAAGTTGATAGGAACTTTTATTTAATTTAAATAGTACCCATAGTAGGTGAAAAGAAAGAATGAAAAAGGCTAGAAACGATGAAAACAGCAGCCTTAAGAAATGTTAAGCGTTCATGCCTCGGCAAAAGAATATAACATTGATCAAAACACCTTAGGGAGGTATCTAGACAAATTTCACCAATATGAACACAGTGAGATGAAGCCAAACTATGTGACAACTAGTGTTGCCAGGTTGATTGTCAAAAGTGGGTGTTTAAAACGGAATTCTTCTTATATTCTTTGAATTCCGTCGCAGCAAGTTTGTTTACACATCACATTTTCCCAAATATTTTTTAATAATAATTAAATTATGTAGCAGAAAGATACTCTGCCTTTTTAAAAACCGATTTTATTTTTATTTCCCTTAACAAGTATTTGAATATAAAATAAAGTGGGTCAATCCTCCCATATAGTGGACTAAGTCAAGCCTCCCATATGTGAGTAGCCTTGACCCATTATTTTCTCAAGATTAAAGCAATCATTTTTCAAGTTTCATATATATATTACACTTAAGTCGCAATTTAATTTTGATAACTGATAGTATAACGAATAAAATGATATATGAAACTTTATTCTGGTGCAATATTAAAAAAAAAAATAGTTTTGTAAAAAATGAGTCAACCCTCCCCAGTCTCCCCTAGATATGTAGAAATCAAATGACAATTATCCAGAAGCATTGTATCACAGGAGACGATGTTAAGTATTACATAGTGTTAAGAGTTATATAGTTTAAGTTATTTATAGAATTTTAATCGGTTAACTGGTGTGACAAAAATTGTCGCTTAACTACTGTGAGCGGAGCATGAATAGAAGGTTCGATTTACTCATACACTATATGGTCAAAGGTGACTGGCCCCTTGCGATTTTAGACGTTTTGTTAAATATCTAGAAAAATACACGAGAAGTTAACCTGGAACTCCAGGTGTGTGAAAAGTATAGTATAGGTCATATACCACGCACGACGATTTGATTATTGTAATTTCATGCTCAACACCTTAGACGAAAATTTGTCGTTCCTTTGTGACATTCTGTGGACAGATGGGTCAATGTTTACACGGGGTGGCATTGTGAACGTGCACAATGTGCATTACTGGTCTCTGGAAAACATCCACATCGCCCGCACAGTACGACACTTGTGGTGCGGTATATGGGGAACCCAGATTGTTGTACCCATCTTCTACGATGGGACCTTAACGGGCGATCGTTACTTGCATCTGCTACAAAACCCGGTACGTGACTGGTATGAAGAGGTGCCTTCCCGACACGCATGCCGGGTGCGGTTTCAACAGGATGGGGCCATCTCCGCATAAAACATCAAACGTCTGGGCGTATCTGGCCACTGAATTCGGCCAACAGATCCTTGGATATGGTGGTCCGGTAGAGTGGCCACCACGTTCACCGGACTTGACTCCCATGGACTTCTACCTCTGGGGTTACATCAAGGCATAGGTCTATGTGAGTGAGACACTTCTCTGGTTTATCTGAAGCAGCGCATCATCCTTGATTGTCGCACAGCTTGCACACTTGCTATGCTCTAACGTGTCCAGGACTCAGTACTCTCACGCATTCAATTGTGCATTGCCACCAATGGAGAACATTTTGAGCAGTATCTCTAGTAGATTCCGGCGTTTTATGTATTCATTTTTTATAGTAGGCCATTTTCTGATATTATAATAAATTGATATTTATTTTTCTGTTTAATTTCAATATTTCATTCTTCGCTTTGTATACGACCCCTAAAAGTCAGCTCAAATTTTTAGATGAAATATTCCTCTTTGGTGATACCCCGAATTGGCGATACCGATTATAGGTGATTTCGCCGTAAAAAGGACATTGCACCCTGATTTTGATCTCGAATTACTTTAAATCACCTTTTCATTGATCCCTCGATGAAAGACAAAATGATGTGCAAAAATTTCAAACTTTGAAATTTAATAACTGTTTCAATTTTTGTAGTACAGATGTCAAACTTTTTGTGTTATATCTGTTGATATGCGTAAACTTTTTCTAAATATAACTATAGGGACGGCGGGACCGTATAAAAAGTTAGATTTCATAATTTTTATAAAATTGATTTTTTACTTTAAATAATGCCACAACATGAATATTTACCTCATTTGAAACGTTTTTGTAATTGGAACTATATGTGTATGACCAACGGTTGAGAAATTAAAGGTCGGCGATAGATTACATATTGCACCCTGTATAAATTGCCCTTATAATAACGAATCCATAGATCAGTCGCCTCGGTCTTGGATTTACCGTCCTGGCACCCCGGCACATTTCTTAACAGTCTCTATTTTTAACGAAATCCTACACTATCTCGATTTCCACAAATTAAATTTAAAACAATTGAATAGGCTTCGATTCTTTGAAAGCAATAGTAGGCAGAAACCGAATTCCACTTCTCTGTTGACAAACTGTTGAAAAACTCTATTTAAAACAATACAGTCAGCAAAAATGTCCCAATAAATAAAAGTGTAAAATTTAATTGAATTTTTGTCTTTATTTAAATGGATAAATAAGCAGCAAATTTAGGAAAACAAACGCTTTCTGTAATCTTTAATGTATATTCCAAATTTATTTCCGCATTCGAAAATTGTTAAATTGGGGGGGAGTGCTGTGGGAAAGACATTATACAGCTGTTACCTTTTGACGGTAAAGTTAACATTTGCACTTTGTGTCCTGGCTTTTGTTCTCTGGTATGTGGTAATCTCAACTCCAGGGTATTACGGGGTTCCTATATTTTACAACCACTATTTCCGTATAGGATTCCTTCGAATTATTTAATCACAGAAATTAAAAGGCGAAGCTTACTATTTGGAAATAGTGGTGCTCAAAAGTACAAGCCGCACGAAGCTCTGCTTAACCCCTCTCTCAAGATTTTCTTCACAAAACATTCTTTGAACAGGCATAATTAAAATGTTATTCAAAATTGTGTTAAAAAAGGATGTGTGCCATAAATAAGGGATGGATGTTTATGTGACGTCATTCAAAATAAAATTTAGTCTAAGGCTATTTTAAAACAGCGGCGTTTTATCATTTAAATTAGGAGCCTCATGAGGGGCTTTGATGAACCAGAGGGTAAAATTTTCGCGTTCACGTTGATTCATGTGTGAGTCACTGGCTATTCCATTGAGATTTTGTATGACACACACAAGTAAATCCCGGTCTCGAATGTGTTAAAACAACATCTTGCACAAGATTATTTTGTTGTTTTTTGTATGCGTGTGTACATAATATGTAATAGCCACAGTTTGGCCATCTTTCCTGAATTGAGATAGCTTCAGGAAGAGCTTATAAAAGTAAGGTAATCCGAATTTTCGTTTATTACAAAAAATCCGGAAAATATTATACAGCCTTCACGATTTTGCTGCGAGTATTTAAACTCGTGAACATCGGCACTAAACCTATCATATTTGTATCCCTCTTCTTACCACTCTCCAACATAGTACAAAAGTGTTTATGATTTCGGTTTGCCTGCCGTCAAGCCGTAACTTTAGTAAATATACCCAGAATGTCATATAATTGTTATATGTTTTTGAAGTTTTCTATACAATGTTCGTTGTTGGAATGAAATGTGTGGAATATAAGGTTCGTTTACAAGGACACACAAAAGAATTCCGTTACTTTATCTTCTATGAGGTAAATCGTTTGCGGTACATTTGAATGATGTGAGATGCTTCAAACATAATGAGAATGTCAGATATCACTTAGGTGGAATACAACAAGCTTTCTCTGGAGTATAGAATAAGCAGCATTTATAGTTCGTTTACAGGACCGCACAAAAAAATTCCATGTCTTTATTTTTGGCTATGGGTGAAAATCGTTTGCGGGCATTTTGATGGTGTTACGATACTTAACAATTAATGAAACTGAAATGGATCACTGAGCTGCACTTTCAACATGTGCTCTATAGATAATATAGTTCATAGCATGCATCTATCAATCATTTACTGGGACAAACAAAAAATTCGATTACAGGACTGACTACAATCAATAATTCCTGAATGTAAGTTTTCAGCAGTATTCGTTTTAAAACTATTATGACTTTTTGCGTATTACGCAGTGTGCATAAACTCCATAGATCATATACAGGCCTATAGGAAAGAATTCGTACAGATTATCGAATATGGACAGTAATTGCTAAAAAAAGATTTTTACTTTGTTACGTGGTTTTTGAATTGTTTATTTAGATTAGGGATGTATAACCTGTGGCCCGCGGGCCAAAAGTGGCCCGCGATGGGTTAACAAGTGGGCCGCGAATTTCGTTAATTTATAATTGGCAAAATTGCAATTTTTGACCATAGGTTGCAGGAAAAAATCGTCAATTTGCGGGGGAAACAATTGCAAATTTGGTCAGTCAGTTAAAAATCGCGAATTTCATTAATTGCCCGGTTAATACCATTTGTATCAATAGAGGAAATTCCTCAGTTGCTAATTTCGTCAGTCGCTAGTTGAAAAATACCTCGAATTTCATCGAACGGGCGCGGAAAAATCACGTGTTTCGTCGATCGCACGCGAAAAAGTCGTGAATTTTGTTCATCGAGCACAGGCAAATCGCGAGATTCGCAGTTTATCGGGAGAAAAGGTTGTGCATTTCGAGAATTTGCCACGGGAAAATTGCAAATTTCTTACGCAATTAAAAATTGCGAATTTCGTTGACTGAGCGTGGAAAAATCGAGTTTCGTCAATCGGCGTGGGAAAAATCACGAGTTTCGTCGATCGGGTGCGGTAAAATTAAGAGTTTCGTCGACCAGGCACGAAAAAATCGTAAATTTCATCGATCGGGCCCGGAAAAATCGCGTGTTTTGTCGATCGCACGCAGAAAAGTTGAGAGTTTCTTCGACCGCGTGCGGAAATGTCGCGAGTTTCCTTAGTTTATCGCGAGAAAAAGCCGCGAATTTCGCCAATTTGCTTCGGGAGAATTGCAAATTTCGCCAGTCATTTAAGATATGCGAGTCGATCGCGTGCGGAAAAATTGCGAGTTTTGTCGATCGGGCATGGAAAAATTGCAAATTTCATTGATCGGCTGCGGAAAAATCGCGAGTTTCGTCAGTTTATCGCGAGAAAAAGTGGTGAATTTCGGCAATTTGCAGAGGGAAAAAATTTAAATTTTCATCAGTCATTTAAGAATCGCAAATTTCGTCGTCGGGCACATAAAAATCGCGAGTTATGTCCATCGGGCACTGAAAAATCTCGAATTTCGTTGATCAGTCACGGGAAAATCGCGAATTTCGTTGATTGGCTGCGGAAAAATCGTGAGTTTCGTCAGTTTATCGCGAGAAAATTCATGAACTTTGCCAAGGGTTCCAGTCAGTTAAGAACCGTGAATTTCGTTGACTGGGCGTGGAAAAATCACGAATTTCGTCGACCAGGCACGAAAAAAGTGCGAGTTCTGTCGATCGGGCGAGGAAAAATCGCGAATTTTGTCGATCGGATGCAGAAAAATTGCCGATTTTGTCTATCGAGCGCGGAAAATTTGCGAACTTTGTCGATCGGGAGCGAAAAAATCGCAAATTTCGTTGATCGGGCAGAGGCAAAATTGTGAATTTTGTCGATTAAGTGCGAAAAAATTGCAAAATTGAGAGTTTCGTCAATTTAACTTCGTTCGTAAAGTTCACGTTTTTTTCGGCACTAGCCACTTTCATGCATATGTTTGTTTTTTAGCACTTTTAATGAAGCAAAATTTAATCCCCCCGAATAAAGTCAAGGAATATTTTTACTCCTTGAAAATAATCTTTGCTATATCTCTGTTATATATACAAACATAAACTGTTGATATATCCTTGCCAACTGAATTGGGTATGGTATGTTGACTAGGTAGGGAAACGTAAAGGGGTAAAACTGCCACTCCTCTGAAACCATGTTTTTTATAGGCCACAGATCTCCCCACCTCCACGAAATAGAATTATCTCTGTGTTACTGATGTGGCCCTCGACAACCCAGGCATTTTAGTAAGTGGCCCTTCTCTTAAAAAGGTTGTGCACCCCTAATTTAGATCTAGGCAAGTCTTGTTGAGTTTAAGCCATTTGGTAAGCCTCCCTCTCCGACCTCAACCTGTTCATTTCTCATTCAGCTACATGAAAAAATGACATTTCTTAACGATATTCTGTTGCTGTTGAAAAGTGTTTCGTATACCAGATGAATGATTTTCCGTTTTTTTTAGATTATTTTTTTGCAAAAGTATTTTTTAGGCTGCCCATTTTTTTAAAATGTGTTTTTTAACACTTTCCAGCACAATTGAAAAACATTTATGAATTCGATTTGTCTGTCTGCCGCCTACCTGCCTCTCTGTCCGTGCTCTAACTCACGTAAATATTCTCGGATTGTCATATAATTTATATAGGTTATTGAAGTTTACTATGGCATATTCGCTATTTAAAATGAAGTGTGTAGCATTTATAGCTCGTTTACAGGGACACTCAAATGAAATGCGTTACAATATGGTCCATGGGGATAAATTGTTTGCTGTGTATTTTAATAAGAGTTGAAAACATATATTAAATGTCGTATATATATAAACTCGGTTTATGGTGTCAGATGCCACCATCCGAAGAATCTACAAGAGTCTTTTTCTATTTTTTCCGGTCAAGGGTCCATTCTTCTTCCAGACCTCTATGCCTCATTGCCTTTGAAATACCATCCATCCAGTTCTTTCGTGGTCTTCCCCGTTTCAAAGAATATACTTATTTTATTTAAAAGGTGATAAAATATTAAAAACATGTAAAGATGTTAGGTTTACATAATGTGCCCCAAGACCTTTCGAGACGCAGAAAGATTATGGCTTAAAGAGAAAACATACGCAGAAAATAAAACAAAATAATGCTACGTTATGTGCAAGCGAAGCTAGTCTATTGCTCTAGAAAGAAGGGGGGGGGGGTGGAAAAAATTAATATTATTGTGATATTTATTTTATTGTGTATTTTAATGATTTTACACTATTTCAAATATAATGAAATTGATATACATCATTGTGGTGCGCTGCAGGATGCTTACTGTAGAATGAAGTGTACATAGCATTTATCTTCAATTTACAGGGACAAGCAAAATAGTTCGGTCTATGAGCGATAATTGCTGGAAGTGCGTTTTTAATTGTGTATGGGTTTTTAAATGTAACTAATTTTTTGCATAATTCTGGGTATGTATATATTCTATACATATTTATAGGGCTGCACACAAAAAAATCAAGTACATTTCCGCTTATTGGCGGAAATTGCTGAAAGGGAATTTTTAACTGTGTTGGGCGTTTTCCTAACTGAACAAAACTTTTGCATGACACTTAGTAAATATGTAAATCTATAGATCATATACAGGGCTGCTTAAAATAATACGGATATTTTTTCGAATATAAATGGTAATTTCTAATATTGGGTTTTCGAATGCGTTGTATGTTTTCCAAATTGTTTCAGAAAACTGGGCTGCTCGCTGTAATTACAGTATTTTGAATGGTGACGGAAAGTGCATCATAACGTATGCTTGATGCATGATTTTTTTTATGTTAAACAATACACTCGAGTTAAAAGATTTCTGAAAATACGTGAATTATCAGACCTTTGAAACCTGTTTTTGCATTTGCTTGCGTTACAAAATAATGTGTGAAACAAATTTAAACTACAGTAATTTTGCAATTATTTGATAAAAAGAAACACATAATGAACTTATACTTTGAAATATGATCAACTGGTTTGTTTACCTTTTTATTACTAAAAATTATTCCGAACACAAACAAACAAATTAGGATATAGGTCGTTGTATTTTAGAGGACAGATAAAAGATTTTGAATTGAAAACTAAAATGTTTCTTGAAAGCTTAAGCAGGTCACGACCGAGACTAAGAATTGTTCTTCTTAGTTCGCGCAATTCGCTTTTTGGATGGAAATTATTTTGCTGACTGATTTTGAATTTTCTAATTTACATAGTTTTATATGGTTCGTACGTTACTACGCTTTTGTAGGAGGTACATACTAGTACTTCGGATATAAATAGTTCGCAGGAATTGTCTAAGATTAAATAAGCCGATGATTAATCTTAGAAATTATTGGTGTATAACTACTATAAAAAATGTAGGATCGTACGAATCCCATTTTATCATATTTCAACGTCAAAATTGTAAAAATGTCTTCATATTATAAAATATGCATCGATCTACGAGGCGCGGATCTACGGTGAGGTGGGGAGGTGGGGAAGGTATGGGGTACAAAAATATAGTTTTTAGATATTGTATTTTCTGCATACTTTTAGGCTTTTGTTTTATCTCTTTGTTATATTGAAAAAAAATAGAGCGTTTTTTAACACTTTCCAACATAGCTTAAAAATGTTTATGAATTAGGCTTGCCTGTCTGTCTTTCAGTGCTCTTACTTTGTGTAAATATACTTGGATTGTCATGCAATTGATATACGATATCGAGGTTTACTGTAGCATGTTCGGTATTAAAAAATGAAGTGTATAGCACTTATGGTTCCTTTACACGGACACCCAAAATAATTCCGTTGCATTACGGTCTATGGGAAAAATCATTTGAGCTTTATTTTAATGACGTTACACTATTTCAAACATATTGCAATTGATATATGAGGGGTTCACAGCCATAAAAGACCAAGTTCATTTTGAAAAAAAAAATGAGATAGTCCATTTACAAGGTGAATAAAATCTGTTTTATATACTTGCACGGTGAACCATGCCTATTTTCACATACTTTCTTATATATGGCATCTGTTTATTGACTTGTTCACTGTGGGAGTGAATAAAACAGATTTTATGCACCTTCTAGATGGACTATATCCAGGGTCCGACAAACCCCAGGTGCCAGGTCGCCCGAGCGACTAACTTTTTTACATACTTATTAATTTAAATTTTTACCTTTAACCAAAAAAATTCCGTGTGCGAAAATATTTATTTTTAATAGCGCGATTATTTGCAGTGGAAGAAAATACACCATACTGACGCAACAACTGTCCCTAATTTTTCAGAAATCATAGTTTTTGCTAAGCGAAACAAGTGCATGTTGAAAGAGCACCACTTAGATTAGAAAACCTTAAAAATAATCCAGCAGAAAATGAAAAAAAATATTAAATGATGTTTCATTAAGCGGAATGTACCTAAATGTGCAGTTGTCAGGTGTATCTCACAAAAATGACAAATGGACAAATGGTATTTCAAATCAAAATTTCAAAGGTATTGTTAATTTATGTATATAATTTGTTGTTGGGAATTAAAGGTAAGGATATTAATTTGTCTAACTGTTTTAATGTTTAATTTCATAGTCTGTTTATTTCATTTTTAGTATTTAAAAGTGGTGTTATCTTAAAATTTTTGCTCAGTTTGATTTTTCTATTGAATAGTTGTGAACAATAACTTGTTCTCGGCAAAATGACACATAGATCACTCAAAAATACCTGAATGCGATTATGAGTAGCCAGTGTTCCATTTTGCAGTGTGGATGCGTTAATGTCAGAGAACTAATTCTTCAAGCTGTGGCTCTTAAGAATTTTTCCTGGCGCCTAAGAATTTTCAACTTTTGTCAGTCCCTATCATATTTTTTTCAAAATAGACCTTGTCTGCTATGGTTGTGAGCCCCACATATATAACTCAGGTGCACTTCAAGAGGCTTACTATAGAATATTTCTTGCATAGCACCTATAGTTCCTTTACATGGACACGCAAAAGAATTCCATTACATTACGGTCTACCAGGAAAACTCGTTTGCGGTTTATTTTAATATTGTTTTACTATTTAAAACATATTGAAATTTATATATATCCCTGACGTGTATTACAAGAGGCTTAACATAGAATATTGTGTGTATAGCATTCATCGTTCATTTACAGGGACACACAAAAGAACTCAGTTAAAGTACTGTCTGTTAACAATAATTGCTGGAACTGTATTTTCAGTTGTGGAACGCGTTTTTAAGTTTAGCTAATTTTCTGCCTTTGACATGCACTGTAAAAAAAAAAGAAAAAAAAACAGACTAAAATACGGAAATTGTACTGGCATTCGAGACGCCAGTACTATTTCCGTATTTTAACGGAACTTTCCCCCCGTAAATTACGGTTAAATTTCCGTTTTTTTTTGGAATTTACGGGGGGAAAATTCCGTTAAAATACGAATATAGCACAGGCGGCTCAATTGCCAGTACAATTTCCCTATTTTAATCCGTTTTTTTACTGTGTGGTGTGTATAAATTCTATAAATTATATACAGTGCAGTACAAAAGCTCTCAAGTACATTTCCTTTTATTGACGGAAATTCCAAAAGGGGAAATTTAAACTGTTCTATGCATTTCATAACTGAACTAAAATTTAGAATTCTATATATACAAATCTATCCATAAATCATATAGAAGCTGCACAAAATAATACAATCATATACAAGCTGCACAAAAGAATTTGGATATTTTTAAGAATATTGTTGGTAATTTCTGAAGTTGGTTTTTTAAAGGTGTTATGCGTTTTGCAAATTGTTTAGTTAGACAACATTTTTTACCTTATTAAATGGTAAATATCTGTAAAAGTATTTCGGAAGTGTTTGAAAGTGTTACATAATATATGTTTGACGCATGATTTCCCGTTCTGGTGTTCATTAAAGATATCGGAGGAAACATTTAGGCTATTTTTACTATCTAAAATTAATTGAACGAAATTTTATTACATTTTGGGTAAAACTAGTTTTAAAACGATGCAAAATTTAAACTCCTGAAATCCACCCGCGACTAATAAATTAGTAAATCTGCAGATCAGAGGCTCCAACTTTAGCTCAGTATGTCATTTTTTTAAAATCTCACTTAGCATAATATTTCGCATCCTATAATCTGCAATTTGAATTTTAAAAATTACATAAATATTTATAAGTATATAAAATTTTTCGGAGATTCTGGAAATTGGAAGCTTTGAATTAAACACGATATTATGCAATGATATTCTGATGAACTGGTTATTCTTGTAATTTTTTTAGATAAAAGCGTACATTTCGTCAGGAAAGGGTGGTGGTGTGGGGGGGGGGGTCTCTGCTCTCCTGGAGAACTGATAAAAGAAAAAGACAAAAAGGTGAATCATGTCAAATAAGTAAAGGGATAAACAAAATGTTTTATTTTATTCGAACATATGTATAAAATTCTATCAAGTGTTACCTAATCAACCTAATTAAAAATATCTGACAAATGTATTTACAAAATTTCAAGTTAATTTGTATAATTTAGGACCCTTACTGGAAATTTTAGCATCCATAATTTATCATTTAAATCCATTAATCAAATGTGCCATTTTCTTTTTAACGAATGAAAAATTTGAAAATCGTTTGAATTGCCACAGGAAAGCATTATGACAAGAAAAGAAATGTTCTATATTTTCGACAAATCGAACTAAAATTAAAGCAAAAACTATATAGCTAAATCCGTGAACCTCTATGAAATATCAACCTAATCCGACACTTTTTTACGGCAGTTTTCTCGAAACATACAAACGGAAACCAAAAGGTTTTCGGGTGTCAACGGTCATACCTCACACTGTTAAAAATTTGCAGCATCCTGGCAGGTCATTTGACCGTTTTTTCTGAAAACGGTTACACAACCGTAATTTTAGCACTATTCTGACCATATTATTGGCCATTTTATGGTCAGAATATAGTTAAATTACGGTTATAAAACCGTTTTTTCAAAAAACGGTCGAATGACCTGCCAGAATGTTGCAAAATTTTTAACAGTGCACTGACGTTTCGGCAATTAATGAACAATAAAGAGTTATGTCCTGTCAAAAGGCATATGGCGCCGTAATTTTTGACACTATGGGTTGAGGTTGGGGACGATGCCACTTCGTGTACCTTTTGTTGAATCTCTACAACAGAAAATTGACACCATTATTAGAATCCCTTTAAAATGTGGAAACAATTTCACATTTTTAAAGCTGCAATTCTAATTTCCGTATAATGATATTTTTTAAGAGTGCTCTTTTGTTTGAGAAAAAAGTGGGATTCATAGCAATAATCTAAAGAAAGAAGGAAACGAGAAAAAGAATGTTTTTTTTTAAACTTCAAGCATCTTAATGTTTTCTGAAGAAATCCACTAATGTGTAAAATGTACTGTTATTGCCACACACATCGGTGAATTTGATGAATGATCAAAAAAAGGTTTATGTCCTAGTCAGTTAAAATCTAAAATGGGTCATTCCATGTCAGTTCAGGCAGGCATGTAACCCACCATCACAGATTTTGATGAAACTGCGTGTGTTTGTTCCTATTATTAAGATATGATCACCGTTTTTTTTTTTTTTACTCCTTGGTCAAATAGTTTCTGAGAAAAAAATTGTCAAAATTTTGAAAAACTGCCGTCAATTGGCATTCTTGACTGCTCGGTTTTCAAATGTAGCATGATATAAAAATGATCATATTTCAATATCTACTCTACAAATCATCTTCAAATAATTTATGCATATATAGGGTACGCAGTTTATTAAAAAAAATTACTGTTACGCTTATAACATTTTAAGTGTGTCTAAAAAATGTTTAAACTTTGAAATCATGAATTTATGAAAAATAATGCATTAACTAAAAAGCATTATCAACAAAAGGCGGTATTTTTATTAAATTTATTTTTTGTGGGGGATATACTTAAAGGTGTCCTTTACCTGATTCTGAAATAAAAATAGTGGGATTTTGGGTGGTTTTAGTAGTATTTCCTATTTAAAAATATTTTGAGGCGTATTTCAAATCAAATCGAACAAAGTCATTCCATGTCAGTTCGCCTAAGACATTTAATTCACTGTCACAAATTTCAATGAAACTGGGTATGTTTATAGCTCATTTTAAGACGTAATCACCTTTAATTTCCTTGATCCTAAGTAAAATATTTTTTAAGATTAAAAAAAAATCTAAATTTTGAATTTTTTTTTTTTTTTTGAAAATGTTTTTAATGACAGATCTATATTCAAAGACTGCATAAAAAAAGTAATTTCAATGTAAAATCACTAAATAAGTTTCAAATAATGTATATGTGACAAATAATGTAGGCAGATTATTATTTATTGTTGTTTGTCATGTTTAAACACTAAGAGTGTGTTTAATCTTGTGAATTTTTAAAATCAAGAATTTTGTGAAAAATAATGTGTTAATCAAAAATTTATAATTAACCGAAGGCAGGCTGATATTACTTTTTTTTTAATTGTACGTAAAAATATCTTTTCAATAGTTATAAAATAAAAATAGTGAAAATATGAGCAATTTTAACAAAATTTTCATAAAATGTGAATGTTTAATGATAAATATTAAAGCTTTTCTTGCTAAGATGAACTATAATGACTACGATATCGTGTATTGCTACTCTTGCTTAAATATAACACATACAATAATAAAATAACAAATATTATTTACAGCAATAAAAATTAAATTAAATAGTACCAGTTCGTTTACCAACACTACACTGCTCAACAGCCGACTTAAAATCAACAGCCCACTCTTATTGAAAAATACTTTCAACGGTTCAAATAATAAATAAACTACATTTAAAAATCTTAGTACCAACTTATTATCTTAAGACGATAATAATAACTAAACAACATAATGAATTTATAAATCAACTTTTAATTGAAAATTCATGAAATGGTCCGCTTTAAATGTTGTTGTTCATCGAGTCAATCAAAATAAATTATAAAAAAAAATTAGTGAACCTAATATGCTGACTGCAATGACACTTCTAACAAAACTAATTAATTCATTACCATCTGAAATCAAACCCGAAAGATCAAAAAGAAAAAATCATCTGTAGTGTGAATGTGACATACTCAGTTGTTGTTGAGATAGGAATATCTTTGTGACATTTTCACCTGTACTTCAATAAAATATAAACATGTACGCTTTTTTTATTCATCCAAATTAAGTAAAACAATTATAAAATTTTGTTGGCGTTACACCAGATGTTAAATTTTTCGTTACATACTATTAGATAAGTTCTTTACTTTTAGATATTATTAACATATCATAAAATTTACCATATGTATTTTCTATAAGTGTATAAACAATACATATGCTTTATTAAACATAAATGAATAATTTTTAAATAATTTGTTTGAGAATAGGGATATATATACACACACATATATATACATACATATATATACATACATATATATGTTGAAAATCCATCTTTCAGCAATATTGTGATGAAATAAATCAAATTACATATAATTAGAAACTGAATAAAGTTAAAAAAGTGCAAATCATTAAGTTTTAAATAATTTTTTAGATATAGTTATTTGAAAGATATAAATATAATGGATTATGCATTTTTTGCATGTATTTAAAGCACAATATGTCAAAATTTTCTTAAAAAGAGTGAAATTTGGCATTTTTTTTTTCAATATTAGCAGCTGAATGCTAAATTTTCAATATTAGTAGCCAAATATGAGTTTAAAGATTAGGAGTGTCATTTTGAAAATTTCTATTGGGCGTTGAGGAGCTAGTGATTTTTCTCTTTTTTGGTAAGGGATAATTGCTCTTCGCCCAAGAAGTTTTACTATAAAACAATATTGTTTATTTTTTTTCCTTAAGAAACGAACATAAAAGATAATTTGAAAAATAAAATAAATGTATAAATAACATTGGATAGATTTTACATCTGAAAATATTGATAATTTTAAATATGATTTAAATACTAGTAAAACCAACCAAAATCTCACTATTTTTATTTCAGATCCAGTTATAATGTAGTATTATGTACAGCTTAAAATAAAAAAAAAATTAGTCATAGACACTCCGCCTCTGATTGATAAAGCTTTTTTAATAATTTCATTATTTTTTGTAAAATATTTTTGATTTCAAAGATTATACAATTTTTTAGACACATATAAATATTTTTTAACATTACAGAAATATTTTTTTCATAATCTACATACTTTTTTTACCTTGCTTAAATTATTTGAAGATTTCTTTATTAGTTATTGAAATATGATTTTATATATAAAATGAGACCTTTGAAAATTGAACAATCATTAATGGCAACTCGTGGCAATTTTCCAAAATTTTGATAATTTCTCATATTTTCACTATTTTTATTTTATAACCATTTAAAAGATATTTTTACGTACAATTAAAAAAAGCAATAACACCCTGCCTTCGGTTAATAATACATTTTTGATTAACACATTATTTTTGACAAAATTCTTGATTTTAAAAATTCACAAGATAAAAGACACTCTTAGTGTTTAAACATGACAAAAAACAAGAAAAAATAATCTGCCTACATTATTTGTCACATATACATTATTTGAAACCTGTTTAGTGATTTTATATTGAAATGACTTTTTTTTTAATGCAGTCTTTGAATATAGAACTGCCATTAAAAAAATTTAAAACAATTTTTCAAAATTTTGATATTTTTTTATCTTAAAAAATATTTTACTTAGGATCAAGAAAATTAAAGGTGATTACTTCTTAAATGAGCTATAAACAAACCCAGTTTCATTGAAATTTGTGACAGTGATTAAATGGCTTAGAGGAACTGACATGGAATGACTCTGCTTGATTTGATTTGACATGCACCTCAAAATATTTTAAATTAGAAAATACTACTAAAAACACCCAAAATCCCACTATTTTTATTTCAGAATCAAGTAAAGGACACCTTTAAGTATATCTGCCACAAAAAATAAATTTAATAAAAATACCGCCTTTTGTTGATAATGCTTTTTAGTTAATGCATTATTTTTCATAAAAAATTCACAACTTCAAGGTTTAAACATTTTTTTAGACACACTTAAAATGTTAAAAACGTAACAATATTTTTTTTTCATAAACTGTGTACCCTAAATATTATGCATAAATTATTTGATGATGATTTGTAGAGTAGATATTGAAATATGATTATATATATGACGTGCTACATTTGAAAACCGAGCAGTCAAGAATGCCAACTGACGGCAGTTTTTCAAAATTTTGACAATTTTTTTCTCAAACTATTTTACCAAGGAGCAAAAAAATTTACTGGTGATCATATCTTAATAGTAAGAACAAACACACTCAGTTTCATTAAAATCTATGATGGTGGGTTATATATTGATATTTTACTGCCTGATTTGATGTGGAATGCCCCAAATGCATTTGGTGTGTTAATTATTTAAAAGCTAACTTGGTAAATTCGCTCTTCTCTTGTGTATTTACTTAATGAAAGGCTTTCTGGGTGTTTAGAATTGAAAGTCCAGCCCCACTGTCACAGATCTCACAGATTTAGTTGGCTAACATATCGAACCCTTGCTACAAAAGTGGCATAACTCAAGTTTATAACTCAAGTGTATTTACCTTAAAAGTATGAAATCATTAGGGTTTCGTTCATCTGACGAAACCGTATTCGTCTCGCTCCTCTGTCTGTCTGTCCGTCCGTCCGTCTGACTGTCCGTCACAGAGCTCGTTCTCAGAAACTATACATGTTGGAGACTTGAAATTTTGCATACTTATAGCTGGACACCTCACATCAAACGACAAACCATAAAATTTTGAAAAAGTTGTAAATTTAACCCTTTGGGGTCTCACATGTGTATTTTAAACTATCCTTTCTAAGTGAGCCCCTAATTAGGTTGGAGGCGTGAAAATTTACATACTTATAGCTGAACACCTCACATCAAACGACAAACTATAAAATTTTAAAAAAGTCGTACATTTAACCCTTTGGGCTCCCACATGTGTATTTTAAACAATTATTTCTAAGTGAGCCCCTAATTAGGTTGGAGGAGTGAAATTTTGCATACTTATAGCTGAACACCTCACATCAAACGACAAACCATAAAATTGAAAAAGTTGTAAATTTAACCCTTTGGGGTCTCACATGTGTATTTTAAACTATCCTTTCTAAGTGAGCCCCTAATTAGGTTGGAGGCGTGAAAATTTACATACTTATAGCTGAACACCTCACATCAAACGACAAACTATAAAATTTTGAAAAACTCTTAAATTTAACCCTTTGGGCTCCCACATGTGTATTTTAAACAATTCTTTCTATGTGAGCCTCTAATTAGGTTGGAGGCGTGAAATTTTGCATACTTATAGCTGAACACCTGATATCAAACGAAAAATCATAAAATTTTGAAAAAGTTGTAAATTTAACCCTTTAGGGGTCTCACATGTGTATTTTAAATAATCCTTTCTAAGTGAGCCCCTAATTAGGTTGGAGGCGTGAAATTTTGCATACTTATAGCTAAACACCATCATGCGACAAATCATAAAATTTTGAAAAAGTCGTACATTTGACCCTTTGGGCTCCCACATGCGTATTTTAAGCAATTCTTTATAACTGAGCCCCTTATAAAATTGAAGATTTGAAATTTTGCATACTTATAGCAGAACACTTGAGGCCAGGCGACAAATCTTAAAATCTGTAAAAAGGTCTTACGTTTAACCCTTTGAGCTACCACATATGTATTTTAAGTAATTCTTTCTAAGTGAGCCCCTAATTAGGTTGGAGGCGTGAAATTTTGCATACTTATAGCTGAACACCTCACATCAAACGACAAATCATAAATTTTTCAAAAAGTCGTACATTTTCAGTCGTACACTTTGGGCTCCCACATGTGTATTTTACACAATTCTTTCAAAGTGAGCCCCTATTTAGGTTGGAGGCGTGAAATTTTGCATACTTATAGTTAAACACCTCACTATAAATTACAAACAATAAAATTTTGAAAAAGTCTTTTATTATATACTCCTCCGGGTTCTAACTTGTGTATTTTAAGCAATTTTTCTAACCTCCGCCCCTTTCACCCGGGCAGCACTTTTCCCGCTTTCCCTTTGATCATTCTTTCATATTATGCGCCATAGCCTTATATATTTTAGTTCCACTTTTTACCGCCAGGGGCGCCTACTTATCTCGGGTGCTATGGGCCCAATCCCCTCGACTAATATATCTATACGGATAGTATGTAAAACGGAGTTTCGTTCGGATAGAGGTTTGTTTAGAATAGAGTGCGCCCCTGGTTGCGAAATGTGGAACTAACAGATCTTTCAAAAGGATAAAGTCTTTTGAAAGGAATATCAAACGAAACCCTCTGTGAGATCTTGATCACACTTACCCACATGTTTTTATTATTCCTTTCTTCGATTAGATCTACTCCATGACAAAAAATTCCTTGCGCGGGCGGCCTGATTTACGTACGTTAACAGACCGATAGACTCTTCCATATGAAACGAAGGGGTGTATTTGAATGAATGGGGGCGGCAATTGATGAAAATATTGCTTGACGACGACTGCGGGATTGCAGACCAAAGTAGTTGGAAATTTAAATAAAATGTAGAGTAGGTGGGGGTAAAGATACTCACTTTCCATAAATTTTGATTTTTAAAGAACGTATTGGTCTAAACTTATGTAACGAGTGTTTAAAATGTTAGATTAGAACCTCAGGCAAGTGCCACCCTCAACCGACATTAATAAGTCAAATTATAATTCCGTGAGAAATTGCAATTTTTAAAAAACATTGCTCTGCTTATCTTTGCCCCATTGGTTGGAGTAAAAGTACGTAGTGATTAGGCAAAGATACGCAGTTTGTATTTTTGCCCCATTACTGCGGGTTTTTGCCCCATTTCCACTAAAACGAATGAGTTATGTAAAAGCATTAGTAAATTTCACTAGTATTTATAGTTAAACTGAAAATTATAAGTTAAACCATGAAAAAAAAAGTAAAAACAGCGGTCTGTGAGATCGCAAATAGTAGTTAACCTCTAACTACTGTGACAAAATTGTTACATAAATACTGTGAGCGGTCTCATAGATCCCTTGATCGTAGAATAAATAAAAGGATCAACTGTCTCATAAGGTGCTGTTTCAGTACTAAACTATGAACAGGACTACTATAAATAAAACTCATCTATTCAGAAGTTCTAGCGTTAGTGCTAGACACCTGAAGAAATTAATATGTACAGTTAAACTAGAATCTTTAGTAAATTCCACTGGTATCTATAGTTAAACTTAAAACTACAAGTTGAACAGCGAAAAAAGTAAAAAAGCGGTCTGTATAACCGCAAACAACAAAAATTGTACCGTAAATACTGTGAGCGGTGTCTACCAAACCGCTTGATCGTAAGAGTGAGTAAAAGGGTTGACTGACTCATCAGATACTGTTTCTGCGTTAAACTTTATGTAAAGGCCAGTGGCGTACCCAGGATTTTATTTCGGGGGGGGGGGGCTGACTTAAATTTCCATAATGTTCTAAATCTTACGAAACACGTTGAATTATGTTATAAACAGAAATCATTTTTGCTAATAAAGCCGTAGCCAGGGGGCGGGGGAGGGGAGGGGAGGGGAGGGACAGGGGTCACTTTGTTCCCAATTTTCCGGAAATTCGGATTTAAAAAATATCGCGATTTTTGGCATGGTCGCCGAAAAAAAAAACGATTTCATCAATCGATCGCAGAGAAAAAATCTCCAATTTTTTTAAAGTATCCGAAAAGGAAAAAAACGAAATTTTGTCATAGGGCCACGGATAAAAGGCGAAGTTTGTCAAAGGATTGCGAAAAAAAAGTCAAATTTCGTCAAATGATCAGGGAGAAAACACGAATTACGTCAAATGCTCGCGGAGGAAACGCTAATTTCGTCAAATGAGCACAGAAAAAAACCGAATTTCGTCATAAGGCCGCAGAAAAAAAAGTGAATTTCATCAAAAGTTTCCGGGGAAAATGTGAATTTCGAAAAAAGATCGCTAAAAACACGCATTCCATCAAAGGGCTGCGAAAAAAAAAAATAAATTCGTAAAGGATCGTAAAAAAGCTTATTTCGTCAAAGGGACAAGGAAAAATGTAAATTTCGTCAAAAAGGCACAGAAAAGCGCAAATTTCATCAAAAAGACGAGAAAAAAACGCTGATTTTGTCAAAAAGCCGCGGGAAAAAGCGCGAATTTCGTCAAATGACCACAGAAAAAAACGCGAATTTTGTCAAAGGGCCGCAGAAAAAACGCAAATTTCGACAAAGGATAGCTAAAAAATACGCATAACGACAAAGAAAAGCGAAAAAAAACGCGAATTTAGTCAAGAGGACACAGACAAAAAGAGAATTTCGTCAAAAGCCCGCAGAAAAACGCAAATTTCATCAAAAAGACGAGAAACAAGTGGGTAAGTGTGATCACAGATCGCACAGAGGGTTTCGTTTAATATTCCTTTAAAGCACTTTATCCTTTTGTGAAATCTGTTAGTTCCACATTTCGCAACCAGGGGCGCACTCTATTCTACACAAACCTCTATCCAAAGGAAACTCCGTTTTACAACCTATCCGTAGATATATTAGTCGAGGGGATCAGGTCTATAGCATCCGAGATAGGTAGGCGCCCCAGGAAATTGCACTGAACATTCTTTTATAAGCTTTTTATTATGTATTATGAACTATGTCAAAGTTTCCAGCAGATCGACTTGTTAGATTTCATAATTTTAACAAAATTGCGTTATGTTAGTTGCAAATTCCACCACCAGGGAGCACACACTATTCATAACAAAAGTGTATCAGATCGAAACTCTGTTAAACAACCTATCAGTGGATGTGTTACTGGAGTTGGTGGCGGCCTTAAGCGAGAAATTAAGAAATTTGCTGAAAGTACTATTCGGAAATAGTGGTAACTAAAATTTTGACATTTTTATATTTCATAAGCAGCACGTGTCTGAGTATATCATAGTGCTCAAAAAACGACACCTGAAAAGGTCGTAAACGCTATTTTTTAAAAAAGAAATCCAGCGCCCCTCCCCCGCCCTCCCTTCACAGGAAATTGCATGCACCATTATTTTATAAGCTTTTTATTATGTGTCATGAAGTATCTTAAAGTTGCAAACGGATCGCCTTGTTATATTTCCTAATTTTAACAAAATCGCGTTACGTTAGTTCCGCATTCCACCACCAGGGAGCGCACTCTATTCTTAACAAAAGCATATCTGAACGAAACTCCTTTGCGCAATCTCTCCGTAGATACATGGTCGGGAGGGTGGCGGTGCAGTCTTAACCAACAATTTAAAACATTTTCTGCGATAGCAAACGCTAAGATTAAAAAAATAAATCTAGTCCCCCCCCCCTCCACTCCTCGAAATATCACACTCCATTCTTTTTTACACTTTTTCTTATGTGTTATAAAGTATCTTAAAGTTTCGAACACATCGAGTGGCGGTCTTAAACAATAATTTAAGATATTTCCTGAAATTGCTATTCGGAAATAGTGGGATGAACACTTATAAACCTATAAACTTTTTCATATTGAATAATTAATACTTATCTCATAGCGCGCCGTCGAAACACCCCACGCAAATTGTTAATTTCCTAATTTAAATGAAATCTCCGTTAAAAAAGCACGTGCCTCCATCTTAATCTGGCATTTGATGGAAATAAAAGGAATTAATAAAATAATATCTCAGCTCGTAATGAAGCAATCTCTTTGAACCGGGTATGTATGGAATCTGCGAGAAATTTCCAGCCCGGATGTCAAAAAATTTAATATTTAAAAAGTTTAAATTTCGTATTAGACTTTCCTCCCCTTAAATTTCTCCCGCGCCGATATGTCGAGAAATGATGACAGCTGCCTTCCGGTGAATGGAAATCTGTTTTCATTGTTTTTAAAAACACAGAAATTAAATTTTTATCGATCGATTTTTAGTGGATTTTTTGCGTTCTATCCTACGCAGAAATTTGAAATTTATACCAAAATAAAGTAGAATTTTTTCCGCGTATTTCTACACCTGTTACGAATTTGTACGACCGATATTTCGGCAGACCCAATTTTGCTTTTTGAAGGTCCACTTCATTTATTGCTTAAAATACTCCGTGGTAACCCTGCACCGGCTGATTTGACGGAGCATCCGCCGAGTTTACTGGCAACCATTAGGAGAAACTGGGGAGGATTTCGATAACGTGCATTTTCACCTGCATTCAAAAGGTTGATTGGTTAATTCTAGAATTTAATTAGGCCGTAATTAGGTTAATTACCAACTTTTTCAAAATTTTATGATTTGTTGTTTGATGTGAGGTGTTCAGCTATAAGTACCCAAAATTTCAAGTCTCTAACATGTATAGTTTCTGAGAACGGGCTCTGTGACGGACAGACGGACAGAGGAGCGAGACGAATAGGGTTTCGTCAGATGAACGAAACCCTAAAAAAACAAATTTCGTCAAATAGCCGCGGAAAAAACGTAAATTTCGACGAAGGATTGCCTAAAAAAGCGTACATTTCGACGAAGGATTGCCTAAAAAAAGGGAATTTCGGCAAATGACCACAGAAAAAACGCAAATTTCATCAAAAAGTCTTGGAAAAACGCGAATTTCGAAAAAAAGATCTCTTAAAACACGCATTCCGTCAAAGGGCTGCGAAAAAAGGCTAATTTCGTAAAGAATCGAGAAAAAAAACGCGAATTTCATCAAAAAGACGGGGGAAAAACGCAAATTTCGTCAAAAATCCGCAAATTTCGACGAAGAATTGCGTAAAAAAACGCGAATTTCGGCAAATGACCTCCGGAAAAATGCAAATTTCGTCAGAGGGCTGCAGAAAAAAATGCAAATGTGGACAAAGAATCGCTAAAATAACTCGCATTCCTCATGCAAATTTCGACGAAGGATTGCATAAAAAAACGCTAATTTCAGCAAATGACCACAGAAAAAACGTGAATTTCGTCAAAGGGCCCCAGAAAAAGCGCAAATTTCGACAAATGATCGCTAAAAAAACACGTATTCCATCAAAGGGAAGCAAAAAAAAAACGCGAATTTCGTTAAAGGATCGCAAAAAGAAGAAAAAGCAGGGTAACAAAGAAGGGCCACAGAAAAACGTGAATTTCGTCAAAAAGCCGCGAAAAAAAGACAATTTCGACAAAGGATCTCGAAAAAAACCGCAAATGTTGTCAAAGGGCTGCCGTAAAAAACACGAATTTCATCAAGAGGTCGCGGAAAAAACGAGAATTGCGAAAAAAAGATCGCTTAAAACACGCATTCCGTCAAAGGGCTGTGAAAAAAATGCTAATTTAGTAAAGGATCGCAAAAAAACGTGAATTTCATAAAAAAAAACGCAAATTTCAACGAAGGATTGCGTAAAAAAAAAAACTCGTATTTCGGCAAATGACCTCGGAAAAAACGCGAATTTCGTCAAATGGCAACAGAAAAGGCGCAAATTTCGACAAAGCATCGCTAAAAATCACGCATTCCGTCAAAGGGAAACGGAAAAAATGCGAATTTCGTGAAAGGATCGAAAAAAGAAAAAGCAGGGTCACAAAGAAGGGCCACAGAAAAACGTGAATTTCGTTAAGACGGCGAAAAAAAACGAATTTCGTCAAAGAGCCGCAAAAAAACGCTACTTTCGTCAAAGAAAACGTGAATTTCGTCAAAGAGCCGCAGAAAAAAAGCGAATTTCATCATAATGACAAGAAAAAAACGCGAATTTCGTCAAAAAAGCCACGGAAAAAAACAAATTTCGACGAAGGATTTCGTAAAAAAAAAAAAAAAAAACGCGAATTTCAGCAAAGATCCGCGAAAAAAAACTTTAATTTCATCAAAAACTCGACAAAAAACGCGTAAAAAACACAAATTTCGACATGATCACGAAAAAAAAACGCAAATTTCTTCACAGATCCGTGGAAAAAACGCAAATTTCGACGAAGGAGTGTGCAAAAAACCCGCGAATTTCGGCAAAAAGCCGCAAAAAAGCGAATTTTTTCAAAGGACTGCTGAGGAAACGCAAATTTTGTCATAAAACCGTGGAAAAAACACAAATTTTTGGCATGGAGATGCGACAGAAAAATGAAAGTTAATAAGCTACTTTTACAGTCACTCTTCCGCTCCTCCGGTTTTCCGATTTACCCGAAATCGACTTGTGATTAGCTGCAGTGTTACTGTGCATTAACATACTTCCGCATTGACAATCTTGGTACCCGCCGAATATGAGATAAATTAAAAATCTCCTTAAACTACTTTTAGATTTGTCGAATTTACTTGTAGGTTTCTTGAACTGACCATATACGTTTTCATTTATCCCGTAAAACAGACATGGAGCTATTTTGCAGTCATTTGAAAATTGATTTTGTGGTTTCAAGTAAATTTGGTCGCAGGACTGAGGAGGCTTTTGGATTAACACGAAAAACAATTTCGTGGCATGCCAGAAAATAAAACAAATTTATCTGAAAAAAAAGGAATATCAGCCCTTTTTTCATTTCACTACGATCTCTTCGGAGGTGGAATGGAGCTGTAACCTCATAACCCCCGTCGCCATCGACTTCTTTGGGTGTATGCTGGGGCATCACTGTGCACTAGTATATGGGACTAACCAGAATAGCTGCGTCGCACAAAAAATATTTAAATTTATCTCAAAAGAAGGAAAAAAGTTTTTTTCAGTTTGGTTACTTCGAAAGGGGGCCCTATAAACCCATCAGCCTCCTTCTCCTCATTGGGTATACAGCGGTGTAACTGTGAACTGATATGACACTAGCCAGAAAGTCTAGTTCGTTGTATTGCAGAAAACAATTGCAGAACAAATTTATCTCAAACAAAAAGAAAAAAAAAATCCCCACTTTTTTCATTTCATTTTCAACTATTTTGGGAGAGGTCTGTAAGCCCATCACCCCTTTTCTACTTCTTTGGGTATAATGTGGTGTCACTGTGCACTAATATGGAACTAAACAGAAGAGTGTGGCTAGTCTGTTGAATAATAGGAGAGAAAAATGTAAATTTATCTCAAACAGAAAGAAAAAAAGCAATATTTTTTTCGACTATTTCGGGAGGAGGGGGCTGTAAGCTCATCAGCCGCCTCCCCTTCTTTCAGTATGCTGTGATGTCAATGTGGACTAATATGGATTTAACGAGAATGGCTATTTCGCTGTATGGCAAAAGAAAAATTACAAATTTATCTGAAACAAGAAGAAAAAAATCAGCCTTTTTTTTATTTCATTTTCGACTATTAAGGAAGGGGGCACCCCATTAGCCCCTTTCACCTCTTTGGGTATAATGTGGGCCCACTGCGCACAAGTATGGAACTAAAGAGAAGAGAGCGGCCAGTCTGTTGAATGATAGGGGGAAAATACAAATTTATCTCAAACAAAAAGAAAAATATCAGCACTTTTTCATTTCATACTCGACTTTTTGGGGAGAGGGCTGTAACCCCATTAGCCCCCTTCTACCTTTTTGGGTATAACGTGGTGTCACTGTACATTAATATGGAACTACAGCGAAGGGGACGGATAGTCTGTTGAATGATAGGGGAGAAAATGCATATTTATCTCAAACAGACAGAAAATAGTTCAGCACTATTTTTTCATTTCATTTTGTACTATTTCGAGAGGAGGAGGGCTGTTATTCCAACAGCCCCATCCCCATCTTTGGGTGTGCTGTGATACCGATGTGGACTAATATGGAGTTAACGAGAATGGCTATTTTGCTGTATGACAGAAGAAAAAATTACAGATTTATCTTAAAAAAGTAAGGAAAAAACACATTTTTCATTTAATTTTTCGACTATTTCTGGTTTTGGGGGTTGGGGGGGGGGGGCTGTAACCCCGTCAGCCCCCTTTCTCTTCTTTGGTGTCAATATGGACTACTATGGAACTATGCGAAGGAAGCGTATAGTCTGTTGAACGATAGTGAAAAAAATGCAAATTTATCTTAAACAGGCAGAAAAAATTCAGCACTATTTTCTCATTTCATTTTCGACCATTTCGAGAGGAGGCGGATGAAATTCCATCAGCCCCCTTCCCATCTTTGGGTATGCCGTGATGTCAATGTGGACTGATATGGTGTTAATGAGAATGTCTATTTTGCTATATGACAGAAGAAAAAATTACAGATTTACCTTAAAAAAGTAAGAAAAAATTACTTTTTCATTTCATTTTTCTACTATTTCGGAAGGAGGGGGGGGGGGGGCTGTAACCCCGTCTCCCCTCTTTCTCTTCTTTGTTGTCAATGTGGACTAATATGGGACTTATGAAAATGGCTAGTCCGCTGTATGAGTGAAAAAAAATTAAAAAATTTTCCAAAAAAGAAAGACGAAAAAGTAGCACTTTTTCATATCACTTTCGAAAATTTGGGGGGGGGGCTGTAGCCCCATCAGCCCCCCCCCTTGGGTACGCCCATGGTAAAGGCCTATTATAATAAAAATACTGTTCTCGGTCCGGAAACAGGACCGGTCTAGAATTACTAAAATTATAGCAGAGTATGGAATATATTTTAACTTTAAGTGCTGTAGGTAACCATGGCAGGATAGTGACTGAGAAAAATGTAAAACTGTAAAACAAGTAAAGATGCATTTAGGTTTGAAATAAAACTAACGTTTATTTAACGAAAAACATGACTTAAATAATTATCAAACAATATAATAAAAATAAATAATTATGAAATAAGTTAGTGACAAATGGCAGTAAACAGTATGAATTAAATGGTTGAACAGTTCTCAATATTCACATACAACAAAAATACAAAGAGGAACTCACGGTTTAACTTTAGGCTGAATACGGCACACTGGTATACTTTCCATGTAGACAACACAATAATAATTTTTCAATGCCAATAACGATGTTTTCAAATATATGCAAGAATAATGAAGAACCAAGTCTACTTGAAACATTTTTAAAAAAGAATAAGTTTCCAGAGATTCAACAAATATCAGGCTTACAACATTAGCAAAGTTTTTCCATTCCTTAAGTTGTTTAAAAACGAACATCATTTATGAACATGCTACGAAATAAAGCTATAAAATTAAACACAAGCTTTTTCAAACTAACACAGGCTTATTTTAAAATCAACATGACAAGCTGTTTAAAAATAACATGACCAGCATTCTTCAAAACGCTACAGCAAGAAGCACCCACACAACTTCAAACTAAAAATACGACAAGCTCTCTACAACTTTAAAATCATCTGCATATATCGTCTGCTCGCAACACGCCCTCTTACGATCAAAACATTCCCTCCCGTTCCGGCGGAGTTGAGAGAAACGCATCCTGCCTTACGGCAAAACCAAAGGATGAAAAATCGTATCTTCCGACACGGTGCAAAGATCAGCGATCGGGAAAAGGCGTGACGTCACATCGGTACGTACGAAGATCGGAGCCGTTGGAGAAATAAACAGACGATCTTTGAAGAACGATCGTAACGAAATAAATGATGAACGATGCGTGAATGAAAGTTTTGGTTAATTTTTTTCATTTATTTATTTTCCAAAGAAAACTTTGTTATTGTGACGTAGCTGTATTAGAATGGAAATAAGGAAAACCAATGGAATAAAGGTAAGTACCATTTCAGGGTGTATAAGTATCAAGGAAAACAGGCTGTCAGATTCTGACAATTGCCCCCCTCCTTGACACTTATACTGAAAGACTGGAAATGGATAAATAAAAGATTCCTTTACCTATTAATGCAAAACTAACTATCAACCTCTGATAGTAAGATATACACATTATGCAAATACAATTAAAAAAATAGATATACTTATACCCATAGCAATACATTTCAAAAATACACATTATATAAATTTAATACACATTTTATACAAATTTAATACATATATCAAAAATAACTACAGAATCCTCATTACTTTGAGGAACGCTTTAACACATGAGTTATTCAACGATAACCCTCTTGGAAACCTTAAAGTTCAAAGTTCTTTTCAACGCAAAAGTTCATTTTGAAGAAAAAGTTCCTTTTCGATTTTGTTACATAATACCTCATCACGTCAAAACGTGACTACTTTACCGCTATTTTAGTTGATGAAGAAATTCAGGTAATTTACATTTTTATGTAGACAATTGTAAAGATTTTCACTTAGGACAATTTCATTTTCAAGATTTGAAATATTCAAATGCACTTTGATTTTTCAAGAAAACACATTTTCAAATGACACATTTTACTTAACTATAGTGAGAATACTTATTCATATACATAGTGAACAAAAACTAATATATATATATATTAATACTATTTCTATATAGTGAGCTCACTTAATAAGTATTGTATTAACTACTAGATAACTTATAAAAATTACTTATATTGAATACTTATGTAATACACAACCAGAAGTGTATTTTCATTTAAAAAATACTGCATAATGAAAAAATGCAATATGCATAAAACAAAGATTACAGCTCGATTTCCAATAGCACTGACGGGACAAAAGTGGCAGTTCCAGTAATCATAACGAGGGACTTACTGAAATAAAATAAAAATGCCCGCGAGAGGCCTTCCTGTGGCCAGAATACTCACGAAGGCCGCTACCCCCTGCAGACCACTCTGGCTATTTACAAGGGCACCTCGCGAGTCGCTTCCTGAGGCTGCTCGGGTCCCGGAGGATGAACCAACGTGAGGTCCGACCACATTCCAGCGGGAATTAAATTGTCCGCGCCATTGGAAATGAGGGTAATAAAACATCACTGTACTTTATACTGAAAAACAAGAAAATCAACAAGTGTATAAGTACGGTGAAATAGTAATGAAAAACAAGTGTATATACATAAGATTCAAACAATATAAAAAGACATGTTTCTGAAACTTGGAAGTTTCAGTATTCAAAAATGTTAAACAACTTTAACAGTTTAACCATCAAAAACATTTATACAAGCATTTTCAAAAATACTTGGTTTAAGTTCAAAGGAGGTTTTTTTTTTTTTTTTTTTTTTTTTTTTTTTGAAAGAAAATATCATACAGAATTATTTAGACTTTAAATTAAAAATTACCTCAATGAACTCGTTTAAATCATACTTAGTAAATTTTAGTGATAATTGTCAAGATTTATCCTGGGTTCGTACATATAATCATCTTCTATTTCAAAGATGGTAGACGTGGTTGTATAACTACTACTAGGTTTAGATGAAGATGCAGTGTATGGATCAAATATAGAAGATATGGAAGCGTATGGTTGTGTTTGGCTGGGACTAGAATTATAGCTTACGTTAGTAGTGTCAACTAACCCCTCATACGTATTCTTTCCTTTAAAACTAAACCATCTTGCATCAAATCTAATACCATGTTTTTGACAATAATCTCTAACTTCTCTGAGTGATCTCAACCTTTTTGTTTCACCTACCTCATAATAATATATGTCCCTGCGTTTATCGCCACGACGTCGTACTGCCTTTCTAAACCATGCCGCATCTCTTAAACTTCGTGAACTCCTCTCGCTCTCCTCGTCACTTTCATCCAGAGATGTGCGACTGGAGGCGGGATCATCAAAGTGAGACTGGTCTGGCTTAGAAATGGCAGGAGGTGGTTTATCAGGCTGTAATTCTCTAAAAGGATTGATTTCAGGATATTGTGTACCTATAATGTAAGTGGGACCCAGACCGCTTCCGTTGCGCTCTTCTGCAACATCGAAAGGGTCTGTTCCTATGGAATAAGTAGGACCTGGTTCACTGTGGGTTTGCCAATCCTTGGGCAGAGTTGCTTCATTACTAAATCTGACATTGATGGTTTCAATTATTTTATTCCCATCAGGAAGCCACACTCTGTATCCCTTTGTGGACATTGCATACCCCACCAGTATTCCCTTTTTGGCTTTCGCCTCAAACTTGGATCCCCTGAGTTGTCTAGGTACCCCTACATATACAATTGATCCAAATGGACGCAAGTGACGAATAGAAGGTTTATTTCCACAGTAATATTCAAAAGGAGTTTTGGTTTGGGACTTGTGGCAAACACGATTCAGTGTGTAAGCATAGTAGAGAATGGCCTCAGGCCAGAACTTCAGGTTCATCTTACTCTCATTCAGAATTGATCTAGCTCCATCTACTAGCGTTTGATTAAGACGTTCCGAAACTCCATCTTGTTCCGGAGAATAGATATTTGTGAATTCGTGTTTTATCCCATTTGTTTCAAAATAATTCCTAAAAGCTTCATTTGAGAATTCCCTCCCATTGTCACTGCGAACACTTAAGTTTGGTATTCAAAAACCGCTCGGCTCTTTTGACGTGGTTTGTGAAAACTTTGAAGACCTGTGTCTTATTACACAATGGGTAAACTGCAACTTTTCTGGAGAAGTCGTCAGTAATAGTTAAAAAGTATTTCTCCCCATTTCTGCCAGTGATTTTAGTTGGTCCCCATAAATCTGTGTGCAAGAGCTCGAGTGGCTTTTTGGATCTTATTTGTTTTAAAGGTTTGAATGAGGTGCGTCTATGTTTATTTAACTTACATACATCACACTCAAAATCCCTGTTTTTGATGTGTGGAAGACCCCTCACCCCATTACACTTGTCAGTATGTTCGATTAAGGACGGACTGATGTGTCCTAGTCTTCTGTGCCAAAGCTTCAGATCATCCTTTTGGATGGTTGATGCCTCAAATTGAACATGTTTAGTTTTAAGATTACTTTTAAGTTTAGAATTAGTTATGGTTCTAGAACTAGGTTCAGGGTGGATATAATATATGCCATTTTTAAGAAATGCACGGAAAAGGGTTCTATCTTCGCGATAAGCCTTTACTCCCCCCTCACCTCCTTTGAACTTTGCCCCTTTTGTATCGAGGCGAGACCCTGATATAAGATTATGTCTCAGGCTAGGACAAAACATAACGTTCCCGAAACGCACCTTTTCCTCATTTAATTTTAAATCTACAGTGCCTGTCCCTTTGATTGGGAAGGTGGCGCCATCAACGGCTACAGCAAGTTCTTGATTTCTCAGAGGTTTAAAATCAACGTAAAGATCTTTGTTTTTACAGAAATGGTGTGACGCGCCCGTGTCAAAGACACAGGCGTCGTCATCACCCTTTACTTTACTGAGATTGGATTGTATTAAATAATGTACCTGGCTGCTATGGTGACGTTGAGGCTTAAAAGTGGACTTAGGCTTTGAAGTGGCACCTCTGTTCCTTGGGCGAACAGGATTGGATCTAGGGACGGTCTCTCTGGAAGTGGATGAGTCACGGGAGCTATTTCCGGCAGACGAGTCGGGACCAGAAGTTTCAGGATTAGAATAGGCACAGTTTCTTTTCACGTGGCCCGTTCGTCCACACTTATGGCACTTTCCTTGGAACTTCCGTCTGTAATTAGAGTTCCTAGGTGGTCTAGTTCTAGAAAAGTTGCTTTGGATAGATTCAGCTCTGTCTTCGGATCGTAGTTTTAGGCGGGATTCCTCTGCGATCAGCTCGGTCAGTATGTCGTTGAACTTGAATTTATCCTCAGACCATCGGAGAATACTCTGGACTAAACCGTCGTACCTTTTTGGGAGCCATCGTAGGAGCTGGAATGAAAGATATGTCTCCTGGATGGGTTCATTCATCGCTGTTAATTGGTTTGCAATTCTCTGCAGGCGGGCTGCATACATGTCGATTGCTTCATCAGCTTCAATTCGGCAAGCCAATACCTCAGAGAATAACTGCATGTGACGGGAACAGTTGTCCGGTTGGAAATGTGTTTTGAGCTTCTTCCATGTTACCTTTGGGTCATCGATATTTTCTATTATTCGTCTGAACTCCGGTTCTACATTCAGGTAGATTATGGAAAGGGTTGACCTGACTCTGGACTGGTAGTTCTCATCTGCTGCTGCATCTGTTTTCTCGGGAGCTTTCTCCGTTCCATTTACAATGCCCCAGGCATTCTTGTCAAGCAGTAGATACTTTACATCAGCGGGGCAGTTTCCACAGTTGTTAGAATTCAATTTACTGATACTAACCTGAATACTAGACATTGTCAGAAAAAAATTGAAAATTTAAGACAAGTAGTTTTTTTTTCTTCTTCTAAGTCATTACAATTTTTACTTTATAAATATAAAAAAAAAATCTTAAAGAAAATTACATCTACAGTGCGCCCCCCCCCCCCCGACTAGAATTCACTAGGAGTTCGTATGGCCGGCTGTAGCTAACACTTGTCACTTCCAATTTGCAACAAATGGTTACTGCTGACGCTCAAGGGTTAAAATAGGCCTGGCCCATAACCCGTGTTCTCGGTCAGGAAACAGGACCGGTCTAGAATTACTAAAATTATAGCAGAGTATGGAATATATTTTAACTTTAAGTGCTGTAGGTAACCATGGCAGGATAGTGATTGAGAAAAATGTAAAAGTGTAAAACAAGTAAAGATGCATTTAGGTTTGAAATAAAACTAACGTTTATTTAACGAAAAACATGACTTAAATAATTATCAAACAATATAATAAAAATAAATAATTATGAAATAAGTTAGTGACAAATGGCAGTAAACAGTATGAATTAATTGGTTGAACAGTTCTCAATATTCACATACAACAAAAATAAAAAGAGGAACTCACGGTTTAACTTTAGGCTGAATACGGCACACTGGTATACTTTCCATGTAGACAACACAATAATAATTTTTCAATGCCAATAACGATGTTTTCAAATATATGCAAGAATAATGAAGAACCAAGTCTACTTGAAACATTTTTAAAAAAGAATAAGTTTCCAGAGATTCAACAAATATCAGGCTTCCAACATAAGCAAAGTTTTTCCATTCCTTAAGTTGTTTAAAAACGAACATCATTTATGAACATGCTACGAAATAAAGCTATTTAAAATTAAACACAAGCTTTTCAAACTAACACAGGCTTCCTTTAAAATCAACATGACAAGCTGTTTAAAAATAACATGACCAGCATTCTTCAAAACGCTACAGCAAGAAGCACCCACACAACTTCAAACTAAAAATACGACAAGCTATCTACAACTTCAAAATCATCTGCATATATCGTCTGCTCGCAACACGCCCTCTTACGATCAAGACATTCCCTCCCGTTCCGGCTGAGTTGAGAGAAACGCATCCTGCCTTACGGCAAAACCAAAGGATGAAAAATCGTATCTTCCGACACGGTGCAAAGATCAGCGATCGGGAAAAGGCGTGACGTCACATTGGTACGTACGAAGATCGGAGCCGTTGGAGAAATAAACAGACGATCTTTGACGAACGATCGTAACGAAATAAATGATGAACGATGCGTGAATGAAAGTTTGGAAAATAAATAAATGAAAAAAATTAACCAAAAGAAAACTTGGTTATTGTGACGTAGCTGTATTAGAATGGAATTAAGGAAAACCAATGGAATAAAGGTAAGTACCATTTCAGGGTGTATAAGTATCAAGGAAAACAGGCTTTCAGATTCTGACAAATACCCTTATTGAAAAGTCTTTAGCGATACTACTAAGTTTCTAAACGAATCAAAATTAAACTAACATCAATAGTTAAGCTGAAAATTACAAGTTAAACTGTGAAAACTGAATATAGCAGCGGTCTGTGAGACTGTTAACAGGAGTTAAGGGTTAAGACTTAAAACAAAAGCGTTTCATGAAATAAGAATATTGATTTTTAAAAGTAGGTAGGTGGGTAGGTAGATATGTTCTATAGTAAAAAAAAAATAACTAGAAAAGGGAAAAGGTAGTTAACTACCTTATGTTAGTTAGGTAGCCATTATATTTTATACAATGCTAACTTGGAAAAAATATAAAGCTTTCCACAACGTAATTGTGAAAATCTTTGCATCTAACTAAAACGATGGGGCAAAGCCCCACATCTTAAATTTCTGCGTGTCTTTGCCCCAAGACGGATGCGTACTTTTACCCCATTCTGCGATATTTTGCTTAAGTGGTTACCTACAAGTTTCAAAATATTCGATCGAGGTAAACTTCACGGCATTTAGAAGACAAGAGTTTCCGTTCTCCACTGAATTTTTGGATTTGCAAAAATTCGAGGTAATGACAGCTAAACAATAAAGGGAAATTAAAAAAAAATATTAGATCAAAATTCGAAAATTTAAACTTAGTTCATTTTCTTAGCACGGAGAGCTACTTCTTTCACAAGGTTTGAACAGACAACTACTACACTTGAAAACAAACTGCCACCCAGCGGTCATGATAGTAGAAATGCTGATTCATATTAAATCAGCCAGTGCGTATCTTCGCCCTGTGCGTATCTTTACCCCCACGTACTCTATATTTTAAACTTGTAACCTATGCATTAATATTATCTGTCACCTTTTAAGTTAACTAAAGCCTTATTAAAGTTCATATTGCGCAGCTAAAGTGAGTTTAACAAAAGTAGCAACCCGATTTTTTTTCTGTGTTGTTACTTTCCTCGTTTGTAACATCAAAAGAGACACATTTAGAGTTCCAACCGACAATTTTACCTAACTTGATCACCAAAAATGTCACAATTCAAAATAGGAAGCAGAAAATATTTAAACATGAATCATCTAGACTGCCACAATTCGAAATCATTTGGAAGAATATCATCATTTGAGTCATTAAAAACGTCACAACTAAAAATAGCGCACTTTTGAACTCACGTTCACGTATAAAGGTTAGATCACAACTAAAGATGTCATACTTTTCTAGAAGGGTCAGAAGTCATCTGACAAACTTAAAAAACGACACAATTTCTGCCTGATGGCTAGATTTTCAGTGCACTATCTGGCACTTTAGGTGGTTGATAGAGGCGCAAAAACCAAGCCGAATAGCAGCCATAACTCAAAAAAGCCAATTTTTGGAGTTGTGACACTTTTGTAGCAAGGGTGCGATATATTGTCAGATAACAAGGGGATATATTAACAGTGGTATAAGTGTTAAAACTATAATTAAAAATACAAAAAATAAGATAAATAATTACCATAGTAAAAGAGTAAAAATAAAAGGAATAAAAATAAGGCATTTAATAAATAAATTCTATTATAACGTTTTTAATTTTTCAACACAATAAGCCATATTTTGGGGAGAGGGGGATTATATAATAAGAGAGTTGGTTAACCGAGTTTTTCGGTTAATTGAACGTCGGATAGTTGAAAGTCTATAGTATTTTATAATAGCATTAATTATTTCATGTTCATTTAATAATTAACTGCAAAGAATGATTTAACCAACAGAAGTTATGACTATGTTGATTATATGTCACTCGATATCGACCCCCCTCCCCCCCCCAAAAAAAAAAAAAAAAGATTATCTGGATCCGCCTCTGAGCCAGACAGTGTGTAAAACAACATTTTAAAACACCAACGATATAAAGATTTTTTTATTGTTATTATTATTTTTTTTTTGAGTGACACACAACGGATTATGTTAAATTACATTTAAACCGTTCCGCGCAGCCAGAGCAACCCAGCTCAGTCCAGTGTTTAACATGCTGCCTATAAAATGAGGAGCTTAGGCCAATGTTTGCTGTTTCGAAACCAGCACGGTCTACTCGGAGTGATTCTAAAAGATTTTCAGGGATTTCCTTGTATGATAACGATAATTCGGATCACTTCCACTTCTACAGTCCTCCATGAACGCATCACTTCTATATCACCTACTCACCAATCACCTGCTCAAGAACACGGAAATTTCTGACTTATTTTTAACTTTTAACTGATGTCACAGAAATTGTCACATAACTAGTGTGAAGCGGTCTGTGAGACCGCTTCATCGAAAGATGAATAAAAGGCAAGATTAACTCATAGGATGGTGTTTTTGTACTAAACTTTTGGTACAGGACTGTTATAATTAAAATTCACCTATTCAAAAGTATCTGGTGATAGTACTAATGTTCCAAACGGAACAAAATATCAGTAGCGTTTGTAGTTAAACTGAAAATTGCAAGTTAACCTTTAACTTGCTTTAACTGATGTTACCGGTCTCTCAGACCACGACTTTTTTTAATTTTCAGTTTAACTACAAACACTACCGAAATTTTGTTCTGTTTAGAACTTTAGTATTATCACCAGAGACTTTTGAATAAGTGAATTTTAATTATAACAGTCCTGTACAAAAAGTTTAGTACAAAAACATCATCCTATGAGTTAATCGCGTCTTTTATTCATGTTTCGATGGAGCAGTCTCACAGACCGCTTCACACTAGTTATGTGCCAATTTCTGTGACATCAGTGAAAGGTTAAACTATAAAAATTAAAAAAAGCTGCGGTCTGAGAGACCGGTAACATCAGTTAAAGGTTAATTTTAAAGGCATAAAATAGGCAGGCCTGATTATTGAAGCAATTTGGAATCGAAATGAGTTTTCCAAGTTTTTTTTTTTTATAAATAAATTACTTATCAAGTTAAAAGCAATTGTGGTGAAGTGACGATCGTTTTTTTCCCTTTCTCGCGGTGTCATTCCGGAAATTCTGTTCAAAATGCCAACTTTGACGCTACTTCTGAAAGGCCCATTGCGTTTACCAAAAAATGGAAAACAGCTTTCGATTACTGAATAACAACACCTGCCAATTTCATCCGTTTCTGAAAGAAAAAATGCGTCAGAAAGTAGCCCCTTCGGGTTTAAGAACAGCCTGAACAATATCCCCTCTCTCCCCTTTCCTATGATAGTACGAAAACGCATCAGTATCTTAAATGCTTTTTTCACTTATGAAAATAAATGTTTGGATAAACAAAAATAAAATAATTGAAAACTATAACTTTTGTTTTAACTACTTCATTTGTTTGGTAACTAGTTGCACGCTTTAACACTTTCCAACAAAGTTGAAAAGTGTTTATGCTTTCGGTTTGTCTATCCGTCTGTACACGCATAACTCCCGTAAATATGCTCGGATTTTCATGCAATTGATAAACGTTATTTAGGGTCACCAAAGAATGTGTGGTATTGTATGTGAAGTATGTGGAATTAATAGTTCATTTACAGGGACACTCAAAAGAATTCCATTACATTAAGGTATATGGGGAAAAATCGTTTGCAATTTTAATGAGATTACGCTATTTCAAATGTATTGAAACTGGTATAAATCACTGAATTTCTCTACAAGATGATTACGATAGAATAGGGCATTCATAGCATTTGTCGTTCATTTAAAAGAAATCGGTTACAGCACTGTCTTTGAGTAATAATTGCTGGAAGTGCGTTTTAAGATTCGGTATGCACTTTCAAATTTAATTAATTTTTTGCATGTAACTCATTGTATGCAAATCTATACCTTATATGCAGGGCGGCACAAAAGAATTCAAGTACCATTCTCCTTATTAGCTGAAATTGCTAAAGGCGAACTTTTAACTGACGTATATGTATTGCTTAACTGAACTAAATTTTGGCATGCATATAGAAATCTATATATCATATACAGGGCTGTTCAAAGAATTCGGATAATTTCCCGATTGTAGAAGGGAACAGCTGAAATTGGGATTTCAAATGTGTTATGCGTTTC
Organism: Maratus speciosus; assembly: GCA_963932465.1. NCBI lineage: Eukaryota > Metazoa > Arthropoda > Arachnida > Araneae > Salticidae > Maratus > Maratus speciosus. The sequence goes on from OZ010796.1 coordinate 477,876,443, forward strand.
CATACGTTTGAATTAGACGGAATATTTTAATTTATTAAACGGTGCAGTTTTGTTACATTATTCTGAATGTGTTGGAAAGTGTTTCATAATCTATGCTTAACGCATGATTTTTTTTCTTGTTTATTTAATAAAAAGGCGAAATTATAGTGTTTGATTCTTTGCAAGTGATTCTTTGTTAAGTTCTTTGAAAAATGTCATTAATAATTAAAATTGAATTTCCACGAATTTCTATTTTTCTTAGAATGAATTCATTTAAGTGATACTTTCGTTTTGCTGATTTATCAATATTCGATTATAGCTAATCGTTTGATACTTCTGCTGCTGATGTGCTTGTGCACCGTTTTATAATTCTTAAACTAATAAAGCTTCTTTTTTTAGGGTTCCGTACTTAAAAAGTAAAAAAAGAACTACCGTAATTTCCGGCGTATAAACCGCAGATCAAACAATTGGTTTTGGATCCAGAAATTTTATTTAGTTATTGAAGCCAAATATTTACCGCGATTTAAAATGTTACATTTTATTTTTAAAAAATTCTGGGTCGAAAAATGATTATTTGATCCGCAGATTATACGCCGGAAATTACGGTATTATAACATCACTCCTGTGTCTGTCTGTCACAGCCATTTTACTGGTAAACTATGAAACGTAGAAAGTTCAAATTGGGGGAAGTAATAAAAACTATTGACCCACATAGTTACAGATTATTGAAAACTCACAAATATATTTAGGGAAAATGTAGAGGGGCTAATTAAGTTATTTGAAAGAAAAAAACAATATTTTCATTGTACATCGTGTAGGGTATCGTGTGAAAGCTGTCGTAACGCTGAACTCAAAAATACATTTCTTTTAATTTTAGGCACATTTTCAGAGATATCGTCGAAAATGTAGTGCAAAAATATGTCCCCCTCCCCTCCCTCTATTTCCGAATCTACTGAAAGTAAAATTATTAAAAAAAATAGAGGTAGTAGACGTTAATTTAAACCTTGCAAGAAAACTATAGCGATTACCCTAGTAGGTCACGCAGTTTTTGAGAAAAGCGCATTTTCTCGTTACACACAAATTTCGGTTTGCAGGCGAAGGTGCAAAGGTGTTGAGGAGCGCTGGGGGTAAATATCGTAGCAGAAGTATAAAAACATTCTTGATAATGATTTTCGAAAAAAAATCCTCTCTAATTAGCCGAGATATTAACCCTTAAAAATACGGACGCTTTGGACATACATGATGACAGGGGCGGCGTACTCTATGTACCATCGGCTTTTAAAGCCCAGATAACAACTTTTAATGATATAATTGTGTCCTGCAATGCCCAGTAGCACTATAAAAGAAATGTACGTCAAATTGTTAAAAACAGACTAATTTAATAATTAATCACATAAACACTATGGGATTCGCGACTAGTTTGCATTGAGTGGATCACTCAATACGCCTCCCGTATCTTTAAAAGTTAATTAAAAACCTATCTGGAAAAACGCGGCACTGACCAAGGCTGTGTTGCAATTTTGCGATCTCCTTTCGAAGCGCGCTTAGCACAATATCAAATTTAAACTTTGAACAAGGGTTTTGTTTAGCTACACTTTAAAAAGAAAAGATTATTACTACACTGAATTTACTTTTATGAAATGCCAAATGAAGTTTAAATATGCACTACTTTTATTGTAAGTACTGAATTAAGTTCATCATAAACAGATTAGGATAAGATTAATAAAAGAGTTATACAGAATAGCAATATTTGATATTATTTAGGCTTCATATCTCTTTGAACTTTTATGGTATACCCATTCCTACTTTTCTAGTATATACAGCTATTGCTATATCCAACACTACGTTGTACAGTTTTTTTTTACAAAGTCTTAGTATTCTTTTAGTGACGATTTTTTTTAATAATACAGTTAATAATTCATATATTTAATGTACGGAACCCTCTGAGCACGAGTAGTACTCGCACTTGACCGTTTATTTTTATTGCTTATAGAATAACATATTTATCATAGAACATCACTATGAGGAGAATATTTTTAAAATGTTATCGCGGCGCAGACAATGGATTAAACGCAAGTCTTCAGATGTCAAAAAAATAAAAATTGTTTTTAACTTTAAAAGTGATTTTTTATTGATGCCGGAAGAATTCTTGAAAAGTTAATAACATCCTTTCTTTAAATTTTTATACACAAGTTATTAGAATTGTGATAAAAATAAAATGGAAAACTTAAAAAAAAATCCTTTCTGATTTTATAATTGCGATAATGATAAAATCATTTTTAATAGCTGCAAAACAAGCCAAAATGTTACTGCTTAATACACTAACAAACATACAATTATGCTGCCAAATGAAGGTCAATTATGCAGCTAAACATTTAAATGTTATGTTAAGCATTTTACTATACGCATATTTCTTATGTTTACGAGAATTAACTGTTAAAATTACCAAAAGATTTAAAGATTTTCTTTTTTGAAAATTAGGGAAACTGAAAAGTTTATATCTGTATAGGTGCCGACTTAATGAAAGACAAAATTTCGCCAATAATTTTAAAGTGTTGTTTTTGTCTTAACCCTTTCAGAGCAAAGTACTTATGTTACTAAATAGTTGAAATGATTGATTGAAACCAGGATTTAAAAATAAATTTATTTGAAAATAAGTAAAAGTTTTTCTTAACTTACATTATAAAAGCAAAATTTTATATAAAAGATTTTGGTGTGAACGTCACATTTTGGAATAAAAATTAAGTGGGATATATTATATCCCACCGCCCTTCAAGATGTTAATATATCACAGTTCACAGTGATTAATTAGGACAAAAGAAACTCTTCAAAAATAGTGGTTTAATTTTGCAGAAATCGAAAGTTACTTAGTGTTTAGAAATAAACGCATTAATACTGATTGTGGATCACAAAAATTTCCTATGTACGCAGATTTTACTTTCAATTAATATGACGCATAATCCTGTCTAATCAAACTAATTTCCTTTAGTTTTTATTTAAAAAAATTATAAGACTGTTTTGTTTATTTTATCATGAATACTATCAGGGTAGAGTAATTTCTTTGTTTAATGCTATAGGACAGTAGTTCCGAACTGTTCATATTGCTTTCAGTAGTACCCCTTCTAGAAATCTTGCTATAACTGAAGAGACAAAAGCAACATAATAGGTATTCTATATAAAATTTTATCTTATCGTCGTGTAGCCATATTTACATTAAGAGTGTAATCAATATGATAACTACATTTAGCTGCATAATTAGATGTTTGTCAGTACATAGTCACCAAAAGAAAGGAGTTCATTTATGCATTTTAATCCCCAAATCAATTCAGAAAATAACAAAAATAGCCATTTGACTGGAAATTGTGTCGTCTTAAAACCCTTGAGGGGCGATGGGATATATTATATACCACCTAAGATTAATGAAGATTTGCACCAAAAAAAATTTATTAAATTTTACTCTTCTAACTTTGGTTGGAAAAAGTCGTAAAATTGCTTTCCCTTATTTTGCAATAAAATTTTTTGAAGATTCCGCTGTGAATTCGACATTACAGAAACACAATTACTTGCCCCTGAAAGGGTTAAATTTATGTTTTAAAAATTCCCTGACGCCTCGGCTTACAGGCGGAGGTAGATTTCGAAGTTAAGTACTAATTTCACCAACAAAAGCTAAATCAAAATTAGAGATAAATCTAGTTTAACACTAGAACGCCTGGAAATTTTACTCAAGTTTCATAAAAATATTTGACACCGGAATTTTTATTTTAAATTATTTGATTGATTTATTTAACATAAATCTGCGTGGTTTAGGTTCAACTTATTTTATGAAAGAATTTCTGGTTCAAGTTGACATTTAATCATATCGCCGGAGTCGGATCGACTCCATCCGGGCGTTCTAGTGTTAACAATTTTATCTGTCCGCTTTTGACGAATTTTTAATTTCAGTTTTCTGTAAGAGCTGGTTTTATCAAAATCATGTTAAGGCGGTATTAAAAAGAATATTTTTCCACGCTCAACAACTCGAAATTTTCTGACACATTTTCAGACTCATTTTTAAAAGTAAAAACATAAAACTTGCTAAGGGGCTGTGCATATATAACGTTATCACTTTTTTGGCAATTTTGAACCCCCTCCCTCCCTTACGATATCATACGTTATCATCCCTCGAACCCCCCCCCCCCCCCCGTAATGATATCGTTATCAATGTCTAAAAATTCTTTTCATTTTTGAAATTTTTTTCTTTTGCTTGGAGTGATATACAAAAATGGTTACATTTATTTTTCGCATACTTAATTGATTCAAATGAAGAGAACACAATAAAATATGATTTTATATATGAAACAACTTTATCTCGAATACCACTTAAAAGAAATAGTTGCAATTTAAAAGTATTTTATAATAGCTTTTTGTTACATAATACATTCAACAGTAATAATGTTTTCTTGCACTTGACCCCGCATGGGGGGGGGGGGGAGGGGGAGACAGAGCTTCTTATCACCAAAACAGGTAGACAACATTCTTTCTCTTTTATTTACTAGTAAACACAGGTATCCTTTGAAACATACTTCGCATATGGTTTCTCGAATAGCGAATTATATATGCATACACATATGACAGAAGAAATAGGAAATTTGGAATTAAATAATTTTATAATCATTTAATGATTTTAATAATAACATTGTACTTACATAAAAATAGATAGCAGTCTAAAAAAAGATAACATTCTATTTTGATGTAAAGGCCAAGTTATAAATAAAAAGAGAAAATTTTGGTTGGATCAAAAATGATAACGATATCAAAAGACGAACCCCCCCCCCTCCCCCTAGAGATATCTAACGATATCATTTGCCAGACTCCCCCTCCCCCCTAAAATGATAACGTTATATATGCACAGCCCCTAACGTGCTTTTTTGAAGAAATTTATAAGTGACCTGTGTTTCTATTTTGCATTCAATTAATTAGAACTTGATTTGCAAACAATTATTTTCTCAGTCTCAGTACGACCATTTTTTTCATTTCCAGTACTATCGCTTCGGGAAATTCGGTTGAAAATGCCCACTTTGACAGCATTTTTTGAAATATATTCTGCCTTTATGAAAAAAATCGATCAATATGGCACATTATATAGTTTCTGAATAAGAAAACCTGCCAATTGGATGTGTTTAAGAGCAAAAATAAATTTAAAAATGAGTCAGAAAATAAGCAGTTTGGATTTGAGTACATTCTTAATACCGTCATTATTCCGCCAACCCCTATTTTTGTTTAATTTGTTTTGCTGTCGTTTAATTTGTTTTGGTCGTATCATGTTTATAGATGATAATGCGAAGCCACACAGAACTCACATTGTTGATGATTTTCTTGAGGAAGAGGACATTCGTATGAATTGGCCCTCGAGGTCTCCGGACCTCAGTCCTATTGAACATGTTTGGGATGGTCTAGGAAAAGCCACTGCACAGCGTAACCCACCTCCCAGGACCTGCCAGAAGTTAAAAGCAGCGCTTTTGGAAGAATGGGCTTTGTTGGCACAAACATTTATTGACACCCTCATAAACAGCATGAGAGCTCGTTGTCAGGCTTGTATAGCATGCACGGTGGTCACACTCCATATTACCGACTTTTCCTGAGATAAATGCTTTATCTCTGATTCATGATTTAACACTTTTTCATATACCCTGTTTCTTAATTCACAATTCAAATCTTTTTCATATTGTTACGCTGCTATATATATACAGCACAAAAACCTATGTTATAAAGCACAAGAAAAAAGCCTTTATTTTATGAGAGAGTAGGGGTAGGGGAATCTAATGATCCATGTCTGCTGGAAGTGAAGTGGTGTATAAGCTAAAAATTAATACCACCAGTGGTTCACTCGTAGGTTTATCATTGTGTTTTCCTGCTCCCAGACCTCCATGTTTTCATATCTTTGCTTGTAGGACAAACACAATGATAAACCTACGAGTGAACCACTGGTGGTATTAATTTTTGGTTTATGCACCACTTCACTTCCGGCAGACATCGATCATTAGATTCCCCTACTTCTACTCTTCCATAAAATAAAGGTTTTTTTTCTTGTGCTTCATAACATAGGTTTTTGTGCTATCGGCTCTTGGACTATTTCTCCCATTGTAATGTACTCCTGTGCCAAATTTCGTGGCAACACAGTGAATAGTTCACCAGTTTTCACAGATTTTATGTTTATGACCTTAATTTTGGACATGAGTGTATATATACAGGGTGGTCATAAAAACACTTTACCGATATATGGAGCTCTAGCGGCCGGTCCGTTCAACCGATCGAGGTGAGATTTCAGATATAGTTATTCAGCGGTATGAGCTCGGGATTCTGTGAACGGCAGCAAAGTGGTGCTCACGGTTACGGTTATAGGTACAGAAACTCGAAATTTTTGAATAGCAACCCCCAATTTTTTTTATCGCAAAATGCTCAGCACATGCGAAAACCCTAAAGAGCGTTGGAACGGAACGTATATCGTAATAAACGGACGTGTTATGCACGCACAAAAAGCAGCTCTACGAACGGCCAACCCCCCCCCCCCCCAAAAAAAAACAGCGATCGAGGTGCACGGAGGAAATTTGCATATGACAGAGTCAATACACCAATCACTGATTACAACACAGATCGCAGAAAAGAAAGCTTTTATTCGTATTACACATTTCCCACATGGGTGCCATCACAGGCAATAACGCATTGCATGCGGGTGACTGTGGACAACGTAGCTGAACGTAACATAACATGAGGGATGTTTGCAATGTCACGTTTGATAGAGTCTTTCAAATCCGGTAAAGTTTGTGGATTGCACATGTACACTCTAGATTTGAGATATTCCCAGAACCAGAAATTCATAGCAGTGAGGTCGAGGGGTCGCGGAGGCCACGGAAATGGAAAATGGCGTGAAATGACACGGTCGCCAAAATGCTGTTCCAAAACCCTGCGAACAGACTTTCCTATATGTGGAGTGGAGGTGCATCATCTTGCATACAAACGATGTCATACAGTGCATTTCGCTGCAGCAATTCTGGTGTGACGTAATTTTGAAGCATGGATGTATAGCAGGAATCTGTCATAGAGTAAGTTACAAATCCCGTTGTTGTCGCTTCCTGAAAGAAGTACCGTCCAAGAACAATTGTGCCTGCAATGCGCACCACACAATAACTTTGACGTCGTATAAAGGTACTGGTGCCACAGTTTGCGAATTCATGTCTGACCAGTGCACACAATTTTTGGTGTTGACGTTACCAGTTAAGGTGAAATGTGCCTCGTCCGTCCATAATAAACGAAGAGGCCAGTCGTTATCGCTATCATATCGAACAAGAAATTCATTTACAAAGTCCATACGATGTTGATGGTTCCTCGCGTCCAACATCTGGACGCGCTGGTACCGGTATGGAAACATGCGGATTACAGAGCGCAGTAGCTTTAGGACCGTTGATTTCTGTATATCCAATACACAAGCAGCACCTCTTGTAGTTTGCATGTATCCTGAAGTCACTATGTGATGAACTTCCATAACAGTATCTTCAGGAACAGTTGGTCGTCCGGATCGCGGTCTATCACAGGTGCAGCCAGTTTCTTCGAATTTCTTTACTAAATCACGGAGAGCTTGCGGGCTACATGGGCCACGTATTTGGTGATGGTTTCGACGGTAAGCATGCAAGGTTTCCGCGGCATTCATCCCATTTTGATAATAGAGTTTTACTAATTCACCACGAACTTTCTCTGGCAGAGTAATTTCGTCGGCATGTGCAAGCTCCCGACTGAAGAACTAACATTCCCACCTCGATTTTTATCCGTTTACTATGCTGAATATCTGATGAACGGCGTTCTGTGATTGGTATCTTGACTCTGTCATACGCAAATTTCCTCCGTACGCCCCGAACGTGGGTTTTTTGGCCGTTCGAAGAGCTGTTTTTTGTGCGCGCATAACGCGCCCGTTTATTCCGATACACGTACCGTTCTAACGCTCTTTAGGGTTTTCGCATGCGCTGAGCCTTTTGCGACGAAAAAAAAATGGGTGTTGCCATTCGAAAATTTTGAGTTTCTGTACTTATAACCGTAACCGTGAGCGCCAATTTCTTGCCGTTCACAGAATCCCGAGCTCATACCTCTGAATAACTATATCTGAAATCTCATCTCGATCGGTTGAGCGGTCCGGCCGCTAGAGCTCCATATATCGGCAAAGATTTTTTATGACCACCCTGTAGATAGATATAGATAGATAGATAGATAGATAGATAGATAGATATAAAGTTTTGAACTGGGGGTAGTTTTGGGTTCTAGGGGTCATGATCGGCGTAGAGCTGCAAAAAGTTTTCAGAAATTCCAGCATAGGGGAGAATGTAATACGTAGTACTTCTTATGAAATCTACCTATAAAGAGGGGGAGGTGTCGTCTTCATATAGAAATGGTACCAAAGTCTGAAATTTTCCTTACAAACGCCTAATTTTAACAATATTTGCCCTCCTTAGTACGCTATATGGCCAAAGGTGACCGGTCACTAGCGATTTAAGACGTTTTGATAAATATCTAGAAAAATACATGAGGAATTAACCTGAAACTCAAGGTGTATAAACAGTATAGCATAGGTCGTATATTTCCGCGAAGTTTTTTTCCCGAAACCCGATAGGGGACCGTCAACAAATTGAAAAAGAACGAATATCTTTTGAATAACCCTGTAAAAACTAATGTAGCAAAAGCGTTTAAGTGGCTTATTGTAATATACTGTGTTCATTTTTATGAGGATAGCACATATACTCGTAGAGAAATTAAGGTTTTTATAAAAACAGTCCCAAATTTCGCCCAAGTTTTTTGCTTATAATTTGCTGGGTTCTTAATATAAAAAAACGTTATTTTCAGAAAATATGACAAACAGCATTGTACACAATACTCTGCATTCAGAATTAAAAAAATAATATAAATTGGATGAAAAATGAGCAGGTTTACTAAAAAATGATTTACTGCGCATGCGCGAATGCAATCAAAATATATAATGTACATAATGTATTAGCTAAGCATATGGAGCAACTTTTGTGAAAGTCTCAAAATCATAGCTTGAAAATTCTGAAAATTATCGTCGATAAAATAAGCTCGAAATCCGTTGTTCCCAAAAAGAAGCAAAAATATGAGGGGTTGTATCAAATATCTGTTGATCATTGCCAAGATAGCGTACACAATATTGCACGTACTACTATATTTGGATACAACCCCCCATCTTTTTGCTTCCTTTTGGGAACAACGGATTTCGAGCTTATTCCATCGACGATAATTTTCAGAATTCTCAAGCTATGATTTTGAGACTTTCACAAAAGTTGCTCTATATACTTAGCTAATAAAGATTCAGTGGCATGAGAGCCAAAATCGTTCAATCATGAGTGTGAGTTTTTAGGAGTAATTAGGAATGAATAATGATATGCACTGAAAAATACGGAAGTGCGAAACGCGAAAAACCAGACCGTTAAATACTCCATTTTTGGGCGGGCCTTTGAGGATTTTCACCCCTGGAAACACAAATCATCCTCTATCTTGAAAAACTCATTAAGATTTCTGCTTCGGTGCATGAAAAATAAATTGACATACGTTCCCTGACTATGGTACGATTCCACAGCGCATACCTTTCTTATCTTGTTTTAAAGATTGTTTTGTCAATTCTAGGGATAAATACATGAATCTTTTTCAGTGTATCGTCGCGTTGCATTAGTTACACAGATGTGCAGAATAATAGTAAGCAATGAAACACGATTATTTTTCTGTAAAATTAATATTTAGTAAACAATATATTAGCTATTTTAAGATAGATGAAAGAGAATTTCTATATAGTATTATTTCTCTTATTATTGGAGAGCTGAATCAAAATAATTAAAAGCATAAAAATTTAAACAATACTAAAACAAGTAAACAATATTTTAGCCATCTTAAGTTAGATGAAAGAGAATTTCTAACTCTAAATAGGATTATTTCTCTTATTATTGGAGATCTGAATCAAAATAATTTTAAAAAGTATAAAAATTGCAACAATACTTAAAACAAGTAAACAATATATTAGCCCTCTTAAGATAGATGAAAGAGAATTTCTGAATAGTATTATTTCTCTTATTATTGGGGAGCTGAATCAAAGTAATTTTAAAAAGCACAAAAATTACAACAATACTAAAGCAATTTTTTTTTTTTTTTTTTTTTTTTTTTTTTTTTTTGTTAATGATGAGTATGAGTTACGATGAATTTAATTTAGTGTTTCAGCATTTATAGAAGTACTTTTTAAAACTAATTTTTATATCTATTATACAAAAATCTGCCTGTGTTTCCGAATTCCTACATAGTATATGAAAGGCAACACGGTGAAATTAACATCTGTTATTCAGATGAATCCGGGGATGTCTTAATGAATCCCAGAACTTTAATTTTTTAATTAGTGTCCGATATATTAATTTTATTTTGCAATTGTAATTTTTAACTGAAATTCTGAAAAATACAACTAAAATACCTTAAATTCTACGGAGAAAAAGGAAAGAAATGTAAATAGTACTATCCGAAATTCTGAACAAATATCATTTTTATTTTGTTTAAATATGTCGATTTTACGGTTTTTAGTTTACGTTTTCCGAAAAAAATGTAATGCCAGCATGATATGATTTAATTCTACATTTACAAAAAAATTTATCAAAAAGCTGATATATTTTCATATTATTAATCCATATGAAATAATATTTTCCGAATTTGTTTAAAATGTAAGTAAATGTAGAACTGTAAATATCATGACATGTAAATAACTTGAAATTTTAAGCATGTTTTGAACATACGTACAGACAAGTTTTTGAACAATAGTACCTAGTTTTTAATCAACAGTAGATCAGCCCCCTATAGAACATGACGATACTCATATGATCGATTTCAAAAAATATTTTTCTTCGCTCAACTATGCGCAATTGTAAAATAAAAGACATCTTCTGGTTCACTTTTAAATATAAAAGCATGTTACTTGCAGGCACAACTATTGAACTTTTTTTGTAATCGAACAGTTTTCTTCTTTTTTCCGATAAGTGACTAACATCTGGAGTTATAAGCAATTATTCTCTCAGGATGATGATTTTTTCTCTTTTCCTGCGCTTTCGTCTCTAGAAATTGGGTTCAAAACGCCAAATTTGACTGTATGTTTGTTTCCAAAAAAAGAAAAAAACAGTTCGATTGCATCGTTTCTGAATAAGGTCATCTGCCAATTTGATATGCTTGCGAACGAAATTGAATTTAAAATTTTGTCAGAAAATAGCCAGTTTGCATTTGAGAAAAGCCTTAAACGAGTTAGGCAAATAAACAAACATTAGTTTGACAATAATGCTAAGCTCTCGAAATTTTTATCGAAAATCATGTAGATCAATGATGCCTGCATGTCTCCATTTTACTATAATTGCTCCAAAATCACGTAACTTGCAATGTGTATTTTTCAGTTAATTTATATTGTAAATTCTAAATATGATTACATGTTTATAATAAGAATTTAATCAAATTAATATTTTATAGCTTTTCTAAATGTAGAATTGAACTACTTTCCACACATTTAAAAACAAGAAAGATCTCATGCCATACAATGAGTCGCTACGCCCGCTAGCATAACTTTGAAACATGTAAAAATAATTATTTTCTTATGTAGTATGAGCAAGTGTTATGTAATGTAATTTCACTAATTAAATGCATTTACATTATGTAAATGCATTTAATTAGTGAACTTTAAATTTACAATGCTTCCAGCTCACACGATAATCAAAACACTACTAAAAATTACATTTTTAGATTTAAAAAAGAAAAAAAAACATTATTATTATTAATATTATTGGTAGTAGTAGTAATATTTACTATTTGATGAGCTGAGCTAACACAATTACACTTCACAACAGAAAGCAAAAAGTTATATTGATTGCAATTTTCATTTGTCAACAACAGACATCAATGTCTCACAAATAATATATTTCAATTTTATGATAATCGGAGAAATCTTCTAAATGTTAGGTGATATATAAATCCGGAGAGAAAAATTAAGGGTGTAATAATAATGCATTAGACGAAAAATAGAGAATTGAAAATGGCTTGTTTGTATAACTTATAGATTTGTCTACTGACCTCAAAATCCCGTTTTTCAAAAATCATTTTATTCATTGCCTGGTTTTCTTAACATTACAATTAATTGGAATTAATAAATTTTTGAAGTGAAAATTCTATGAAGTGAAAAGAAAAAAAGAAAAAAAAAATCACTTGTGTTTTTAGAAATTCCAAATGCAAATACAGTAAACTCTCTGTAAGGCAAATTCTGTGTAAGACGGAAATCTGTCTAACTCGAAAAGATTTTCAAGTTCCCGCGAATCCATAGGCATAGAGTAAAAATTGTCTAAGGCGGAATATTGTCTACTACGGAAATTTTTTTCGGTCTCGATCGATCCGCCTTAGACATAATTTATTGTATTTAAAATCAAAAGTTAAAGTTTAGATAAATTTTCAAAAAACAAATGGCAACTTAAGAACTAAATATATAAGAAATTATGACTAAATTCTATACATATTGTCAGGACCTTCGCTCACGCCCCCCCTCCCCCAAACGTTTGCGAATGCTGTTACACTTAAAAAATTTACAAACTTAATTGGCAAATTTGTTTAAAACTTTAATAAAAGATATAATACACATTCAATTTCAGATAGACTTGGTAAAATTTTTAAATATAATTGAGAATATTATTAATTTTTTTACATATAAGAACTATATTACAATTTCTAATTGTGGTAACGTGGCAAAATTATAAAACTAGTTGGCAACATCGTGAACTATTTACTTTGGTTACTCTATGAGTTGGCAAATACTAGAATTTGACTTGACAATTTAAAGTCCTCTCCCCCCGCCCCTCCTCCCCAATAAAAAGTCTTAGCGGTGGCTCTGCATATTGTGCAACAAAATTCATTAATAATTGCAAAATATCGTTAATATTAAATAGGTTTAATCATATTTTGGTCATATTTAATTTAAAATATCATTTATTTTATTTTAATCAATTATAGATCAAGTGGGATTTACTTCATTGTAAAATTTTAATAATAAAGATTTACTTTTTACTGTAAAGATATATTTTTTAATTTCTTATTTAGATAAATATATTTTCACTTTCCTCTGTTATATAAATATTTCAAACACAATTACGCAATTAGTTTCTGATCTACATTTCTGAATTGTTGAAATATTTTCAAAAGACGACTAAAGAATCGAAAAACATATTTACATTATTGTAAATATTGTGTATGTTGTTTATAGATGATTGCTACCTGATGATTAGTTTTAGGTTATTTTCAAGCTTCAAAAATCCTCTAAAACATCGAATTTTGTATAAGGTGCTGTATATTTATAGAAAAATGGAAAAAATACTAAAATTTTAGGATCTTGATGAAAAAAAATCTATCTATCTATCTATCTATATATATATATATATATATAAGCCAGTTGAACCGTGTGAAGTCTTTTTCTCACTTCTGTGAGATTTTTTGTTGATACATTTATCATTCATTTTTAATTAACTGCATTTTTTAAGCGAACAACGTGTTTTAACGAGATTTTAATGCACTCTTTAAAGCCTGTTGAGAAATCTTTCTAATGAAACCTTATCCATCTTCTGTATTTTGTAGGTGCATAGAAAAAAAGTGCATGTTGACATCAGAAATAATATTTATGAGAGTATTCAGTATGCACTGTAAACTGAAATGTCTTAAATTCAGACATTTAAGTGTCTGAAACGGAGTGTTCAATTTTCAGACGTTTTAAAGTGTCTTAATGTTTAAGACACTTGTATGCGTCTGAATTTCAAACACTTCAAAAGTCTGAATTGCATCCATGTTTGACCACTTCGACAAACATTTTTTCAACTTTTTTTTTTCTTTCGTAAGCATTATACGATGTAATATATATATGGCAGCACCAAAATTTGTCTTTTGAAGATAGTTCTAAATTTTAATTTTTCTAGCTCCATTTCAGTTATAATTTACTACACCAGGGGGATTTTTTAGCTAAATTTTGACGATATTGTTAAACAGTTATTAATTAATTTAATAGTGCATTTTAAATAATGTAATTAATATCTATTTATTTTATTTTATATTATATTAAATGTATTTAACATGGTATTTCAAAATTTATTTCAAAATGTATTAACTGAATCCTTTGGTATCAATTACTGTGATTTCTTAACTGTTTTATTCACCTTAATCTTTATGATATTCTGGTAGCCATGTGCTCGTGGATATTTGTAAAATACTGAAATATTAATCGGTATGGTGTTTATTATTTCTATTTTATATCCTATAAATAATTAAATAGGTTTTATTGTTTCTTCCATTTCATATTATTTGTTTCTATTCTGTTTTCATTTTTAATCAATTCACTTGATTTTAATGGTTGTTTGGGCACAGGGGAAAATAATTTTTAGCTTTAGCTTATTTTTCTCACAGAAAACAACCATTTTGCTTATATCATTGAATTCTGTGCCCTTGACAACGTAATTCAATATATAAGCTCTTCCATTATTTGTCGGTGTCCACTTTTTTCTTTTTCTTCCATAATAATTCCTATAATAAATTAATTGAATAAATATATATTTTTTTTATACTTACAGCTTTAATTCATAATATTACGGTTTTTGATGGTGGTAGGTTTTGTTTAATTAATGGTTATATATATATATATATCCCTAAAAAGTATGAAAACTGTAGCCCCTCGAGACTCCAGTATAATTTACATATTTTAATTGAAATTTTCTGATGTAAATTCCAGAAAAAAATCCATTTATTTTGCATATTTCTGCATTTAAAAATTTCCATTTAAAAGATAAAATATAATTTTTCAAGAACTAATCGCCATATTTTATATACAACCACTTACCAAAGGCCATCTGACTTATATAGTATTCATTTCAAACTACTGTAAACTTTAACACTTAAGTAGATCGATCCTTTAGTAGATTCGATCCAGAGTCCTCTGCGTAGGAGAAGAGCGCGATAACCATTCAGCTACGATTTCGTCAGCAGATTTTTCAAAATAATGTTATTTATGAAGCACAAGCAATGTTTTTAAGGAGACCGGGAAAGCCCTATCTCCGCCATGTTAAATTCACCAACTTTATGTACCTTTTTCTCAGAAATTGTGAAAGATAGAGGTCTAGATTTTTTAGAGTAGACAGAATAACATATTTTACGTATTTTAACGGATCATTTTCGTTCTATGTGAAACTCAAAATTAATTAATAATTATTTATTGAAAGTCATTTTTAAATTAGCATTTTTGGTAAGATTTCACTGCCTAAAATAAATAATTCTCAACAAATCATTAAATCCCAGTGTTAAAGTATACAATATAACATAATACAAGTATTTAAAAAAAAAATCTGAGTTCTTAAGTTTAATAGATATTGAAAAAAAGAAACATAAACATGAAAAATCCAAGTTTTGAGAAAAAGTCGTGAAATATGAAATAATGAATAATAAATGAATAATTTCAACACTTATTTTTTATATATAAATATGTGTGACACATCGTTGGATAAAAGTTTAAACTATTTAATGATATAAAAAAGTAAAAATCGATTTTTTGGTTGAATTTTGCTTTCCCGGTCCCCTTAAGTAGCAATTAGTTTTTTTCCAATTTAGTATAATTCTGAACAGTTTATACACAGTCAGAGCCCGATTAGGATTGCCTGGGGCCCAAGGCCCAGGAGCTTTTCGGGGCCCCTTCTAACCAAAATACAGTAAAACCTCTTAATAGTGGAACAGTAAAATCTCTTAACCTCTTGAAGGACGGTGGGATATATTTTATCCCACCTACGATTAATGAAGATTTGCACCGGAAAAATTTTATTAGATTTTACTTTTCTAACTTTGTTGAAAAAAAGTGGTAAAAATGCTTTTCCTTATTTTGCAGATTCCGGTGTGAATTCCACATTTCAGAAACGCAATTACTTGCCCCTCAAGGGGTTAATAGTGGACACATAGGGAACGCGGAATTAGTCCGCTAATTGGAGATGTCCGCTTTTGAGAGGTAAAAATATACAAATTTATAGATGTTGGGGATCGAAAAAGTGTTCGCCAGCAAGAGGTGTCCGCTATTCGGGAGCGTCCGTTACCGAAGTTTTACTATAGAAGTTAGTGATGTTTTTTGAGAATATTCAGAAATTTCCTCGCATTTTATAAAAATGCTCATTAGAAACCCAGGTGTTAACTTAAATTCTCTTTTGCTGTTTGATGCTATAATACATATCTTAAATAATTCGTCAACAAATATTTCTTAAAATTAATTTTCATAAAAATATTTTATCTACAACATTCCTAAATTAAGTTTTTTTAGAGAACGAAAAAGAACGGGCAAAGTGCTAAATAGAGGTATATGTTACTTGGAAGGGGTCAGAGCTTGAAATAAAACAAATTGTAGGAGATTTAAGAATTGTTTTCTAAATCGTTTCACTCATTTTAAGGCCCTTGTCTGCAGTGGGCCCAAGGCCGCGGCCTAGTTGGCCAGTGTGGTAATCAGGCCCTAACACAGTGCTGTAGTCGTAAAAAAAACAGAGGGTACACGTAGGCAGAGGGTATACGCTAAAGTCATTAACGTTATGTATCGAGTTTTCGCTGTAGTTTTATTTCCAGGTAGATTACTTTGACTACACGAGATGGCGCCACTATTCATTCTCAAAAATTGAAGGTTTAATTTCGACTCTAAATTGGAAATGTATAAATTTTAATTCATTTTTGTTCTTAAATCATGAAATTGGCAGATGATGTTATTCAGAAACTATGTGATCGAAATAAGTTTTCTATTTTTTGATGAATAAATTACCTATCGAATTATAAGCGATCCTCTTTAAACAGGTTTTTATAACAGTAGGTAACGCAAGTATTATGCAATCAAACTTTTTAAGTCGGAATCGAATGAGACTGGGCAAAATTTCGCTTTCAGCATGGTTATATCGAATATTTTTAAACGGACTACTGAAAATTATTTGCTAACTGTAACTCAATAAACAGTAAATAAAACTGAAGTAAACCTCTGTATAACGGAAATTTGGCTGAAATGAAAAATTTCATGATTTCTTGGAAATAACACACTGGTATGAATATAAATAAATAAATCCTCTCTAATATACGTGATTTTTGAAAAGGGGATTGATTATATGGGTTTGTCCTTGAAAGGTTATATTTTATCTTTTAAATGGAACTTTTTAAATACAGAAATATGCAAAAAAATGGAAATTTTTCTGGAATGTACGGAAAAAAATTACATTAAAATAAATAACGTAAATGGGTGTCTGAATAGACAGTACAATTTCCATATTTTAACGGATACTTCTTACAGTGTATAAAGCTTACAAAAAGGTGAAAAAACGGCTGCCTATTGCTGAACAGGCAGGTTGATCAAAGATGGATGCGATTCAGACGTTTGAACTGTCTTAAATTCAGACGGACACACGTGTCTTAAAAATTAAGACACTTTAAAATGTCTGAAAATTGAA
Organism: Maratus speciosus; assembly: GCA_963932465.1. NCBI lineage: Eukaryota > Metazoa > Arthropoda > Arachnida > Araneae > Salticidae > Maratus > Maratus speciosus. The sequence goes on from OZ010796.1 coordinate 477,893,956, forward strand.
CACTCCATTTTCAGACACTTAAGTGTCTGAATTTCAGACATTTCAGTTTACAGTGTTTATACCATGATCATAGGTGGCCGCCCCTCCGGGTGGTTCCGACCCGACCCCTTGAGTGGGGGAGGTGACCGGAAGCTCGGCAGAGTTCGTTGTGTACGAATGCGAGGGGACCGGATGGGGACGATTCGCCACCTCCTCGAGAGGCTCATCTCCGACAGGCGTTGAGCACGGTGGCCACGGTTATCGGACGTTGTGCATAGGGCTGTCGCCCGCTTCAGCGGGTCCCAGAGGGCGGTCCTCCGGCACCCGGGTTTTCTGGGCAAGCCGGGTAGCGACGATCCATAGGTCGATCCCAGTGCCGGTCTACGGGCCGGACGGTGTCGCCGGGCAAAGACTAGCTAAGGCGATAGGACCCCATCCACCAATTGACTAAGAGGGAGCCTGAAGTGTGAGTGAGGGCTTTGTAGTGGAAAGTCCTCGGTGCTCGCTAGTGACGACAGGGCTCGCGGGAACGCCATGCAGGGACTCCCGGAGCAACCGAAGGGCGAGGGTTACGGACAGCGCCCAGGTTACTTTATGACTTGGGTGGCTCATCCCTCCGAGGACCTCAGCTGGAGCAGTTGTGAGCCGACCCTAACGGTGGTAGGGTTTGGCGGTGCCCCCGTTGACCAAGGAGCGGTCGCGTGGGGAGGCCAGTATGGCTCTGGTTACTCCATGTCGTGCCGTGACCCATGGGAGGGGGTCGGCCGGCAGGTCTACCATCGAACGCTATTCCCGCAGGGAAACGGGCCGGAGGATCGCAGGTAACGCGGCGGCTCATCGTGCCTCAGGTGAACTCTTGGTCCGATCCAGGTCCTCCGTGTCTATGCGGTACCGGAGTTTTCCTCGCCTGGTGATGAGGACCTAGAGGTGTCTCCACCTAACTTTCGAACGCACTAACAAAGGTAGCGGTCGGTCACTGCACGGGGTCAGGGGCCTTCGGGCCTGGGTACCCTCGACGGCCGTGAGGTAAGGTAGTGGCGGGCGGGCTTCTGTCGGCCTCCGCTGGCTTCTCTGTCCTAGGATGGAGTCGAGTCGGTGGGGGCTGGCCGGACTCCGTTCCGTCCGACCCCCTAGCGAGGCGGAGTCTATTCCGTCTAGGTGGAGCTTTCCGTGCCCGCCTGGGGTCGCTAACGGCACCTAGTCTGGGCCAACTGGTTCCCGGCGTGATCCGCGAGGGGTTCCGTCGGTTGAGCCGGGTGGTTTGGGCGAAAAGCGAGGAGCTGGGTCGCTTTACGGCCGGAGGGACTTTCCCCGTCCTCCCTGGTCTTCAAGTTAGGGGCCCTTCAATAACTTTCCTATCGGTTGGCCCACAAAAATGTCTCTGCCGGAAAATGGTATCTGATCTTGGGGGCCCTCCGTAAATTAAATTCGGGTCGGGAAGCCTCGGTTCAGTCCGTGGGCCCAGCGTCTTTATAGGCGTCTGGTTCCTGCGATGGCTTGCGGGGTCTACCGGCTCGAGTAACCAAGTTTAGGAACCACTTGGTTTTTCTAGCTGGGTGGTGAGGTCTATCGTAGCGATTGTTCACCAACTTGGGAATAGTCGGCGTGACATGCGCTGGGCAGTGCGTCGACCTGACCGGAGTTTGCGTGGGGTTCCGCCCTGTTGGAGCTTGTCTGGCGGCGACCTTCGGGACGCTCCGCGGGGCTTGCTTCACGGGTGGTTCCTTGCGTCGACAAATGGGCCTGAAAAGGGCCTGGGACCGGAAGATGAACCCCCTCATCTTATACCATGATCATAGTAAGAAACTTAAGTGTCTTAATTTCAGACACCTATGATGTCTGAAATTGCATATTCAGACACTTAAGTGTCTGAATTACTTTTTCAGTCACATATGTGTCTGAATTTAAGACGCCTTTATTTACAGTGTAGTATTTAAAATTACGAATGCGTCAGAAGTAGCGATTTGAGATGACACTTAAGCCTGTTTTCTAATCTAAATTGGCTAATTTCTGACATATTCCTAAATCCATTTTTAGTTGAAAACGCATGAGACTGGTAAGTACTCTTATTCAGAAGCTATGAAATCGAATGTTTTTTATTTTTCATTTTTCGATAAAGGCTTGAGATCTTTCAGCAAACCCTGTCAAAGCTAGTATTTTGTATGGAATTTCAAGGCGCAACAACCTGATTAATACCATAATTAGATAAAAATCGTATATCACTCTAAATATAATTCATTTATTCAAAAAAGGAAAAACCCTATTTGATTACAGATAACTTCATTTGTCATGCCTACAATGTAATGCTTTTTTTTGTCTAAAAATGCGTCCATAAATGTGTCAAAGTTTCGCAGGGAGCTTTTTTTTTAAAGTGTAGAAAACTTTTATATTTTACTAAACATTCTGAAACGTTATTAAACATGATGTGGAATCCGACGAAATTAGACGACATAAAAGGTTTTTTAAATGTTCTTTTCAATAATCCTTTTTTTCAAACATCCGGGTGACAACCTTTATTTTAAGCTACTCAATGTTTATGTAAAAATGTATATATTTTTAAAATGATAATATAAAATTAGCAAATGAGGCAGATTTTTTTAATGTTTTCATTATTTGTATAGGTTCTTCATTCGTTTTCCATAATCGGGTTGATTGTCCCTTTTCCCACGTTCTGGAATTATTTTCCTCCTATAAAGTGACATAAATAATCGAGCATATTCCGATGCAGCTTATATTTTAACAAATTCAATTTAACTTTATAATAATATTCAACATAAAATAAAAATCTGCCTTTTCGTGACAAATTTCAGCTTAGCGCCAAAGTGCTTATTTTAAGAGCGGTATGATCTTTTGATTAATCGTCTCTCTTTCTCTCTGTTTCCTTTTTCGTTTTTAATTTGGTCTGATTATTATGTGATAACATAGTTCTTAGATACTTTTCATCATTGAAGACTAGCGATGCTCAGTGTTGAGTTAAATTAAAAAAATATATATATTATGCTTGAAAATTATTTAAAAATAAATAAATCGAGCTGCAATTTCCAAATAAATTTTATTCAAAAGGACATTTTTTCAACTATTTATTGATATTGAAGTTGAATTGTATAATTATGAAGTGGGATTGTTGATATTGAAGTCCTTATTTAGAAACGACATAAGAGTGTTAAAAATTAAGCTATAGCGCCGCTGGTCGTTACCTCCATCATTATGCATGTCTAACAATAACTGTGTATTTTGGGGCTTGCAAAAGTGCACTACTATTTTTTAGTCTGAACTGAAAATCTCCTAATAAATTCTTCTAATCTTAGTGTAGGAGGAATGAAGAGCCGATGCAAATTACGTCATTTGCACATAAATGTTCAAAAATATGCCAGTTTTCCATTGAATGTCTTTTAAAATGACTCCATTTTCACAGCTGAAGACCGTTGTCTTTCTAAAAATTTGTCGTCTAATTTTGGAGCTGGTGTAGTGAAAAATCTTGGAAAATGACGTAATTTTGATGCAGTTATAGGAAATGTAGCAGTTTCGTGTTTTTTAATGGATGTTTTCTTTTGAAAATTATGTTAATTAATTTTTAGGGACCATGAACCTCTTTAATGGTCTTACACAATGTGTTAAAATAGAAACATATTTCCTTTGTAATGAAAAAATGACACTAAAATTTATAAAATAATTACATAGAATAAATAATTATACAATTGATAAAATACAGTCGTTCCCGTTTAAACGAATATTGACGGTTCCACAAACAATATTTGATTAAGCGGGGTATTTGATTAAACGGAGAATCAAAACTGTAATATTTAATGCGTAGTAAAAAGGCAAAATAACCCTCTACGGTATATTTAATTAACAGCACAATAAATCGTTAATAGAATAACATAACATAAACTAACATAAATACAAATGCTAATCTAAAGTAAATATACATATTAATTTAATATGTCAGTACATACAATTATATGGCTTACATCACACTTAATGCAGCTCGTTTGAATTTGGTAAAAACTTTGCTACTTCTAACTTACGTTATTTATACTGCCTTAAAAAATCGTTTAAAGGGGTTTGTTTAAGTGGAATTTTAAAGGAGTAAATATAGAATTATTTTTCGAATGAATGCAAAATATCACAACTACCATCTCGAGTCTCGAAGTGACGATACATTGCCAAGTTAAAGAAGTCAAGAAGTGATGGGGGGGGGGGGGATCGAGGTGGTGAAATCATTTGACCTGCCCATTATACACCAGCCGGCCCAAATTATTGCAGGAAGAACTGAAAATTTGTTTTCAGCGTAAAGGAACCGAAAATGACAAAAGATGGAAGGAAATTCCAGCTGAAACGTGCTTTCCGCGACTATTTTCAAAAATCGGTCACACAGTTGTTATTCGATTAAGCGGGAACGTTCGTAAAAGGTATTTGGTTTAAGCGGTGAAAAATAACATAGAACCAATAGGAATAAATTCGGTTCCGGAGGATTCTATTCGAATAAGCGGGGTTTTCGATTATCCGTGATTTGGTTAAGTGGGGAGGACTGTAATTACATTCTGGTGTCGTCACGGTAAATAAAAAATTAATTTTTATTGGCTTATAAAATCCACGTCTTTAAATATATTTACAGAAATTTAACAAGTCACGTGTCTGAGTATCTCATTAATCGAAAATTAATTTTTATTGGCTTATAAAGTACACGTCTTTAAATATTTTTACAGAAATTTAAGATGTCACTTGTCTGACTATCTCATTTCTATTTTCTCTGTAGAAGTATGGATTGCCACCATTTTGAAGATGTTTTCTTAAAAACACTTAAAAAAGTAAAATGTAAAAATTGAAATATTTTCAAAAACATGTAGTGCAGGCTCATCTACAATGAATAACTTTCACTTAAGGCTGTTCTCAAATCCAAAGGGTCAACTTTCTGACATAAGTTGTAATTCATTTTTGTCCGGAAATGCATGAAACTAGAAGGTTTCGAACTGTTTTTTCCGTTTTCTTTTAAACGCAATAGATCTTTCAGAAAATACTGTCAAAGTTGGCATTTTAAACTGAACTTCCGAACGAAAGAAGAAAATCCAGTCAGTAATGGGAGAAAAATGCCGTGTCACGTGATCAAAATCGCTTATAAGTCGATAGCTAATTTATTGATCAAAAAATGGAAAACACAGTTCGATTCCAAATCGCTTCCATGGTCAGGCTTTCCAATTTTATATTTTTCGGTTAAAAAATGAATTTGAAAATGTGCAAAACGTTTTTCACTTGTTGCGCAGAGCAGTTGAGAACAGCCTTAAAGCAATAATTATGAAATTTGATTCAATATAGAAAGCACAGGGAAAATTATTAACACTATTTCTACCGGTATCAAATGACACCTTTTAAAGTTTTTGATTCATGATTATTTTATTTGTAATTTTTAGATTAAAACAATCACAAGTCATTTTTAATACATTGAAGACTTGTTTTAATACTTACTAGCTTTGAAAATTGGAAGCAAAATAAACATAAATCAAAATTTTGAACGGTGTCATTTAACACCGGTAGAAATAGTGTTAAAAAAATATTTTTGTCTGAATGAATATTTCATATGAAACCTCATTACAGTAAGTAAATGAACTAAAACCAATCTAATAAAAATTACAGATATAGAGTTAAAAAATATTAATAATCCTTGAAATTTTTTATTTATTTTTTTCAAAACAAAGAAAATAAGAATTTAAGATAAAGTAAAATCTAGCCCAGATTAAACGGCAGCAAATTATAAACTAATCCGGAAAAAAAAAAACTTTAATAAATAATTCTAATTGGTAAACTTTTTATAGACCTTAAGTAATGTTTTACACGCTTTAAAATTGTATTTTGGGTTCAGTTCTGATGTATGATTTTCGTTTTCTGCTACGTTTTTTTAGTGATTTTGTGTGATTTACATAAATAATATACTGAGGATGTCTAAATTATAGTTATTAAAAACTGTTTAAAATTTTTTTCAAAACCTTACAAATTAAGTTTTTAAGATACTTCCTTATGTGCGTTCAAATTAATTTGTGCAGTTTCTATTGGATTTTTCTGGAAATTAATACCATATTATTTGCCATATACTATATATATACCATATTTTGTGTGATATACATAAATAATATATTGCGGATGTCTAAATTACAGTTATTAAAACTGTTTAAATTTTTTTTCAAAACCTTACAAATTAAGTTTTAAAGGTGCTTCCTTATGAGCGTTCAAATTAATTTGTGCAGTTTCTATTGGATTTTTCTGAAAATTTTTACCATATTATTCGCTAATACATTTCAGAAGTAATAGAAAACATTTGTGCTTCTGGAAACCAGATGCTAAAGATCTTTAGAGACTGACTTCTTTTGTATCACAATGCTTCTAAATGGAAAACACACAAGTCTTAAGTTGTTTAGGTGATAATCTCCTGATCCCCTCCTTAGGTGATAAACTCCTGAACTCTGTTCAGGAGTTTAAATTTAAAATACTCCCCCCCTCCCCCCCCCCACCTTCTGAACGCAGTTCAGTTTGCGCTACTTAACCACTCCCAATGATCCAGATTTTGAGCTCAAAATTTAAGTCTAAGCTTTTGAAAGCATTTAATGAGATACAAAAAATAACAGTTAAAAATAGTCGTTCGTTACTCCAAAGTCTAAAGCGCCCACTATCAGCACTTTTTTAACTTTATCTTTAAAATTTATTTTCAAGAAAATACTGACATAAAGAATAGTTTTAGCAAAAACCTCAAACGAATCCACCAATTTTTCCGTTAGTTCTAATCATTTGAAATTTTGGGCCGTAAACTGTAAACGCGCCCATCTCCTTCGGAAGACATTTGGAACACTTTGTTTCCTATTTAATATTGTTTGTCTTAATGTGTACTATCATCCCTTAAAGTTTTGCTCAAGAGTTTAGATTCACCCTGTATATGCATAATTTTTTTATGGACACGATAATTTCCATAATTCTGCATAAGCCTCTTCCAAACTGATACATAAAATCAAGGGGCAGAAAATCTCGGTCAAGTTCGTTAGTCGGCAAAATCGGTCTAAGGTGGTGGAAATAGGGAGGGGTTTTGTGAAAAACGAAAAAACCCCATAACTTCTTAATTATAATACGTATTGAGTCAGCGTGATTTTTCAATCCGGATATATTTCTATTGTAAGAACGTTATATTTGTACATTTCCTAATTCTACAAAATACTAAGAAAAAGATTTAAAATAACAGATTTGAGTGGGGTTATAAATATTGCAAAAAATCCTTATAAATTCAAGTTTAATTAATTCTTCTAAATCCTTCAATCCTCCTAAAATCCTTCTAAAATTTACTAAATGATTATATCAATCTTCTAATGCAGTTTAAACAATTTACGAAAAATGCTTTAGAAGATAAAAATTTTCATGATTTCATAATTCACGTTAACTGATAAAATGCGCAATATATAAAACTGCATTTCCTGTTTTAAACTGCGAGTGAAATTTTCTCTTACAAAGTCCTTGGAAAAATATGACTTGATAGTAAAAATAAAGAATATTCTTTATGTTTTAATTGAAATAACATACCATTCCGAGTTACAGGAAATCGACTTGATCTATCTGAGTATATTATATAAAAGTAGAAAATATAAATTCTTAAAATTTTCTATAAAAGTTATTTTTTAAAAATAAAAAACAGATTTTTTATAAGGTATTTTTTTAAAATGAAAACCTTTATTAATTCCTGTATTGAAACCTATATTATCTGTAAATATTAATACTATTTGAAGCCAAAATTAATTATTTTTTTTTATGTCTGAACTTCCTTTCTGTAAAAGAAATTTGGTCAAAATGAAACAATTCTACAGCAGAGTGATGGGATTTTGTTCACATGCTAATGGGAGCTATTAGTTCCTTACATTTTTCAAAAAATGCTATTAAAATACGTTTATATATATATATATATTTTAATGCTATTCAATACTAAAGAGCTCAAATACTATTACGAACAATGTCTACAAATTTCATGCACATATAAAAATGGCGTTGTTAATGTGGGAAGATGTTTCACACTATTCAGCATTATTATTATTATTATTATTTTCAAAAACAGCCTTAAATAAATTTGATTCAAAATATTGCAGAATAATAATTCAGTATATGAAATAGTTTCTTACCACTGTTTCATTTTTAAATTTTATATAAAAATCTTTTTTAGTTTAAGTTTGAAATAACTGCAAATAATTACGCTATATAATTTAAAGTATTTTTCTTTCTGTACTGTTGTATGACGTATTTAAAGAAGCATTGTAACGTTAATTGATAAAATGCGCAATATATATGCTTCATTTCATGTTTTAAACTGCGAGTGAATTTTTTACTTGCAAAGTCCTTGGAAAAATATGACTGGATAATAAAAATAAAGAATATTTTTTATGTTTTAATTGAAATAACATACCATTCGGAGTTACAGGAAATCGATTTGATCTATCTGAATGCATTATATAAAAGTATAAAATGTAAATTCTTAAAATTTTCTATAAAAGTTTTTTTTAAAAAAATAAAAAACAGAATTTTTATATGGCTTTATAATGATGTAATATTACTATAATGAGTTCCTATTTTAGCTAAAATGTGTATAAATTATATGTGTTTAAAGATAAAATTATGCTATTTGTAAGTCTTATTTTATTAATTAGCATCGAAGTGTTTCAAATATTACAAACAGCTGTTAAATCTTAAACTCAAAAACCAGAAAGTTTCGCGTTATTGTAGAAATATTTGTTTCAGAACGGCTTGTTTTTCCTAAAACATTCTAAAACTAACAAGGGAACCACTTTAGGTGTTGCTCGCACCTAGAATCGAGACCTGGTGCATTTTGTAGCCCTATGCATAAAAGTTAGAGAACCGATAAAAATTCTTTGTTAAAATCATATTTTATATATATTTTTATATTTATAATTTTTTATTATTGGATTTTTATTTGTTAATTTTACACCAAAAGAGAGTTAAGTCGCCAGATATGGCACTTCAAAATTTTCACTAGCTTTACACTTGTAATAGGTTAACGTCCAAACCATTACAACACGGTGCGTAGCGAAAATACTGAGCTAGGGTTGCCGGAAAACTGTATGGGATGAAAAAGACGCCAATCTTTCCCCGCCAAATATGTAAATATAATACTGTATTTTTTTAAAAATCAAATTCGTAGGTTCTTGAAGGAATTTTAAAACTTTTTTCAACATTTTATAGTTATTATTGACTAATTTATATTTTTAACTATTTTTTTTTTAACTTTTACTTTAACAGCCCGAAAAGTGGTCTCGAAAATTGAATTTTCAGAAAGTTAATCGGCTGTAAAATCAAAAAATATTATTTTAACAAAAAAAAATTTATCGATTCCCAAACTTCCTAATATAGAGCTTTAAAATGCACCAGGTTTCAATACTAGGTGCGAGCAACACCTAAAGTGGTTCCCTTGTAAGTAAGTACTCAAAAGTACAGAGGTGATTAAGCATCTGGTTTCTTGAAATCACATGTTCCCAAGGCAGCCTTTCTTAAGAGGTTGGTCATTTAATAAAGTAAAAACGGAGGCGGTTTGCGTGCTTTCCAAAGAAGTAATCGGTTATCCTGAAACGACGCATTTCCGCTGATAAAAAGAAAACGCAACAAAATGGCGTTGATTTTGCTTTTATCAAAAACGGAAGAAGAGGAGTTTCCTTTCAGTCTCAACTGCAGAAGAGGCGTTTCGTGGCTGTCTGATTTATATTGAGATAAATGATGTTTGGCTCTAGCGGGAAGACTTGGCTAATACAGCGGTTCCCAACCCGTGGGCCGCGAGCACCGTGGTACTGGGCCGTAGAATCTTGGGGTCTAATACCGGTTTTTCGGGACAATTCACTACAGAAGCGCTTACTGTTGATCGCTGGGCTTACATTCGTCAGTCATCAAGGTCAACGCTCTCCTCCCTCCGACATTATTCACCCTTCTTCCCACCACGTCCGCATTCCGCACTTTTATTATTGACTCCTTTGTTAGTGGCTGTGGTTTTCTGTTGATGTATCATATCGTTATGTGTACTGTGAGCTAATATTACTTCACGTCAATATGGATGCTTGGTTTCGGACGGGATCTTGTCGTAAGGCGAAGTTGGCAAGTGATGAAGGGACTTCTACACCTGTTTCTACAAATAGTGAGTTTGAAATGAAGGCGAAATCCAGTCTAAGTTGTAAAAAAATAGCAAGGAAAACTAAAATATATTTTCGTAAATATAACCCTGGTTTTTTAAAATGTGGGTTTGTGTTGTCTGGTTCTGAGAAAGAGCCTATGCCTCAGTGTGTGATTTGTTTCGAAATGCTATCCAACGAATGTATGAAATTTTCAAAACTTGAAAGACATCTATCAACTAAACATCCTGAATGTGTAGGAAAGTCTTTGGATTTCTTTGAAATCAAGAAAAGAAATTTTTGTATGTCTAAAATCTACCATGGAAAAATCTTCGAAACAGAACAAACTAAGCACCAGAGTTTCTTATGATCTTTCTTTGTTAATCGCAAAGAAGGGTTCAGCTCACACCGTGGGAGAGAAACTTATTATATCCGCAGCAAAAATAAGTAATGCTTTGTTTGATGAAAAATGTACAAAAAAAAAAAAAAAAAAAAAAAACGAAATTCCATTATCAAATACAACTGTTAAAAGAAGAATTGATGAAATGTCGGAAAATGTGAAAAAAGCTGACATTACTTTTTTGAAACAAAGTGAATATTTTTCGCGGCAACTTGATGAGAGTACAGACGTTGCTGGACAAGCTAATTTATTAGCTTTTAGTCGTTTTGAGTTGAATGTCAATATTGAAGAAGAAATTTTGTTTGTCAATTTTGCCGACAAAAACAACTGGCGAAGAGATTTTCAAATCTATTGACAATTTTATAAAAGAAAATGAAATAAATTGGACTAAGTGTGTAGGTTTGACAACGGATGGGGCACGTGCTATGTCTGGAATTCATATTGGTTTATTCGCCAAAGTTAAATCAGTCCCTCCCTTGGTTCAATGGACACATTGTAGCAGACATAGAGAAGCTCTTGCAGTTAAAGGTTTGGACGAGATTTTAAGAAAAACTCTTCACGATGCAGTAAAAATAGTTAACTTTATCAAAGCAAGACCTAAAATCTCCAGTCTGTTTGGTGTTTTCTGTGATGAAATGGGCAGTGAACACAAACAGCTTCAACTTCACTGCGAAGTTCGGTGGCTGTCGAGAGGCAAAGTGTTGACAAGATTGTTCGAACTCCGTGATGAACTCACGGTTTTCTTGAGGGAGGGAGATTATGATGGAAAACTTGCAAATTCCTAATTAGACTGTGTGACCAATGAAAACTGGTTGAAACGGTTGTCATATTTGGCGGATATTTTTGGTTCTCTCAATGTTCTTAACTTAACTCTGCAGGGCAAGAACGCTCATAAGTTTTTTGTGCAAGACAAAATAGAAGCAATGATAAAGAAACTTCAGCGATGGGCTCAAAAAGTGGAGCAAGATTCCTTCGATGCATTTCCAGTCCTACATGATTTTCTTGAAACCAACGAAGTCAAAATTGATAAAACAACAGCTACAACTATAAAAGAACACCTCGAATCTTTGGCCTCTAACCTCAGGTAATTTAAAGTTATTTATTTTTCTTAATTTTATTGTATTATTTTTAATAAGCGTAATTAAAAATATTTATTTTCCTAAAACAGTAACTTTTTTTTAAAATTAGTAAATTTTTCAAATAGTACCCTTTTAAAATTATTAATAAATTTAATTACTTGTATTATACTTTTATTAATCATTCATATGAATGAGAAATCTACCAACACTAACTGAAGCAGCAATTAAGCCTTTTCATATTTTTTAGGAACTTCTTCCCTAAAATTGAAGATGAAATACAATGGATCAGAAACCTTTTTGAAGAAAATTACTTTAAAAAATTTAAATTATCTTCAAATGAAGAAGACTCCTTAATTGAACTATCATGTGACCAGACTTTAAAATCGATTTTTAAGACAACACCACTGGTCTCATTTTCGATAAAAGTTCGGCAAGACTATCCAGCTATTGCCATAATTGCACTGAGATACTTGATGGTCTTTTCTACAACCTATCTATGTGAATGAGCCTTTCCAATTTTTTTTTCTTAAATAAATATAGAAATAAAATGAATGCCGAGAGTAATTTGAGACTAAAACTATCCAGTTTCAATCCAGACATTGACACTCTCTTCGAGGACAAACAGTGTCAAAAATCCCATTAAGGTTTTTTTTATCATTTTTTTTTTTTTTTAGTTTTTATATAATTGTCATAGCTAAGTGAATACAATAAATAAAGTTATTTTCTTTATTAAAAATATTTTTTTCTTCATGTACAGTAGGGGTGCACAACCTTTTTAAGAGAAGGGCCACTTTCAAAAATGTCTGGGTTGTCGAGGGCCACATCAGTCACAGGAAGAGTATTCTATTTCGGAGAGGTGGGTAGGGGGTTACCCCTCTAGGTTCCCTTGCCCAGTCAACATATCCAATTCAGTTGTCAAGGCTATATCAACTGTTTACGTTTGTATATATAACAAGGATTAATTTGAAAGAGTGATAATATTCCTGGACTTTATTCGAGAGAGTAAATTTTGTTTTATTAAAAGTGCTAAAAAACAAACATAGGCATGGAAATGGCTGGTGCCGAAAAAAAAAATGCGAATTTTATAAACGAAGGGGGGGGGGGGGGGCAGGAAGAGCCGATCAACAAGATTTGAGATTTTTACGCGCCTGATCAACGAAATTTGTGAGTTTCCTGCCCCCGATCATCGAAATTTGAGATTTTTCGGATCTCGATCGACAATAACTCGCGATTTTCGACGAAATTCCTATTATTCTGCACCCGATCGACGATAGTTGCGATTTTTCCGCGACTGATGGACAAAATGCGCGATTTTTTTCGTGCCCGACATACGAAATTCCCGATTTTTCGGATCCCGATCGAGAAAAACTCACGATTTTTTCGGGCCAGAACGCCGAAATTTCCGATTTTTCCACCCCTGACCGACGAGATTCGCGATTTTCCTGCGAACTATCAACGAAATTCGAGATTTTTAACAGACTCTGACGAAATTTGCGATTTTTTCAAACGATAAATTGATGAATTTGCGATTTGTTTACGCGATAATCTAACGAAACTCGCGATTTTCCCGCAGCCAATTAAGGAATTTTTCAATTTTTCCGCGCATCACCAAGAAAAATTGCGATTTTTCTGTACTTGGCAACGAAATTTGCGATTTTTCCGAGCCGTGTCGATAAATTCGCGATTTTTTCGTGCCAGACCAACGTAATTTGCGATTTTCCGAGCTCGATTGACAAACCTCGCGTGTCCGTTCTACGAAGCTTGCGAATGTTTCGAAACCGATCAACGAAATTCGCGATTCTTAACTGATTGACGAAATTTGCAATTTTTCCCGCGGCAAATTGTCGAAATTCCCGATAAACAGACGGAACACACGATTTTTCTGCACCTAATTGATAAATTTCGCGATTTTTCCACACCCGATACACGAAATTCACGATTCCTAACTGACTGACGAAATTTGCAAATATTTCCCGCGGTAAATTGACGAAATTCGCGATTTTTTTTCGCGCGACTTACGAAACTCATCAACAAAATTGACGATTTTTTGTGCCCGATCAACGAAATTTGCGAATTTCCCGCATTTGATCGACAAAATTCGCGATGTTTCCGTGCCCGACCAATGAAATTCAAGATTTTTCCTAGCCCGATAGAATTCCAAGCCCAATTTTCCGTGCCCGATTGGCGAAATTTGCGATTTTTTTCCACGCATCAACTACAAAATTCGCGATTTTTCGGTTTCCGATCAAGAAATTTGCGATTTTTCTGCGCCTGATCGACAATTTTCGTGATTTTCCAGTGACCGATCAATGAAATTCGCGATTTTTTCGAGTCTCATCGATAATATTTGCCATTCTTCCACACCCGATCAACGAAATTCGCGATTTTTCCGCGCCCGATCTACAAAATTCCCAAATCTTAACTCACTGACGAAATTGGCAATTTTTTCCCGCAGCAAATTTGACAAAATTCGCGACATTTTCTCGCTACTGACGAAATTCACGATTTTTCCACAGTCGATGAAGAATATTTGCAATTTTTCCTTACATCATCAACAAAATTTATGATTTTTTCGATGAACGAAATTTGCGATTTTCCAGCGCCTGATCACAAAATTCGTGATTTTTCCGTGCCCGACAAACGAAATTCGTGTTTTTCCGTGACCGACCAATGAAATTCGTGATTTTTCCGTGAACGAACAACAAAACTCGCGATTTTTCTGCGCCCGATCAGCAAAATTTGCCAGTTTTTCCCGTGCTTCATCGATCAAATTCGCGCTTTTTCAGTGCCCGATCAAGGAAATTTGCGATTTTTCCACGCTCGATCAACGAAATTCGCAATTCTTATTTAACCAACTAAATTTTCAAATTTTCCCGTGGAAAATTGACGAAATTCATGATTTTTCCTGCGATTTTTGGACAAAAATTGCATTTTTTTCCAGTTATAAATTGACGAGGTTTGCGGGACACACGTTATCCCATCGCGGACCACTTTTGGCCCGCGGGCCACAGGTTGTGCATCCCTAATGTACAGCATCTTTTACTAGTTACTGACATAATATATATATATATATATATATATATATATATATATATATATATATATATATATATATATTCGTCATGTGTATATACTATAACAATATAGGTGTCTATTTGTCATATTTTTAACTTGTATATTAAGGGTCCTGTCCCTGCCGGCGAAGACACTCTCGAGCTAATGCTAATCCTATGGGGAGGGATTTTTCTAATATCTAGTTTGCATTTCGACATTTTTAAATAATTTTTTCTGCATTGGATAGCCGAGGTCCGTCTCTATAGCGCACCTTGGTTACTTTTTTGATTTTGGTGGCAGATATTTTTAATAAAGTTACTTTCATTTTCAAAACCGGTTCTAAAAATGAAAGTGTCATTCTAAAAAATATCTGCAACGAAAATGGAAAAAGTAACCAAGGTGCGCTGTAGAGACGGACCTCGGCTATCCAATGCAGAAAAAAATATTTAAAAATGTCGAAATGCAAACGAGATATTAGAAAAATCCCTCCCCATAGGATTAGCATTAGCTAGTGAGTGTCTTCGCCGGCAGGGACAGGACCTTTAAGTAGTTAGTGGTCCTCAAAGTTATTTTTACAAAAGTGGTGGTCCGCACAACTAAAGAGGTTGGGAACCACTGGGCTAATAAATTATGCACATTATATTTTGATTGCATTCGCGCATGCGCAGTGAAACGTTTTTTAGTAAACCTGCTCATTTTTCCTCCAATTTTTATTATTTTTTAATTATGATTGCAGAGTATTGTGTATAATGTTGTTTGTCATATTTTCTGACAAGAACTTTTTTTTATATTAAGAACTCTGCAATTTATAAACAAAAAATTGGCGAAATTTGGGACTGTTTTTATAAAAACCTTAATTTCTCTATGAGTATACATTCTATCCTCATAAAGGTGAACACAGTATATTACAATAAGCCACTTATTAATAATCTCGAGTTTGAACGCTTTTGCTACATTAGTTTTTACAGGGTTATCCAAAAAGTTATTCGTTCTTTTCCAATTTGTTGACGGTCCCCAATGGGGTTTCGGGGGAAAATATTCGCAGAAATATATGACCTGTACTATACTGTTTACATACCTGCAGTTTCAGGTTAATTCCTCGTGCATTTTTCTAGATATTTAACAAAACGTTAAAATCGCAAGTGACCGGTCACCTTTGGCCATATAGTGTATACCAAACAAGAAGTTATTCTGTCAAGTACTTTAAGAATTACGAAAGTTTTAAGAATTCTTAATGTTAAATTCACTTGTAATAGTTGCGAAACAGATTGCACTGCGATTAGTTTTCTAAGCATAACTCGTGAACTACATGTCGGAATAAGTTCGGATTTTGGATTCGGATATATGGAGCTTATAGAAACTGATTTCTGTTAAAAAATTCATAGGTTACAATTCATATTGTTTTCGAAAAATTATTTCGAAAAATCTCCTTTTCTAAATTGATTTTAAAATATGAGCTGTAAACCGAAATTACATTGGTATAGTGAGAAGTTAAAACAACAGAAAAAGGCTTAATGCGTTGTGCAAAAGGTGCACCAAGAAATTAGGCATACTAGAAAATAGAGAAACGTACTTAGTCAACCACACCGTATATATCAAAATGCAATAAGAACGACGAAAAAGATATCTTGGTTGAGTTATTGTGAAAAAACTTTAGAGGCATATGCTAATCTCTTTAAGTTTGTCTCAAATAAGAATTTAGCGTACTCTGATGCTCACAGGCATCCCACGCCCCACCAGTGGCTGAGATGTTCTGCTCTTGAATCTGGTAGACGGGAGGTGCTGGGTTCGAACCTAATCGCGCCCGTCGGCCTAACCGTTTCGGAGTTTTCGTGGTTTTCTTCGAAACCGTGGATTCCCATGCGTAAATACGGGTTAGGTTCCCTTAGAAAGACCCCCACGAAGGGCACTCCCCCCCTCCCAGGGCCTATATCCCACGTGTTGATAATTGGCCGTCATAATTACAAACCAAACAAAACACAGGCATCCCACCGACCTTTTGTCAGCTCAAATGACAATATATAAAATATCAGGTAATAAAGAGTGATTCATCTTTAGATGTGTGAATGGTTCTGTTATTCATCGTGATAATCTGGGGGTGAAAAAAATTTACACATTTGTCTTTCCGAACTATAATAGAGTGAGTAATATTAAAATAATTCACCTAGTTTTGGATTTGGTACCTAAATCTCTAACTTAAATTATATTAACCGATGATTCAAAAATAAAATTGGGTACACCTCCATTATTCAGATACTATAATTATACTTGATTATTGTTTTAAACTAATGATTATAACACAATTCAGAAGCAGAACTAATTGCTATAAAATTGGTATGCGAATGGTATGTTAATACCAACTACAGCACTATTACAATTTATTCAGATACCTATCCTCCGTGAAGGCGCTGGACGTAGCCGACCCCCTACTACAATCACATTATTAAGAGAATTTTTGAACTGGCATTTAAAAATTCGGACAAATTGATTAGACTTGGCTGGAGTAAGTCAAACTGTGGTATTGCTGGCAATGAGAGAGCAGATGAACTGGCTAAATTGGTATTGCTAGACGGAACATATGATGCAGTGGTGAACATTCCACATCCTTTCTCAATTATCGAACACTTTATAACGCAAATGGTAATTAAAAATTGGCAGACATGTTGGAATGTGTCAAAATAGACGTATAGAGATGCATGAAATTCTTAAAAAAGTAGCCATGACTTTTTTGTGTAAACGGCAAATGGTTTTATACTATTTCTCTACACATATGGTGGCCTTTTTTAACACTTTCCAACAAAGTTGAAAAGTGTTTATGCATTCGGTTTGTTTGTCCGTCTGTACGCGCTCTAACTCCCGTAAATATACTCGGATCGTTTTGAAATTTTTGGATGTTAGTGACCTCTACCATAGCACGAACCCTATTGCAAATGAAGTTTGTAGCATGTTTAGTTAATATACAGGGGCAGTCAAAAGTTTTCCGTTACATTACGGCCTATGGGAAAGAATCATTTCAAATGATTTTTAATGATATTACACGCTTTCAAACACAATAAAAGTGATATGCATTTATCAAGTGCACTAAAATATGCATTCCGTAGAATATGCGCTGCAAAGAATAAATATTATTCATTTACAGGGCGACACAAAAGAATTCCGTTACATAATGATATACGGGTGGAGGGAATTTTTTCCGGCGTATATTAATTATGCTACATTATTTCATGTATAATGGAATTGATATACGTCGCTAATGTTTACTATAATTTATTTCATGTATAATACGAAGTGCATAGCATTTACAGGGACACACAAAATATTTCAGATATTATATTGTATCCGAAGTATTGTACGGTAGCGATGATTGCTGGAAATGCATTTTTAATTATGTTATGTGCTTTTATGTTTCACTATATTTATGCATTGTATATGGTGAGTACAAATGCTGTAATTCATATACAGGGCTGCACAAAATAACTCGTAATGGTCACTGGGTATGATTGCAAATTGCTTAAAGGTGGTTTTTAAATGAGTTATGCATTTTTACGCTGAACTGCATTTAGTTTACTAAGAAATGTTTATAGAACATAGATAAAATGATATACAGGGTCACGCAAAGTATTGCATTCATGCCCGTCTATAAATGATAATTTCTGAAAATGTGATTCCAGTAGTTTTAATAGTGTTTTACTTTGAATTAAACTTTAGCTAAATAGTGGCGTGTAATAAAGGTACTAGGTTAACTACAGGGTTGTACAAAAGTATACAAGTATGTTTCCATCTATTAGTATAAATTGCTGAAAGAGAAATTTCAACCTGTTATTCGTTTTCATGCTAAACTAAATTTCCCCATTATATAGCATATATATCCACCAACAGATCAAATACAGAGCTGTTCAAAAGAATAGGAATACATATTTGATATGGATGGTAACTGCTGAAATCAGTTTTTTAAATGTTTTATGCGTTTTCTAAAATGTTTACTTAGTTCTGTTATATACATTATTTCTTTAAATAACGAAGTTTTGTTAAAGCTTACAGGAAGTGTTGGAAAGTGTTTCATAATCTATGCTTAACGCATCATTTTTCTTACTTGTTTTTACACAAGGTAGGACGACGCTCTAACGATAATGGTCTTTTGATTCAAGAGAAACTGTAATCTGTTATTACTTTGTTTGCTACCCATCAATGATACACACTTTTAAATTTAGTGAAGCAAGAGATTCTTTGAGGAAAAATGCGCTGAAGACTTTTCTATTTCCGTCTAATTATCGCAAATTAGCGGGTAATTACAACATGTTAAATGTCCACTTTTCCTTTACTTTGTACAAATTTTAAATTATTATTCATATATAATATTTTTTGAGTAGTTTTGGGGATTTTGTGTGGCATATTATTTGTTTAATCTGAAGTATTTGTCAAATTGTATTGTTATCCTTATTTTTGATTGGGTATTTTTGATTGAGGTATTTTTGTCGTCGTAACCTTATAAATAAAGTTACACTTTGTATTTAGAATTTGATATTACTATGCTTATCGATATGTTTAGTTTTTGTGTTTTAATGATTTATTACGTGTGTTTTCTGTTTATTGTACTGTGTAGTTATTCTATGGTTACTTAACGAAATTTTGGATAATTGTTTATTAAGAATGAATAATTGGTGCTAAATATATATTTGGTGAGAATTTCACTCTGGATCTTATAAGAAATGTCACCATTGTAAGACTCTAAAGGAAGTAAAAAACTGTATCAAGTGTTTAGGGGAGACTAGGGAGGGTTGACCATACAGGAGGCTTGACCCACCCCTCAGTTTTCACATTTAAAAGGATTTCAGAGTTTTATGAATAGGTGTCAACCAAAGCTACTGGAATGCTCAGTCTTTGTTTCATACAGATGATCGAAATAAGTGTGGAAAAAATCAATTGTGAGGCGTTTTCAATCTAAAAGTTGTGTTTTTTAGAAATATTTTGTAAGGTTTTTTCAGATAAAATATATCATAGAAATTTAAGTAAGTAGGTTTTAAGTAATGCAAAAATATCGAGCTTTCATTCCAGGTATAAAGATTGTACAGTAAGTTAGGCTTAACATAACAATGTGCTATTCTTTAGAAAAGGGGTATATGGGGAGGCTTGACCCAGTCAATGTGAGGGAGGGTTGACCAGATGCTCAAGGCTCCCTAAATTAAGTGGTTTTGGAAATCTTTTTATTATACACTGTGCATAATGAAAGGTTAATGGTTATAAATAGAAATGAATGTAAATTTATTCTGTTAAGCTACAGTAAAATGGGGTGATGGAAAATAAAATGTTTAAAACTGATCAAAGAAAGATGTGAAAAATTGCTATAGTATACACTGCAAGAAAAAATTTAAGGAAATATGAATGGGAAAGTTGATCGGAACTTTTTACCATTTAAATATGATATACAATAGGTAAATATGAACAGTGGAAAAGACTAAAAAGTATGACAGCAGCAGTCTTAAAATATGTTAACCTTTCGATTACGGACTAGTACCGTGGACTATTTATGTATTCACTCGCACCACAATTTACAAAAGAATTTCTTTATGGTGGAAATCTCTTGAAAGTATTCTAGCGTAAGTGTATGGCAGATATTTTTTTTCAAAAAGTGGTGCGAATAATATAAATAAATAGTCGTTGAGACGACATATGTCCAAAGAGTTAATGATAATAAATAAACAAAGGGTTATTGATAAGTTAAGTGCTCATGCGGCTGCAAAAGAACATAGCATTGATCGAAAAACTTTAGGAAGGTATGTAGACAAATTTCTCCAGGATGAATACAGTGAGATGAAGCCAAACTATATGACAACTAGAGTTGTCGGATCGAGTATCACAAAAAGTAGCACAAGGAGACAAAAAAATGCGGGACAGGTGGCTCCTAAATCCGGACATAATAATACATCAAACCCTATGAAAACGGAACCTGTGTCTAACTGAATACTGTTTTAAATGTTAAAATTTCCTTTTCCCTGCTGTACAATTATATCTGCTCAGACAAAATCCTGTTTGAAACAAAATTTTCCTCCTCTGACTGGCGATTGTGTCTAAACAGGTTTGCTTAAGCATAATATTTTCAAAAATATTTGTTATAATAATTAAAGCATGTAGCATAAAGTTATTTTGCTTTTTTTTAACTGATTTTATTTCTCTTCACAAATATTTCAGTATAAAACAAAGTGGGTCAAGCCTCCCATATAGTGGGTCCACCCTCCCATATGTGGCGAGTCTTGACCCGTTATTTTCTCATGATTAAAATCACTCATTTTTCAAATTTTTTATATATTACACATATGTAGCAATTTTATTCTTATAACTGATAGTATAACGATTAAAATGATATATAAAACTTTATTCTAGGTTCAGTATTTAAAAAATAAAAAATCATTTTGTAAAAAGTGGGTCAATCCTCCCTAGTCTCCCCTAAATGTTGTAATGATAAGGATGTAGTTTGCTTCTATTATTTCGTTTTTTAGATTTCAGGGGATAATACTTAGGTATTTAGTAATTGGTAGCTTAAATTAGCTGTAGCTTTGTAACTTTTGTAGCGTATTATTTGTGGTGTTATTTTAGGTAGCTTTCATTACAAAAAGCTACCTATTGCAGCCGTTCGGAGGAAAGCGATTTCAAAAAATTTTGGTATATTTTCATCGTTCATGACACCCAGACACCGAAACCACCCTCCGTTCAAAAGTTGATATATATATATATATATATATATATATATATATGGATATATATATATATATATATATATATCCATATATATATATATATATATATATATATATATATATATATATATATATCCATATATATATATATATATATATATCTGATCTTTGTCATACTGTCACTCTCGTATTTATGAACCGATTTGGATGAAACTCGGTGTGTACATAGTACATACAAATATCTCGACCGAGTTCGTTGGCCAGCTTCATCCGCCATCTTGTTTCAAAATGGCGGCCATTTAAAAAAATTTAAAAAATTTAAAATTTGAAATGTGGTACCAAAAAATTTAAAATTGAAAAATATTTTTTTATGTGTTTGACCTTGATACAAAGATTCCGGAGCATTTTTTGTTTTGTCTGTACCTTAAAAAATGGCTGAGTTATAGCACTTTGAATTTCCAGCTTGACTGATATCTTGAAACGACCTGATTTTTGTCACACGATAACAGGCGTATTTATGAATGGATTTGGATGTACCTTGGTGTATACATAATACGTACCAATGTCTCGAACGAGTTCGTTGGCCAGCTTCATCCGCCATCTTGTTTCAAAATGGCGGCCATTTAAATTTTTTTAAAAAATTTTAAATTGGAAATGTGATACCAAAAAATTGAAAATTGAAAAATATTTTTTTCTTATGTGTTTGACGTTGATACAAAGATTCTGGAGCAGTTTTTGTTTCGTCTATATCTTAAAAAATGGCTGATTTATAGCACTTTGAATTTCTAGCGGGTCTGACATTTTGAAACGACCTGATTTTTGTCACGCGATAACAGGCGTATTTATGAACCGATTTGGATGTACCTTTATGTATACATAATAGGTTCCAATGTCTCGACCGAGTTCGTTGGCCAGCTTCATCCGCCATCTTGTTTCAAAATGGCGGCCATTTAAATTTTTTAAAAAATTTTTAAATTGGAAATGTGATACCAAAAAATTGAAAATTGAAAAATATTTTTTTCTTATGTGTTTGACGTTGATACAAAGATTCTGGAGCAGTTTTTGTTTCGTCTATATCTTAAAAAATGGCTGATTTATAGCACTTTGAATTTCTAGCGGGGCTGACATTTTGAAACGACCTGATTTTTGTCACGCGATAACAGGCGTATTTATGAACCGATTTGGATGTACCTTGGTGTATACATAATACGTACCAATTTCTCGACCGAGTTCGTTCGCCAGCTTCATCCGCCATCTTGTTTCAAAATGGCGGCCATTTAAGTTTTTTTTTTAAATTTAAAATGAGGTACCAAAAAAATTGGAAAATGAAAAAGATTTTTTTGTATGTGTGTGACCTTAATACAAAGATTCCGGAACAGTTTTTGTTTCTTCTATATCTAAAAAAATGGCTGAGTTATAGCATTTTGAATTTCTATTGTGGCTGACATTTTGAAACAACCTGATTTTTGTCACGCGATAACAGGCGTATTTATGAACCGATTTGGATGTAACTTGGTGTGTACATAGTACATACCTATGTCTCGACCGAGTTCGTTGGTCAGCTTCATTCGCCATCTTGTTTCAAAAGTGCTGCCATTTTTTTAAAAAAAATTAAATTTAAAATGAGTTATCAAAAAATTGAAAAATGAAAAAGATTTTTTTTATGTGTTTGACCTTGATACAAAGATTCCGGAGCAGTTTTTGTTTAGTATATATCTTAAAAAATGGTTGAATTATAGCACTTTGAATTTCTAGCATGGCTGACATTTTGAAATGATCTGATATTTGTCACGTGATAACACGCGTATTCATTAACCTATTATTCGATGTAAGAAGGCATGTGGATAGTATATCGTAATGTCTCGACCAAGTTCGCTGACCAGCTTCATCAGCCATCTTGTTTCAAAATGGAGGCCATTAAATTAAATAAAAAATTATATTTAAAGTAAGGTGCAAAAGAATTAGAAATTGAAAAAGGTTTCTTTCTTAAGTATTTGACCATGATATAAGGATTCCGGAGCATTTTTTGTTTTGTCTTTATCTTAGAAAATGGCTCAGATATAGCAGTTTGAATTTTTAATGTGGATGACATTTTGAAAAATCTGATTTTTTGCCTGCGACAGAACTTGTATATATCAACCGATTCCGATGTGAGTGAGCATGTGCACAGGAATTACTAAGGTCTCGACCAAGTTCACTCGTTAGCCTCATCCACCATGTTGTCTTAAAATGGCAGGAACTTCAAGATATCGCCGAATTTGGCAACCAAATATAAGTTACTTTAAATAAAAGCAGCTTGTATAAAGCTGGCTAATTTCGCGAAATTCTCATTCATAATGATTTAATATTGATAAAGATTAGGATTGAATCTCCTATAATGGGTTTCCACTAAATTGAGCTTCGTGTGTTTGAATAATATAAGCTTGCTTTTTAAAAATAAGGAATATGAAAGCTACCTCTTCCTCCCGGCACTGGCCGGAAGGACTTTTTAAAATTATGATTGTTCCGTTTGGATAGTGTAATCATAGTTTTGTTTGTAGTCCTGCAATGAATGTTCACGAATTTATATTTATTTATTAGATTTAATAACCGCTCGTTGTCCGGGATGATTATCTTGTTTTGGGCTTTGCTGAATAGTGAATCCAAAAGCCTAACGGTTGCAGCTCCCTTTGGGTGTTGGGTGATTCGAGTCAGAAATATCATTTTCACCCTTGACTCTACAAATGCCTTGTCCATACGGGGTTTTTTTTCACCTTAATTTCGTGGAATAACCTAAGTACATTTAATGTACCGAGTACATTTAATACTCTGTATACGACTGCAAATGTTTACAAGTAATTTGGGTGCTCCCGAAGGGTCCAAAGGGTGCTTCTGAAACCTTTGAAGAGGAATAAAAATGATCGCAACTCGCAACTGACCACAGAGACTTTGTAAAAGAAATACCAGAGAAATAATTTTTGACCCTTATCGCAGAATTTGATCTATACGGAGTCTTAAAATTTTGCAATGAAAGAACACTTTTCCGTTTTCTAAACTCTGTGTTTGTGGAGCTATCATCTTTAGGAATCTTGGCCTGCAGTGCCCAACGTCGTTTTCTTTACCTTCGGTCTTGGGATTCCATCAGCATATGACCCGGTCAGTTGGTCAGCTTAACGTGGACCCCCAGTGTTTAGTTCCCAAGCAAGCTTGGTAATGCTTTCATCAACTCCGAAGTGATGAAAGGTTGAGTGTACCCTTCCCAATCCACAGTCCAGGATCGAACTGTGTACCTGTAGCGTGGTAGTGCGACGCGCTGACCATTAAGCTACTGGGCTTTTCATTTACCGACATGGCATCGATAAATCGTACACAATTGTCACTATCCAACATCTGGGCACATAAAATGCATTCTATATAATACACGTTTTTCTACCTACAGATTCGATGACGATTTTGTCATCATAGTGTAATACATTTCGCATTTAATAGATGCCGGATAACAGCAATCATGTAAACAGTACACGAGTGTCGTTAATGGAAAAAGCGTTCTAAGCTAAGCCATATGGAAAGTACCAACTTTCATTGCCCCCCCACCCCCAGATAATACTTCATATCGCCCACCAGCAAGAAAAGTGACACATTTCGCAAAAATTTATTTTGCGTTTTATTCCATTAATAGGCTAGTCATAGGTGTGTCTTGCTACACAAACAGTTTCATAAGTGTAGTTATACGTAAAATCCTTTTATTACTCTATTTGTCCATTTCTGTCCACAGAAGAGGGGTGGATTGAGTGAGGAGGTAAAATTACCCAACCCTCCAAACCTCATACATTTTTATTCTTAAGGATTTTATGCTTTTATGCAAGTTTTTATCTCTACTTACAGAGCTAAGAGGTGTAATTTCATGTTATATTAAAATTATGCAAATTTTCTTTTGCCTCTCCTGTGAAATTTAGTTTTGTAGAGATGTGTCACTTTTCTTGCGGGAGAGCGATATGTCCATGTCTAAACAAATACAGAAATAAAATAAAGGAGTACTTAACTTACTAAATTAGTAAAACATTGATCATTTTCGGTAAAAAATAAAAGAGAAAAATCCCCATTCGACTTTTTTTTTTTTTTGCTCGAATTTAAAAAAGCAATTAACTAGTTTTTTTCTTTTTTTTTAAGTAATAATGGCGTAATTCCATATAGTAATTCCAGTTCCCCTTAGTTGAAACCGGCTTCAGAGGTTATCAAGGTCAGGTATTGCCAACAGGTGAGTGATTGTTTGTATTTTCATTGAAAGTTTGGAGCTAAATAGCGGTTAATATATGAAACAGAAACGTGTTTCGTCATTTCCTTTACTTCATTTCCGTTAGTAGGAGATATTCCGGATTTAGTGAAAGTTATCCCTTCAGAGAAGTAAACAGTGAGTGGTTGTTTAACCTGGCGTTCACTGGACTCTAGAAGTTGGATAACAGTAGAATTCAGGAGCGTTTAGCTATAGGTATTTACAACTGAGGTGAGTAGCTTTTTTGTGAACAATTTAATAAGAGATTTCCCCCCTAAGAAATTATTTACTTTAAAGGTATTTTTTCGATAGGAAACTTAGCATAATTTTATTTTTCAATCAACTCCAAATTTTGTTTATTCATTTGCATGATTTAATTAACAATTTAATTAAGGAATTTATGTACCGTTGGACAAATATTTTCCCTTACTTTCATTTAATATTCTTTTGTAAATATATATATATATATAACCATATTCCTGCATTTTATAAAATAGCTCTTAAACTTTCCTTTCAATGATGCTTCTTGATATGCATTAAAATATCAAAATTTATTTTACATTTTGTTATTTTTTTGAAAAACACATTCAGTTCTTTCTGAATTTATGTTAATAAACTGCTTTTTATAAATGGAAAGTTATATTAATATCGTTTTATTCACGATCATACCTAGTACTTTAGTTAGAAAGAGGAAGAACGACACCTAGTCTGTACATACTCTTAGTATTTCTAATTCTAATTTTGATATTTTCGAAGATTTTTTTTCTTTTTTTTCTGAGGGGAGGGGTGGGGTGGGGGGGGCCCTTCCCTCCAGCGTACGCCCATTGTTTTGTTTTAATGGACCGATGCAGCAAAATTTAATACGAGTGTACGAAAAATTGAATAAAATAAATTGTCTAAAAGACCTAAATAAACTGTTTCCGGCTTTTCTAGTAGTCTAGAACAAGTTTTTAATGAACATTCACATTTCTTTGAAGGGGTGAGAACGATAATAAGACATTTTCTGCTAACTTACTGTATATCAGGAAGTTTCTGTTTTACCACATAATTTTAAATTTAACAAAAAACTCTAAGATTCATATTCATAATTATAAATTCTATTTTTAACTTTGTATGTTCGTACCAGTAGAATACTTAGGATTTTATTTCAAGTGTGTGTTGTGTGTGTGTGGGGGGGGGGGGGGAATGATCAGACGTAGGTGTTGTGGAAATGGACTAAATTGTGCCCATAAAGCAAACCGATTTCGGCTGATTTCGAAGAGAGTGGAGGGGGGGGGGAGGCCTTACAAGCTTTATCCACTTAAACCTATCCATTCTCTGATCTATAGGATGACTGACATCAAGCAATTCACGTTTCCTTGCTTGCAAATATTTAATTTGTAACTGCCTCGAGATTTCAGTATTTATTTTTCACAAATATAGATTTAAAATCAGTTGTCTAAAGGAATAAATGACAATTCGTTATTTTTAAAATCTATATATACGGCAATTGTAAGCGAAAACATACTGTTTAAATCTACACCCCCCCCCCCCCCCACCCCATTTAAAAAAAAAGGGTAATAGTAATCCAACAAAATATTCCAAAAGTATAAACTTTTTCTAGCTCCAAAAGTAAAATTCTATAGTTGTATTATTAATGTAGCGCTATGATTAAAGATTGTTAGATTTAAAATCTGTTAAAGCTAGCAATTTAAAATAACGTGTTCGTTTTCCTTATTTTATTTATTTTCGTTAAATGAATTAAAATCTAAGTGAAGATGCAAAATACCTATTTTAAAGTTGAAACACTGCTTTTAACAAGTGCTTGATTTTTAACTACTTAACTTTTTCAATTTCAACTCTGTTTAAAAAAGGGAATATAGATACTTATATACAGAATTTCATGTAGATTTAAGGCTATCATGTGTGCTCTTTCAAAACTATGCATTTTGAGAAATTCAATTTAAACTTTACACTTAAAATATGATTGTATTTGTGAACTCAAACTACGTAAGTTTTTCTTTTCAGACGAAAAAAAAAAAATCATTTAAATTTTTATAAGCTTTAATTACTTTAAAGCAACTGGTAACCAGCTTACAAATTTAAGATGTAAAAAGTACAAAAAAGTTCTTAACTATTTTGTGTAACATAATTTTTACCAATTCCTGAAAATTTATGAATCTAACCAATATAATTCTTGAAATTGCGAACTCTATTTAAAATTTTACAAAAGTAGCAATAAAACGGTCAACTTTCGCAACATATTTTAGATTTATGGCATATAATTTCTAAAGAGCTTTTGAATGAATAAAAAATATATATATATATATTTTCGTAGATAATCTGAGTGTATCTTTAACCTACGTTGTAAACTCGTTTGACCCGCGTGTTTTTTTTATTTTTCGATGGAAAATAGTGCGGGTCATGATGTGGTTTATGGTGGTATTTCCTTTTTGCTGACAATGACTAATTTATATAAAAAGTGTGGGAGGAAATTAACACAAAATGGTTGAAATTGGTGTGTTTTGGTAGTTGAAATTGGATTACGTTTTGTGCGTAAACCATACGGTATAGTGGGTTTTACTAACCGTTTAGAGCCTGCTTTTACTAAAATAGCTTTTTTTTTATTTGTGGTTTGATATTGCAAATCTAAAAGGCTTTACGAAATTTTGATTCACAATGAACTGAAACCGGTATTCAACATGTTCAAATTATATAAATTTATTTTTTCACCGTATACACACTTAAAGAATTAAGGTATAAAAGAAATACAAGGATTTTAGAAAATAAAATACAAATAACGGGCGCGTTACAAACTTTAAGAAAAACTATTTCATCTGCACTATATATATCATTTATAAAAAGTTTTTTTTATTTTTTAAAAGTAAATTTATAAAAGATTGCTTCTGAGAGTGTGGTTCAAAACCATCACATTCACATCTTTCACGTTTACGTGTAGCTTGGAAATCATTAAAGGCGAGGTCAATTATGAAAAGTACACAGGGTAAATAACCGGGTAAATGTAACAAAACTGTGTAAATACTGTAATCTATTTGACTTGAAATAAGTCCAGAATTTAACAATCAGGGGTAAAACTGGTGCTTCAAGCAGATTTTTGGTAGTAAAATAGTCGTTGGAATTAAAAGAAATGATATGCACATTATTGTCTAACATTTCCTGGAATATTTAGCATTTTAATAAATTTCCAACATTTACATTTGGTTTGTAACATTTATAATTTGTCTCTAACAACCTTTCCTGCGTCTATTTCACGGTCTAATTAACAGTAAAACGCTATCTTTGACCCTGGTAACCACCTGAACAGGGTACACGACATTTCGGTCCCTGGCCGTTTCGGTCCCGCCATTTCGGTCCCGAGACATTTCGGTCCCTGGCCATTTCGGTCCCGAGACATTTCGGTCCCTGGCCATTTCGGTCCCGAGACATTTCGGTCCCCAGCCATTTCGGTCCCTTGTCATTTCGGTGCCCACTACCTTATAACTCGTATTCTAATTGTTGTGGGCCGCCAAACGCTGTAATTTAAACATTATTTGGGACCTTTTTAAATTTTTTTAACACCCCCACCCCCCAAATAAAAAAAAAGCTGAATATAACAGTCCGATAAATTTAAACTTTTATAACTCGTGATAATGAAATCACAGCGAGCTGAAAATTTGTTTGCTTGAACAATGTGATATAATTTTACAGGGGACATTGTATTTTTATTACTATTATTATTTAACAAAATGGATTTTTTAAGCTTTATTATTTGTTATTAATATTAGGTATTTTATATATACTATAAACTGCCATAGATGATTTTTTGGTTGTTTTCATACGTTTTTTAGAACCTTTAAATTATCATCATTAATTAAATAATTTAAAAAAACTGTTCTTATTTTTTCTCCTTCTTACAATTAGATTAATAATAAATGTCTTCAATAATTCAATTGTACACTTATAAGCTATTGTAGGTAAATATTTCCTCAAATCATTCTTCTACATCCTCTCCTTTAATAATTCAGAAATGAGATATATTTATTGAAGCAAAAATATTTAATTTTTCTTATTACTTTTATAATACAAAGTTATAATTTTGTTTTCATAAGTTACTTTACCATTATAAACATTGGGAAAACAATAGTGATTTGGTAATTAGGTGTGCCAGGAAAAATATTTTGTTGTCAGAAAACTCCACCCACCGCTTCATTTTTTTAAAAATAATTATTCGTTGCATTTTTAAGTCTTCTCACCCATTGCAGACGATTTTTGTGAACTAATTTTATTGAAACTGGGCCTATTTCTTTGTAATAAGATGATTATTTTTTATTTTATGTAATAGTGTAAGTATTATTTTAATTAATTTTAATTTCAATTTTTAACTGACAAAACTAAGGTTTTTAGGTGCGTTCGTAATTATATAAATACGTAGCACCTATAGTCGTCGTTCAGTCTGTCTGTCCGCATATAACAGAGCAAAAACGACCCAACCGAATGGTCTGAAAATTTAAATATGATTGTTGCATAATTTTGTCGAGCCATTTCAAATTTTATGGATATCGGATGCATAGTTTAATTACAGGGACTGTCAAAAGTTTTTCTTTACATTGCGGCCAATGGGAAAAATTATTGCAAGTGCATTTTAATGATGTTACAGCCTTCCGAATGGTCTGAAATTTTAAATATATAATTGTTGCATAATTTTGTCGAGCCATTTCAAATTTTAAGAAAATCGGATGTATAATTTAATTACAGGGACAGTCAAAAAATTTCCGTTACATTACGGCCAATGGGAAAAAATTATTGGAAGTGCATTTTAATGATGTTACAGCCTTCCGAGTGGTCTGAAATTTTAAATATATAATTGTTACAAAATTTTGTCGAGCAATTTGAAATTTTATGAAAATCGGTGTATAGTTTAATTACAGAGACAGTCAAAAGTTTTGCGTTACATTACGGGGAATGGGAAAAAATTATTGCAAGTGCATTTTAATGATGTCACAGGCTATGCACTCATGAAGTGCAAAAAAAAAAAAAAATAATATCCATTCAGTACAATATGGGGTGCAAAAAATAATTATAAAACTAGTTATAGTACGAACGCACCTCATTTGCCACGTTTGACGAGCAATTTCCAACTTGTTTGTATTTATCGTTTATTTATTGATTTTTAATATTACCCTTTTCCTCCCACTTTCCCAGAAAAAAAATTAATAATTTTTTATTTTAGTTTTATTATTAATTATATTAATAGTTTTAAATTTCGGTGACTTTAAATATAAAATAAACATGTAAAAGATAAATTTCAGTTTATAACTACTATATGATAAATTGAATATAAAATGTATTATGTATTGAGTTTATTTTAAAGTAAAAAAAGTAATGTATATTAATAATGTTATTAATTTAATAAATTAAGGATACATTAAATAAAAAATATATTTAATAAAATATTAATTTAATTTTTATACTAAAATTCCTAACTTTTTTGAGAATTAATTAATAGCAATTGTTAGTAGCAATTATTAATAGCACTTAAAGTTTTTATTCAAAAGTTTTAATTTATAATTTCCAAAATATAATATAGGAATTTTTTGAAAAATCAGTCAAAAACATAAAGTCTAAGTAATAATGAATTAATTAAACATAATAATAATAATAATAATAATGCAACATTGTACAAACACGTAAAAATACCTTTTAACAGTGTTAGGTGATATTATGCAGATTTTAATTTTTTAAGTACAGTTATAATTTACAATTCGCAAAAAGTAAGAAATTATTAATTATAATTAAAGAGCAAAAATAATATTATAAGCTAACTAATAAATGAATAAACAACATGTTTATCTTCAGAACCCTTATCACTTTTATACATCCTAATGAAGTTAATAACGTTATAATAACCGAAAATTAAAAAAATATATATTTGCATTTACCCTATAAAAACTATTATATAGTTCATGTAATAGTTTTTAAACAAGCAATTGATAAATTAGTTATCTAAACAATTAATAATTAAAATAATTTTGAATTGATAAATACGTTTAATAAAAACAATTTAATTTTTGAATTTTTTTTTTACTTAACAAATATAACTATGGGTGTTTTCAACTTGTCGTGCAAGTTAAATTCATGCTGTATCAAATTTATTGCAAACTAACGGCAAACAAGTAATCAAAAATACTGCAAACTTACTGCAAAGTAGTAATCTTTCCATATCACACTATAAGTTTAACCCCTTCGAAGGGCCAATAGACCTGATCAAGTCTATTGATGCGAAAGCGCCTTCAGAAAGCGCATGCATAGGTTTTATCACCATAAACAAGTTTTGGTAATATTTGTACTATTCATTTCGAGCATTTTTTGATATTTCATAAGTATAGCGTTTAGAAAAAACGGTGCCTACCGAATAAAATTTCTGCAATTTCTGCGTATGTGCTGATTCTCATTGTTGTTGAGTCTCTCAACAGAGAGATTTTTTGCTTTCGTCATTTTCGTGAATTAAAGACAGTCTTGCCATCAGTTTCACAACAAACTACTCATGCAAGTGGGTGATGGTATACCTTGCGGGAGATTTGCTGCGAATTTCTCAATTCAAATTTGTCACGGCAAGATAATATCAGAAAAAATCAAACTTTCTGCTAATGTTCATGCTATCTGGGTTACCTCAAAAATTTCCATGGGGAGCGCGGCGGATCGCATGAACGGCTCATGCGATTGACACTTATGTGAAATCATTATCCAATATCTATTACAGCACATTCTTAATTCAATGGAAAGAAATTAAACATGAAAATTGCTGTTTTACACTTAACCACTTGGCCCTAACTTTATTGTAGGCAAATGTTATGTAATATGAAACTTGATTTAACCCATTCGCTGCCAAAACTAAGAATTTTCAAATTTTTTGTTGAAGGTCGTTTGCCAGCACAAATTCAGAAAGATAAATTTCGCTTTACTAATACAGCGAAATTTCTGCCAATAAATGAGGCACCTTTTTTTAATTCTAAAATAGTGGTGACAAAGTAATCAATAAATTAAAGCCACGTGTATGCTCGTGAATGACAGCGAATGGGTTAATTAAATTTAACTCTTCAGTATGCGCTCAGCTTTTTACATCATAAGTGAATCTTTTTCACTGGTAAATATTAATGTAACTTGAATGTATTATTAGTTGCAGTTATAGAGATTGGCCTTATATTTTTTATCCCTGCTTTTTTTTAAATTAAGAAATTAAATAAGGATATATCTAAATTCTTAAAGTTACTCGAAATACTTCTATCATATATACACAGTCAAGACAAGATTCCAAGGACTGGTAAAAAGCTCCATTTTAGACAGGCTTCCTTGTAAAGAAGTGTAATTAATTATACTTCTAAGATACACTACCTCAATAAGATCTATTGTTCGTTTCGCAGGGATTCTGAAACTCTTCCTTTTTAGACAGGATTCCGTTATAGAAAGATTCCGCTTTCACAGGTTTCACTATGCTTCACTAAAGAAGTGTGAAAATCCCCTTTTCAGACAGGTTTTCAGCAAATTTAATTGTATCGCAATTCATATTAAGACCATGTAACGCTTACGTCAAAGACAGGATTCTGTTATAGACAATTACTATTTTGACAAGTTTTATTCTATTCATATGATATAAATAAGTATATTTATATAAATACACAAAACTTTTAAAAATGGAACCTGCCTATAACGGAGTTCTGTCTTAAACATAAATGTTCCATAGTGCTACGGAAAAGAATACTATACAAATACACCAAATAACACGGAAACCTGTGTAAAACGGAATTTTTCACCAATATTTACAATTTCAACTTGACAGGTTTTACTATATGTATAACATGAAGGGAAAATTCTGGACCCCCCCCGAAACGAAATCCTGGCTACGCCACTGCATGTCGTCCCGGTTTTTTTAAGCCATTAAAAATGAAAAATGCCATGTGGCCACAAAAAAGCGCCGGTTGACTAGAACAAAGAGAGCGCGAGTAGAATAATTCTTCTATCTGGATCTTTATTTAGCATAATCAAAAGGGTGAAGCCAGGACATCTACACTTGACATATATATATACATGTATAATATTCTTTTGAATGAATAACATATAGATATCAAGAAAAGCCAAATATGTTTTCCAAATTTCCAAATTTCTTCATTGTGATATATTTATAAAATTTCTTAATTTAAAATGAAATTTTACGTAAAAGTGATTCACTATACATAACTATTTTGAAATTTTATGTTTTTTTTTGTATTTTCATTTTTATTTTTTATTTGTCATATTAAAACATGTAGGCTGCTGTAATTCTAAGTATATAAGTCAAATAAATAACAAAGAAATATTTGAAATACAGAATTAATTTTAAATACGAAAAGAATACTTTATGACAATAGAAATTTTAAAATTTTGATTTATGTTTATTGTGCTCGTAGTTTTTGAATGTAATAAGCATATAAAAGTCTTAAATATATTAAAAAGGATTTGTAATTGTTGCAAACCACTTCACCGTCGACAGGTATGGGGAAAAAGTGCTTTTATCCCCGAGTTATCTCGGGGCAAACGGTGAAGTGGTTTAAAATTAAAAATATTTTTAAACTTGTCATTCGACACCGGTAGAAATAGCGGTAATATTATTGTTACATGTAAAAAGATTAATGCAAACTTTTAAATAGTTTTTCAA
The DNA here is from genome assembly GCA_963932465.1 of Maratus speciosus. NCBI lineage: Eukaryota > Metazoa > Arthropoda > Arachnida > Araneae > Salticidae > Maratus > Maratus speciosus. The sequence goes on from OZ010796.1 coordinate 477,928,225, forward strand.
AAAAAAAGTAAATTAAAATAATTATTAAAATAAAATAGAAAGTTCTAGTCTGTTCCGGTGCAGAATTTAAAAAATAATGTGTCTTTATCACAATTCCATGTTAAGAACCCCCTTTTTAAAAAATATGTAAAATCCAATACATTTAAAATTGATGCGCCGTTAAATAATAGGATAAAATAAAGATTTGGAAACATATTTGCAGATTTTTTCATTATTAATCACATAGTGTGCAAATTATATACAATTGAATATGTGCATTTTGGCATGGGCATTTGCATATGAAAATTAAAGCTCGACTTATAAATATTTTTAAATTGTCTGGACTTTATATTTATGATAGACTAAAATATGAGGAGCTTCTATAAAGAATCCACAGAACTCTCCCTTCCCCCACTCCTGAAAACGATTACTTCTACCATATAAAATTTGCATGGGGTGCTACAATTTGATTGCGAGTTATAAGTGTTTGCGGTTTTCGGGCCCTTATATTCGGTTATACTAAAATTTCAAGGGTTCAGTTAAAAAATCTTATAATGTACCTCCTTTTTTAAAGATTACGTTTACTGTACAAAATATAAGTGTGATTACGATAATTACAGAGAGAGTTATAAATGTTTTAATTTATCAGGACCTTATACTTAAGATACACTAAAATATATAAAAAGTCAACAGAGCCCCCCCACCCCCTGACTTATAAAACGATTATGATTATCATAGGAAATTTGTGTGGGCTGCGACAATTTTGATCTGTGTTATAAGTGTTTGCGTTTTCGAGTCCTTATATTCGAGTTATACTAAAATTTAGGGAGTTCAGTTAAAAAATCTGATAATGTCCCTCCTTTTATAAAGATTACGTTTACCATACAAAATATGAGTGTTTTGCGATAATTATAGATCGAGTTATAAATGTCTTAATTTATCAGACCCTTATACACTACACTACACTACACTAAAATATAGAAAATGTCAATCCCCCCCCCCCCCCTTGTTTTTTAAAATGATTACCATACGAAATTTGTGTGTGTTTACTAAAATTTTAAGGCCTTTATTTAAAAAACTCTACAATGCCCCCTATAAAATTGTCACCTATTTCAAGTGCACAAAATTTCAGCTTGCTGGAGAAGGGACCGAAATATCTCGGGACCGAAACGGCGGGACCGAAATGGTGGGACCGAAGTGTCGAGACCGAAGTGTCGAGACCGAAACGTCCTGCTTCCACCTGAACATGTTTATTTTATGTTAAAATTTTTCCTAATAATAGTCATAAATGGGTACACGACGGTTCGGCCCCTTGCCACTTCGGTCCCGCCACTGTATAACTGAAAGACTAATTATCGTAGGCTTGGCAAATGTTCATCACCAGGGGCCCTAATAATTTTTTTTATCAAGACCAGCCCCCCCCCCCCCCAAAAAAAAAAAAAAATAAAAATAAAGCTTATTTTAAGAGCCCGGAAAATTTAGACTCTTATAACTTGTGATTAAATTGTCACCGCGCTCTGAAATTTTGTGTAAGTGAAACAAAGTGACATAATTTTATATGGAACGTTGTCGGAGTTTTTAACCGAAGCCCCCTATGTTTTATTTTATCGTGAATATAAGGGCCCGATAATTGCAAACACCTATAACTCTGATACAAATCATGGCAGTGCACACAAAGGGGAAGGCTCTGTGGACATCTTATAGAAGCTCCACATATTTTAGTATATTATGAATGTAAGGTCTTGAAAATTTAAAACACTTATAACTGAAGATGTAATTATAGTAGAACACCCATATTTTGTATAGTAAACGTAGTTTTTCAACTTACACAAAATTTGAATGGAAAAGTAAACGTTTTAATAAGGGGGGGGGGGGGGGTGCCCATTTTCATTGAAGCCCAATCAAATGAATCCTAAAAAATTCATTTACTATGTTTTTTAATTATCCATTTTTAAATATTTTTGAAGTTAGTTTTGTTTAAAACTTTTTATTTATTTATCTTTTTTTCACATCTCTATAATGTATCAATTTTATTTAATGGCAACAGTTAATAGGAAAAAAATTAAACTTATCATATGCGAAAAAGTAGAGGATTTGTTTTTTGATATTTGAATTTGAATAAAGAAAAATAAAGTTTCCAATATAGTAAAATAAAACCTTTCAATAGCGAACACCACGGGACATCTAATTTTACATTTATTCGTAGGTGTCCTCTTTTAAGAAGTAAAAATATACAGACACGTATGTGTTATCTTCTGCAAAAAATCCATTGACCCCCCCCCCCCTCCCCCTCCAAAAAAACCTGTTACATTTTCCGTACAAAATCTGTGTGGGCTGCGACAAGTTGCATCCGAGTTATAAGTGTTTGTGGTTATCGGGCCGTTATATTCACGCTATACTAAAATTTAGGGACTTCGCTTAAAAAAAAAAAGTCCCCTCTTTATAAAAATTACGTATACCACATAAAACGTGTTTTTTGCGACATTTACAGCTCGAGTGGTTTAAGTTGTCAGGACCTAATATTTGTGGTAAACTAAAATATAGGGGCTTCTATAAAAAATAGAGCCCCTTTTTAAAACGATTGTTTACCATATGAACGTTTAGTGGGTTGCCACACTTTGGAAAAGTTATAAGGATTTATGGTTATCGAACCCTTATATTCCCACTATACTAAAATTTAGAGGACTTCGATTTAAAAAACTGACAGTTAATCTTTATAATTATTACATTTAGCATACATGAGTGTTCTAAGATAATTACAACTCGGGTTATAAGTTTTTTTAAGTTGTCAAGACCTTATATTTATAATACAGTAAAATATTGGGGCCTTCTATAAAAAATACACACACACCTCTCTCCCCCGCCACCCCTTAAAATGATTACGTTTACCATACGAAATTCGTGTGGGTTACAACAGTTTGGCTCTGAGTTACAAGTGTTTGTGGTTATCAAGCCCTAATATTCGTGCTATACTAAAATTTAGAGGGCTTCGGATAAACTCGACAATGTCCCCTGTAAAGTTATATCGCGTTGTTCATGCGCAGAAAAATTTCGACGCACTGGACGAGGAACCGAAATGGATCCCTCATACATATTTACATTTTTTTTATGCGTTTGATCCAATGGAAATTTTATAATAAAGCTTCAAACACCTCGGCATTAGTCATGATCACTACTATATTTCACTATTTATTCTTGCAAACTTCGTAAAAGTAATTTTAAGCGGATGATCTAACAGCAGTCACATATTGTAAAGCTGCTATGACAGATGTAATAACTATCAAATGAAGATGAAGAAATATTTTAAATTAATTCTCGCATCACTTTAATAATAGTTCCTCGTGGAGCTACTTATTTTTAACAAAATGCTTATTTTCCAATCGCACTAAATGGTTTCAAGCGAAGTTATGCGCCTAAAATTATCACAATTTTCTAACTTAGATAATTCTCGTATTTTTTCTGAGAAATTTGCACGTTTGTATATTTCAGAAAACTGTAATTTAGAAAAATAATTTGGGATATGCACACAATAATTAGCGTTTGCATTTGAAAAAACTAATTAGAACTACAAATCTGCGATTTTAATTTTCTTGCCTACTTAGTAAGAAGAGGAGGGGGGGGGGGAGCTATGAATATAAAAAGGAAAAATAATGCATAAAAATGTTTTAAGACTCTCGCTTGAATGTATTAATTTGTTCTGGGGTGGGATTCTCTCTCCCTACTACACCAATTACGAGCTAAATTTCATAATCTTTCCAGGAATGTCTTGGGAAATTGAACATTCGTTTTAATTACTACTCTGTAGTTTGAAAGTAGGGTCACCCGGGGTAATTCCTGGTCAGCAAGTTTCTGGGGTAATTCCTGGTCAGTCCTTTTTATGTTTTAAGAACGCTTCACCAAAATGAAAAAAATCATACAGGTACTCTGAACTATCCTCATTGGAATTTATTACTTATGAGTTTATTGTAATTTATTTTGAAAAAAATATTTTTTTGAAATGGTTTGTTAAATTTCTGCAAAATAACATTGGCCTTAGTTATATATTTTTACAAAGATCTTTGTCACAGCTCAAATTTTAAATATTTTTCTTTTCTTTCTTTTTGGTTCAATTACCAACTACTTTAGCTATTAAAAAATAGCCTTGAAATTTTTTATACTATTTTAAATAATTTACAGAAGTTTGTCAAATGCTACTCCATGTATCTGGGGTAAATCTTGGTCACTGGGATAATTCCTGGTCAATGTTTTTATCATCATTTAATTCCTTTTTATTGTCATATTTAGTTATTTTTATTCTCGCAAACCCTTTGAGAATTAACTGCAACCACACTGTTCACCACATTTTAGTTATAGTTCTTAATAAAAAAGAGTCACCCGTACTAATTCCTGGTCACCGAGTTTCTGAGGTAATTCTTGATCTTTTTCGCTTTTGTTATAAAAATAATTTATGAAACTGTAAAAAATCTCAAAGATACTTTGAATCCCTTGCTTTGAAATATGCCTTAATTATTCATTTAGTTGGAATTAAATATTTAAAAGAAATTATATTCAAAACTGGTACTCAAATTTCTGCAAAAAAATCGATCTTGATTTTTACACGTTTTTCAACAGATCATTGCCATTCTTGAAGTTTTAATTATTTTATTTCAACTAATGACATATCACAGTCTTTAAAAAAGATTTTAAAATTTTCCTCTACTATATTAAACACTTTTAAAAGAAGAAATCAGTAAGTGTTCAGAGAATAAGACACACTCTATGACTGAACATTTTAAGTAGAAATACTATCTCATTGCAAAATGCCAAAATGGTGCATAAAAATATACATAATGCAATAGAGGAACCTAATTATTATGCTGTGAATTATATTAAAGGTCTGTATTGAAAATTTCTTGAAAAGGGAGCCGAAAACTTCAGTTGGCCTAAGCAAAATAAAATTGATGACATTGTTATATTTTTTATGGACCAATCAATTTGCAAGTTGTTAATAAATCCATTCACAGTGGATACTAATGAAGTAATAAATACTGCTTATAAATGTTGTAAATATGCACAAAAATTCTTTGGCTAATTAATGTTTTGTAAAATGTACAAGAGTCTTTTGCACATTAAATAACTTTGTATTTATGCCCAAAACAAAATCTACGCTTATTATTCCACAATTATGAGATGACCTAAACTTTTAGAAGCTTGATTCTACTTATTTTATTACTCAGTCATAAAAAAAATAACTGTACTACTTTATTTACATGAAAAAGGATGCTGACCAAGAATTACCCCAGTTCCGGGGTAATTCTTGGTCATTTAAAAATTATAATTATTTTAATTATAAGTGCATATATATTTAAGTAAGCATTTTATAACAGAGCCATTAGAGGGGCCCAATTTCCCCCAAAAATTGGAAACAATACCTTTAAGGCTGTTCTCAACTACTCTGCTCAACAAGCGCAAAACGTTTTGACACATTTACAAATTCATTTTTTAACGGACATATATAAAATTCGAAAGCCTGACCATTGAAGCGATTTGGAATCGAACTGTTTTTTCCATTTTTTGATCCATCAATTACCTATTGAGTTATCAGCAATTTGGATCACGTGACACGGCATTTTTCTCCCCTTATTGACAGGATTTTCTTCTTTTGTTCGGAAGTTCGGTTCAAATCGCCCACTTTTACATTATTTTATGAAAGATCTATTGCGTTTGCAAAAAAAAAAAAAAAAAAAAAAAAAAAAAACACAGCTCGATGACATAGTTTCTGAATAACACCTTCTAGTTTCATGCGTTTCCGAACAGAAATGAATTAAAACTTATGTCAGAAAGTTGACCCTTTGGATTTTAGAGCAGCCTTAATATTTTTTATAATAGATATGTTGATGCTGCTTTTTGACCAGGAATTACCCCGGGTGACCATGCTAAAAAATTTACTGCTTCTGACTATCAATAAAAGGATAAATTAAACTGACTAGATAGCACCGTCAAAACTTGACGGGAAACAACTCAAAGGTTCCATAGTAAAAGGTCCATAACATCATTAAAATGTCAATTTTACAGGATATTTATTAGCAATAGTTAAAAGAAATAAGAATATCTACTTTTACTAACAGGCTGGGGACCGGCTGCATATTTTACTCTTCAGACTGATACAGACAAAAGAACCTTTTCCAAAGAATTCAGTCTTCAGATGCAAAAAAGAGTAACTAATTTTTTTCCCTTCAAAATTTAACAATTAAAGAAATTTTTTAAGTTAAAATTCTCAATTATAAACATTTAACTGCCTTAAAATGCCAATAAAACTACACCACAGTTTTTAATATAAATGTTTTTCCTCCTATTTTTCCCCCTTAGCAGAAAATAACACTTACTTCTACGCACATAAATATGCCCTACCGATCAATTGTAAATAAATATATATATATATATATAGGTGATGAAGATGAAATCACAAATATATGAACAAATTTGGTAAAACTCGAAATATAAACAGGATATGAACATTGGAAACCAGTATGTAAAATAAGAAACTATGAATAACCCACAGAATCATCAGAGAGGCTTGCAGGTTTAATTCATAGTGAAGATACGTTATTTCATCCAATTTTACCGGCATTAAGTCTAAAATGACGAAATTTAGCTCCTAATAACATATCAAAAAATTAAATAAATGATAAAAAACCAAGACAGATACACCTGATACAAGATATTGAAAAATGATGAAAGCACAATACCTAAATTATAGACAAAAATCCAAATCTCCAGAAATTTGACCCACAAAATTATAACGTGTGAGGATGCAATCAGATTTAAGACTTAAAACATGTGGCCAGCAGTTAGTCAATGAAAACAAAAATACTGCTGCCATCTGGTGTAAAAAATGAAAACTATATTGGAACTAGATTTTTAACAAAAATATTTATATATGTATATACAAAAATTGTAGGTAATTTAAATTTTTTAATCGATAATTGCATGCCAAATCTTTAAATTTAAAATTTTTAAATACAAATCATTAAAAAATATATTGAATGGTAAATTCTGCTTAGTGAAGAAAAATCTTCTATAACTTTCCTCTTTAAATAAAATAACGCATCCTCTTTTAGAGACCCATAATTTCTTTCTGGCACCTTAGTCAACTCTGCCATCTCGACTTTAATTTCCTACTGAAAATAAAATAGTTCAAAACTGGTTTCCTACTTCGTTAAGCAATAGGAAAGCCCCTAAGATCATTGCGCATGCTCAGAACAGCCAAAATCAGCCTTTGCGTTTTAAGTACCGGGTGATCCAAAAGTCAGGACAAACTTTAAAAATGAATAATTCGAAAGCGAATCAAGATACAAAGATACGGTTTGCACCAAACGGATAGAAAAGAAACCGGGTTTTGTATGGCAACGGAAAAAAAAGTAGTTCTGTTGGTGACCAACAGATGGCGCTGTAGTGTTTTATTGCACCAAAAGATGATTTATAAATGAAAAAAAGTTGACAACTTACAAGTCAGCTTAATTACAGTTAAATAATGCTATAGTAAATGTTCAATGTGCTGTCTATCATTCAGAAGTACAGCTGTGAGACGAGTCACCACACCATTCACAGCATTTAGTAGCATTTCTTGCGTTATGGCAGACACATTTTGGCGTATGGCATCTTTAAGGGCTGCTAGTGATGCCGGTTGGTCGCGGTACACTTTTGATTTCAAGAATCCCCACAACCAAAAGTCACAGGGTGTCAGATCGGGAGGTCTTGGAAGCCATGCGTGATTAAAGTAGCGACTGATAATGCAATCCTCCCCAAATGATGAGCGTAGCAGGCGTTGCACAGGCAGAGCAATATGAGGTGGTGCTCCATATTGCATGAAGGTGACTGTTTGGAGTGCCTGTCGCGCTTGCAGTTCAGGAATAATGTTGTTCTGTAACAGTGCTACATATCACTGACCAGTGACAGAAACTGTTTTGAAACCCGTCTGTGTGACTTCCTCAAAAAAAATGGACCAATTATGAAATCAGCAGTGAAGCCACACCAGACTGTCACTTTAGGCTGTTGCAAAGGTACCTCAACAAATGCATGTGGATTTTCTGTGGTCCACACTCGACAATTGTGGGTGTTAACAGCGCCAGAGAGTGTGAAATGCGCTTCATCTGTCCAAAGCACAGTGTGAAGCCAGTCATGCTGCTCTTCCATCTTATTGAATACAAAATTCGCAAAATCTCGACGAGAATCAAAGTCAGGAGGTTTCAGTTCTTGGTTATGTTGCAACTTGTAGGGATACCGTTGCAAAGTTATTCGCAGTGCTCTCCAGACACTTCCGTACGACACTCCTGTCTGCCTCGAAACTTCTCGAGCGCTGCACTCCCCATGTGCAGCAACCGCCGAAATGGATTGCATCGTCTGCTCCGCTGACGTGGCAACAGCAGTGGTTGTTGAGGGACGTCCACTTCTTTGACGTGACGTGACGCTAAAGAACCTGTAGCTTCAAATTTCTTCATTTTGTTCAAAGCAGAAACCGTTATTGGTCCTTTGCTATCTCGCATACCCTTCATGTAGCGATATGCGCGCAATGCCGCAGTGGCACTTTCCGAATTCTTATAATACAGTTTAACTAAGAGGGCTTTCTCAACTATGGACAGCATTTCGATGCATACAAGCTTCGACTATCCTTACCTGCTGCAGTTGCTCCTTTTATACCGTTTGCTGCTTTGCATAATCCTACATCAGAAATCCGACAGCGCCATCTGTTGGTCGCCAGCAGAACTATTTTTTTTTTCGATGTCACACAAAACCCGGTTTCTTTTCCATCTGTTTGGTGCAAACCGTATCTTTCTATCTTGATTCCTTTTCTAATTATTCATTTTTAAAGTTTGTCCTGACTTTTGGATCACCCGATATCAAGATGTGCATCCAGTTTCGAAAACCAATTTGGGCTAAGTCTATTGTTCTTCACCATACACTTTAAATCTCCGTTTTATCCTTGAGTCCAAAAGGTGACTTTAGCGCACTCCAGTCCACTAGGTAGGTGAGGGTAAAGACACGCACTTCCCACAAATTTTGATTTTTTTATGAAATTGGTCTAAATGTTTTTGATGGCTGAATAAAATGTTATATTAGAATCTCACTCAGTATATCTCCATCAGCCTAGATTCTGTCAAATTATAATTTGGCAAGAATTTTTTTTTTTAAAAACATTGCTCTGCATATCATTGCCCCATTGATTGGGGCAAAAACCCGCAGTGAAGAGGTGAAGCCCCTTTTTGTTTAACCGGCCAACTGAAAGTTTACAGAAATGCAATCGAGGTAAACTACACGGTATTTAGACGCTAAAGAGTTTCCGTTCTTCACCGAATTTTTGAATTTCTAGACATTTGCAGTATTATTTCAACAATCATATGAATTTTTTTAAATGTTGCATCAAAAATGGAAAATTGAAACTTAATTTTCGCTGCACAGGATGCAACTTTCTTCACCATGTTATCAACACAACTCGTTCACTGTAAATAAAAACGGACTAAAATACGAAATACTACTGGCAAGCGAGACTCCAGTACTATTTCCGTATTTTAACGGATGTTTTCCCTCATAAATTCCAAAAAACTGGAAGTTTTTCTGTAATTTACTGGGAATAAGTTCCGTTAAAATACGGAAATAGTACTGGCGTCTCGATTGCCAGTAGTATTTACGTATTTTAGTCCGTTTTTTTACAATGTACGATTGAAACCTAACTGTCGACAACTGTTTAACATTGAAAAAAAAAGTTACATTCATATTAAATCAGCCGTTGCATGTTTTTGTCCCGTGCGTGTCTTTGCTTCCATCTACCCTACATTTAAAAATCTGCTGATAAATTCTTCAGATCAGATTAACCTTTAATTGCTGTTAGCCGTCTCACTGATCGCCGCTTTTTCTTAAACTTTTCAGAGTTAATTGTACAAATTTCAGTTTAACTACAGATAAGTGAAATTTTGTTCCCTGTGGAGCCCTACTATCCTTAAACTTCTGGATAGGTGAATTTTAATTATAAAAATTTTCTAGATAAAGTTTAGTTAAGAAACAGTATTCTACGAATTAATCTAGACTTTTTATTCATCATTCGATCAAGCGGTCTGTGACACCGCTCGGAGTAGCTATGGAACAATTTCTCTGACACTAGTTAAGGATTATTTCCTGTTATCGTTGTGCAATAGCTAATTCTTAAACCCTTAGATTTAGAAGCATAATTCAAACTGCAAGGATGAGATTTCTACGCTTTTTTGCATACCAGAATAATATTAGAGGAAATGTTGTTGCGTTAAATCGCAGTATTTTCCAATTAAATAAAATAACTTTCTCTAAGATTATACTGGTGTGCAAAAAAGCAAAGAAATCTCATCCCTGAAATTTCAAAAATTTTTCATGTTATTCTCCATTATGTTAAAACCCCATTACGTAAAATAATTATTTTCAGAAATCTAACTAGCTAAAAAAAAAATGAACGGCCAGAACTTACCAAGTTATGATACTTTGAGTTTTCAGAAATTTTCAGTGTTTTCCGATACTAAAAAACGGAAATGCACATTTTTAGTGTGGGGGGAAAATCATGAAATACGAAGTACTATAGAGCATGGTGGGGGGGTAAAGATACGCACTTTCCATACATTTTGATTTTTAACGCACACATTGGTCTAAACTTATGTTATGAGTGATTAATATGTTAGATTAGAACCTTAGGCAAGTGTCACCATCAACCAACATTCTGTCAAATTATAATTCTGCGAGTAATTGGAATTTTTAAAAAACATTGCTCTGCGTATCTTTGCTCCATCGGTTGTGGTAAAAGTACGCAGCCGTGGGGCAAAGATACGCAGGGCGTATTATTCGGTTTTACGAAGTGCGTAAAAACCAATTATTGTGGTTTTTTGCCCCATTTCCAATAAAACGAATGAGTAATGCAAAAGCATTAGTAAATTTCACTAGTATTTATAGTTAAACTGAAAATTGTAAGTTTAAACCATGAAAAAGAAAAAAACAGCAGTCTGTGAGATCGCAAATAGCAGTTAACCTCTAACTACTGTGACAAAAATTGTTGCATAAATACTGTGAGCGGTCCCAAAGACCCCTTGATCGTAGAATGAATAAAAGGGTTGACTGACTCATAAGATACTGTTTTTGCACTAAACTTTATGTAAAAGACTATTATAATAAAAATTCTCCTCATATAGAAGTCTTTAGCGATACTAAGTTTCCAAACGAATCAAAATTAAACTAACATCAATAGTTAAATTACAAGTTAAGCTATGAAAACTGAATATAGCAGCGGTCTGTGAGACAGATAACAGGAGTTAAGGGCTAGGACTTAAAACAAAATCGTTTAATGAAACAATAATATTGATTTTTAAAAGTAGGTAGGTAGATACCTACGTTCTATATTGAAAAAAACTTAACTAGCTAATATTAGTCAAGTAGCTGTTATATTTTATACAATATAAAAAATAAAACTTTCCACAATGTAATTGTGGAAAGCTTTGCATCTAGCTAAAACGATAGGACAAAGCCCCGAATCTTGTGCGTATCTTTGCCCCAAGACGGACGCGTACTTTTACCCAATTCTGCAGTATTTTACTTAACCGGCTACCCACAAGTTTAAACAAATGCGATCGAGGTAAACTATATGGCATTTAGAAGCTATACAGCTTCCGTTCTCCACTGAATTTTTGGATTTGTAAAAATTCGAAGTATTGTCAGCTAAACAATAAAGTGAAAGTTAAAAAATATTGGATCAAAATGAGAAAATTTAAACTTACCCCATTTTCTTGGCACGAAGAGCTACTTTTTTCACAAGGTTTGAACACACAACTACTACACATGAGACCAAACTACCACCTAGCGGTCATGATTGTAGAAATGTTCTTCATATTAAATCAGCCAGTGCGTATCTTTGCCCCATGGATATCTTTACCCCCACCTACTCTAACTCTGGTCGTACAAAAATACTCTCTTATTAGAGCATGGATTGTTTTCTACAAACAATTTATAGAACCCAGGGGTAGTAAATAAAATTGAAATTTTGTAAGTTTTTAAAAATTAACTGTTAAAGCGTAAATGTTTAATATGATGAATAACATTTGAAACAATTTTCAATTGAGCTTATACCTCTAAAATTAACAATTTAGGAATCGCCTATTGAACATTCGTAACAGCGGAGACCCCCTGTGGATTCTTCAATATCGAACTGATTTATTCGATCCGAATCTTGTTATTTATTTGCTGAAAAAAAGTTGATTTGTGTGCTTTTATGTCCATAGTTTACTAATAATGGTTGGGAAATTGTAGGTTGGAGGAGTCTACAGGGGAAAAAAAATCGTTATGAAGAGTTATTGGACCAACCAAAAATATTGTTGGGTGATTGGTCCTCTATAAATAAGGTTTTGTTTTTAAAATATTAATTGAATGACGGTTGACAAAGCTGACATTGTTACTTTGGTAAACTAATTATTTCTCAAGCAAACTAATTATTTCTCATCAATGCGAAACTATTTTTTATATTACTTACCTATTTTTTTTATTTACTTGTATTGATGACTTTTAAGTTGTGTTTAATTGTTAGTTCCTATCTATAAACACTGTTTTGATGAGGCCTGTATAGATGTCTATGATGGTTAGAGTTGCAGTAAAGCTAGAGATCCTTCCTACACAACTTCCATGTGGTGTAATATTTAAACGGAGCATCTAACTGTAAAATAGTCAATGAAACATCGCCTTCATTTTGAAAGACCTATCTAATGATATGCCACACAATAGGGTGCGTAAAATTTTTTCCTTCTCTACCGCCATTTTGTATTTTACGACCGCCATTTTAAATTTTATAAAAAAAAACCCTAGCCTATAACCATCGGACGATTAAGACGAATCGATAGAGACCTCATTCATTAAAATTCACCCAGCCGTTGGGATGTTTCGAGGGTATAAAGAAATCCACATACCCAGATACGCGTAAAACACATAACCCTTCTTGGCAGTCGGGTAAAAAGGAGAATAATCCATAGTATCTTTCCTAGTATGTTGAAGTAAAAAGAAACTAGTTGGATGTGCCAATCCCACAACTTTCTTTTATCTCATATTTTAATATTTCAAAATGTTGTTACAGATGTCAATATTTCATTTTTATTACTTCAATACTATGTCAACTTTGACTTTCATCTTAAATTTCTGCTTCAGTCAGTGAATCGGAGTAAAAATGAGTTAATCTCGATCCTGATATTTATTAAAATCACAAATAGTCGGCTTCTCAGGATCCGTCGATTCACGAGCCACAGGTGTACAATAGAACTACGAAAAATTAAAATTACAGAAAAATCGGTATTACAGTGCTTCCTTCCGGCAGACTTTTTCAACATTCAGGGAAGACCTTCTTGCCATGGCCAAAAACATACATAAAAAAATTAGGTTCAATTCTATGCATAACTTCATACACTTTTCGAAGGTACAATATTCAAAATGGAACAAAAATCGCTATTACAGAACCCCCTTCCGGCAGAATTTTTCCTAATTTAGGGGGGACCTTGTCACGACCAAAACATACCCAAAAACTTTGGTTCAATTCTATGCATAACTTCATACTTTTCGATGGTACAATATTCAAAATGGCACATAAATCACACACAAATCACTATTACAGCGCGCCCTACCGGCGGATTTTTTTTAAATTAAGGAAGGACCTGCTTGCCATAGCCAAGAACTTTAAAAAAAAATTTGGTTCAATTCTATGCATAACTTCATACACTTTTCGATGGTACAATATTCAAAATCGCGCAAAAATCACTATTATAGTGCCCCCTTCCGGCCGATTTCTTTAAAATGAAGGGAGGACCTTCTTGTCACGACCAAAAACATAGCAAAAAACTTTGGTTCAACTCTATGCATAACTTCATACACTTTTCAATGGTATAATATTCCAAATGGCAAAAAAATCGCACAAAAACCGCTATTACAGCGCCCCATACCGGCGTATTTTTTCCAAATTAAGGAAGGACCTGCTTGCCATAGCCAAAAACTTAAAAAAAAAATTGGTTCAATTCTATGCATAACTCCATACACTCCATACACTCGATGGTACAATATTCAAAATGGCACAAAAAGGCCGATTTTTTCCAAAATAAGGGAGGATCTGTTTGCTATATCCAAAAACTTATGCATAGAATTGAACCATTTTTTTTTTAAACTTCATACATTTTTCAATGGTACAATCATGAACATAGAATAGAGAAGGACTTCTCACGAAATAGGTTTTAGAAGAAAAACGTTCCTTGAAAATTTGTCTAATGATGGCGCTGTGTCGCACGGTTGTACTCTATTTCGTCTGCTCTACCAATAACTTCTTTGATCATTGAGATCCAGCCAATGAACGTTGTCCGCTAGAGGCGCTGATAAGTGCACGGTTGTATTCTAACCGTTGCCATCCCCTCATTTAAGGCCAAAATCGCGACACGATATTCACACTATTTCGTGAGAAGTCCTTCTCTATGTTCATGGGTACAGTATTCAAAATCGCTATTACAGCCTTCCCTCCCGGCGGATTTTTTCCAAATGTGGGAAGGACCTGCTTGCCAGAGCCAAAAGCTTTAAAAAAAAATTGGTTCAATTCTATGCATAACTTCATACACTTTTTGATGGTACAATGGCGATGGACACACGGACAGACAGACATTTACTATAAACGCGTTTTTTGGGGGATCTCTGACCTCTAAAACGTTTAAATACGTCGAAAACCGGAAGTCGAAAAAAATTTCGATTACAATACTTTCTTCTATTGAAGATAGAAGAAAGTAAAAAGGAGGCTTTTTACATTAAAAAGTAAAGTGTCGCGGACCTTATTGCGTAAACAGCTAATAAATTATAGCTTTACATAAAGGTACCACCCTCTTTCTCAAACTACATTTAACTTATTACTTTCTTGTATCTTCAATAGAAGAAAGTATTGTAATCGAAATTTTTTTCGACTTCCGGTTCTGACTGATTTACACGTTTTAGGGGTCAGTGATCCCAAAAAACATGTTTATAGAAAATGTATGTCTGTATGTATGTCGCCATTGTACCATCAAAAAGTGTATGAAGTTATGCATAGAATTGAACCAAATTTTGTTTTTTTTTTTAAGTTTGTGGCTATGGCAAGCAGGTTCTCCATTAATTTGGAAAAAATCTGCCAGTAAGGGGCGCTGTAATAGCGATTTTTGTGACATTTTTAATATTGTACCACCGAAAAGTGTATGAAGTTATGCATAGAATTGAACCAATTTTTTTTTTTTTAAGTTTGTGGCTATGGGAAGCAGGTCCTCCCTTAATTTGGAAAATATCCGCCGGTAGGGGTGCTGTAATAGCGATCTTTGTGCATTTTTGTGGCATTTTGAATATTGTACCATCGAAAAGTGTATGAAGTTATCCATAGAATTGAACCAAATTTTTTGTGTATGTTTTGGGCATAGCAAGAAAGTCCTCCCTGAATTTGGAAATATTCCGCCGAAAGGGGGCACTATAGCAATTTTTGTGTAATTTTCTTTCGAAGTTGATATAGTATTGAACTAATAAAAATGAAATATTGACATTTTGTAACAACATTTTGAAATATTAAAATATATGAAATAGAAGAAAGTTTTGGGATTGGCACATCCAACTAGTTTTGCTTGCGTTTTTGAATTGTCTTTATCCCTCCAGTTACCCGCATCTTTTTTAAAACAGGTTTACACGCGGTGGGTCTGAAAACCGAACTCTATTTTTCATACATTTAAAAGTAAAATTAAACAGATTGAAAAAAAATTCTTTAAACAGAACACAGGATTTCTGCTTTTCCAGAATTTACTGTTGCCCTCGATGAAAAAAATATAGATAGTACAAAACATAGTTTTAAGACTTAAAATGCACGCTAAAATGACGTCATTTGCATCCGCTGAAGAATTCCACATTCACGGTTCAATCTTGAATATCTATAAGAAAAGTATGTATATCACTTCACTATCGCGGAATAACACACAAACTCAGCAAAAGGCGATGTCGTCATTCAAGGAACTCTACCAAAAGAAAAAAAAAATCCCTGCCGGCCCGGCCTACAGGCAGAGGTAGATTTCGAAGTCAAATATACTAATTTCACAAACAAAAACTAAATCATGATTATAGATAAATCCACTTTAACAATTTTATCTGGCCGCTCTTGACGAGTTTTTATTTCATTTTCATATAATAGCTGGTTTTATCAGAATCATGTTAGGGCGGTATTCAAAAAAAAATACTTTTCCATGCTCAACAACTCGAAATTTTCTGGCATATAATTCCAGATTCATTTTTAATTAAAAAAAAATATGAAACTTGCTAACGTGATTTTTGAAGAGATTTATAAGCGATCTGTGTTTTTATTTTTTGTTCAATTAATTAAAACTTGATATATAAACAATTATTTTCTCAGAAGGACAATATTTTTCGTTTCTAACACAATCGCTTCGGGAAATTCCGTTCAAAATGCCCACTTTGACATCATTTTTTGAAATATATTCTGCCTCTATCTAAAAATCGATTATTACGGTACATTATATAGTTTCTGAATAAGCGAATCTACCAATTAAATGCGTTTGAGAGCAAAAATGAATTTAAAAACCAGTCAGAAAATAAGCAGTTTGGATTTAAGCGCATCCTTAATATACAATGATTTTTCCAACACAATCCGCTTCGGTAAATTCGGTTCAAAATGCCCTTTTTAACAGCATTTAAAAAAATATATTCTGCCCCTATCAGAAAATCGACCATTACGGTACATTATATAGTTTCTGAGTAAGAAAACGTACCAATTGGAAGCCTTTGAGAGCAAAAATTAATTGTAAAATGAGTCAGAAAATAAGCAGTTTGGATTTGAATACACACTTACTAAGATCATTTTTTACTTCAACCGGTATGTATTTTTAATTTGTTTTTGCTCTAAGAATTGGTCCTATCCAAAACTTGTCTATATAGATGTTGTAGACAATATTAAGAAGATATATGATAAATTCATGGGGATTTTATATCTTTTGAATTGACGGAGTTATGGATTTTTTTCTTCTTCAAACCGCCTTTTTGTTTTCGTTTTTAATTTTTTTTGCGGTACGAATAGGTCTTATCAAAAACTTGTGAATATAAAAGTTGTAGATAATGTTAAGGAGATTCATGATAAAATTAATTGGATTTGATATCTTGAGAATTGACGAAGTTATGGATTTTTTTCTTCTTTAAACGCCCTTTTTGTTTTCGTTTTTAATTTTTTTTTGCGGTACGAATTGCTCCTATCAAAAACTTGTGAATATAAAAGTTTTAGATAATGTTAAGGAGATTTATAATAAAATTAATTGAATTTGATATCTTGAGAATTGACGAAGTTATGAATTTTTTTCTCCCAAAAACCCTATTTTTTGCGTCCCTTGAGCCCATTTTTAACTTTATCAAAAATCTGTGATACATAAATTTTTGGCCCTATTTTTAGAAGTAATAAAAACTTTAAACTGATTTGATATGTACAAAAATTAAGAAGTTATGGGGAGTTTTCTGTTTTCACAAAACCCCTCCCTATTTCCCTCCCCTTGGTCCGATTTTGCCCATTAACGAACTTGACCGAGATTTTATGCCCATTGATTTTATGTATCAGTTTGGAAGAGATTGGTGCAGAATTACGAAAGTTATCGTGTCCAGAAGAAAGTGATATATATATATATATAGATAGATAGATAGATAGATAAAGTTTTTTACTGAGGATGGTTTTGGGTTCTAGGAGTCATGATCGGTGCAGATCTGCAAAAATTTTTCAGAAATTCCAACATAGGAACGGTCCCAATAGGTAGTATTTCATACGAAATCTACCTAAAAATCGGGCATCTAATGATTCATATCCATTCATTTGTTAGTAACTTTAATATGGATTCTGAAAATTAAATAGTTTATAATAGCTCCATGTTTTATGAAAAATCATTCATTTATATTTTTACAGAATCCGGGAAAAGTTATTATACACCGGATTAATAAAATTGCATTCTTTCAGCTTTTTGATAAGAATTAAGTAAATGCGGAGAAAATAAGTCACACAAATATTCTTTAACCCCTTAATTCTCGCTCACGTGATATTCACGGGCTGCGTATTTTATTCAGAGTATTTGATTCCCACCAGTTTTATAAAATAGTGTAATTAGCTTTATTATGGTATCATTTTACCTGTCATTAAATAAGGTGAATATTTCTTTTTCAAAAAAGTGGTGCAAATAAGCAATTTGAATTTTTAAACCGTAATTTAATGCGACCGTTAAAGGGTTAAAATACATTTTTATTGCAGACTATATTCTTAGCATAGTACGTATTAACATTTTTTTCAGTTATGAGAAAATGGCAACAAAAAGATATAGTAATCTATTTTCCCTTTTACTTTCTACAAAAATGGAGTAATCTAATTGCCACCATTACAGAAATGGATTAAAAATTACAAAAAAAATATCAATACCTCAAATAAATTGAGACGCAGTTTTCAAACAAATTTCATTTAAAAGTACTTTTACTACCTATACGACGGTGTAAAAATTGAAAATGTGAGATGCGTAGAAGATTTAAAAATTGCAGTAAATTATCAGTATTTACCGGTACAATGATACACCTGCTTCGTTTTATGGGTGGTTTATGGTTAGGTGTAACGCTATTTTTTAGTGACTACACTTTGTTGTCTGAAAGAAATAGCATATCGGGGATAAAAAGTAAATACAAAATTGAAAAAAGCATACGATACTTTTTAAAAAGTATTTGTGTTGCTCATTTTGTTACGTTGCATGTGGTGAAAATCGCGAACAATCATATGAGAATTTTGCGTATTTATAGCATTCTGAGCATTTATGTGCGCAAGGTCTTTTGTTCTAAACCTAATGCCGCCCTTCAACTTCATAAATCGCTGTTTTATCGTATCTCCTTAGTTTTCGAGATTGGAATGCTAACTTGTAATTTTAATGCTAGGGGACGCTGTAAACAATCTCATCGAAGAGCACATACTACTATAAACACTATAATTCACTATAAACATTTTTATCGCTATAGCTGTCGTCATTCAAAAATTAAAGGAGATATAAGAGTTTCCTGCCAACATTTTTGTAATAAACTGAACTTTCAATGAGTTGAAATTTTTTTCTGTTAAAATTTAGTTCACATTTTTGGAGGATAAACAAGAATCATTCAAATGAATGGAAAATTCTGTCTGAACCGAATGTCTTGTTACACTTTATTAATCGGAATTTTCATCATTCCCCCAATCAAAAAGTGCATTACTTCGACAAAATTTTTCGGCGAGTTTTTCTTTGGAAAGAAGTAAGACTCTCTCGGGCGCAAGAAAGAGTTTAACATTTTGTCGCGAACTCGCGATGGGTCTAGGAATCTCAAATACTAGAAACAATCAGCATAAATATCTCCAGTACAGTGTTTTCTCGGGGAATTAATTTTTTACGTATGTAGTAAATTTGTGATACCTCTGTGGAATATCTAGCACTATGAAGACATACTTATGCTAAATTGAACAAAATCGGATTTAAAGGTTTGCTGGATCCATACGAGGGTAACGGAGTGTTATCAGAGAATGTGTTATTGGAAGTACGGGAGCATAGAAAAATAAAATAAAAAAGCAATTTAACAAATTACAACGACCATTTGTAAAATTATTTTTTCAGAGACTAAAATTTAAGACAAAAAATCGCACGGAGTTGATCATACATTACGTACGCCATGAATTAAACATTAATAGTGTTATTACACGTAAAAATTGCAAGCGACAAAAATCGCCTGCGACTCCCCAGATTTCCTGAACCTTACGTATTATGCACCTGAAACTTACGTATTATCCAAGCATTTCATTGGCTGTTCGGGAAAAGGCTTTTCCATTGTCAGATTTCCAAGAAATCTGACGACCAATTTTAAATGAAATTTCATTCTTAAACTTCTAAACATCCCACAATATTACTTTTTACACCGTTGTATAGAGAAAAAAATGTACTTTTAAATGCAATTTGTTTGAAAGCTGTATCTCAATTTGTTTCTGAGTTATTAATTTTTTTTTTTTTTTTTTTTTTTTTTGTCATAGTGGCAACAGAAGTATCCATCTCTGTTGAAAGTAAAGGAAATACAGATTACTGTATTGACCAACCAGAAAACGAATAAAATGCGGATTCAACCAATAAAAAGCCTCCGATATGCTTTTGATTTCCTACCCTGACGAGGATAATTACCATTTTTAACACTTTCCAACAAAGTTAAAAAGTGTTTGACTTCAGTTTGTCTGTCCGCGCTCTAACTCTCGTAAATATAGTCGGATCGTGCTGAAATTTTTGGATGTTAGTGACCTCTACCATAGCACGATCCCTATTTCAAATAAAGTTTCTAGCATGTTTAGTTCATTTACAGGGACAGTCAAAAGTTTTCAGTTACATTCCGGCCTATGGAAAAAAAATCGTTTAAAAAGGTTTTTAATGATGTTACATGCTTTCAAACATAATAAAATTCATATGCATTTATCAAGTGCACTAAAATATGCATTCTATAGAATATACGATGCAAAGAATAGTTATCATTTACAGGGCCACACAAAATAATTCCGTTACAGAACGATATAGGGGTGGAGGGAATTGTTTGCGGCGTGTTTTAATTATGTTAAATTATTTCATGTATAATGAAATTGATATACGTCGCTGAGGTTTAATATAACTTATTTCATGTATAATACGAAGTGCATAGCATTTACAGGGAAACAAAAGATTTCAGATACTATATTGTGTCCGAAGTGCTGTACAGTAGCGATGATTGCTGGAAATGCATTTTTATATATGTTATGTGCTGTTATGTTTCACTATATTTATGCATAGTATATACTGTAATTCATATACAGGGCTACACAAAATAATTCCTAATGGCTACTGGGTATGACTGCAAATTGCTTAAAGGTGGTTTTTAAATGAGTTATGCATTTTTACGCGGAACTGCATTTGGTTTACTAAGAAATGCTTATAGAACATAGATAAAAGGATATACAGGGTTACGCAAAGAATTGGATAAATGGCCGTCTATAAATGATAATTTCTGGAAATGCGACTTCAGTAGTTTTAATAGTGTTTTACTTTGAATTAAACTTTAGCTAAATAGTGGCGTGTAATAAAGGTACTAGGTTAACTACAGGGTTGTACAAAAGTATACAAGTATGTTTCCATCTATTAGTATAAACTGCTGAAGGAGAAATTTCAACCTATTATGAGTTTTCATGCTAAACTAAATTTTCCCATTATATAGTATATATATCAACCTACAGATCAAATACAGGGCTGTTCAAAAGAATTGGAATACATATTTGACTATATACGGTAACTGCAGAAATCAGTTTTTTAAATGTTTCATGCATTTTCTAAAATGCTTACTTAGTTCTCTTATATACCTTATTTCTCTAAATAACGAAGTTTTGTTAAAGCATTCAGGAAGTGTTGGAAAGTGTTTCATAATCTATGCTAAACGCATGATTTTTCTTACTTGTTCTAAATGGTTTAAAAAAAAAAAAAAATAAATAAACTTATAGGTGTAAAATAAAACAGGGCATTGTCGAAGAAATAATTTGATCAAGCATAGAAAATAAAGATATTCCACTATTTTCGAAAGCAATTTATCCTTTTATTCATAGGATATCTTTATTGCTATAAAGAAAGACCTGGCACTTTGTTGCCATACTGATTTTAATAGTGTTATAACTGTCTTCTGGTAATAAAACTAATAATACCGGGTGATGCAAAATGAATGGGATTGCTAATGTATTTTGTCCCATTCATTTTGTACGATGAAAAATATTGGTGTTACATTTTTGTACAATAAAATCAAATCTGAATATCTTTTAGTCCAAGAGCCGGCAGCACAAAAACCTATGTTATAAAGCACAAGAAAAAAACCTTTATTGTATGAGAGAGTAGAGGTAGGGGAATCTAATGATCCATGTCTGCCGGAAGTGAAGTGGTGCATAAGCTAAAAATTAATACCACCAGTGGTTCACTCGTAGGTTTATCATTGTGTTTTTCTGCTCCCAGACTTCCATGTTTTCATATCTTTGTAGGAGAAACACAATGATAAACCTACGAGTGAACCACTGGTGGTATTAATTTTTGGCTTATTCACCACTCCACTTCCGGCAGACATGGATCATTAGATTCCCTTACTTCTACTCTTCAATAAAATAAAGGTTTTTTTTCTTGTGCTTTATAACATAGGTTTTTGGGCTATCGGCTCTTGGACAATTTGTGTTGCCAAGTAGGATTCTGAAGTTTAATAACAGCTTTCTATTTTCAGAATCTAAAATGATTGTTTGGCTTATCGTTTTCATTGTGAATGGTATTCATGGTTTGCCTAACGGTGCTCCTACATCGGCGTGCTCTACACTTCTGCCACGTCACCGGGGGAAAACAGCCCAAACATCGAAAGCACCCTACGAAATTCATGCCGAGTTATCTGGCGATAAAGCTGTTGGTGAGTGATAAATAATTAATAGTTCTGAAATTCGGCTTTCACTTCATATTTGCAAATTTTCTGTGTATCCTCACATTAATTATCCTCAAATAAAATTTATTAGCTGATCTTCTTAGCGTAATTATTTAAATAATTTAGCGGAATAACGTAATGGAATGATCTGTTAAGGTATAGCTTTTAATGATGGATGCCATAGTAATGTTTTGTAGGTATAACAGTTTAGGTGCTACTGTAAATGTTAAATACCGTGTCCAATCCTCGTCCTAAGTTAAATAACATTTACTTTGATAAATTTTTATCAGTGTAAGCAACATTCTTACTGTGACTTTTCAAGTTTTAGTCAGATTCCCTAATAGTTAATGCAACGCAAATGGTGAACCCCAATTAATAATTTAATTTCGTATCGGAAACTTTAAAGGTAAATGAGTTAAACAAATGAAGATCTCGCATGATACAGGTGGTAAGTGACATATCGTTTTGAGAACCATTTTTTTTATAGAACTCAAATTATAATTTTTTGTCGTCAAATGCCTCCTATTAAAATATCTGAGTATAGCTTTTTTTCAAATAGTAATTTAACACATGGGAGAGGACGATTATCTTCAATCATATGATTAACTCATTTTGTTTGTCACATAACACCTTTATCATCTGAGCTCTTCAAATGTAAACGTAGTTTAACCCTTAACTGCCGTGAAAAGGTTGTCGCAGAGATATTGCGAACGGTCTCCGAGACCGCCTGATCGAAGAAGAAATAAAAAGCTTGATTAACTTATTCTGTTTCTGTACTAAACTTTCTGAACAGGACTATAATTAAAATTCCCCTATTTAGAAGTCTCTAGCGATAGTACCATGGGTCCAAGCGAAACTAAATTTTACTAGTATAACTTTTAATTTACAGTTTAACTATCTATACTGTGAAAATTGAAAAGTAGGTGTTTGTGACACCGCTAACAACATTTAAGGGTTAAAGATACTTCATAATACATTTCATTTCGATATTTTTTAAAGCTTTTTAATTTAGTTTTAAAGTAAGTAGATAAAAATAGCTATATAATGTTTTCAGTTGTTCACCTATACCATATTCACAACAAAATAACCGAAGTTTTAGATTACTCGTACATTCTAAAATTGGGAGGAGTGAAAAGTTCACTCTTTGAAAGAGTGTGGCAGGCATTTTCACTCCTTTTTGGAGTGACTTTTATAAAAGCACATTCCTTAAAGAGTAGAATTTTCCACTCCCTAGAAAGGAGTGAAATATTTCACTCCATTGTCGTGAGTGAATACTCACTCTAAGCAGGAGTGAGTATTGTATGTATTCGTATTACACATCAGCCAATTATGTCTTGATTACGAGTCTTTTTTTAAGATAAGAGAAAGACGTCCGCCATTTTCGGATAAAAATATACGAATATTATTAAAGTGATCATTTATGGAACTTTTTATTTTCATATAAAATAAAATGTAATTAATTCATAAGGGATACAGAATGATAGAAATTTCTCAAAGAGCATTCGAAAGACATTTGTGGTTTCAAACTAAAATTTTTCTTTTGCTGTTCAGTCTACAGTTTTTAACGAGCTAGAGAAAAATATCTTCAAAGATGAGTAACATATGCATTGCTTGCATTATATTTTTTTCCTCTCGTCTTGAGTCTGTGATGACTGATAATTATACACAGTGAAATTCATAGTAATAAAAAAATAGTCTCATTTGAACCGATACAGATGAGATCAACGGGTAAGGTTGAAAATTTCCGAAAGAAAAAACGAGATTTCTGGAATATAGTTTCGGTCCGGCCGATTTTTTGGCAGCATTTTTACCGAAAACGAAATTTTGGCGAAACTCTGATTTTGAGACGAAACCGAATTTTCGGTCGATCTCTAAATGTATGTATTGGTATTACTCATCAGCTATAATCAGAACAGCAAGTCTATGACACTTTTTTCAATATAAGAGAAATGCGTCCGCCATTTTAGGATTAACATACATACGGATATTATTAAAGAGATTATTTGTGGAACGTACAGATAAGTTTTTATTTAACTTTAACATTTTAATCCTGTAGAATTTGTATGTTACGATTATGAGTTAAATAGTTTTATGTTATATAGAAAAAGATTGATCCGTAATTGTTTACCTTTGAGATTTTTGGAAAATGTATTGAGATAGTGTGCTGTTGAATTTTTTTCGGTCTCTTACTGTTTTCTAATTGTAATTCCATTTTCCATTATTACTGTTGTTGTTTAATAGTACAATTATAAAATACTAATTATTATTTTTAGTGTTTTTCAAATTGGTATATTTGTTTTAAAATTGTATGTAATCATTGTTCTGCTGTTAACCTTTAATTATAGATATTCTGAATAGCGAATAGTCACTCCTTTTTATTTAGAGTGTATATGAAACCGTAATCTTGATTTTTTTAAATTTCCCATCTTTCTATGCATTGTATTTCATTTCTTTAAAAAGTACTTCTAACCTCTTTTTTTTATGATTCATGTAAATTGATTACGGTTAATGTTCATTGATTTGTGTTAATGATTGCATGTGCAAATAAAAAGGAGTGTCTTCACTCCGGAGGAGTGAATAGTCACTCTATCGCAGAGTCAAAATATGCCCAAACTTTTTAGGGACTATTCCGTCTAAGCAAAAGTGGAATTTTTGACTCTCTGAAAGAGTGAATAGTTACTCCTGGGAAGTACAGCTCATATTCAAAGTATTAGAATTACTGTTTTTTACAAATTGAAAACATCGTTAGGTAATTTAATGCCTTTTAATGCAAATATGCAAACGATATTTTTAATAAGAACTTATTGATTAAACTTATTTATCATCTTAAAATTAATATCATTTTTGAAAAGATTAATTGAAAAAAAAAATTAGTTTGAAAAGTCAAAATATTAGAATATTTATTCAAGTGGTTCAAAATATTAGAATATTTCACATTAATTCTCCTTTATCACCAATTCATAACTGGTGGCATCATTGACTAAATTCAGACGATTTTATTTAAAATCAGTATTCTTTTTGCAGTTTGTTTGCTTTTTCGTCTTAAAATGGGTCGTGTGAGTGATATTCCTTAATCTATTAAACTTCATATGGTTGATTTGTATCGGCACGTTTAAAAATCAATGTTATATAGTGAATTATTTACATTGTTCGCAATCAAGCGTTAGTAAAATACCAACACAGTATTCAAAAAATGGAAATTTTCAAAATAATCGCCGAAATGGTGGCCGAAAACCAAAAACATCTGCTAGAGATGACAGGGAACTGAAGAGTATAGTTAAGAAAATCGTTTTAAAAGTAAAAGATTCTTGCACTGAAAATGGGAAGAAGATCGAGACATTAAGCCGTCTCCATAAATTTAAGTTTGAATCTCGTGTACAGAAAACAAAATCTCTCATGACTGCAAAACAGAAGCGTATAAGATTGAATTGGCGTAAATCAAGACGTTTATGAAGCAAAAAGGATTGGAAAATATATTTAGTGATGAAAGTATGTTTTGCTTTTCATATGGTAATCAAGGTATTCGAGTTTGGAGAATGAAGCAAGAAGCATTTGATAAAGAATGCCTTAAACGTTCCGTAAAATTTGCTGCTAGTGTCATGGTTTGGGGTTGCATTAGTGCAAAATTACCTGGAAAGTTATGCATCGTCTACGAAAAGGTTAACTCTCTGATTAACTATCAAGAAATTTTGGAATATTACATGATTCCATCATCAGAAGTTTTATTTGAAGATGATTTCATCATTCAACAAGATTTAGCGTCAGCGCATACCTCGGCGTCAACTAAGAATTGGTTCCGGCAACGCATCATTAAGGTACTTCCTTGGCCACCAAACTCACCAGACCTTAATCCCATCGAAAACTTATTGTATATAATGAAGAAAAAACTCCAAGAAAATCCCCCAAGTAAAACTGACTTAGTGGCACATATAAAGTCTATTTGGGCTAATATTGATAGAAATGTTTGTAAACACCTTATATATAATATGCAAGATCGATTGTATGCTGTTATGAAAGCTAAAGGGGATGCTACAAAATATTAACTACTATTGTTTCAGAAAGCTGTATACCTAATTTATTGTACTGTATTTTATATTTTGTAAATGTTAAAATCTTATCTAAACATTCCAGATTTAATTTATAAGAAATTTAATTGCATTTACTTAGTATCAAAAATAAATGAAAAATAATTTTTTCTTATTACTTTTTCTCAATTATTCTAATATTTTGAATATGAGCTGTGTAAAGCCTGTAAATATTCACTCTAAACAGGTGTGGATAAATCACTCTTTTAGAGGAGTGACTTTTGCTAAAGGAGTACGTTTTTTCACCCTTGGTAGGAGTGAATAGTCACTTTCATAGGAGTGAATGTTCATTTTTTTTGGAGTCAATTCTTTTTTTATTTTGCTATTAAGGGCATTTTAAAAGAATCTCATCTTTTAGAACATCCAATGAAAATAGATACACGCGTGGTAAAGATTAGAATAAAATACTTTATTAGCAATATTTATTTAATTCATAATTTGTAACACTAATTGAACTTTTAAGGAAAAATTCTGTTAAAGTTGCATATGAATTAAATTAGATTACTGACAGAAATAAACTAAAATATTTTATTCGAATCTTGTCCCTTGTATTTGCTGTCATTGCATGCCCAATAAATATATGATAGTTTTAAAATGTCCATAAGGGTAAGTAATTAACCGAAATCTTAATCCGTTAATATTTCTTTCTTTTCAGATACCCATTAACCCCTTGGGGACGAGCGACCGGTATACGTGCCGTGTAAGGTGCTCAGAATCCATGATTATTCTCATTAGTAAATTTTTATTGTAAATTATGCCTTATTTAATCGGAGCATTTTCCCGATTCAATTAGGCAAATATTTCTGGTTTGTAAAACCGGTGATAAAAGATTAAAAATTCTGTAAGACACTCGTCCCGAAGGGGTTAAGTTGTATTTAGTATTTTAATAATTCCCGTGATGTACATTATGTTCTTTTTTTCATGTGTAATTAAAGTTTTAAATTAGATCTCGGTATTCATTGCTAAGGAATTTAATCAAACGTTATTGTTTACTGTATTTTAGTTACTTTAAAGTTTTATTAATTACTGTAAACAGGTGGATGTTATATGATTAACAACGCGTGATTTCATTTTGATTTTTGTTTTAAATATAAAATCTTATCTTTTTAGCGATATTTTGCAGAATTCTGTTGTTCTAAATTTTTTTTTATTTTTCCTATAAAAACACAATGCTTATCAACTCTCATCTTTTTTTAATAAGTTCTAAGCTTGATCTAAATATTAAGAATATGTAAGATTTTTTAATGTGTTGCGATTTTCATTGTTTTATTAAACATGAACATGGAGTCAACATTTTTATATTCTGTGGAATATGTTTATATTTTTCTTTTAAACATATTCCTTAACTTAATCATAATTTCGAATTTTCTTTCGCTATTGCTAAAAACGGATATTAGTACGACGCTTATTTATGGAACGCATGATAAGCCATATTTAATTTACAATTTTTATTCCCGTATATATTGTATTTTAAGAATATAAGCTAAATAGATTTCGTATGTTTTATAGGAAAAGATTGATCTATGAAATGGAAAAAAAGTAGTTAATATAAAAAGAAAAGAAATGACTGCATATGTACTGTTCTTATTGTTTGAAAAACATTTTTAATGTAAAAAGTAGTTATTTATATCTTTAAAATATATTCAGTCTTTGATACTATGAACATTTAAAAAAAATAAAAAAAGCAGTTTTATCTATTAACTTCATATCAGGCATAAAAAACACTTTATTTCAATGCTTAAATATCATATTTTATTTTTTAATACCAATAATTATTTGTATCATAACTTTTAACGCATAACATACAAAGTTTACAGAAATAAAAGATTAAAATTACATAAGACTTACCTTAACGTTCCACAAAAAAATCACTTTAATAATATCCTTATATTTTAATCCTAAAATGGCAGCCGTCTTTTTCTTATCTTAAAAAAAGCGTCGTAGATTTGCTGTAATACATAAAATTAGAGATCGACCGATAATTCGGTTTCTTTTTCGTTTCCGTCGCAAAATCGGAGTTTCGCCGAAAATTTCATTTTGGCAAAAATGCTGCCAAAAATTCGGCTTCGAAACTATCTATATTCCAGAAATCTCGTGTCTGCCTTCGGAAATTTTCCACAATACCCGTTGATTCGAGCTGTATTGGCTAATGAGACACTCTTTATTTACTACTATGAACTTCACTGCGTATAATTATCAGTCGTGCCGGACTCAAGACGGGAGAGAAAATTATAAAGCAAGCAATGAATCTATGACTCAACTTTGAAGATACTTTTTTCGCGCTCGTTAAAAACTGCAGAGTTAACAGTACTAGAAAAATTTGTTTGAAACTGCAGAAGTGTTTCCTTTCGAATGCTCTTTGAGAAAGTTCTATCATTCTGCATCTTTTATGAATTAATTACATTTTATTTTATATAAAAATAAGGTTCCATAAATAATAACTTTAATAATATCCGCCTATTTTAATCCTTAAATGACGGAAGTCTTTATCTTATAAAAAGCGTCGTAGACAAGACTGTTCTGATTGGCTGATGAGTAATCCTAATACATACAATACTCACTCCTGCTTAGAGTGAATAGTCACTCTTTAAGAGGAGTGACTAATTCACTCTTGAAAAAGAGTGCGTTTTAGTACCAAATCAGCGTAATTCCTTATGTTACATTATGAAATGTAGTTTTTGAAAATTAAGAAGTGACATATTTTGGTGCTTTTCATTATTTTACTCCATATATTGGTTCAAAGTTGAATGGAAACTTTTTAAAGTGTATGATGCCAGGTTTTCACTCTTGTCAGCAGATTGACATATTTCACTCTGGACAATGGAGTGACATATTTCACCCTGGACAATGGGGTGGAAAATTAAACTCTTGAAGGGGTCTCAAGACTCTTAAAACTTAAAATTTTTTAATTTTAATATTTTAGATGTTAAACTATCTTTTCTGAACATTTTGGTATGAGTGTTTCCTTGAAATTCCCATTAGAACAGAAGTTATGGATTTAGAATCATTCCCGCTCAATAGGTAAAGCGGCGTTTCCGAAACTTTGGAGTCATTTTTCCGAAAATGACGCTTTTGGGTATCTCAAACTCCTGACTATTTTTTCCTGAAATTTTTTTAATTTGTTTCATGTTAGTCAGTATAAACTGAACCTAAAAGTTTGTTTTTATTGTTCAAAAAAATATTTTTTAGGTAGTTTTAATGTTGAAATTTTTTTAAATTTTGTATTAGCTTAATATAACATTTTATTAAAAATATAGAAATGGCTTAAATACAAAATTTTTTTTTAGGTTCAGGATAATTATTATAATCTTAAGTATAATTAGACACAAAAAATTTCATTCTAGTTGTAAAATTTATTTTGTAATCCTGCGCGTAAGCTGTTATACCAGTTTTCTGCTCGACAGATCTCTGGCAGTTTGGAGCCCCCTGTAAATGTTAATTCTGCTTCTTGCATTTTTTTAAATACATGAAAGGAAAGAACATACTTATATCTTTCAATTCCATTAAAAATTGTTTAATAAAAAAATACATTTTAGGATATTAAATGTTGAAAATGTTCTTTTCATTTTTTCCAATTTTAAGAGTCACGAGATCCCTTAAGGAGTGTGTTTTTTATAAAATTCACTCCAAAAAGAGTTAAAATGCCTGTCACTCTTTCAAAGAGTGAACTTTTCACTCCTCCAAATTTTAGAGTGTATAAAGCTTATTACTAAATACATCTCATTTAGAGGGAGATGTGTGTAATGCAAATTTTTGTAGTTATTGCTTTATTTGTGTATATCTAAAAAGATTTAGTAATTTAATCACATTCAGTTTTGCCACTAATTTACGATAGGCATTTGGTGTAGAATTGATTTGGTCTGTAAATAGTTATAGTTTATCGAATTTTTAATTTAGTAGTCATGAAAACATTTTATTTAAAATTGTAATTTACACCGAAGAACTAATGAATTAAAGTAAACATTGTTGGGGGAGGAGAGTACAGTATAGTGACTATAGATTTAACAGCAGTTTTATCTTAGTAGATAGTGTTACTTCCTTGACGAATTTTACAGAGGCATCTAAATCTTTGCTGTTAACTAGACATTTAGTGAATACAGTGAGCGTCACAAATAGTTTGAATCAATTCGAGTAATTCTGATCGTAGGGTATATAAGATCATTTTAATTAGCAAGTAACTTTTATAAGACAAAGTTTTGTATCCCTCCTTTCAATGTTTTATTGTTTTAGGAGTATTGACTATTAGCAGTATAAAGCACTGTGACTTATAATTTTCGTAGTATAATTTTTTATTGAAAAAGCTGCATTTCCTAACACTCAAAAGTGAATTATCTGCTAAAGTAATTTATAATCAAGAGAAAGAAATTCTTTCAACTAAATAATCTTCATCCATCTTCTATGCTACACCAACCTTGAAGAGTAATTTAGTTTATTTACTTATAATTTTTGTAGAAAATGTTTGTTGGATTCATTTTTTAAAAATAAATTATTCGTATGAAATCTGAATTAATGTGAAATTCTTTGAGTCGTTATTACAAAAATAAATAAATAAATAAATAAATAAATAAATAAATAAATATGGGGATAAATAAGTCCAACTAGTAAACTTTGATGGTCATTGAAGTCATAAACATCAGAATAAGTTTAAAAGAATGACGCAGCCAGAAATCCGTTCTAGGGGTAGGGATCGAGTAATAGTTATTCCAGTATTTCCCGTTTATTTGAATTACTGGCTAATATGTCTCTTTAATAAATTAAAACATAATGCTACTTTTTTCCCGTTTATTTGAATCAGCAACTATGTTAGACATGATTCATTTTTATTACGATGCTAACAATTAGAAAACGTAAAATGTACCGAAGAAATAATATAAAACTAATTTATGCAAACTAAGGATTTATGCAAAATGTTGAACAAAGATAAAAGAAAAAAAATGAGGTGGAAAATACATTACAGGAAACAATTTGTGTAAGAAATCAGCACAATCCATTCATTTAATAAAAAACACAGGATATTCCAAATGAAACCGAACACAAATTCTTGTTAATAAATTTAACAATATTGAAGCTATTTTAATGAAATTTTCAATACTTTATTTGCTGTATGTCTCATGTAATAATATCATGAGAATTGTTGGAAATTATCCGCGTCCAAACAGCTCTTAACTATGTGCTCCATGTTTAGAAAAGTAGTTGACATTACGTGCGATGTCAGTAATCAAATTACTGTACAATTGTAAGATAACTGTTAAAATTTTCGGGAAACTATCTTCGTTATTGTTAATATTCTGAATGAATGAAGTACATGTGATATATTTTTGACTGAATAAGTGGCTTGTGACCCCGGTTTCATACGGAAAAATAGTTTGTTGTGGTGTGATCTACCACTCTTAAAGTTTGACCAGTCTTTTTTTACATGTAACCTGTATGTCACAAATATATTTTTTTACTAATGCAAAAAATTAAATAACTTTGATTTCATATGACTGCACAATGGCATTTTTTGTGTGGTGCTTACAATTTTGCGAGTACGCTATGCTGCTTTTTCTCCAGAATAAACACCATATGTTTCCAGTTGGCAGGCAAAGAGTTCTGCACGGACCTCAATTTCAAAGTCCGGACACGGCCTTCCCCAGTCAGATATAAAATCTAAAATTTCAGCCCGGACTCCTACGGAAGCATTATTGGCCAGTATCGAACCTGTTATAAAAGCTAACTGTTCGTCTGGCCCCAACCCGGCCCGTTTATTTAAATTCTTTTTAAAAGAATATCGCATGAGTATCTAGAGTATCTAATAGCAATATTAATGCTCACTTGCAAGGAGAGGGCCAACCTTGGTAATCACAGATTTTGATTATTTTAATATGTTGTAGGTTAGAGACCCCTTAGACTCGGGTTCAACGGATTTTATACAACGCTCCTTGTTTTATACAACACTGAGACTAAGGGGTCTCTACCCTACAACATATATTAAAATAATCAAAATCTGTGATTACCAAGGTTGGCCCTCTCCTTGTTATAGATATACATTTACATGAACAGTCATTAAGTGCAATTTAGAAAGAGAAAAAGATAATTAATGAAAATCATAATCTTAAATTTGTTTAAAGAATAAAAAGACTTTAAATATATTTTTCTAATTTATTAAACCAAACTAAATTTCTAAAGATTTCGTTAAACAAATGTCGCTATTTTTCGTTAAAAATATCACTATTTTTACAAGTAAAATGCCACCACAATACAGACTCGGACCACTTTTCTTTCATTAGACCTGTGCCGGGGCTGGGAAGAATGAAGTAGTCTCAGATCTGCCCGAGTAGTCAGAAAAAAGTAAGAACCAGCGCGGCACAAGTGTGAGGGGGGGGGGGGGGGGAAGTAAGCCCGGACCTAATCTAGCAGAGAAAATGAAAAATTCCCCTAACTATAATAACTGTTATTTAGTTATACAGTAAAACCTGTGTAACTGTAACCGCTAAGTGTTGTAAAAAATCAAATTTTAAACAAATTTGTTTTAACAGGTATGATTGAATCTTTTTCATTCCTTCGGGAACATGAAAGTTTTCTGTTTTAGACATGATTCCATTATAAGCAGGTTTCACTGTATTTAGAAAAATGTTCCCCGTACTTTAGCAAGAAAAGCAGTAAAATTTCCTTCGTTGTACAGCAAACACTTATCAAGCTGCGATTCTTTTGAATTTTATGAACTTTCAGCATTTTCAGGCACTAAAAACGCGTTTTTTAGTTTTTAAAACTCCTAAAATTCAAACTATGTTAATTCTATAATTTTTAGTCATAAAAGAATGGAATTTGTACGGTTTTATTTTCTAGAGCAGTGTGAAAGTTTTTCTAAGCATAGCTCATAGGATCCACTAACATTATAAAAATTTAAATTTTGTAACTTTTTAAAAATAAATATTTTAACCTTTAACTGATGTGATTAAAATTTGTCACACAACTGATGTGATCCGGTCTCTCAGACCCCTCGAATAAAATGAATAAAAAAAATAACTCAAACGGTTGAATTTACTTAAATTTTGTCCTAACAATATCGTTGTACTTCTCTTAGGAGCATGTGAATTAAATTGCATGAAAAAAGTATTTTATTCATATTATTTAACTTCAGTACAGAAAGGTAAAAAGCTGTAAAAGTGTTTACAGCTGGGAGTCGCGGGGTCTGGGAGACCGCGTGACATCAGTTAAAGGTTAACGTATGATTGGATTTTAATATTATGAAAGACCAACGTGCGAAACATTTTTTCAATTGGAACGTGCCTCTAAAACTATTGATTTAAGAATTAGCTGTTTGTCAACTATAAGAAGGGATGCCCTGTATATTAATAAAATATATTTGAAATATACCTGGATTCAATGAATGTTTTAAAGATTTACGTGAAAAATCTTACGCACATCATTTTCAACATTTTACTTGGAATGCAGAAGGCGGCTTAGTCCTAAAGATAGCAGAAAGTTAAAAACCATACACTTTCTCTGGAGTTGGTAAGGCCTATGGCTTTTGTTTTGTTCTTTCGTGGCATTCCATGATTAATTTTCATTTTGAAAAAGGAGCTAAGAAAGAGTTACGACTTGCATGGTACTGAAGACGTCAAGTGACCGGTTTTCAGACTTGCTATATTATACGTTTTCTTGATTTTGAAATGCAATAACCGCCGTTTTAATGAATCAAATTTGTTGAATAGAATTAAATAAAGCAGTGGTTTCCGATTAACCTTTAACTGATGTTGCCGGTCTCGCAGACCGCTGCTTTTTTCCATTTTTATAGTTTAACTTGTAACTTTCAGTTTAACAACAAACACTACCGAAATTTTGTTTCGTTTGGAACTTTAGTACTATCACCAGATACTTTTGAATAGGTGAATTTTAATTATAACAGCCCTGTGCAAAAAGCTTAATACAAAAACGCCATCATATGAGTTAATCGCGCCTTTTATACGTCTTTCGATGCAGCGATCTCACAGACTGCTTCACAGTAGTTATGTGACAATTTCTGTTTCAGTTAAAGGTTAAGGTAAAATTACTAATATTTATTTTGGTTTTGAAAGATTTGATTCATAAAAGCGGCCACTTTGATTAACCAATGATTCATATAACCGGCAATAACTGTCCCTTGTTTTAGTTTTGAATGGGGTTTGAAACCGCGGTTTTGCTGTTAGAAGCAATAAGAAAAAATATAATTCTGTTACGTTTGCCAAGTCATTTAATTCGTATCTTGTGTAGCCATTGGATAAATGTTCTTTTGAGCTTTAAAAACTACTTAGAATAACAAACTTAAAGATTAGAGTAGGTGGATGCAAAGATAAGCACGGGGCAAAGATACGCACTTCCTGATTTAATATGAAGAAACATTTCTACAATCATGACCACTAGGTAGTAGTTTGGTCTTATGTGTAGTAGTTGTGGGTTCAAACCTTATGAAAAAAGTAGCACTCTGTGCCGAGAAAATCAAGTAAGTTTAAATTTTCGAGTTTTGATCTAATATTTTTAAAATTTCACTATTGTTTATCTAACAATACTTCGAATTTTTACAAATCCAAAAATTCAGTGGAGAACGGAAGCTCTATAGCTTCTAAATGCCGTATAGTTTATCTCGATCGCATTTGTTTAAACTTGTAGGTAGCCGGTTAAGTAAAATACTGCAGAATTGGGTAAAAGTACGCGTCCGTCTTGGGGCAGAGATACGCACAAGTTTAAGATTCGGGGCTTTGCCTTATCGTTTTAGCCACATGCAAAGCTTTCCACAATTACGTTGTGGTAAGTTTTTTATATTGTATAAAATATAATAGCTACTTAACTAATATAAGCTAGTTAACTACATTTTCCTTTTTCTAGTTAAGTTTTTTTTTAATATAGAACGTAGGTATCTACCTACCTACTTTTAAAAATCAATATTCTTGTTTCATAAAACGATTTTGTTTTAAATTCTTAACCCTTAACTCCTGTTAACGGTCTCACAGACTGCTGCTATATTCATTTTTCATAGCTTAACTTGTAATTTTCAATTTAACTATTGATGTTAGTTTAATTTTGATTCGTTTGCAAACTTAATAGTATCGCTAAAGACTTCTAAATGAGGAGAACTTTTATTATAATAGGCCTTTACATAAAGTTTAGCGCAAAAACAGTATCTTATGAGTCAGTCAACCCTTTTATTCATTCTACGATCGAGGGGTCTTTAAGACCGCTCACAGTATTTATGCAACAATTTTTGTCACAGTAGTTTGAGGTTAACTGCTATTTGCGATCTCGCAGACCCCCTGTTTTTTTTCTTGTTTTTTTTTTCATGATTTAACTTACAATTTTCAGTTTAATTATAAATACTAGTGAAATTTACTAATGCTTTTGCATAACTCATTCGTTTTATTGGAAATGGGGCAAAAATTCGCACTGCGTATCTTTGCCCCACCACTGCGTATTTTTACCCCAACCGTTGGGGCAAAGATACGCAGAGAAATGTTTTTTTAAAAATGCAATTTATCACAGAATTATAATTTGACAGAATGTCGATTGATGGTAGCACTTGCCTAAGGTTCTAATCTAACATTTTAATCACTCATTACATAAGTTTAGACCAATGTTTGTGTTAAAAATGAAAATGTATGGAAAGTGCGTATCTTTGCCCCCACCTACTCTATAGTTAACACTACTAGCCTAGAGTATTCATCTGTAAATCTATGTTAAATTCTCAGGAGAATCATGGTAAACTGCTAATAAATCCATAACATATCGCGTTTTAGAAACGCAGGACAAAACGTAATTTCCTTAATCTGAATTTATCTAGAACAATAAACAACGGAAAAAAATTACCTTTAACTCAATCATTTGTTGATCAACATGACTCGGATTAAAAAAATAAATGACAAGTTAATCAGGTTACGTCAATTTAAGATAATTCAAGATAATTTTACCAGTCCAACACAAAAGTGTGTTCGACATATTTACAGAAAAATAGAAAATATGTAAATGATTCAGCACAACGTCTTTAAATTAACCTTCAAATAAAGTCATAATTTAAATTAAAAAAATGTGGAGAAGTTCTTACAGCAGGAAATATGTTAAAGGGATTGTAAACAACTTCAATTGTTAAAGCACAGAAAGTATACAGACTAGAAAAATGTTACTCCCCCTCCCAAAAAAAAGAAAGGCAGATACTAGAAGAAAAAAAAGGTATTTAAAATCCGTCCCTTTCGGATTTGTATGTTTCTATACGGGGCATTCTCAAAATCTTTTGACTTTCGGGAATAAAAATCTGGTAAAATTAAACTTGCTAAAATAACATTTTAATCTGATAGACGAATGCCTTAATGATTCAAAATAAAGAAAAAATGGTCAGCAGCGAAAATTTTTTAAACTGAGGTTTCAGTTACACTTGCGAGTTTAATTTTCCTTACCATTTCACCATTATAACTTTCTATTTTCTTCTAAATTTTTACTTATAATGAATTCGCATAGCGCCCACAGGACATTCAAATAAGAAATAATAACAATGTAGTATTTTTAGTACAAAATTTTGGTATAACATAGTCTTAAAGGAGTGTTAAAGAAGGGACGGAAGGGGGAAAAAAAGTGGAGGTATGGGGGAAAAAAGGGACGGTAATGAAAAAAAAAGGATGTTAAGGATGGGGACGGTAAGGAAAATTACCACTATTTTTAGGCAAATCATGTTAAGGCTCATTGATAGCCACAATGGTCATTGATTTTTAGAAAGTTATTTACATTGGATTAAATTAAAAAAAAATTAATTTACCTCGAAAACTGCAGGAATAAACCTTGGGGACGGTAAGACTACCAATAAAGCCACGATGCGTGAAATTGATATTTAAAGGCTGATTTAAATTCTGCGGCGAGTTTCCTGTCAAAGAATTTGACATTCTTTCTCTAGCATACTTACCCCACTAGTGGCCGAAAGGCTCTGCTCTCGAAGCTGGTAGACGGGAGGTGTTGCGTTCGATCCCAATCGCGCTCGTCGGCCTAATCGTTTGGAGATTTCGTGGTTTTCTTCGAACCTTGGTTTTCCAAGCATAAATACGGGTTAGGTTCCCTTAGAAAGACCCCACGGAGGGCACCCCCCCCCTTAGGGCCTATATCCCTCGTGCTGATAACTGACCGTCATAAACACAACCAACCTCTAGCCTACTTCTGAATGAGAAAAACTTGAAAAAAATTCTGTGGCTACATCCGAAGTGATTTTGTGTATAAGTTTAGCAAGAGGGGTGGTAAGGAATCTAAAACCCAGGGACAGACTTCAAAAAATATCAACCGTAAAAATGTGCGCAAATGTGCGCAGGTTAATTTTTTGCTACATATTTATATAAAACAATTGTCCCAGTTTCGGAAAAAAATTACATAGAATTACTTTTATTGAAACAATTTTAAACAGACAGCTCCAAACTTAAAAATCAGCATCAGGTATACCGGGCGGTATAGGAGTTTTCCTGGTATTTGGACCCCCAAAATTCCAAAACTTATTTATCTCGTTAATATTGTTATGCTATCATGCAATGGGGTGTTCCCCAGTATATGAAATAAAATAAAAAAACACAAGAATATGTACCAAAATAAAAATTATTCAGGGACATAAGTCAAACGATTGAGAATGCCCCATATACAGAAAATAAACATTGGTAGGAATTGGTATGAGGATACTTGGAATTACCCGGATATTTTTTAATTTTTAGTGAAATAACTTCGACCAAGCTCTTAAATACTTAAAAATTGAAGTTAACCTAGTTTTTTACCTTTTTGTTATTCGCATGAGATCAAATTATTTTCGAGGATAAGAGAAACAACTGTTTGAAAGCTGGTATTTAATAATTAAAAACTAATTTGCGGGAAATGGTCGGAATTATCCGATCCGTTTCTATACGTCCGTTTTTTTTTTTTACATGTTTCATGTATTAGAAATATATTATTGACTTATGATATTAAGTAACAACTCGTAATAAAGTTTTCTTAGTTTTAAACTCGTTATAGAGATTAAACCGAAAGAAATACAGGGTGGTTATAATAAAAGTTACCCTGTTTAGACCTATGTTGAGTTAATTTTATTACACAGATATCGATTAAACTTGTTATATACGTTATATGGACCATGGGGAAAATAAATCTGCAATAAAAAATAGTAGTACAAATTTCGACCACCAGGTGAGAAGGGGGCGCACGAAGACCAAAAAACTCAAAATGGAAACATAAAACTTTATTTATTCACAGCATATGCTCAATGTGTATTCCATTTGCGCCAAGCACATGTTCACAGAGTGTTCAACAGTAGCATGAAGGGATTTTCGAACAATTGCAGCAACATGACGGATGACGAGTAATTCTTGTTTTCAAATCGAGCAGAGTCATTGCCACCTGGAATACGCTACTACAGGTCGCAATGGCAGAGTCCGTATGCTTCCTCCCTAGACACAATGTATCATGAATCCCCACACCCAGAAGTCACAGGAATTCATGTCCGGAGGGCAGGTTGAAGGAATACTTCTCGAAATTGCCCGATCATCTCCAAAGAGGGCATGAAGCAGTGCCGTCACTACTCGGGCTATGTGAGGTGGTGCACCATCTTGCATGAAGACGGTAGTCTCTAAACACTCTTGCTCTCTTAAGACAGGAATGACCTGCTGCTGAAGAAGGTGGCAGTAACGGGTACCCGTAATAGAACACATTTTAGGACCCTGAGAAGTGTTCGCCTAAAAAGGGGACCAATAATGAAATCGGCAGTAAAACCACACCAAACAGTAATGTAATCGGGATGCAAAGACTGTTTATACACAACATTAGGACTTGCAGTACCCCATATGCTGCAACAGTTCTGAGTATTCACTGCTCCGTCTAAGGTAAAATGCGCCTCGTCCGACCACAAAATGTTCCAAGGCCATGCATTCTGGCCACAAACATTCTCGCAAATTGAGTGCTTCTATCCAGGTCTGCAGGGTTTAGCTCTTGCACAACGTGAATCTTGTACAGATACCACTTTACAATGAATCGAAGAACCTTTCGTACTGTAGACCAAGGGATAGACAAGCACTTGTCTAAGACTATTGGGAACCGGACGCTCTTTCGACCACAGCATGAGCGTCTTCTTCAGCAGTTTCTTTTGAAATCTGTTTCCGTCCTCTTTCTTGCAGCACACCCAAATCCCCAGTCTCTTCAAATTTAATCCTCTTTTTCGAAGTCTACCTCACCTCGACATTGGTCCTTTTCGTAAGTCTTTCAAGCGTCGATATTCTCGCAGTGCAGTTGAAAAATTACTGCTTTTCTGATTAAAAAAAAAAAGCCTTCCAATAACATGCTTTCTGTCTTCTCTAATGGCATGGTGCAGAATGACTTTACGGCAAGCTAGCGTCTCTGTGTAGCTCTGCTCCTCGGACTTCTCAGACTTCTCATCTCCTATCTTTCTTCTGAGCTCTGCTTCCTATGGAGATCATCGTAGTGATTGGATTCAACTAAGTCCAATCGAAGCTAGATTTGGCGAAGCATAAAAATCTTATATCGAAAACAATTTATTGAATGTTGGTTGTATTTTAATAAATGTGTTTCATTACTTATTTTTGGGGGGGATACAGTAAACAATTTTAAAAATTTATTTGAAAAGTGTAAAAATCACCATCAATTAAAATGTGACGATGTAAAAATCGCCATAATAACCATTGCGGCAGCGACTACTGGCTTTTAAAACGGCTCCAAATTTGCATAACGTCCTTTATCGTAGATGAAAACCACCGCCTATCGGTAGAAGTTTAAACTACTATTTTTTATCGCAGTTTTCTTTTCCCCATGGCCCATATAATGTATATACCAAATTTCATTGATATGTCTACGAGAACTGACTCTATGCAAGTCTAAACAGGGTAATTTTAATTATAACCAATCTGTACAACAATAAATAATTCAATTTAGCCCTTAACTGGTGCGGTGGAGTGTTTTGCGCCCCAGAGAAATTTAAATATTGCCATTTTACATTACTAGATGGACTGTACGTTTACAAATGTATGTGCACTTACAGTACTTTTCTGTTGTTTTTATACAAGAAAATAACGCAAAATTAACAGGAAATTTTTTTATTTGAATTTGCTAAATTTTGTGGAGTGCGCAAGAAATCTAATTTTGGGGTTACATACGCCCCCACCTCACCACTTACGTTATTTAAAAAAAAAAATCACCTTACCAACTTAAGGCTTAAACCAAAAGCGTATCCCCTTTTACGTGTCAAAAAAAGAGGTAAACAGAAAAATGTAACAAGAATTAAGTGTAAAATGCAAGTTATTCTTAGCAATAGAAACCTGGTCTGCTTTCCTTTGCATTGTAACACCTTCTTCAATCTTTTACGCATATATTCCACCAGATTTGTCATGTCAGGCGAGATTTTATGCCATTTTTCTATTACACTTAGCTTCAACTTTTTTTACTTTTGAAGCGATTATCTAACTTAATTATTTTTACACATACGCCATGGGGTAAAGACATTAAAAGCCTGCACTAGTAACGCGAAAACATTCTCAAGTTAATCTTAAACCAATGACAGCGTTCTTTTAAAAATTTCTGGCTTGCATTTTATTATTTTAAAATTATTTTTGCATAGGATATCGGAGGCAAATATCTGCATTTCATTACTTTTTCGGTTTTGGATATTTTATTCATTTTCTGCGGACACTTTCACTTTCAGAAACTGTATGGGGGAAAAAAAAGTATACTTTATCTACAGTATTTTAATCCATTTCGACGAGAAAGAGTTTATTCGTGTTAAAAACAAAGCAATTGCAATCACAAAACATTTTATTAAATCAAATTCTCTGTGTGTGTGTGCGGGGGGTGGGGGGGGGGGTGAGGGGACGCGCAAAAGTATGTATCGTAAATTTCAAAACTACACTCATTTTAAAACTCGATGTGATTTATCTCATTACTTTGCATCAACGACAGAGTGTGGTGATTGAAACTTTTTGCCTCACTGTATAATGTTTGATAAACCGCGGTCTTTTTACAAAGTTAATTATCCTTATCTTTTTTAGACATAACACTGTAAAGTGTTAACATGCTGTTTTATTATATTACTGCAGCAGATAAAATTATGTTTGAGGACGACTGATCGTTCCGAGTTCCACCAAAATAGCGCTTGCGACCCATAGTTTGGAAACTCCTGATGTATTAGGGCCCCACCAGTGGCCGAGAGGTTCTGCTCTCGAAGCTGGTATACGGGAAGTGCTGGGTTCGAAACCAATCGCGCCCGTCGGCCTAATCGTTCGGAGTTTTCGTGGTTTTCTTCGAATCTTGGATTTCCAAGCGTTAATACGGGTTAGGTTCCCTTAGAAAGACCCCCACGAAGGGCACTCCTCCCCTTAGGGCCTATATCCCTCGTGATGATAATTGGCCGTCATGAACACAACCAACCAACCTGATGTATTAGCTGTTTAAACCTGGATTGCAGCTACATTGACTTATTTTATTAACGAGTCTTACACCACGATATAGATTTAAAAACCTAGATTTTAAAAAAAATAATAAAGGTTTTTAAAAAGTGTATTTCAGAATAACAAAAATCCCTGCCAGCCCGGCCTACAGGCAGAGGTAGATTTCGAAGTTAAGTATACTAATTTCACCAACAAAAACTAAATCATTATTAGATATAAATCCACTTTAACAGTTTTATCTGTCTGCTTTTGATGAGTTTATATTTCCTTTTTATAAAATAGCTGGTTTTATCAGAATCATGTTAAGGCGATATTAAAACAAATATTTTTCCATACTCAACAACTCGAAATTTTCTGGCACATTTTCAGATTTATTTTTAATAAAAAAAAAATATGAAACATGCTGACGTGATTTTTGAAAAGATTTATAAGCGACCTGTGTTTTTATTTTTCTTTCAATTAATTAAAACTTGATTAATAAACAATTATTTTCTCAGCAGGGCAATATTTTTCGTTTCTAAAACAATCGCTTCGGGAAATTCTGTTCAAAATGCCCACTTTGACATCATTTTTTGAAATATATTCTGCTTCTATCAAAAAATCGATCATTACTGTACATTATATAGTTTCTGAATAAGAGAATCTAGCAATTGGATGCGTTTGAGAGCAAAAATGAATTTAAAAATGAGTAAGAAAATAGACAGTTTGGATTTGAATGCACCCTTAATAAGACGATTTTTTCTGCAACCGCTATGTATTTTTAATTTGCTTTTGCTTTAAGAATTGGTCCTATCAAAAACTTGTCTATATAAATGTTGACGACAGTATTAAGAAGATATATGATAAATTCATGGAAATTTTATATCTTGTGAATTGGCGGAGTTATGAAAATTTTTCTTCGACGCACCTCTTTTTTGTACGAATTGGTCCTATCAAAAACTTGTGAATATAAAAGTTGTAGATAATATTAAGTTGATATATAATAAAATTATTGGATTTGATATCTTGAGAATTGACGAAGTAAGGAATTTGTTTCTCCCAAAAACCCTATTTTTGCGCCCCTTGAGCCTATTTTAAATTTTATCAAAAATCTGTGATGCATGAATTTTTGGCGCTATTTTTAGAAGTAATAAAAACTTTAAACTGATTTGATATGTACAAAAATTAAGAAGTTATGGGGTTTTTTCGGTTTTCACAAAGCCCCTCCCTATTTCCATCCCCTTTGTCCGCTTTTGCCCATTAACGAACTTGCCCGAGATTTTATGTCCCTTGATTTTATGTTTCAGTTTGGAAGAGATTTGTGCAGAATTGCGGAAGTTATCGTGTCCAGAAGAAAGTGATAACACAATTGCTTCGGGAAATTCCGTTCAAAATGCCCACTTTGACATAATTTTTTGAAATAGATTCTGCCTCTATCAAAAAATCGATCATTGCGGTACATTATATAGTTTCTGAATAAGCGAATCTACCAATTAAATGCATTTGAGAGCAAAAAGGAATTTAAAAATGAGTCAGAAAATAAGCAGTTTGGATTTGAGAGCATCTTAATGCAATGATTTTTCCAACACAATCCGCTTCGCAAAATTCGGTTCAAAATGCCCACTTTAACAGCATTTTTAAAAATATATTCTGCCTCTATCAAAAAATCGACCATTACGGTACATTATATAGTTTCTGAGTAAGAAAGCGTACCAATTGTGGAAGCCTTTGAGAGCAAAAATGAATTGTAAAATGAGTCAGAAAATACGCAGTTTTGATTTGAATACACCCTTACTTAGATGATT
This sequence comes from Maratus speciosus, assembly GCA_963932465.1. Taxonomy (NCBI): domain Eukaryota; kingdom Metazoa; phylum Arthropoda; class Arachnida; order Araneae; family Salticidae; genus Maratus; species Maratus speciosus. The sequence goes on from OZ010796.1 coordinate 477,972,007, forward strand.
TTTTTTCTTCAACCGCTATGTATTTTTAATTTGTTTTTGCTGTAAGAATTGGTCCTATCCAAATTTTGTCTATATAGATGTTGTAGACAATATTAAGAAGATATATGATAAATTCATGGGGATTTTATATCTTTTGAATTGACGGAGTTATGGATTTTTTACTTCTTCAAACCCCCTTTTTGTTTTCGTTTTTAATTTTATTTTGCGGTACGAATTGGTACTATCAAAAACTTGTGAATATAAAAGCTGTAGATAATATTAAGGAGATCTATAATAAAATTATTGACTAAGTTATGATTTTTTTTCTCCCCAAAACCCTATTTTTGCGCCCCTTGAGCCCATTTTTAACTTTATCAAAAATCTGTGATACATAAAATTTTGGCCCTATTTTTAGAAGTAATAAAAACTTTAAACTGATTTGATATGTACAAAAATTAAGAAGTTATGGGGGGTTTTCGGTTTTCACAAAACCCTCCCTATTTCCATCCCCTTTGTCCGATTTTGCCCATTAACGAACTTGACCGAGATTTTATGCCCTTTGATTTTATGTATCAGTTTGGAAGAGATTGGTGCAGAATTACGAAAGTTATCGTGTCCAGAAGAAAGTGATACATATAGATAGATAGATACACACACACACACACACATATATATATATATATATATATATAAGTTTTTTACTGAGGGTGGTTTTGGGTTCTAGGAATCATGATCGGTGTAGATCTGCAAAAAATTTTCGGAAATTCCAACATAGGAACGATCCCAATAGGTAGTATTTCATACGAAATCTACCTAAAAGTTATACCTCTAATAAATACTCCAAACAGCATTCCGAGGGTTATGTTATCCTTGAAGGGATGAATGTTTGGACTTATTTTATAGTAGATACTGATGAAAAATGTATTTTCAGTTCGCATATCATCTCCTTCTGGCGAAGCATTCGAAGGATTAATGCTACAGGCCCGTTCTAGTGAAGATCCAAGCAAATTCATTGATGGGGAATTTACTGAAAGCCAACTTGTCAAAACTATTGGTTGTTTTGATGGCAATCAGGTATGAGACGTTCTTGAACACATAATATTACATTAGACTTATTAAATCTAATCTACTTTTCTCTCTACAGAATACCTTAACACACGTAAATCGGGATCCTAAAGCAGAAATCATGTCCGAATGGACTCCTAAGATGCACTTAACTGAAGAGATTATATTCCGAGCAACTATTGCAAAACAATTTGATGTATTTTGGACTGAAGTTGATTCCAATCCATTGAAACAATTAACAAACGATTCTGCACTTGTTAAAAAGGTATGCCGCATTCTTTTTGTACTATAGATATAGTCTGTCTCAAAAGTTTAAGCATAAAATGTTGATTTTTAACGAATAATAAAAAGTTAAAATAAATAGCATTTTTTATATGCATATTTCGCAACTTCATTTAAATAAATGATATCAAAAGTAGAAAAAATTAAATTACATATTTGTAAAAAATATAATTTAATGTTTTTTAACCCGGGAGAACTCGCTGCATGAGATTTTCTTTCACAGTCGTACTTTTTTAAGGCTCTTATTTAAATCATTTTTCATTCTAATTAAAATTTCAAAATGTTTTTCAATTATTTTACTTATTTTGTGAATAAAAGTCCTAAGCCAACCAAAAAAATTTGATATAATATGAATGTAAAGTAAAAGAAAAGCAATTGGGCATTCTCACTAGCGAGTTCTCCCGGGTTAAACAAAACTGTCTCAAAAGTTTATGACCAATGGCAAAAACAACTACATTTATCATTTTTACAAAACTGTTACATACAAATTATTCTTCCGCGATTTCAGATTAGTACAAATAAATGCGCGTATATCGAAATTATTAGTTCTTGTAGGGTTTCTGGTGGCAAACAGTAACATGCTTTCTCTATGGCCCCTTTGAATTCTTAAAGAGTCATACTGTTTTCCATTGCTGTAAACATGACGGGTTAAAATGGCATAGACATTGTCAGTCGGACTTAAAGCTGGCGAGTCAAAAATTAAAAAAAATTTCTGCAAAAGCCATGGTTATGTAGTATGTAATATGTACATTTTTGCATTAACTTGTTCAAAGATCCATTCAGGGCGCCCCAAAACTTCACCGAATGGAAGGAAATGTTGTTTTAGCGTCTCTTCATATTTTTGGAAATTATATCTTCCGTTTACAAAATCCAGAGAAGGCAGGCTGTTGAGACCAAATACCCCCCCCCCCCCCAAACCATAAAAGGCTTACCGCCTTGCTGCCTGTGGAAAACACTCCTTGGTTCCTTTCGGAGATCATGCCAATGCATGTTCCACCAATCAGGACCATCCAAGTTCCATTTTTTACCATAGCTGAATAAAGCAGTAAGCCACTTGTCCCCCGCAGGACATATGTTTTTTTGCCCAGTTCATTCTTGCTTGTTAGTGGTGTCGTTTGAGACATGGTTTGTAAACCATTTTCTTTAGTATAATGTAATCACATTCTTTAATACGTCTATGTACAATAGTACAGTATCTTTGAACACCTGTACATCGAGATTATTTTTAATTTTGCTGTATGGGCATATTTTATCTAAACAGGAATCACCGTATTCTCCAATCGGCTCAACAAACGTCATACGTGGTAGTACACATCTTGGTTTCCTGTTGAAATTATCATTTCTAGAAAGTAACTTGAAATAGATACATTGCTTTGATAAATTTAAAATTTTTGAAATTTAAGAAAGTTTTATTTTGTGATTTCAATTAAAAAAAAATTAATCTCACCTTTTGTGAATTTTTTTACCCTTCGGCATTTTTCAAACGACTGGAAATGATTTTCTCGCTTCATTTTTTAAAAAAAATGGGAAAACGACGTCATACAACCTCATTACACCCATCCAATTCAGTGTTTCTAAAAAAAAATTGCATAAAGTGCTCAAACTTTTGAGACAGTGTTTCTTCCAGAAAAAAGTAAATTAAATAACAATTAAATGTAATTTTTATTTTAACCAACAAAAACTGCTTATTTTATTTTATTTTGATTAAATATCGAGAATTTATCGTAAATTGGTTTCATATAGTATCTTCTTCAATTATTTTTAACCATATTTGAAGAGTGCATAAACTTTTGAGACGGACTATTATTAGTAGCTAATGTGTTCATGGTTAAGTAACCCATCTATCTTACATATTTTTTTTTAATATGCTAGTTTCTAAAACAGTAATTATTCCCCTACCTCAACAGAATATTTTATTTTGCTCAACCGCAAGAAAAGTGACACAATTCCACAAAATTCATTTTGAGTGTTGTTGCACTAATAGGTTTGGCTTAGGTGCATTTTGCCACAGGAAAGCCCCTTAAATGTAGTTATTTAGAAAACTGCTATTTTACGCTATACAGTAAACTTCCGATTATCCGTCCCACACGGGACCTAGTATGGCGGATGATCGAAATAGACGGATAATCGAAAGACAGTACAAGACCGTCACAAAAATTACATTTCTGTTTGTCAGTTTATAAAAAAGAATTTGAACGATTTTTTTTTCTGTTGTGAACTTTCGTTTAAAAAGCATAATTGATTTAAAAAAAAATCAATTAAGGATACAAATTTAGAATTTTACAGAATATGCTTTCATCCAAAGTAATCCATTATACATTTTTATTTTTGCTTTGATTGCGCTTGTGCTGCAGCAGGATTACGAATTCTACTTAATAAAAGTACTTGGATTGCATTGGCTTCCTCTTGCATTTCAAACCAATTAATGCACCTCTTCACTTCTGCATGACTGACTCCCGGATCATCATTTCCCAATTTATCACATTCATCCACTTCAGATTTTTCTATTCAAAGCATTTTGAATAATTTCCTCATCCGTTAATTTTTGAAAACCAATATCATTCTTGTCACGGTCGAGTCAGCCTGTGATTACATCTGCAGAAATATTTTTTAAACATGGTACGCTTTGACACCAATTTCAACATCTCCAAATCATCACACAAACTTGTCCCCTTCAGCATCTCATGTGCTATCTATCAACAATGTTACGTTGTAACGCCAATGTTCCTTTCTGATTTTTAAAAAAAAAAAAAAAAAACACGATGGTTGCGGTTGATAGAGTGAGGGATAATCGGAAGTTTGCTGTATATTAATTTGCCACAACGGAAGGGGGGAATATCCTCCAACCTCATCTACGTCATAGATACTATATCTACAGGTTGCGCCATTTCACCCCGTAGCCAATAGGGAGCGACTTGCTCCGACGTTACTAGGTAATCTGGCAGCGCCCCCTGAATGCTAGGTCTGAACGCTGACGCGAAAATGGCTGCTGACGAAGGCTGATTTTTTTAAACATATGTACGGTCACCTAAATTTTTGACACTAGTATTTTATAAAAGATTTCTTTGTGTTGTTTAATCTCGGAAAATTAAAACGAAGAAACTTTTAAAATTTATTGGTACCAAAATTTAAGGGACCACACACACTCTGAAAAAAATTACCCTTCGACAGCCGCCATTTTTGTGCCAGCGCTCAGGCCTAGTATTCAGGGAGTGGTGGTGCTAGGATCCGTTTTCCAATTGATTTTGCATTAGAAACGCGCTGTTATTTTTAATTGAAAAATATCAGTGGGAATTTTTGTGTGAAAAGAAATTTTTTAAAAATTAAAAAAAAAATTCCTTATACATAGGACAAACATCACATCTAAAATACTCTTTTTAACTCTTTGAAATTTAATTGATAAATTTGCTAAGTTTCGTTTACGACTCAATAGGAAAAAGTTTTTATATTTAAAAAATGTAAAATAGTATTTCTTATAAATAAAGACCTACAAAAGCAGCAAATTTGTTTTTTAAATAACTGCAGTTAATGTTTTTGTTAATAATTTTTAATATACTATATTTAATATTTCATCGGTAATCAATTTGAAATCTAAGATAATTCTATTATAAATAATCCTATTATTTCGGTATGTTTTGCATAAAAAGTTATTTCATAAAAAAGCTTAAAAAACAACTTAGGTTTCACCCTCCCTGACACCACAGTTTGTATTTCGTAATTAGATTAAAAAAGTAAATAAAATAGAAACTAAGTAAATAGATGAATATTTAGTATTTTTAGACTAAAATATTTATACTATATATCATTTGTTGAAAATAAAATTTGAAATTCAGAGTAATATATTTTATAAACACGTTCCGAAAAGGTTATTTAAAATATTTTAATGTTGCATAATAATTAATGTAAATGTACGTACATAAGTGAGAGGAATATATTTTTGCGCGAAAGAGTTTAACAATTAAACAGTATTTTTTTACATACAAATCAAGTGCCATGTTTAAAATTATCTTTTCAGCTTTTTAAAATTTATTGTTCCCTTCAGGTTCCTTCTAAGCATTTCATGCGATCGAATATCAGACTGATATTTTTTATAGAAGAAAAATTAAGACAAACCGCATTTACAAAAGAGATTTTAAATGCAAATAAAAATAAAGTTTAAATATTGAATTGTCGAATTCTTAAAACTGAAAGATATGACATAGAAAAATTGAATTTAAAATTCAGAATAATATAAATACCTTCCGAAAAGGTTATTTAAAATTATATTTTTATGATGTATTATCATAAAATTTTACAAAAATATTTAATAATTAATGTATTTTAGGTTTTTACCCTCAGAATATGCTTTCATTTTAAGCAATAGAGTAATGATGGGCGATTCTCGAAAATACAACTATCGACAGAAATCGCCATCGTAATAAAATAACAATCGATAAAGATAACAATCTATTCACGAATTACACTATCGGATGTTCTACAATTGACAGTCACACACAAAACGCCAAAGACAATACTTTGCAAAATTTAGCGATCAATTGCCAGAAAATTTGATCGTAATGACTGGGGTAAATCTATATTTCTGCTATAGCAATGATTGAGGTTTGAGTCAGAAGGAACGATCGCTTGTTCGATGTTTAGTGTGGGCGATCAAAAAAGGAAACTGTAGTGAGGTACGATACCCTACAAGTGGGGTCCATTGAAGGTTTATTATAGGGCTATTCTCAAAAGGTGGGCACAGGACACAAGTCATAACTTTAAACCTTTCAAACATAGCTTTAATTATCTTTTAATTCTATTCAGAGACAGAAAATGACATAATTTATTGTAAAAGCTTTGTATATCTTAAAATTTTATTATTTTATGCTAAAGAGGCCAATTTCGGACATTCATAACGTTAACTGCTCCAATGTACCACCAAGAAAAAGAGTTAACTTTTTTTCCAGGTGATTCTAATGGTAAACAACGAATGCATAAAGGAAACCGATGATTTTTTGATAATTTCGGTAAGAGATGGCAGGCTGATTTATTGCTTTTTTGGAAATAGGACTTTTCTATAAAGAATTTTTCTGTATTTTGTTATGTCCGAAAGTAACGTACGTAACAAAGTATTTGATTTTATTATTATTATTACTGGATAAGAAAAAGTTAATTATATAGACACATTTACTACATTCTTAGTCTTAAGAATTTTTTAACCCGGGAGAACTCGCTGCATGAGATTTTTTCTCACAGTCGTACTTTTTTAAGACTCTTATTTAAATCATTTTCATTTTAATTAAAATTTCAAAATGTTTTTCAATTATTTAACCTATTTTGTGAATAAAAGTACTAAGCCAACCAAAAAAAGTTGATATTATATGAATGTAAAGTAAAAGAAAAGCAATTGGGCATTCTCACTAGCGAGTTCTCCCGGGTTAAATACTAAGAGCAACGTCCAAAATCTAACGTACGTGCGAAAGAGTGTCCAAAATTTCTAACGTACGTAATTGCTAATTAAATGCTTTAATCATTAATTTTCTAGAATAGTTGCTGTTTGTGTATAATTTTGTAGACATATTATAAAATATTTATATATTATTTATAGACAAAATACTATACTATTAAAAAAAATTGGCCTTAAATTTGAAAACTTTAAAAATTACATATAGTTAACGTTTAATGATCCCACCTTTTGAAAATCTTCCTATAGTAGAAAGCAAACAAGAAAAAATATTGGAAGGTTTATCCTGTTGAAATACTGTTAAAAATCTGTACCTTTTGTTGCATAGTCCCTCCACCGCTTTTATAGAACACGATTACTTGACTATATTATGGAGCATTCTCATTAGTTAGAATAGAGATATTCTATAAAAGCGGTGGAATGACTATGCAGCAAAAACGGCAGATTTTTAACAGTGTAGTGTTTCCGAATGTATTGAAAAATTATTTACATAGCCCATTGTAATTAATATTACATAAAATAATTATATTCGTTAGATTTCAGTAAATAACTTATTTCAGTAAAGCCCTAATTTTTGTCATTTAGATAACTGCTTTTTTTTTAAAACCTATTTTTTCCTCAAAAAAATAAAATAAAAAATCAGAAATAATTAAATGCATTATACATATGCGGAAACGAATTTTCTGCAATTAAACAAATACCTCTATCAACAAAGCTTGAAAACATGCTTTCCATTTTTTTTAAATATGTCTGATAAAAGCAAGAGACTTTCAGTATAGCCCAAGTGCATATCATGCAGATAGATTTTTTGCTATATTCTAAAGAAACAACAATAAAAAGTAGACCCAACTTCAGGCTAATGCATAATGAATAGCACCACAAGAAGAAAGGAAAGACAAGTCTGTGCTTGACTTTATAGATTGACATCGCAGACGATCTTGCTTGAAAAAAATCTAACTGATATCCTTTTAAGCCCTGACCCGAACAATTGTGCAGGTGATACTAAAGTCAAAGAGAATGACTATTTCCTGTTTTTGTGAGATTTAAAACCAAATCTGCACATTTATGAGTTAATTGGCTTCAGATGTTCTGATAAGACACAACTAGGGGGCACCAACTAAAATACAGGGTTAGATTTTCTGCTTTTAAAAAGACTATATCATCTGACAGCAATAGACAAAAAGTATGTACTGTCGTAATTTCCTTTAAATATGATTTTTAATGTTTGCTTAGATTTAATTTTTCTTTTCATATACTTTATTCATGATTTTAATTGATTTTGTCTTTGATAAATTTAATTAGGGTTTACAAATGTTGAAAAACAAATTACCCGCAAAATTATGCGGGTCCAGGTTTTGCCAAAATGGGTGCAATTCCTAATACATAAAATTTTTATTTTTAAGTGATTTTTTTAAAACTTACGTTTTTAGCAATTTATTTTTTATTAATTACATTTTTAAACCGGATTAATTTTAAATTAATGTTTGTGCTATTCATGATTTATATTTAAAATTGATAGTATTAAGTATATACACATGTAACGAACTGTATGTTTCTGCTCTGAGTTATAGCTGTCATATATGATTTATAAGTTTTATGAGTTATATGCATATCACGAGATAGATTTTTAAGTTTGATAAATTCATTCCATTTTATCGACACAGCAAGTAAGCCACCAGGAATAAATAATAAATTATGGAAAGTTCAGCCAATGCTCGACAGATTCCGTAGTGTCTGCTTGAATTTACCAGGAGATCAGGGAAAATTTTCCATAGATGAGCAGACGATTCCTTTTTTTAGGACGTGCTTCAGTAAAGCAATATATATATTTAAAAAAAAAACCCACACTCTGTTGTAACAGTATCACCTGGGATAGTTTGAAATTTTCTAGCTACCAGTGGGAAAGTACAGACCTAGTCCACAAGGATCTGGGCTTAGGACCTGCTGTAGTCCTTACTCTGGTTCAGACCTAGTTTTATGTACTTCGATCGGTATTTCAACAAAATACCGCTGCTGGAAAAACTAATAAAAGAAATTTGAAGGATCAGACACAATCCAAAAGGAGTGAAGGGCCATGCCATTTGACAACGGCTCTTAAGAGGGGTTCGAGCATTGAGCACATCTCAGAAAATGAAATTGTAGTGGTCTGTCCAAAAACAAAAATTGTTTCAAACGTTTTCAATGTGGTTGATGAATATTATCTCAATAAACAACTTTTTTGCTTAAACTTTTATTTTTAGATATTTGCACACATAATCTCAAACTACACAATTGTGTAGATTTACCCCCAAAACAGCTGCATTATGCCCGAGCCCGTACAATTGTGCGGGTCCTCCCTTGGCATAACCTGACATGGGTATTTTTAATTTTTTTTTTTATCATACGGCCCTATCGATAAGGGAAAACCACCCAAACTTTCAATTTCTACCAAAAACTCTCCCGGTCTTAAAGGGATATCGGATAAAATATCAATTGGTTGACTGGAGACATCGACCAAAAAAAAAAAAATAGTATCGGTAAAATAGTTGTCAATGCTGTCGATAAAATCGGTAAAACATATCGTTATCGCCCATTACAGTAGAGTCTCTTATCAGAGTCCCGCTTAACCGAGATTTCACTTTAACAGAGTTACCGAAAAAAAGAATATGTAACTTACGTTAGGAGGGGACAAATAACGGGATCGAGAGGAGAAGAATTTGAATTTTCAGCGAATTAAAATTTAGATCGTTATTATTATTGTTGTTTTTGTTTATACACAGTAACAGATAGATAAAAATTTAAAAATTTGCGCGGTGGGGATGAATTTAGATTATTGGTGATTTATTTATAATTTATTATTATTAGAGTAACAAATAAGGAAGCGATTTTTTACTATTATTAAAGAGATGATATAAAGTTAATTTCAGTTCTGAGATCATTAGAGCAATAATTGTAATTCTGTGTTTAAATAACACACAAAATAAAAATAAACGCATAAAATAAATCATCCAGATCCCACCAAAGCCAGTCCACTCTTTTCTGGAATCGAAAACAAGTCTTGCTTTATTATTATTTTGAGCGAACGCTTAGGAAGCGTAAGTTATTGATAATTATTTAACCCACCAAGTAAACAATAATAAGCTGCCAAATTAAGAAATACAAAAGATCTTCTATGCATCTGCAGCAGGGTACGGTTAGGAATACCCTGGTTCTTTGACATAGGAGCCAGTCGACGGTATTTGTCGCACTAGCGGTTGGCCATTCACATTTTGCCTTCATTCATTTTCGTGCACAGTAGAAAATATTTCAAACATGAAATTCAATTAAAATGAGTACGGACGATAAAAAGCGGAAGAGAACCGTTGCTTTAATAGGAACAAAAATTGATGCATTGAAGTGGTTTGATAAAGTGCAATCTATTAAGAGTTTCATTATATCTAGATGTTGGAGAAGTTACTGTTGGAGACTGGAAAAGAAATAAAGTTCAGATTAAAAAGTTTTCTGTACACAAAGTAAACTGTAATAACGTTAGAGAGGCAATGAAGGACTGTGAGTTTGAGAAAAACTTCTGAAGGTTTATTTCGTTGGTTCACACAATTGTGGCTAAAAAGAAGTCTAATTTTTGGATCGATACTGCAGTCGAAAGATCTGAATTTCTACAATATATCGAAAACATATATTTTATATTTAAACAATATATTTTATAAAATTGAGCCCTTCACTTGCTAATGTTGGATGGATTGGTGGCTGGGAAAAAACGATACGGAATTCGCCAACTCAACATAACTAGTGAAAATATCTGCAGATTCAATTCGGAATAAAGTTTAAAAAATTTAAGGTAAACAATTTGTATAAAGATCAATTAACTGTAATGAAATGGTATTAAATTTTAGTATACTACCATCGAAAACCTTAGCTGCAAAAGAAGCATTAGCTCTCGGATATAAAAACAAGGAAATTGTAATAGTTTTAGGTTATAATGCGTCTCTTACCTTCTTGACACCCATGCTCTTCGGAAAGTAAAAGAATCCTACAGTATTCAAGAACGTCAACATCTCGAGGCTTTCTGTGTATTATAGAAACCAGAAAATGTGTGGATGAGTGCTAAAAAAAGTGGTTTGAGTATTTTGTCCCTGAAGTAGAAAGATTTTTATAGAGTAAGAAGTTGAACGGAAAAGCAATACTGTTTTTAGGCCAAATGGCAAATCCAAATGGCAAAATCCAAATGACCTTATGCTATTTGGATGAGTAGCAACTGTCAAGTGAAGCGATCAAAGAATATCTTTGCCACCAAATGTGACTTTACTAATACAATCATTAGATCAAAGTGTTCTTGAGAAATTTAAAAGAAACTACAGAAAGATGTTGGGAAAAGCTGATTGTGAAGTCTTTATAGAATACCTTAACCCCTTGAGGGACAAGCAATTGCGTTTGTGTAATGCTGAATTCCCACCGGAAAATTAGAAAAATTTTATTTCATAAGGAAAAGCAATTTTACGACTTTTTTCCACCAAAGTTAGAAAAGTAAAATTTCATAAAATTTTTCTGGTGCAAATCTTCGTTAATCGTAGGTGGGATATATTTTATCCCACTATATAGCTATATGGCCATTAACCCTTCACTGCACGATTTTTTTTCTATTTTTATGAAAAAAATATTTGAAATCTATATATCGGTCTAATAATGGGGAAAATAGTAAAAAAAAAATTAAATTTCAAATTTTCAATTAAACTTTGATATTTCAGTCGTGTACCCTATGTACACAATTAGGGTTTTAAAATATTGTATTGCTATATTTTACAATTAAATGAGCTTAAATTAATCTTATCTGCTTAACACTCTGCAACTTTTTTATATTAATATTTTTAAATATTCAATAAAAATAATGAACAAATTCTAATTTTTTTGTCAAATGCAGCCATCTGACATGGACAAAATAAGTGTTATTCCATTCTTTGGGCTGTTTTTGACCAGGAATAGCGATCATATTGGACAAATTCATGGCACATAATAAAAATAGCAATGTTTTTACGTATGTGCCAGATGCGGCACGTGGTGCAGTGAAGGGTTAATGACCAGACACTTTCAATTTTAGACATTTTGTCGTATATTTAGAAATATACTTGTCAGATTTATCTGGAATTTCAGGATTAAAAAGAACATTTTTTACCTCATACTTATCAACGTCGATTTGATAAGAGGGACAATTAGGGGACCAACAAAAAATCAAAGAAAAAAAATACTTGGGATCACCCTGTAAATTAAAATGCACGAAATGATCTATTGCTGCAGAATACAAATTTGTGGATAATGTACAACATGTTTATTGATTTTTGTAAAAATAGCACTTATATTCTTGGAGATATAGCGATTTTTTTTTTACGTTAAAAAAAAAAAAATTAAGCATGTTTTTAGCTTATATCACGCAAGGTTTTCAACCAAATTTAACGCCAGTTTCAGAAAAATTGTCAAAATGTAGTAGAAACAATATAGTGCAATTGTAATATAAATGTATTAAATATTTTTATGAAATATGAGCAGTTGTATGAAATTTTTATCTGCGCATGCTCGGACGATAACAAAGATTTGTTTATATAATTTGATAGTTAACTCTATGGAGCAACTAAAAAAAAAAATCCAGTCAAATATCGTGAAAATTCAGAAAGATATCGTCGATCGAGTGAGCTGATTTTTAGTAGCTCTCTAAAAGCAGGTAAATGATATAGGATTTTCCACAAATTATCAATTTTAATTTTTTTAATTTTCCTCTTTTATTGATGCTTTAGTTCTTCTTGGATAACCACCAGAACGAGTCTATTCCATGATAAAAAGAAGTATCAAAATCGAAGCATTTGTTCCAAATCTACTCATTGATATTCATTAAATACTAACTTTTTTCAGAAAGTCAGTTAATAAAAAATGACAATTTGTGGAAAATCACCTATCATTCAGCTGCCTTTAGAGAGGAACTAAAAATTATCTCTCTCTATTGACGATATCTTTCTGAATTTTTACGATATTTGACTGGATTTTTTTCTATGACTTGTTCGATAGAGTTGACTATTAAATTATTATGTTTAAAAAAATCTTTGTTATCGTTCGCACATACGCAGATAAAAACTATTTCATACAAGTGCTCATATTTCATAAAATATTTAATATATTTATATTCCAATTGCACTATATTGTTTTTACTACATTTTGCCAATTTTTCTGAAACTGTCGTGAAATTTGGTTGAAAACCCTGCATTATATAAGCTAAAATCATGCAAGAATTTTTTGAGCTTTTAAAATAAATCGCTACATCTCCATGAATTTGACGATATTTGACAGGATTTTTTGTTTAGGAGTTGCTCCATAGAGTTGGCTATTAAATTATGTAAAAAAATCTTTGTTATCGTTATAAAAAATTATTTCATGCAACTGCTCATATTTCATAAAATATTTAATACATTTATATTCCAGTTGCACTATATTGTTTCTACTACAATTTGCCACTTTTTCTGAAACTGGCGTTAAATTTGGTTGAAAAACCCTAAGTGATATAAGCTAAAAACACGCGTGAATTTTTTTAACTTAAAAAAAAATCGTTTTCTCTAAGTATATAATTGCTATTCTCACAAAAATCAGTAAACATGTTGTACAGTATCCACAAATGTGTATTCGGCAGCGATAGATCATTTCGTGCATTTTACTTTACAGGGTGATCCCAAGTATTAATTTTTTTTCTTTAATTTATTGTTAGCCCACTAATTGTGTCCCCCTTATCAAATCGACGTTAATAAATATGAGCTTAAATCTGTTCTTTTTATTCCTGAAGTTCCAGAAGAATCCGACAAGTGTATTTCTAAATATTCGACAAAATGTCCAAAATCGAAAGTGCTCTGTCATTAATGGCCATTTAGTGTACATTGAGCAGAAAGAAGCTACAACTGCTATTACTCGTATTACGACACTAGTACAATGGCGTAACATTCCAGCAAAGAAACCTTTATCTTCCAACAAACAAAAAATATCAAGGACTTCAAATAAAGGATTTCTTAGTTTCATTCCCCCTTTTTATAAAAACACTGGAAGTTTACATGAAAGAACTGTAACTAGTACTATAAAATTTATTAAATTGTGTGTAAATTTATATTTAATCTTCTTAGTCTGTGATGATTTATGAAAATCCGGTTTATCAGAGTTTTTTTTGCCTATCCGAGGTGAGCTTGGTCTCTAACTCGAGTTGGGACTCTACTGTACTTTAAAAACTTTTTAGAATACGTTTAAGGGTTATACAGGGTGATTTTTTTTTAAAGTCGTGAAGGTAAAATCCTATAACAAAAGAACCACTGATCCAAATGACCTGAAATTTCACCAGTATGCTCCCAAAGCAATGGGAATTTTTTAGCCGTGGTTAAAAAAAACTTAAAATCGCACCGACAGATGGCGTTGTATACGCAGAAAAGTCGGGAGACGAGCTTGCGCACGACACACGCACAGTGGAAATAAAAACCTGAAGCACGCACACCTCGTTTTCATTATTCTGATCTCAATCCCTGCGATTTCTGGCTCTGGGGGTACCCAAGAATGCTGTGTATTGTGATGGTGTTACAAACTTAGCTGACCTGAAAGCACGCATTGTGCACCAGATCCACAGCATCCAGCCGGATATTCTTTGCTTTGTTGTGGAACATGCGGTTTCACGTTTCCAACTCGAAGCTGAAAACGGCGGACAGCACACTAAAAATCACTTGTGTTAGTCGTGCAGTTCCGTATGAATGCTTTGTTCGATATTTTTATTTCGTTCTGCTTCTGCGAAGGTGTTCGCAATGTCTTTACCCAATTACTGCATTCTGTATGTTTTTGATATGCGTAATAAAGTTTTCTTTTTCTTGAAGTACCGTCCATTGTTTTCCTCCCACTGACGATATTCTTTGTTTTTGTTACTTACAGCGCCATCTGTCGGTGCGATTTTAAGTTTTTTTTTTTAACCACGCAAAAAAAATTTCCATTGCTTTGGGAGCATACTGGTGAAATTTCAGGTCATTTGGATCAGTGGATCTTTTGTTATAGGGTTTTACTTTCACGACTTTAAAAAAAATCACCCTGTATTTCAGCTACTTTTGACCATTTATATGGGATTCTAAAAAATAAGAGATGGGGGGGGGGGATATTTTAATTCTAACTTTCACTTTATATGATTGTACATGTCCCACCGGAGCTTTTGTTAGAACATCATTCATTCATCTAACCATCACGCTGAATATTTAAATCGTCATTTTTATAAATTAATAATATCCCTTTCTACTTTTCATTTCGCCTATATTATGTAGTATATGTGTGGGAAAAAAAGAACTGAATTGCATCAATGGTAAGAGTGCTTTTTCCTAAAGGGTATAATTTACTATAAATGTTTGAAAGTGATTTTTTTAAGAAGCCTCATAAGAAGTGTTCTACCTCTAATGAGTTCTGTAACAATTTTGATTACTTGATATTAATCACTTAATAAATTCCCGATATATCGGGAATTTATTAAGTGATTACACCACTTTGAACAGTTCAAAATTTCAAAAACATTTTTTGTTTTTTAAATGTACTTTATACACACAAAAATCGTATTTTATTTGTTGCAAATCAATATCGAATGTGAAAGGCTAATTTGGGAGCTATAAGGAAATATAGAGTGCGTCGCAGAGAGTACGCAATAACGAAAACTTAAAGCATGATTTTCAGAACAGTATTTTTAAAATCGGTGGACTAACTTCGAAAATTTTCAATCAACTTGATCTTTTTAATTCTCTCATACTTTTCAAGTGAGATACGTAGGATTTTTTTTTCAATATTGATACCTCGCTGTTCCAGTTCCAAGCATTTTTAACGAAGTTTGTGGTCGAAATTTAACGCACAAATGAGAGAATAATTTTACTTTGATTCGATGGCATTTTATTAAACAAAATTAAAACGGATACGTATTTAACGAGATTATATGGACTAAGAAAACCTTAGACAAAGTGACTTCTGTTGTATTGCTGTAGGTGGAGCTACGGTGAGTTTGTGTCAATAGCTTGATCCTTCTTTTTTTTTCTCCCCCCGAAGCCCTCTTCCACCAGATTCTAAGCAGCAATTTTTTTATTTCAACTAAACAAAAATACTGTTTCTACTTTATATGAATAATTTAGTGTAAAGGAATTTATGTAAACACACTGCTTTTCTTTTTAAAAAATCCCGAAACAGCCTTAAATTTCATAGCACGTCAAAGCGATGTTAGCCCGTAAGTCACGACTTTAACGCAGATCTAAAATTTAAATATATAAATCAGTAAATTAATACAAGTTTTCTATTAATATTTTTTCTAGAAACCACTGTATGAAAAATGTTTGAAGGAGGAAGGTTGCATAGGATTAGGACTGTCTCATAGTTGTGTGGAACAACAAGATTGTGAAGTTCTTCTGAGGTACTCTAAATCTTCTGAAGGTATTAAATTCATTTTACAAGGCCTTTTAGAAAAATATACGACAAACTACATGGCCGTGGCATGGTCTGAAGATGCTATCATGGTAAATATATTCATTTCAAAATATCTTGCATTATGTAAAAATAACAAATGTAATAAAACTCATAACCCTCAAAATATCTTGCATTATGTTAAAATAAAGGATTTTCGACCGAAACCAAATAAATACAAATCTTTTGGTATGATCTTCGTTTTCAATTTTGAGATAAATAATTATTATGAATGATTTATTTACACAGCATTGACTAGCGATCTTGCTGCTTCGACAGCAAACTGATATTCGAATTCGACTGCGATAATACCGCAAGGTTGGCAGATATATAATACAAAACTTTGCAATAAAAGTAACCCACAGGATTCTTAATTTTCTTTATACAGCAGACAAAAGCAATACTAATTATTTCCCAAATAAGAAATTATGCTTCATTCAAATGCCGCATTTCCCCCTACTTAATAGTTTCTTATGCGCTCACATAATGGTTGTTTACATATAACTAAAGGAAAGGAACAAGTTTAAGAAAAGGGATCAAATTTTACATACGTATATTAAAGAGTCTGTGGCATTTCGCCAACAACCAAGTCGTCAAAACAATCAACCGTCAAGTACGTTTAACCGACACGAGGGTACAACTAAGTGAATAAAACATAACTCATCACCTTAAGTCTTCGTTTCATACAATCAACTATCATTAATTCATTATAGATATGCACTAAAACCTCGATAAGTCGTCACTCTTGTACTATATTCATCCAGTACCATTAATCACGATATACACAAGAACATCGGTACTTTGCCACCATCAAATTTACGATTTGATTGTCATATGTTATCCATATGTATTTCCAATAAAATCTCGATAATGCGTCGCTCTTATAAATATATTTTTATTCCTTCGAACATCATTATTGGATTATAGATATGCCCTAAAACCTCAATAACTTACCCTTCTTCTAAATTGCGTTTATATTTGTCGTATCTTTAATAAGTCTATTTATATAATGTATCATAAATTCGTAAAAGATGTGCTCTAAAGCATCTATAGCTCTTTACTCTTACACTGCATTTATATTCCTTCAACAGGATTAACACTTTGAAATGCATTAAAAACCTCACTACCTCGTCGTCCTCATAAAACAGCCACACTCAACCTGCGGTTCGCGTGTGGCCCAGCGATGCTTTATGTGCGGCCCGAGACACATAATCATTAATCTCTATTTATAAAATTGAGAAGTGCCGTACATAAAAGGCTTTTTAAGACCTTCGCTGTTATTTTATATATTTTCCTGGGAAGACAAAATCTGTCCTGTTAGTATCTATAATTACAAATTATGTTAAAACATCTTAAATTCCGTTTCCTTAGTCAAATGTGCCTTTTATTATTTGTGCTACAGTAGTGTATGCGCTTTTTAATCTTCAAAACTAATCAAACGATAGTCTAAATTAAATTTTCTCTGTATAATTCTACATTAATTTTTTTAAAGTTTTTAATAAGTGGCCTTTTGCTCAATAAAACAAAAATCTTATTTGTTTTCTTTGGAGATGTTGTTATATTTTATATTTACCGTATAGCTAATAATGCTTATTTGGTTAAATGTTTTTCGCGGGGAACAAAATTGACAGTAAAAAGTGTTACACAGCTATTTCCAAACAAGAATCTTTGTGGCATATCTCTGCATCATTTGCAATAGAAATCGATCAAAAAACGTATTTTTGGAAGTAGTGGTGCTAAAGCTTTTTGGCAATATTTCTCCCGCGACAAATGTTCAATCCCACTCCTTAATTATATTATATTTTATTTGTTATGCTATAATTTTATTGTTATGCTACTTTTTTCTCACTATTTTAAATACCTGTTTTTGCATTATTATATAAGAGTGTTGTGGCCCGTGAGAAGAAAAGGTTGAGTATGGCTGTTATAAAAGTACTAGAAAGAAATGGCTGAAAGAGTTCCTATCAGGGCTTCGGGGTCGGGCCCATTTTTGAGCTAAAGAGTCGGAGTCGTCCCTCTTACAAGCAGGTCTGCATTGTAGGAGTCGGCCCATTTTTGAGCGAAAGAGTCTGAGTCGAATCTGTTAAAATTCCCGGAGTCAGAGTCGTCCATTTTTCCCACCGACTCCGCAGCCCTGGTTCCTATACCTTTCCATTCAATCGAATATTAGCAAATGGATTTTCACTGAAACTTCGATAAATCGTCATCAGCATAAATCTGTTTTATTCAATTTAATATTAACCTTTTGACTATGTGTCGGGACATACGCTTTAGTATAGTATTTTTTATATTCTATTCGTACCACTTTGTGAAAAGCAATCGCATCCATATATTTATACTAGGATATTTTCAAGAGAAATCTCCCACAAAGAATTTTTTGTAAATTGTGGTACGATTGGACGGGGGGGGGGGGGGGTGTAAGTAGCCGCCGATCCGTAATTAATGTTTGGTTATATATGAATGCAGTAAAACCGTGATAGCTTGTCATTCTCCTAAATATGTGTTTATACATCAATAAAATAATCTTAAAAAAAAAAAAAAATTAACCGACTTAAAAAAAAGCACTAAAAAGAATTATATAATTCTTTAAACTTCTCTAATGACGAAACGTTATCCATTAACTGCACATCGGACATCAAGCGGGCGCTTGACGCCAAGCACACAGGTCAGATATACGTATTCAATAAACCAATCATGTGGTTATTAATTCTACATTATTTTTTTCCGATAATCTCCATCTG
This sequence comes from Maratus speciosus, assembly GCA_963932465.1. Classification (NCBI taxonomy): domain Eukaryota; kingdom Metazoa; phylum Arthropoda; class Arachnida; order Araneae; family Salticidae; genus Maratus; species Maratus speciosus. The sequence goes on from OZ010796.1 coordinate 477,990,982, forward strand.
TTGTTTCCTCATGTAAGATGCCTCTATTTGAGAGTGGTGACATACAATGCTCAGACTCTGTTTATACTATAGCGCCTAAAATATATAGCGTGAAAATTGGCTATCCCTGTAATACTTAAAGTGCTAACATATAGTATCCATTAAATGTTCAACGATGCTGCTGAAATTACAGCTCGTAGCGACATCTGCAGGATATTTTATACAACTACAAGATATTGCTAGTCTATACATTGTAATACGAAAATCCCGCAGATGTCGCTGCGATCGACACTTGGGGTTTTAGCAATATCGTCCCACAGTTAAGGGATACAAATTTTTAGCGTTGTTTGGATAGCATGTTTCCACACTAGGTATTCTAGACGCTGTAGTTTATACATACGAGTTTGCCTACACTGCTACAAAACTAGACATTTTCTATTCCAGAACTTGGCAATATTCACTTGGACAAGTTTGATTATACGAGTGGCGGACAATTTAACAAGCACTAGTTTGGAAATAATGGCAAGCTCTTCAAGATTTATGGCGATAGCTTTTGTCCAGAATCTATCAATCAATAATTTTTTTTCCGTATGTCACCATTCTGATATCAATACTCCCGATCCTTAGGCAGTAAAGACTCAGAAATGAGCGTCAATGATTAGGTGTTTAGTCTAAATCTGATAACCGAAGACAGTGCTGCTACACATAAGAGGGCACTTTTATGTGTACTGTATATGGATGCACTTTGCAGTGCACCGACTAATGGAGACACTTTGCTGAACTCTGATGTATAAGGCCACTTTGCTATTGAATTGTAAGCTTTTTGATACCCACTTCCGATGTCGGTTAGCATTGTTTTAGACATTTGGGTTGTTCTGAATGCGGCATCTTTTTTAGACAAGATCTCGCACTTAGGAAAGTTACAGCATCCAGTAAACTATAAGGTCCACATCGATACCTAAGGACATCGAAATTGGGTGTGGAAAAGCTGATAATCCATCAATAAAGTTCAGACAATTCCATCAATAAAGACAATCAGAGCGCGGCAATGTGCTTTAAGAGAAACTTATGTCCAAACTATAGCAAACCTAGGCATTTTCTATTGCAGAACTACAGCGTCTAGAATATATAGTGTGGAAATCGGCTATCCCAGTAATACTTAAAAATGTGCTAAAATATTGGATCCCTTAAATTTCAAACGATGCTGAAATCCAATGAGCCGATCACAGCGACATCTGCAGGATATTTTGAAAACTCCAAGACAATTTGGTTACAGCGTCTAGAATATATAGCGTGGAAATCGGCTATCCCCGTAATACTTAAAAAAGTGCTGAAATATTGGATTCCTTAAATGTGAAACGATGCTTGAAATCCAATGAGTCGATGACAGCGACATCTGCAGGTTATTTTCTAGAACTTCAAGAAGATTTGGTCTAGACACTGTAATAATGCGATGTTTACTTCGAAATTTGAAAATATATCGCAGCTGTCACTGTGATCGGCACCCTCGATTTCAGCGTCATTGCACATTTAAGGAATACAACTTTTTAGCGCTGTTTTTGAATACACTGTTAAAAATATGCAGCAATTGCTGCATACTCACTCCACCACTTTTATAGAATGTTTTTGTTCTGACCAATGAGTGTATGATGACCAATGACATAATATAGTCAAGTTACAGTTTTCTATCAAAGCGATGGAGTGACGGTGCAGCAAATGCCCCAGAGTTTTAACAGTGTAGCATATTTCTACGCTATGTATTCTAGACGCTGTAAATTGGTCCAGCTCTAGACGCTGTAAGCATGTTCACAATACCTACTGGATTCCGATCCTGAACCATTCTCATTGGTTTCCCAGATTCAGATATCCAGAACATATTGACTAACTATCGCAGTAGTACAGCGTGGAATACATAGTGTGGAAATCTCATCTTATTATTACAAAGTCTAGACCAAATCGTCTTGGCGTTATAGAAAATATCCCGAAGATGTCGCTGTGATCGACTCATTGAATTTCAGCATCGTTTGACATTTAAGGGATCTGATATTTTAGCATTTTTTTTAAGTATTACTGGGACAGCCGATTTCCGCACTATATATTCAAGACTCTGTACTTAGAAAGTACTAAAATATTGCATCCCTTAAATGTAAAACGATGCTGAAATCCAAAGAGTCGATCGGAGCGACATCTGAGGATATTTTCTAAAACTCAAAGACCGTTTGGTCTAGACGCTGTTATAATACAATGTTTACACTGAAATTTGAAAATATAACGCAGATGTCGGTGCGATCGGCTCATTGAATTACAGCATCATTGCACATTTAAGGGATACATTTGTTTAGTGCTGTTTGGATAGCAGATTTCCACACTATTTATTCTAGGCGTTGTACTTGTGCTCTGATACATGAGAAACTTTAAAGGTTGATTTTCAACTTTTCGACACCGACTTCCGATATCGGTTTGTGTCTTTGTGGGCCTTCCGGTTTGGTGGATGACAGAATGGCCGGGATCTAGATAGATTTTTCGCTCTTAGCGAAACGAGATCGACCAATCAGAAGGCTGCATTTTTGCAAACAGCGTAAAGTTCGCGAAACTGCTGTCTTCTGATTGGTCAATCTCCTTTCATTACCAGCGAAAAATCTATTTGGATCTTGGGCCTTGTCCAGCTAAGTTTTGGCACTATAAAAGATCGTTTATCTTTGTAGGAGTAACAGTATGAAAGATGAGTGCTTATATATGTCCGACTGCTTCAAAAAGGATTTGAATTTTAAAGTTTTTATTATTAAAAAAAAATGTTCTAATCATCAGATTTTGAAGAAATTGGAGTGGGACCAAATGGGTGACTTACTTTCAAAAAAAAAAAAAAATCTGTTCATATTTAAGAAAGTTATGCGTGAACAAGGCCAAAACATATATACAGGTCGAATTGATAACCTCCTTCTTTTTGAAGTCCCTTAATTATAATTAATAAGGAATACAGTATAATAAAGTATGAACTAAATTCTCGATAATTTGTCACCATCATAAATGTTTTTATTGAAATATCATTCATTCCATATAGATAGGCACTAAATCTTGATAACTCTTCTTCATTAATATTTTATGCAATCTAATCTAATTTAAATACGAAATAAAACCTCGATAATTCGTAATCCTCTTAAGCTATGTTTATATTTGTCTAAAGCTATTATTACTTGTATAATATAACCTATAACTTCGACATAACTCGCCTCCCTTATAAGAATACTTTTATTTAACCTAATAACACTCATGTCCAAAGGCTAAGTGACCGGATGCTTTCGATTTTAAGTTTTGTCAAATATCTGCTGAAATTCTCGACGAATTGTCTTTGAACTTTTAGGATGTAAAGAACATGTTTTATTTCCTATTTTTCAGCGAAAATTTAGTCGCGAGGACAATTAGGGGCTAATAACAAATTTAATAAAATAGTTTCGTTTGCCTATGTGACAGAATGCTGAAAGTGGCATGTCACAGTATTAAATGTCTATGCTGGTCCAGTTCAACGTTTGTGTACGCACCACTATTTTAAAAAATAAATTTTAATTATATTTCTGCTGCTTATGTTCTAAAAAGAAATTGTTCCGGGAAAGTGGTGCCAATAAAATATAAAAATGGCTGACAATGCCAAAAATATTCAGTACTGTCAGCTACTTTTAGAAACTCGCAGCATCGCCAGAAATTTTCTGAATTTTCACCATATTTGACTGAAGTTTTTATGTAAGTTGCCCTAAATATGACTACCAAATTATGAAATAAAAATTTTGGAATCTTCCACGCACGCGCAGTTAAAAATTATTTCATACAAATACCCATATCTCATCAAATATTCAACATGTTCATGTTTTAATTGCAGTATACTGTTTCTACTCTTCTTTGTCAGGTTTTTGGAAAGTTGTGTTAAATTTGGTTGAGAACTCTGTATGCTATAAACAAAAAAACGTTTGAATTTTTCACAGAAACGTAATATCTTTATGATTATGCGTGCTATGCGTACACAAATGCACGCAAACGTTGAATTGAACCCACATAGTGATTTAACACAGTGGTGGACCATTTTGAGCATTTTCTGTCACATGGGTGACCGCCAATATTTTATTATTAGTCTCACATTTGTCCTCGCGACTTCACTGAAAAATATGAATTCAAACATGTTGTTTATATCCTAGAAGTTAAAGGGCAATTCGTCAAGAATTTCAGTAGATATTCGACAAAATGTGTAAAATTGAAAGTATTTGGTCACTTACCATTAATTTTTGGGCGTGAGTATAAAAATAGGTCACCGTATTTTTTTACTATCGTAAATTCATCATAACTATTGTAAATGTTACATTGAAAAATCTAATTTTTATGCAATCAGATACGATGAAATCACTTTAAATATGCACTAAGACATCGATAACTCGTCATTTTGAAAAAATGTTGTTTTATATGCTACTAATACAATCCATTATACATATGTCCTAAAACTTTAACTCGTCATGATCTCTTACTGATTTTATATTCATCTAATACCATAAACAATATACACGTAAACCTCGATACTCCGTTGTCGTTTTAAATTTACATTTTCATTCAAACCTAATAAATTCCGTATGGATTTGATATGAAACCTCAGTAACTCGCCATTTTTATAAATTTGTTATTCATAGACTTTTTTTCATTATAGAAATGCTCTAAATACCGATAATTCATCACACATAAACCGGTTATTGTGAAATCTAATAATTGTTTCATTTTAGATATGTACTAAATACTTCAAAATCTTCATCCTTTTTAAAACTTTATTATCCTATACCATTATTACTTTATACACATATTAAAACCACGGTATCCCGTCGCCTCAAAAGACTCTTTTCATTCATCTATCGTCTATTTGCACTAAATGTATAATAAATCTGTTCGGTACCTTGATAACGGGCATCTGTAATGCATCCACATTTGTACAAGAAGTATCATCGTGTGCACTAAATACTCGATAACTTATCACTTTGGTAAATCTGAGTTTTTATAGTATGTAGAATAATGCAAATTCGTTTGATATGATGTAAAACTTCTAACTCGTCACCCTCTTAGTGTATTTATATTAACCAATATTCAATACTACTTTCAAAGCTGCCACGTCTCCTCCGAATTTTTAAAACCAGTACTTTTGAATAGAAAATTTTGCTTTAATATCTTAATTCTCAGATTTAAATAAAACAAAATTTTCTATGTAGTAATACCTCTTCTGAATACCAGCATTTTCGTCTAGAAAATTTTACTTTATTTAAATCTGAGGATTCTGAGATTAAATAAAGCAAAATTTTCTATACAAAAATACCGGTATTCAAAAATCCGACTTTGGCAGCTCTGTACTTTGATGATATACACTATATAGTCATTAATCACCGGACACTTACAATTTTAGACATTTTGTCGAATACTTAAAAATATACTTCTCGGATTCTTCTGGAACTTCAAGATTATAAAGAATATGTTTGACCTTATATTTATCAACGTCGATTTGATAAGTAGGATGATTAGAAAGGGGGGGGGGGGAATAAAAAATCAAAATATTTGGGATCACCCTATAAATTAAAATGCACGAAACGTTCTATCGCTGCAGAATACAAATATGTGGATACTGTACAACATGTTTACTGATTTTTTTTTAAGAATATCACGTATATTCATGGCGATATAGCGTTTTTTTTTTTTTTAAGTTCAAAAAATCTTGCATGATTTTAGCTTACATCATCCAGGGTTTTCAACCGAATTTAACGACAGTTTCAGAAAAATTGGCAAAATGTAGTAGAAACAATATATTACAATTGGAATATAAATATTTTATGAAATAATGAGCAGTTGTATGAAATTTTTATCTGCGCATGCGCGAACGATAACGCTTTTTTTACACAATTTCACAGTAAACTTTATGGAGAAACTCATAAAAAAAAATCTAGTTAAATATCGTGTAAATTCAGAAAGATATCGGTGATAGAGTGAGCTAATTTTTAGTTGCTCTCTAAAAGCAGCTGAATGATAAGGGATTTTCCGCAAATTGTCAATTTTTATTTACATTTTTTTTTCATTTTTTATTGATGCTTTAGTTCTTCCTGGATAACCACCAGAACGAACCTGCTCCATATAGTTGACTATTAAATTATGTAAAAAAAAAAAAAAAAAAAAAAAAAAAAAAAAAAAAATCTGTTCGTGTTTGCACAGATAAAAATTATTTCATTCAACTGCTCATATTTGATAAAATATTTAATATATTTATATTCCAATTACACTATATTGTTTCTACTACAGCTTGCTAATTTTTCTGAAACTGCCGTTAAATTTGGTTGAAAACACTGCATGATATAATAGACCGGGAGCCGGCAGCACAGACAACCACCTCATCGAGTTCACGGCTGATATTTTAGAATTAGTTAAAACTCGATATGCATATTAAAACGCAATCGGTCTGCCAAATCACACCTTGGTGGAAAACACCTGAAAACCCGATTTTAGCGGTTGACTCGTAAGTTTACTATTACGTTTCCCTGCTCCCAGTCCTCCATGTTTTCATACATTTGGGTGCATGAAAACATAATGGTTTTTTTACCAGTCAACCACTAAAATTTGGTTTTCAGGTGTTTTCCACCAAGATATGACTTGACAGACCGATTGCGTTTTAATATGCGTATCGAGTTTTAACTAATTCTTGAATTTCAGCCGTGAACCCGATGAGGTGATTATCTGTGCTGCCGGCTCCTGGTCTATAAACTACACTCTAAAATTGGAAGGAGTAAAAAGTTCACTCTTTGAAAGAGTGAAAGGCATTTTCACTCTTCCTGAAGTGCATTTTATAAAAATTCTCTTTAAAGAGTGGAATTTTCCACTCCCTAAAAAGGAGTGAAATATTTCACTCCATTTCAATCTATGTAGTAAAATACCCAATGTATGTAGTAAAATAATGAAAAGCACCAAAATGTGTCGCTTCTTAATTTTCAAAAATTCCATCTCATTATGTAATCTTGGGAATTGCGCTGATTTGGTACTAAAACGCACTCTTTTTCAAGAGTGAATAATCACTCCTGTTTAGAGTGAGAGTTAGTAATGTATGTATTGTCTAATCGGCCAATCGGAATAGTCTTGTCTACGACATTTTTTTTAAGATTAGAGGAAGACGTCTGCCATGTAAGGATTAATATACTGATAATAAAAAGTTCCATAAATAATCACTTTAATTTCATATAAAATAAAATGTAATTAATTCATAAAAGATACAGAATGACAGAATTTTCTTTAGGAGCATTGGAAAGGAAACACTTCTGCCGTTTCAAACTAAAATTTTTCCAATAATGTTAAATCTGCAGTTTTTAACGAGTGCGTGGAAATTATCTCCAAAGTTCAGTCATATATGCAATGCTTGCTTTATAATTTTCTCTCCCGTATTGAGTCTGTCATGACTGATAATTATACACAGTGAAGTTCAAACAATAAATAGTGTCTGATACGGCTCTAATCACCTGGTAATGTTGAATATTTCGGAAGGAAGAAACGAGATTTCTGGAATATAGTTTCGGTCCGGCCGAATTTTTGGCAGCCTTTTCGTCGAAAACAAATTTTCGGCGAAGCTCTGGTTTTGAGACGACACCGAATTTTAAGTCGATCTTTAACTTTATGTATTGGTATTGCTCATCAGCTAATTAGAACAAGTCTATGACGCCTTTTTTAAGATAAGAGAAAGGCATCCGCCATTTTAGGATTAAAATATGAGGATATTATTAAAGTGATTATTTGTGGAGCGTAAGTCTTATTTAATTTTATTCTTTTATTGCTGTAAACTTTGTATGTTATGATTATGAGTTAAATAGTTATGATACATTATTGGCACTAAAAATTAAAATATGACACTTAAGCATTGAAATAGTTTTTTTATGTGCCTGATATGAAGTTTACAGATAAAACTGCTTTATTATATTTTTTAAACGTTCATAGTATCATATAAGACTGAATATATTTTAAAGAGATAAATAACTACTTTTTACATTAAAAATGTATTTCAATCAATAAGAACAGTACATATACAGTCATTTCTTTTTATATTTCCTTCTTTTTCCTATAAAACATACGCAATCTGTTTAGCTCATATTCCCAAAATACAATATATGCGGGAATAAAAATTGTAAATTAAACATGGCTTATCATATGTCGTTCCATAAATAAGCGTTGTATTAATATCCATTTTTCAGCAATAGCGGAAGAAAATTCGAAATCATGATTAAAATTAAGGAATATGTTTGAAAGAAAAATATAAACATATTCCAGAGAACATAAAAATCTAGACTCCATGTTCATATTTAATAAAACAGTGACAAATCACAAAACATAAGAAAAATTCTTACACATTCTTAATATTTAGATCAAGCTTAGAACTTATTAAAAATAAACGGTCAAGTGCGAGTATTACTCGCACACAGAGGGTATCCGTACAATATCCATATATCCGTATATCCGTACAATAATATATGAATTAGTAAGTGTATTATTAAAAAAAATACCGTTGCTAAAAAGATAATAAGACTTTGTAAAAACTATACAACGTAGGGTTGGGTATATCTGTATAGTATACAGGGTGCAAAGGAAAGTCCCTTTAACCTGCAAGCACTTTCGAACAGAGAGAGCTACAGCTATACAAGTGAGGTAACGGTACAGTAAAGCGACTACGCCTGACCTAATGCAAACTACAGCAGCACCCCTAGTGGCGAAATTTGAAAGATAGCCATTGCAAATCGAAAACGAAAAGAGGTAGAGCAAATTTTCCAATTAGAAAGTTTTAGAGCATCACTTAATTGGTACGAAATGACATTTGGGTCACACGGATAAGATGAATCGTCGCCTGCATACCCAAAAATGTCCGAAATCGATGAGCGACAATTCTACTTTGCCCATTCACATTCCGGAAATGTAGCAGTGAACAATTGCAGATTGTGACGTTGTACTGTCCTGTAATGTCTGTAAAGATTTAATTTCCAATGCATTTAAAATTTTAGAATAACCCTTTCAGGGCCAGAAGAATTCTGTTCATAAACTGATGAAATAATTGACTGACACCAGCATATTCAAAGAAATTTCTCAGAAAATAAAAACCCGCTAATTTGCACTTTCATTACAAAAGCAAAATTTTATTAAAATATTCCTGGTGACATTTGTCAGATTTGGAATTAAAATTAGGTGGCTAGATCGTCTAGCCACCGCCCTTGAAAGGGTTAAATCTATGTCGTCGTATTGAAGAGGCTTGCAATAGATGTTCCATGCTGAGAAATGTGCATGCAGAATTACTCTCGCGAATACAAACGTGTATCGTGAGCAATGGCGAACTTTTCGAACATACTGAATATTAACATTTTATCACTGAGATAGTTTGTCCTTTTTTGTGTGTGTGTGTGTGTGTGATGTTATCAAAATGTATTGAGATAAGTACATATTTATAGCATAAATTGTGCGTTTTCTTCATACTTCTGACTATTCAATTCAAATGTTTACACAAAATGGAGTGCATCGATTTCGGACATTTTTGGGTAAACAGGCAAATATTTATCTTATCCATGTAAACCAAATGTCGTATTCTATTAATTAATTGATACTCTAAAACTTTCTAACTGGAAATTTTGCTCTATCTCTTTTCGTTTTCGATTTGCAGTGGCTATCTTCCAAATTTCGCCAGTAGGGGGTGTTGCTGTCGTTTTCATTAAATCGGAAGTAGTCACTTTACTATACCGTTACCTCACATGCATAGCTGTAGCTCTCTCCGTTCACAAGCATTTTCATGTTAAAGGGACTTTCCTTTGCACCCTGTATACTAAAGTATAAATGGATATACCATGAAAGTTCAAAGATATACGGAACCTAAATAATAGCAAATATAGCTATTTCTGTATATTGGTTATTCCAAATAGATTTTTAGTTAACCTTTAAAGACATAGTAGGTGTATTGAGAGAGTCACTCGAGGGAAACTAGTCGCGAATCCCATAGTATTTATGTAATTAATTCTCATTAAATTAGTCTGTTTTTAACAATTTGACGTTTATTGCTTTTATACTGCTACTGGGCATTGCATTACATAAATATATCCTTAAAATTTGTTATCTTGGCTTTAAAAGCCGATGGAGCATAGAGTACGTCGTCCCTGTCATTATGTATGTCCAAACCGTCCGTGTCTTTAAGGGTTAATATCTCGGCTAATTACAATTTTTTCCGAAATTCATGATCAACAATGCTTTTATACTTCTGCTACGATAGGTACCTAAAACTGCTCAATACTTTTGCTTAAGCCCGTAAATCGAAATTTGAGTGTAACGGAAAAATGAGATTTTCTCAAACTATGTGACCTAGGGTAATCGCTATAACTTTCCTGCAAGGTTTAAATTAATGTCTACTACCTCTAATTTTTTCATAATTTTAGTTTCAATAGATTCGGAATTAGATGGGAGGGGGGGGGGACATATTTTTGCACTACATTTACCACCATAACTTTGAAAATATAATACCTAAAATTACATGAGATATATTTTTGGTTTCAGCGTTACGAAAGCTTTCACACTATAACCCCACACGATATACAAAGAAAAGATTTTTTTTCAAGTAACTTAATTAGCCCCTCTACATTTTCCCTAAATATATTTATGAAAATGTAAATTATGTAAAGCCCCACATGTTACCCACATATTTATGCAAATATGTGGGTCAATAGTCTTTATTACTTCCCCCAATTTCAACATTCCACGTTGCACAGTTTGCGAGTAAAAGGGCTGTGATACAGACAGACAGACACAGGAGTGACCTTATAATGTTTTCTTTTTTACTTTTTAAGTACGGAACCCTAAAAAAGCTGCGAGTTGATAATCATTGTGCTTTTAGTCAAAAAATTAATTTTTTATTTTATTTTTTAGAACAATAGGGTTCTGCAAAATTGCGCTAAAAAGGTAAGATTTTATATTTAAAACAAATTAAAATGAAATCGCATGTTATTAATCAGATAACATCCACCTATTATACAGTTATTAATAAAATTTTAAAAGTAAGTAAAATACAGTAAACAACGTTTCATTAGATTTAAATTCATTAGCAATGAATTCTGACATCTAAATATTTCAAATTTGAATTACACATGAAAAAACAGAACATAATTAACGTACATCACGGGAATTATTAAAATGCTAAATGGGTATCTGAAAAGGAAAACATAGTTGATTTTTCGGTTAATTACTTGCCCTTATGGGCATTTTAAAATTATCATATTTATAGGGCATGCAATGAAAGCAATAATTGATTGTAATAAAATATTTTAGTTTTTTTCTGTCAGTAAGCTAATTTAATTCACATATAACTTTAATTGAGTTTTTCCTTAAAAGTTGAATTAATGTTACAAACTATGAATTAAATAAATATTGTCAATAAAGTATTTTATTCCAATCTTTAACACGCTTATATTTATTTTTCTTGCATGCTGTAAAAGATGGGATTCTTTTAAAATGCCCATAAAACAGCATAAAAAAACAGAATTAATTCCATAAAAATTGAACATTTACTCTTATGAAAGAGTGACTTCACTCCTACTAGGGGTGAAAAAACGCACTCCTTTAGCAACAGTGAATAGTCACTCCTCCGAAAGAGTGATTATTCACACCTGTTTAGATTAAATATTCACTTTCACGGAGTGAGCATTCACTCTTTCAGAGAGTCAAAAGTTCCACTTTTGCTCAGAGTGAATAGTCACTCTAAAGAGGTTGGGCATATTTTGACTCTGCGATAGAGTGAATGTTTACTCTTCCGGAATGAATAGTGACTCCTTTTTTATTTTGAGTGTAAAAGCATGAAATTTCCTGAAGTTCCAAAAGAATCCGATAAGTATTTTTCAATGTTCGACAAAATGTCTAAAATTGAAAGTGTCCTGTGATTAATGGTCTATAGTGTATATTGAAAGCCCAATACCTCTAATGAATCTGGTTCAAAAAAAAATTTACCATGTAAACCAGATTAGTGATAACCGCAACAATCACGTCACCCTGTTAACCCCCCTGATTGTTTTATACATCGGACATAATTAATACTTAAAACTTCCCAAAATTCTTCACCCTTCAAACTTTCTAAAAAGGAAAAGGGGGCATACAACGTAATATCTATATTTATGAGGGTAATTACTTAAATTTAGGACAAATCCATACGCCCTACAACTCAGGTCATCCATATTAATAGTCGATTGCATGAAAACTTATTTTTTAACGGTGGTGTATTTTAATGTATATCATCCACGTAATGACTGTTTAGAGTTTAAAAGAAAGACTTATCGACGGTTCATGGCCTATCTATAATGAAATGGGGACTAAAAATAGAAAACGCTGAAAATACCAAAAAATTCGAAAATCTATTTAAAAAATATCTGAAATGCCAGACTTAACAAAACGGAGAACCTTTGAAGTGCCAACCCTAGAAGAAATAGTTCAAAAAAAAAGAGTAGAAAAATGTCGCTGGTTGAGAATTTGCCACACGAAATGAATTGGAGAACGCTGAATGTGACACACGAAGTGAAGTGGAGAACGCAGAAAATGCCAGTGATAAGATGCGCGGCGACTGGTGGCCATTACATAGCTTGATCATGCTATTTTTTACATCAGCGGGATATTTGTAAGCAAAGTTTTAAATAAATAAATGTTTACAAATGATATTGGGTATTTAAACGCCTAAACGAAAGGGACAAACTCACAGGGTATTACTGAAGAGCTTCTGCACCTACATATTCCGTCTGTCTTATGTACGTACGTACAGTACATATGTACGTATGTAGGTACAGTCGTGGGGGAAAAAAAGTAAACACCCCCAACTAACTCCTCGACAAATTATTGTAGACGAAAGTTACTGGTACCGTACGATTGGAAATAGTCTACTTTTAAATGATGTATATAAAATTTGCTTAGGGGGCCATCTACATATTAAAACGAATCCAAACATTATTTTTTTCAATAGCAATACCCAATTTTAACCAGATATTTCAAATCTTCGGCTCAAACTAGCCTAGACAGCAAATTTCAAGTCATTTGAATAAGTTTTTGAATTATAAACATTCAAAATTTAGTTCTTCTAATGTTAAATACATTTTCATATTTTTATTTATATCTCCTGAAATTATGCTCCTAATGTGCTAATTTTTTGTGTAACAATAATACTAATATACCCAAACATAAATACGTTGAATTTGCAATTTTTATAATTTTATATCAATTATGAATTATGAAATTAATATTCGAAAAAATTATGAATTGCAACCTACAGTTTTTTTGATGGATTTAGTTTTATTAAGTCCTGCTTTATGGAAATCCAAAATTTCACAGTTTTCTTCCAAGTAGTATTCAAATTATGCTTAAAAACGGCAAAAGGATGTTTTAAGGGGCCGTCTGTGATTGAAGTGATTAGATATTTTGAAATTTCTTCTGCTGTTGTTAGTCCAGGCAGTAGAGACCGTATAGGGGCTCTACCTAGCAAAATTCATGGTAATTCTGGAAAAAGGCTTACTGTATGTTTTTTGGATCGCTGAATCCAAATTTTTAACTTCCCACCAAAATTTCCCCCGGCAACCCCCCCCCCCCCCCCAAAAAAAAAGGTTTTTATTAAAATCAATTTTTTTATTATTTTAGGGGAAAAGTATCTAGAAATTCAGAAAGTAGACAAAATTTGCAACAAATTAGATATGACATTAGGACTTAAGATGAAGGGGAACGGGGGATCTGCCTCGGAACATGCGCGCGCTTCTGCGTGAACTAAGTTGCGCAATTCCACTTAACCACTCACATGTCTACATTCGCCTTCCCATCTCCTCTCCGAACTTTCTCTATAAGGTTTACTTTAAGTTTTTTGGGTCGCTGAATCCGAATTTTTAACTTCCCCCCAAAATTTCCCCCCCCCGCTCCAAATAGTTGTTTTTAACTTAAATTTCTTATTGTTTTAGGGGGGGAAAAGCATTGCAAAATTCAGAAACTAGACAAAATTTGCAACAAATAGGATATATGACATTATGACGTAGGATGAATGGGGAGGGGGAGGGCTGCCTCTGAACATGCACTGCGGCGCTATGTGCACTAATTTATGAAGTCCAGGCAATAGGGAATTTTACTTGGAAAAATCAATACTAGTTCCGGATTTCGATTCACTTTATGTTTTTTGGGTCGCTGAATCCGAATTTGTAAAACTTCCCGCCAAAATTTCACCCGGCAACCCCCCAAAAATTGATTTTTTGAAAAAATTGGGTTTTTGAGAAAAGCGCGCGGGGAATGTTCCGAGGCAGCTCCCTCTCTCCCCGTTTATCCTACATCATAATGTCATATATCCTATTGTTTCAAATTTTATCTAGTTTCTGAATTTAGTAATGCTTTTCCCCTAAAACAATAAGAAATTTAAGTTAATAACAACTATTTTGGGGGGTTTTCGGCCTTTGTAAATTTTGAGGGTAAGTTAAAAATTCGGATTCAGCGACCCAAAAATTTTAAAGTAAACCTTATAAAGAAAATTCGGAGGGGAGATGGGAAGGCGAATGTAAACGTGTTAGTAGTTCAGTGGAATTGCGCAACTTAGTCCACGCAGCACCGCGCGCATGTTCGAGGCAGATCCCCCCTTCCCCTTCATCCTAAGTCATAATGTCATATATCTAATTTGTTGCAAATTTTGTCTACTTTCGGAATTTCTATATACTTTTCCCCTAAAACAATAAAAAAATTGATTATTTTAATAAAAACCTTTATTGGGGCCTTTTTACCAAAATTTTGGGGGGTTGCCGGGGGAAATTTTGGTGGAAAGTTACAAATTCGGATTCAGCGACCCAAAAAACATGAAGTAAGCCGATTTCCAGAACTACCATTAATTTTGCTAGGTAAAATTGCCTATTGCCTGGACTATGTGTAATCTAGCAGGTTTCATTGACTGCTTGAGTGGTGCTTAAGGTGCCTTGATCAAGAAGGGGGCTCTCTCTGTTAACATTCGAGTACAGAACTTCAGTTTGGATACAGCCCTTAAAATACGCTCGTTTTAAAATAATTAATTTCTTGGAAACTTATCGTACGAATTGCATAAAAATTTGTTTTTAGGTTAATTGAAGGGTGAAGAGTTCATTTATGCTGTCAGAATTGTCTACTGCTATTGGAAAAAACAAAGTTGTGGTTCATTTTATTAAGTAGATGGCTTTCTAAGAAAATTATATATACATCATTTAAAAGTAGACTTTATTTCCAATCGTTCGGCACCAGTAACTTTCTTCTACGATAATTTGTTGAGGAGTTAGTAGGGGGTGTTTACTTTTTTTTTTTTTTTTTTTTTCAATGACTGTACCTACATTTTAAAGTGTTGAACTAAGAGCCCAAAAGGAGTGAAGTGGAAAACGATGAGAGTACCAGAAGTAGTTTTTCTTTTATTTTTTTCGCTCTCTTGAATTTTTTTTCTTTTTTGCACTTTCAGCGTTTTCCATTTTTAGTCCCCAAATAATGATATTCAAATAAATAAAAGCATAAATTTATAAGAGTCGTGAGCTATCAAGTTTTTGTTGAAAATCCATAAGGAATTTATATTCGATTGAGTGGAAACGTAATTTTGTGAAAATGACTAAGTATCAAGGTTTTTGTGTATATTATCACAGCGCGGGAGCCAGTGACATCGAAAGCCCCGTGATCGCGGAATTGAAAATTTTATGTAAATCGATAGTAAAAATTCATATGAACAAAATGAATTATGTATGACTAGATTCGACAAGCCGAACATGTTTCAAGGGGGTCCGGGACACAAAAATCTTCAAATTTTCTAAATAATAATAATAATAATAATATTGCATTAATCATTTCTGTCTTTTTCTGCTTAAAATGACGTTTAAATCATGTTTCTATCTTAAATGGAACAGGAAATATTTTTTTCGTTTTTGTTTGTTTTCAAAATCTATCTTTCAAGCAATTGTTGTCATGCAAACGACTTCTTGTGAAAATGCGTTTTTCTTCATTGTTTTTTTTCACCATTTCTCTCATTTAAATTGTTCTAAGAACCGTTAAAGATAAATGGTTCAAACTTGAAACATGTCTTTTTCAATTGTTTTACTTGAATTTTGATTCAGCAAATTTGAAAAAAAAATTACTTTGAAAATATGATTTTTTAAAATTATCATTTAAAAAAAGTAACTTTAAATATTTTTAATTTTTATTTAAATTAATATTTTTTAAAATGCCGAATCAAAGTTAAAACTTGTGTATTTCTGTTTATTTAAATGAAAAAAAAAGTTGATATTCTACAAATAATATTTCGCGTTATAACGATTTTAAATTACCCCGCCCCCTTTTTTTTAATAAATTTTAAATTTAATTTTTTTTTTAATTTTGCTTACGAATGGTATGGTTAACCATCACAAAAAATTTCAAAATTTTAACTCAATAAATAAAAATTATTTCGAAATGTGTCCCGGAAATTACCCTTAATTAAATTATTTTTAAAAAGCTGTAATGTTTTACCATTATCGCGGATATTGATCATTCTTGGAGCATTTTATAAAAAATTGTGTGCTCTCTTTCAGAAAAACTTGGTACGACAAACTTTATTAGAACACCGCCGGAATTCCCGGAGCAGGTGGCTGCGCGTCCGTCAAACGTCCCATACGCCTTTGCCAACACTTTATTTTCAACATGAAAAGTATATAAAATTTATTCACTGATGCTTTTTCATTCACATCTCTCAGAAATTTAAAATATGATTTTTTTTTAAAGAAATGATATGAAAATTAGAATGACGCCTTGATTTGATTTTAAAAAGTTTGTTTTAAATTAAATTAAAATTATTTTTGGTTGGTCTAAAGTATATTTACACATCGAAACAATACTTTAATTTTTCCAATGTACTGTTAAATGCATCACATTTTTAAGAAGCCTGTATTATGTACACTGAAATTTATTTAAATAAATTGATTTATCTTTTGCGTCACGTATCCAAAATCGTAAGTAAAATTTGTATAAATGTTTACTTTTCGTCATACTATCCAAACTAACAAGTCAAACGTATGCAGATGGATAGTATGATGCAAAGAAAACATTGACATGCATTTCACGAGTATAGATCAGTTTCAACTGACGTCAAACCCTAGCAAACAACTAGACAACACGTTAATGTTTTTTGTTTGCCCACCAATTTTCCCGGGTTTCTCCACTTTCATTGGTTGAGCGCTAAAAGACGGGTGATTGGTTGGTGGACAATTTGCGGCATGTGGTCACGTGGTTGAAACTGATCTAGTAGTCTGGAGTGGATTCGCTTGCTTCCGACTTTCTGCGCTTCAATAAATTACTTTATTTTCATGTAAGTTATAGCGCTGCAGTTCGCAGCCAAGTCCAACTAATAAGAGTGAATTATGTCAGCCAGGTGTCGGTCCGGACAGCCTAACATGTAAGGCATTGGCACGGCACGCCAAGTATCCAGGTTCGATCCCTGGTCTGGACATTTTTCGCTCTGTTGGAATAAACTTCAACTGTGCTACTCCAGCCTTGAATATGATTTAATCCAGTTGGAAAAAATATTCGTTCTCTTTATTATGACCTAATTACATGGTATACAGGAGTTTCCGTGCTAAAGTAGTTTCATCATGTAAATGCTATAGTTATAGCTCGGATGAATGAAACTAGCGCTGCAGTTCGCAGCCAAGTCCAACTACTAAGGCCCCACCAGTGGCCGAGAGGTTCTGCTCTCGAAGCTGGTAGACGGGAGGTGCTGGGTTCGATCCCAATCGCGCCCGTCGGCCTAATCGTTCGGAGTTTTCGTGGTTTTCTTCGAGCCGTGGATCTTCCATGCGTTAATACGGATTAGGTTCCCTTAGAAAGACCCCCACGGAGGGCACTCCCCCCGGGCCTATATCCCTCGGGTAGATAATTGGCCGCCAAAAATCAACCCAACCCAACTAATAAGAGTGAATTATGTCAGCCAGGTGTCGGTCCGGATAGCCTAACATGTAAGGCATTGGCACGGCACGCCAAGTATCCAGGTTCGATCCCTGGTCTGGACATTTTTCGCTCTGTTGGAACTTCAACTGTGCTACTCCAGCCTTGAATAATATAAGTTATTACTTTTGTAAATAAAAAGCTGGTTTAGGCAATACATTTATTTTTGCGTCAAACCCCGCTCTCTAAAATATGCCAATTGCCAGAGAAAATGATTATGGAAGATCTACACAATTTTATAATCGACCCGATTTTTAGCTTGCAACTTATTCATTTTAATTTCAAAACTTAAATAATCAACATAATCTAATTTTCCGTAATTGCGTTCACAGTCAATGTTAGCGCCACTTATAAGCAAGGAAATGATCATCTAGTGTGCCTTCAATAAATGAAAATAGATGGCGCTATTCAGAATCTATTATAGTAAAATCTGACAGTGTTTGTGTTTAAGAGTTACTACTTCTAGAATATGAATAGCTTCGCGATGAAACTAACATCAGTTGTTCGCAAAGATCCAAGAATGTCATAATCCTTAAAATTTTGAATTTTCAAGTATTTTAAGGGGTTTTTTTGCCATTTGCAAAGATATTGTAATATTGACAACATAATTACTCCAACGTCCCCCCCCCCCCCCAAAAAAAAGAGAGGAATGATTATACTTTTTGCCATTTTCTCATTAAAATGAAATGAAAAAAAAAATCAAATAAATGATATCACGATTATCGTCTGCTACCTGAACTGGTGAAAATATCTTTTACTTTTTTTCGTTTGTATGAATCAAATTAATGCCTTTATGTTTATCTTCTCTTTTAAAAGTGTATGATACACTCTTAAAGTATATTACTGAGACACGTTCCTACGTTATCTATTTATTAACAAAACGTTGTAATATTGTTGATCCATATGAAATGCAATTTTCAGATTTCGAAGAAAGTGTAGATGGGTGGCTTCTCATAAAAAGTGGAGCTATTGTAAATTATTTAGCTTTCGGTGCCGATACCACAGTGCCTACATCTAGAAGAAAAAGCCTACAATCGCCGATGAGACTCCCCCATTATGGAAGACTGTCGGGAAGGTACCCTGACTACGGAGTCTTCCGCTGTAAAAACTTTTAAGAATTTGTTAAGGAACTACTTCACTAACGAGAAAACACCCGCTCGTTAATGTTAATCCTATGAGAGATTATTTTTTTTTAATATCTTGTTTGTATTTTCAATAAACGAGATACTTTAAAAAAAAATTTCCCATGAGATTAACATTAGCGAGCGGGTGTCTTCGCGTGAGTGAAAGTAGCTACTTAAGTAAAAGATATCAAACAGCGGACAGAGAGGAATACGACGTTTGATATTTAGGATCGGACCGGATCGAAGCGGCTCTAAGCCCACTCGTTTTTCTCGCATATATTTTTCTAGACACTTACCAATTATAATAAAATCTGACAGTGTTTGTGTTAAAAACTACTCCTTGAATATGGATAGCTGCGCTATGAAGCTAACATCAGTTGTTTGCAAAGACTCAAAGATGTCGTAACTCTTAATTTCGCGATTTTAAATTATGAGGTTTTTTGTTTTGGCATTTTTTAAAGATCTTTGTAATGTTGACAACAAAATTACTCCAATGTAAAAAAGAGGGGAGGGGATATATTTTTTTCAAAAAAGTCCATTAGTATTTAGACTATTAGTAGAGGATTTATAAGCAAAAGAAGGCATATAAAATCATTATCTGATTGATATGCCAAGTTTCTGGAACGAAAACACCGCTTTGCGCGCGTTGTGTACCATGGTACACAAATGGTGCAGTTCTGCTGTCAGATGTCATTTCAAACTACCTATAGATTATTTTTAAAAGAATGTTCTCCAGGGTCCTAAAAGGCTTTATTGGATAAAAATTAGATATTTAATATAAATCATGTATTTTGACCGAAATTTTTTTGTATGCGTAATAATGTCGTTTTCATAGCACCGGTTTCGAAAAATTTCAAAGAACGATATGTTTTGATAAATGTTCTGAAGTTGAAAATTTCCTTTAAGTCCCACACTGTTTTACTATAGTTTATAGAGATGACATACGCACATGACGCATGCTCAGATTAGAAGATATAACGACAAACTCCACAAATTTTATCCAAAATCCACTCGGCCAATCAAACTTTTTGTTTACCCCTCTGTCGCCATTCTTTCATAAAGACAAATCTACTATAATTGTATCAAAATAGCGTAATTTTTCAAAATGTAATTTTCATATATTTCGTGGAACTACATTTTTAAATATGTAATTCCTTATTTATAATAAGAAATGTAATAAAACTAATATTATAAATATTTTTTTTTTATGTAGAAAATTATATTTAGTTTTCCTTAAAATATATCTAAAGGTGTCATACTATGCAGTCCTTTTTTAATAAATCTTAAGCATTATTGACAAGTAAACTGCAATCAATAAGTAACAAATGGAAAAAAAAAAATCTTACGACGTCAGATAAGTAAAGGATTTCCAATAGGTATAAAACTGTATCGACCAGTATTTTTAGTCTATAGCGACTACCGTAATTTCCGGTCTATAATTCGCGGATCAAACAATTCTATTTGGACCCAGATTTTTTATTCAGTTATTGAAGCCAAATATTTACCTTGATTCAAAAAGTAACATTTTATTTAAACTTTCTTGGTCGAAAAATGATTGATTGATCCGCGGATTATACGCCGGAAATTACGGTACTTTTAGACTTTAAATTTCGCACCCTGTTGTATGTTAGCCAGTTGACATATGTATATTAGCATACATATTAACCCTGGTAGACATTATTACCAATCGACTGGTATTTGTATTGTTTATACGATGGCAGACTTAGTAATGGAATGTGCATAGCGCACGTCATTGATGTGAAGGAGTCAATATTCTGTTTTGTTAGCTTTTTTAATAGAACTGTTCATTATATTTGGACATCAATTAATCGTTTTGTGTTAATTATATTGTGATAGTAAATACATTTTCTAATAATATTGGTCTTAATTAGGGTGAAGATAGTGTAAGAGAATGCATAAGGGATGGAACGAATGTGATAGCTCGTGATTCATGGAACGAGGGTAAAAGTAATACTCGTACAGTAGAACTCTCCAGAGATTTGTATACTGGTTCATTTGTTGATGGTCTGACGTCATGTTCATGGATATCACCTTTAGTCACTGTAATCAACGGCCAAACTTACGACTTCACCAACAAAAAATTTCATATCCTCCTTGCCACTGGAGAGGTATCCGAATGGAGTAAGTATTTTCACGCATTGTATATTTAGTCAAATTCTTTGTTACATCGCTTCTTCTATTTAATCTTTTATAATTTGTAAAACATACAATGTTAAATCGACAAATTCATTTCTTGAAAATGAATTAGTTTATTTAACTAATTTGCGTAGAACAGTGGCCAATCTTTTGTTGGCCACGCCCCACTGAAGCATCTGTAAAATCGTGATCCCCACCTACTCTGTAACATTTCTCTCTTAAAATTTAAAGTAATCTATATTCACATGGAGGAAACCCAACAGTGCCTTAACAATAATTAGTCATTTTACATTTTTTAGCATATCAAACAGATTAATTTCTTGTTCCTTGCCAACTTACCTCTGATATGGTCTGCATTTTTATCTCCACAATATCTTGGAGAGACTCTCTTATTTGGTATTAAAACTAATAGCATTGATACATTTTATAATTAATTTTATTAGCACGTAAAAAGTTGGTACTAAAGTTTTGGAGACTAAATTTTCTCGTTGTTGATTACACAATACACCAGAAGCATTTCAAGATTTTCATCTGACATTTTCCCTCATCATAACACATTTCTCTGTTAGCGGGATTTCCCTTCCCCATCATAGTCAGTTGACAGCCGTGTATTATCCAATTTTAAAACGTATATGTCATACATAGCGTATTACTTTTCCCTGCCCTGGGCTCGGGGTTCAAACCTAACCATAAGCCAAAAGCGGGTTCCCAGGGTGGGTGCTTACTTACTTACTTACTGCATAGGAGGCTTGCAATACAGCAATAGAAATTTACTGTTTACAGATTTCTTTTTCTAATGCCCATTTTAGATATATTAATTTTATAAAATTTTGGAGTACCTCATTAAGAAATTTCAAATAATTTTAAGGTAAATATGTTGATGATAGTCAGTTTTAGATATACCCTTAAGTAGATTCGCGTGTAAAATTTCTTCACGTGATGTATAGCAAAGCGAATAGGTTTACAAGGCCCATTCGATAAAAAGTCGAAAGAGTTGGGAAAAACTCTAAAATACATCCGTAACCAGAAAAGTTGTAGAAATGTTTAAACATAAAGTGTCATTGAAAAAGTCTAAAGAAATTTCCAACTTGGAAATAAAATTATAAGTTTAAAAATAGGCTTATTTTTTTTAATTTTGCACGTATTGCATTTATTTTTAATGTGCAACATAACTTTTCCAAAAAACAAGCAGCAAATAGGTTAGTAACAAATTTGGAATTGCTCCCCTAAAAAGTCAAATTGCTCTTTCGGTAGTGTGCCCACGTTGGGAACCACTGGGATAGAAAGATAAATATTTTAAATTATAAATTTGTGAAAATGAAAGCAGATAGATTTAACCCTTAACCTTTGTTAACGTTTCAACAAACCATTGTTTTTTTTTTTTTTTTTTCTTTTTTTTTTTCCCCCCCAACCCCAATTTTTACAGTTTAACTAGTAATTTTCAGTTTAAGTATAGATACTGATGAAATTTTGTTTTTATTTGGAGCCCTAGTATCCCCTTATTGAGATTTCTGAATAGTTGGATTTTAACTATAAAAGTACTATACGTAAATTTTAGCACAGAAACGGTATCCTATGAAAATCTAGCTTTGTATTCATCTTTCGATCAAGCTGTTTCTGACAACGTTCACAGTAGCACAGCGGTTAGGGATTATAAAATAAACGTTATCACGAAGCTTCTAAAGTCTTTTAGCGTTTAAAGTGCTCTTTATGCACACGAGAATAACATTTTATTAGTTATAAAATTGATATCAAAAGTGAAAGGGTAAGTTGCAGTCATAGAACTTAGAGCGGAACATAGAAACTTTAAATGCAATTATTTTTTTTCTTCTGAACAGCTTTTTCAAAATTGGTGGATTTCGCCAGTTTTCAATCAATCAACTTAATAATATTGAAAATTACTCGTCACATATTTTTCTAATCAAATAAGAAAGTTTTTCGAGATAATGCAATTTTTCTGTGTAACTTTAACAAAACTTTTGGTTGAAAACTTATATTTGACTTTGAATCGATGTCATTTCACTCAAAATGCTTATTTTTTTAAAATGCTACAGATTTCACTAGCTTTTAAATAATAAAAAAAAGTACCATTACTCTAGGTCAAGTTTACGATGACATCCTGTCCATCCACTTTTTTTTTTTTTTTCGAAACTCTGCCACCCATCAGCTGTCAAGCCGTTATTTTTTAATATATCAACTATAATTTTTTTTTCTACTTTAATATCTATAATAACTTAATGTACATGGATTCTTGTAAAATTTTCTCATTTCTTTAAATATATATATATGCCGGAAAATGTGTTAAATTTCAGTGTCAAGTTGGTGTTACCCCATAAGACCCCAAGATATTTTTAGCTTCGGAATTGGTACTGAAATTGAGAGCCCTCGGGGGGAAAAAAAACTGCAAAAGTAAAGTAAAAATATACCTGATTAGACATCGACCTACATCGATGTACTATGCAAAAAATAGGTTAAATATTAAAATTCAAACGAGGAATTTCGAAGTAAATTGTCGCTAAAATGCGAAAAATATCAATTTTGGGTTCTTTAATATTTTGAATTCTGTATTTCTCGTCTTTCTTATTACTATTGTTTCTGCGCTAAGGAGAGGTTTGGAAATTTTAAGAACCTACATTAGTCCTGCAAAGAAAAGCGCAAGTCAATGTTAAGTCTATAGGAATGTTATTTTCAAATTTCTCACTTGCATTTTAATATTTTTAAATGATTTTGCATAGTATAGCTGAGGTTGATCTCTAACCGGATTATACTTTTCGATTTTGGTTACGTATTTTTTTGCACGGTAGTTAAAACTCTATTTTTTCAAAATAATATTTATTTATTTTAAAGTTTGATGTTCCTTTTTATGAAAAACTACTATACATTAGTGTTCGTAATTTTGCTTAAAAATTCTACAGATATCTCTTTTTAACCTGAAGTGAACTGTTATAGCTAGCATTCAATTTTTTCCCTTACATTTTCTTTGAAAAAAAAAAATTTCCTATGTAATATTTGTATCTATTTCAGATTTAAAAAAAAAAAACCTAAAAAATATATCTGTTTATAAATTTGACTTCACATTATTAAGAATTGTATTTTAACATAGAAATTTTAAAGTGCAGAGCTTTGGAAGGTTTTATGAGAAATGGTACACTAAATTAACATGGCCGGTATGGGGCATTCCGTCTGCCCTTGAAACTGTTAAAGCATAATAAAATTCTAAAAAATAGGGTAAGGGGGGGGGGGGATTTAATTTAATATCTTAAAAGAAAAAAAACAGACATAGCAGCTGAAATGTACAGTACACAAAAAAGGAGGCTTTAACTATAGTTCTAATAAACGCAATAATTAAAGTATTGTTATATGAGGTGTGACTATTAAATAACGAGACTAATGTTGTAAAATATTTTATTTTAAATATATACATATTTAGTTATTATCCCCTTCAATATACACCTCTCTTTATCCTAACAACGCCTTATGCGAATTTTATATGGTTTGAAACAGTGCTAGAAATCTTCTTCTGTGATCTCTTTCAAGACACGTGCCGCTTTTTCTTTCACAGCTTCAACGGTCTGAAATTTGGTTCCTTTTAATGCAGACTTAACCTTGGGGAACAGTCACATGGTGCCAGTCAGGCGAATAAGGTGGATGACCCAAGAACAGTGGGATGTTTTACATGGCTAGAATAGTCTTACTAGACAATGTAGTGTGAGCCGGTGCGTTGTCCAGATGAAAGCCCATGACTTGTTTTTCCACAATTCGGGGCATTTTTTTAAAATTTATTCACGGAAGGGCCTCAAGTTAGTAGTTTTGATTAATAGTTTGACCTTCAGAAATCCAGTGAAAGTACGCAATCCCATGAATATTGAAAATTTTCTCAGTTGACTTGGAAGGGCGACCCGGGCAAACATCTTCAATGTCTTCTCAGCCATCTTGGAAACACTTGAACCACCCAAAAACCTGCGCACATAATAAAAATTCCTTGCCGTATATTCAAATTCTTAGTAATAATATAGATAAAATCTTGAATCATCAAAAAGCCGGTGTGTGTGAAATTCCAATTACCCTCCCAAATAAAGAAAGATCGTTTTATATCGGTGAAACTAAAAGAAAATTTTCAGAAAGATTAAAAGAACACGAGGGGCATTTCACAATCGAAACTAAATACAGCTCTGTCGAGATTTTGTTTTGCTAATGAAGGTGGCAGAGTTGTCTTTTATGAAGCAAGAATCATAATTCTGTGCAAGAATCCATATCTCAACAAAACTGTTAGTCCATTAGGATTATTAAGTTTGGACAACAAACCTGTAACGGTGTAACGATAATTTATCCTACAGCATACATAAAATATGACATAATGTTATAAACCATTTTTGGCGTCAGTTCCATTTAGCCTCCCCCACACACACACTTTTCCATTGGTGGGTTGGTTTTCTCCTTTTGGTTGCCTTGGGAACTTTGTGACGTTTGTGCGCGCTCCAGTCAAGATTTGTCAAGGACTCTGAGGCGTTTGCCTCCGTTTTTAAAATTTTAGACTTGTGTGTTTCATAACATTCTAAAGACGTTCGCAGATGCGAAATGAAACGTTGATGTTTTTATGTATTTTAATGTGTGTACCTTTTAGCATAGTGTATTTGTTTTTAATACATAACTTCTTTTTTTTTAATTATTATAAGCTATTTATGATAAATTTTATTTGGTTGTTAAGTTTGCTTTTTCAGATTAAAACATACTAAATTTTAATCATGCTTATTGCTGTCATAAGGATTATTTTTTAATCCAAAATATTATCATCCGATGACTAAAAATGAACTATTAATTTCTTTCAGCAAATACGACGAACGATGTATTTTTTTTTTTTTTTTTTTTTTAAGAAATTGATATAAAAAAAATTCTTATCCATAGGTTGGCAACAAAACTCTTCTTATCCGAAACTTTTTCCAATTAAGTTAAAGTAGATTTTCCAAATTAACACAATGGTATCATAGAGCAACTAGTTATAAATATTAAAAAAATCTGGGGGTATTCGAAGCACGGTGTCGCAGTTAGAGGTTTTTCGCGATTTCCCAAAATTTGATTTTTTGGATAAGGCGAGTTCTGAAACTCGCGTCCTCATATGCTTTAGTAATATTTTATTAACTAAAAAAGAGAGATCCTGTAAAAAAGAGTATACAGCAAAAAGAAGATTTAAATATTATCCGATTAAAAAAATTTATGCATTCCAAAGGGTTAACGCTGGAAAAGAGGGATTTGACATCTGACTAACCAACGGCAATACTTAACGGATCCCCATCCCCCCCCCCCCCTGATCTTTCTCGCACAGAAACAAGTCTGACAAAAACATACCGTTATATGATGTTTGGGAGAGCAATGTGTTATAAAATCTGGAAGCTATAGTCGATGATAAAAAGTAACTATTAACACACTGAATAAGAGTAGCTACCGTTTTGAGATTGGCCTGACAAGTATGTAAGTACTTTCAACTGTGATTTATCTGACCAAGATGTTATGAAAGCACAGACATATTATTCGTATGAATTCTGTTAGATGTTGTATCGGGAATGTAGAAGCGCTAATTTTGCAACATTAATTAACCAAATTAACCATCTTTTCATTTAAATCGTTTAGTGAGACTTGCGGTTTTACATCACAATTTCAGCGAAACCGAAACATATCGTCGCCTCAGAGCAACAGTAAGACATCTAAAAATAAATCGAAAATGAGTTTTTTGATTTATTGGTATGAGAAAATGTTTCTGCATCTAGTGGAATGCTAGGACATTTTTTATGTCGTCTTATCTATTTTATATAAAACATAACTTTGTATTTCCAACGTTCTAAAAGTCATGTTCGTTCAGTGCAACATTAAGTTAAATCAGTATATATATACTGACTATAACAGTATGACTATAAAAGTAAGATATCTTACTGTTTCACAGAAGTACGTGCACCAAAATACTGAGTGTCCTACTATTGCTCTAACATATCATTCTGTACTGCCTCCTTGCTTTCACTTGTATGGAGTCTGGACTTGATCACTCTGTGTCAGGTACGATTGAAAAGTTGATGCAAATCTCCTGTTCCAAATATTCTATCGCAAGTGCTTTTTGTCTTTATAGACTATCGTTATTTCGTTAAAATATGAGTGAAACAAATGCGCAGCGCGTGAAACCATTAATATGAGGTGAATATTTAGTTCAACTGAGAAACAAAAATTCTGGGTCTGGATCAAAATACAAAGGAAAGGGAGCAAGATTTTGTGTTATTCTACCAATCCAAAACACACGAGGCTATTTTGCAGCCACACTTAAAGGGTCCAATTTGTTAAATTTTTATTTTATTTATAGGCAAATTTTAATGTCTGTATTTTCTGCAATGTATGCTTCTATAAAGATTATTTATGATATAAAAGATTTTTTAAAGTTTTGAAATATTGTTTAAAATTTTTTTTTTTTTTTTTGGTACTTGTTTAATTTCTTATGTAACTGGTGAACCACTTGTCCGATTTCATTACTTTTTTCACTATTGTGTGCAAAAAAGGCTTTTTGCCATTTTGTTTTCAGAACTTAAAAAAATTTTACTTACAAAATTTATAATAAATTTAAAAGTGAAAAAAAACAACAATTTCGAGAGTGATTAAAAAAAAAAAAAAAATCAACTCGATGAGTACATTTTGAAAATTTTCACATGAATTGAAAAATCCTGTAAACAATTTATTAAAAAATAACATAAAA
Source organism: Maratus speciosus (assembly GCA_963932465.1). Classification (NCBI taxonomy): domain Eukaryota; kingdom Metazoa; phylum Arthropoda; class Arachnida; order Araneae; family Salticidae; genus Maratus; species Maratus speciosus. The sequence continues at coordinate 478,018,975 of OZ010796.1, forward strand.
GCTCTACAAAATTTCATACCTGGATCTCGGAATAAAGTTTAAATATATCATTTTAAACAGGACAAATAATGAGGAAGTCCATTCTGAGATAAATGGATTTAAATTTCAGTTATAGACAGGGCAAAACTGTTAAAACGAAAAAATTGTAATATTAGCTGATGTAATCATCGTAGAAATACGCGGTTTGCTTTATTTAATTGAATTGGCTTTTTGTAGTATTTTATTAGCAAAAGATGTAAATGCATATTTTTGAGAATTTTGACACCCAAACCCTTTTTAAACCCACAGTGACACTCATTGAGAATTTTGTAGTATTTTCAATAAATATTTACTAGATTATTCTTAATCTTCGACTACAAATATTAATCCAAAACTTTTTTTTTTCATTTAACAAGCTGATGAGTTCGAAACGAGGCAGAACTGCACTACACTTCTTAATGATGTCCTATACAGTGTGATTCATAAATATCGAAACAATAGGCTATTTCCTTAAATATTGCCCGTAGACCCATACTTCCAGTTGCAAAGTTTAATAAAAAAGGTGCAAAATAGGATGACATAACTTGCAACTTCATGGAGGGGGGGGGGGGAGGTCTATTTGAAAAAATACGAAAAATTTTTATACGGCCCCCGTAGGGTAAAAATTCCAATTAGGAAAACTTTCCTTATCCATTCCTGAATTAAACACAAAAAATTGCATCTTCATATCTGCAAAACTCGCAGAGATATGGCCGTTTAAATAATTCATCAGGTTTTTAGGGATTAGACACAAATTGAAATGCGTGCAATTCAATAAACAATGTTACTTTAAGAGTTAAAGGCAGCATGTAAAAAGTATATTTGTTGAGTTAGAATTTTGATTTTTTTTCTTTTTTTGTGATGGTTAACCATATAATTTGCAAACGACATCACATCCTAAAATTTCTCATAAAGTTAAAAAATTTAAATGATTAGTATTTTTTTAAGTGGATTTAATTTAAAATTGTTATAACTCGAAACATTATTCATCGGATTTCAAATTTTTTTCATTTAATTAAAGAGGATAATATAATTTTTAGTTTTATTTTTTTCAGGATTTTTTTAAATATTAATTTAAAAAATATTAAATATTTATTTAAAAAATTATGCAAGTTATTTTTAAAAAAATCATATATTCAAAAGTAAATTTTTTTTTTAATTTGCCAAAACAAAATTAATGTAAAATAATAAAAAAAGACATGTTCCAAGTTTGAACCTTTTTTATTTAACAATTCTTGACTTATAATAAGTTAAAGACGAAAAATGGTTAAAAAAAAACATCACGCAGGAAAACGCATTTAAAGTTTTAAACATAGATTGGCTTCTTATAAACTATTTAAGTGCTTTTTAAAAAATTGCAAGTGAAAAAGTAACTGCTTTCTGTAGCTTAAACTTCCAATTCAGTTTTGCCGTTTCCACCTCCTTTCTGTGCGATTTAAATGTCCGTAAATAAATGTTAAATGTGCAATTTAAAAAAATGCTTTTTCTAACATGCCGATTAGAGATTTTTCATAATTTTAGCCCTCAGAAATTCAGACTTTTTATCGTCCCGGCGAGGCCATTAAAAACAGTCTGTATTATGGGGCCGGGTCTGGCGACTTTTTTCTGAAAACTCGGCCAGGTCGTGCCTAACGTATTTTTTCATACCGAACCAGGTGTTGGTGCGATTTATGACGGCCAATTATCTACACGAGGGATATAGGCCCAAAGGGGCGGGGTGCCCTCCGTGGGAGGTCTTTCTAAGGGAACCTAATCCATATTTACGCAAGGATATACAAGGTTCGAAGGAAACCACGGAAAACTCCGAACGATTAGGCCGACGGGCGCGATTGGGTTCAAGCCCAGTACCTCCCGTCAACCAGCTTTGAGAGCTGAACTTCTCGGTCACTGGTTATACCGAACCGGGACTGGCTTCCTTCTTCCTAGGTCTCTACGGGGCCAGATTTTCAGTCCCGGTCTCGACGCAACCCGTATTAAAATTGGAGCTGTAGCAAACCGCACATATTCGTTACTAAGTAACGGGTATTCTCTAAGATACGAAATACCGAATCGGTACTTCGAAATACGACTCGTTATCGTTAGTCGTTACTGTGTCAATACGCAGCCGAACAAAATGAAACTAACTTCAAACGCTGCTTACGTTTGTGTAATTCATGAATGGAGCAGATAGCCGGATGCGATAAAAGATGCGAATTTGTATATTCGGACTCCGATATTTCGGCGTCAGTTGTTTCCGTATCAGTGTATGCGTATCATTCTGTTAGTATCAGTTATTCTCAAATCTCAAATGATTTTGATTTCGTAGGGGCTTGTTGATTCCTTTATTATGGAAAGAAAAAGAAGTATAGCTATTTTATACTCCGAGCTTGCGGATTTAGCAAAAAAGTATTTATCAGCGATGTCGACATTAGTACCATCTGAAAGAATTTTTTGAAAATCAGATTATATATTATCTGAAAGGCGTGCTTCATTAAAATAAAAAAGAATGGAAAAAATATTATTTTTAAACATAAATCAAAGATTTCTAAAATAGTAATGCGAGTGGCGTAAACTGTTGGTTGATAAGATGATAAAAACTAAAATGAAACATTTCTTTTAAATGTTCTGAAAATTTTCAAGAAATTCTGTTCTAAAATTTACAGGTTTGCTTTCAGTGCATTCTTTATCTTATAAAAATATCTTTGTACGTGTATTTGTTTTAAATTTGAAAAAAAAAAATATTTTTATGATAAAGACGAGTTTTTAGATTGTTTGTAAAAATGTTTTTATGATAACGTTTAATTTTTCTAGCCCCCGGTATGCTATTTCTTTCTCCCAGCTAAGCTAATAAAGTGTCGTCTCCAAAAAAAAACGCTCCGTTGTATCAGCCAGTGTATAAAACAAAGCAGAGGTATCATTGTACGGAGTAATCTCTGCCGCAATTTTATTTTACTTCTAAGCATCGCACATTTTCAACTTTTATACCGTCGTATTGGGAAAAAAAGTACTTTTAAATGCAATTTGTTTGAAAACTGCATCTCGATTTATTTTTGAGATATTAATTTTTTTGTAGTTTTTAATGCTATTTGTTTAATTTTTGTAACTCAAGTACTCCATTTCTGTAGAAAGTAAAAGTAAGGGAAAAATAGTTGGAAAGTACCAATTATAACTTTTTGTAGCCATTTTCTCATAAAAACTGAAAAAAAAATTAATTAAAATACGTGCTGTTTCGAAAAAATATAAGCGAATGACTTCTAATAAAACATGGAACTTTTATAAACTGAACAATTTTAAGTATCGACATTAATATTACAAAAGAAATGAAAGCATATGAATCATGAGGTAGCCATTTTTTTTTTTTTTTTTGTCGAAGTTCTTAAATAACGAAAGGAATTCTTCAGCGGATGCGGATAACGTCATTTTACATAAAATAAAAGCGTTTGTTTTAAGTCTTATAACTGAACTATCTACATTTATATACATATATATTTTTTTTCACCGGGCATGACACTAAATTCTGAAAAAGCAGAATTCCTGTTTTCTAATTTCTTTTTCTTTTATTTATTTCTTTTTTTTTTTTTTTTTTTTTTTTTTTGCGTTGTAAAAATATTTGTCACAGATATCATATACGTACCACATTGGCGCAATTTTTTTCTGACGCCAATGTCATATAAGTACCGGGGTACTTAACTGGCGCCAAAGTGCCGTTATTTTGCTTAATATGGTATCCCGGATGTTCTTTATTTGTTAATATATTGTTTAGTTCTACAGTTATTAATTAAACTTTTTTTATTTATTGTTATTCCCTTTTTTAAATATATATATGTAACTGGTATTCGAAAACGAGGTTTTCGCCAAATTGGCGTCAGAAAAAAATCACACCAATGTGGTGCGTATATGACATCTGTGCCAAATATTTTTGTTGGTATGTTTTTAAATTTCATATTTGAAAAAAAGGTTTTTTTAAATATAAATCAATAATTTCAAAACTAATAATGTGTCTGAAGTATAATGTCATTTGATAGGATGACCACGTAAGAAATTAAATATTCATATATTTTCAAATTATTCCAGAAGTTACATTTCCATAATACATAATTACTTTTAGTGTAAAATTAGTAAGTAAATTTGTTTGTAAAAATATTTTCTTTGTGTAATTATATTTCATAGTTTTAGTATAAATTTGATAAGCTTTTACTCTTCCTAATTGCTTTCTTCAATTATTCATTATTTCATAAGTAAGAAATTCTACAATTCAGACATGTTATATTCAATTATGCATGGTATTTTAATTTTGTTTGCCTTTTTTCATTAAAACGTAGAAAATTAAATGTAAATTTTACGTACAGATGGCAGCACATATTTTACGTTAAAACAGTAACGAATTCTTCAAAAGACTCATGTGCAGTATATAATTAGATTTGCTGCGGGTTTGTAGTACATACCCGGTTTTTGAACAGTAACGAATACTTTCTAACGGGTAGTGAGTTTGAAAGTAACGACATCATACGGGTATTCATTTAGTCGTTACTTTTACAGCACTAATTAAAATCATTCTTGACTGACCTAATCCGTGCAAAAATAAGTAAAATTTGGCTCAGCCCAAAAACTTTTACAACAAATGCATATATTTTCAAATGGCGATTATTTTACAATAAAACTTTAAAATCCATTTTTTTAAAGGATAGCAGATTTTAAGGCAAAAAAAAAAAAATGAAAATACAGTAAAACTAGTGAAAAAACCTATGACGGAATCCTTTCTTAAACGGAAAAATCTGTTCATTCATGGAAAATGTATATAATAATACCCGAGAAAAATTTACATTTACAACTCCTAAGAAGAGAACTTGTCTATAACGCATTTTTTTCTTTCCTATGTGATTTCGTCTTAAAAGATTTTACGGTATAGCATTTTTCAAAGTCTCCAACACATGGAATATGGATTAACGATATGAAAGGACAAGTGAAACATTTACATAGAAATAGATTCATTAACCCGAGAGTAGTCGCGTCTTTTTTGTTTCTGAACGTTATTAGTCGCGCTCGGTCTTTTTGCTGCCGGCACTCCGCATACAGAAAATGTAAAATAAAAATATTTTTCATTTAATATTCGAATATTACATTTCAGTGAAGTTATAAAGTTGCAGTTTACTTAAATTATACATTTTATTCATGAGATTTGGAATAATAGGAAATAGTAAAAATGAACTGGCACTAGAGATCGTTGCGTAGACTTTTCCACCTATTTCAACTTTGCTTGTAAAAATGTACCTGAACGAAAACAGACATGTCTTGTTACCGCACTGAAGTCAGCTACATGGTAGTTCTCCATTTTATTTCTAAGGGGATACCAGTTAGGGCAAGATAATTTATATGGCCGGCAAAAAGACCGACACGCGACTGCTGCCGGGTTAATAAAACAAATAATTAGGCGCTTCTTTAAAAATAATAATTATAAATATGAAAAAAGAAAAGCTATAAGTATTTTTGGTCAGAACTCCTCCATACGAAACAATTTTTAACCATATCGATGTAAAAAACTATGTAGATTTTCAGTCAGGCCGGGCCGGGCTATGATTTGAACTTTCTTCCGGCCAGAGCCGAACTTTTTCCCCTATGGGTCGGTTCGGGACCGAGCCTAGATATTTCGACCCGTGCAAACCTCTATTGTAGACCCAGCATATTTTGAAAGCAGGTTTAACGTAAAATCTATACGCTACCATTTTATGTCCAAAGTAGAGGGCTGTCTTAAATCGACTTTTAATAATGTACAATTTGTGGATGATCTCTATCTTGCATTCAAAATGAGTCAAAAACTCGTCGCTCAGAGGCATGGACAAATGATGTAAGTCACGAATTTTGGATTTTAATATCTCTGCGAATTTTGAAGATATCGAGATGAATTTTTTTGTTTAATTCAGGAATAGATAAGGAAAAAAATTCTTAATAGGGAATTTTACTCTACGGGGGCCGTATAAAAAATTAGTTTTTGTATTTTCTCAAATAGAGACCCCATGGAGTTGGAACTTACGTCATTGCATTTTGCACCTTTTTTTTTATGAAACTTTGCAATTGGAAGTATGTGTCTAGAGGCAATATTTAAGGAAATAGCCTATTGTTTTGATATTTATGAATCGCACTGTATAAATAGTTGATTTTTCCAGGTAAACACTAGCATAACTTAACGATCCGGTTCTATATCCTAGGTATTATCAGAAATATGAAGAACAACACTAAGACAAGTGAATTTAATTCTTCTATGATGTCAATTTTTTTATAAACGCCATCTGAAATGTAATCGAAAGTTAGGGTAGTTAGCAATTTTTTTTTTTTGGTCAATCTGAGTTACCGCCTGAAATATTTAGCATTAAAAAAACGGCAAATTTTAAAATCGAATTTACTCCAAACTCTATTTTTAATCATATCCTACTGTTTTCTGGAGCGGCGATATACTTTTCTAATTTAAATATTTTATGAATTAGAATTTTGTTTGCACTTTCGGTCTAATAGCCGAATGGTAAATGTTTTTTTTAGGGCATCGGGGAAGTTATAACGAATTCTGTGGTCCAAAAGCAAGAAAATAAAACATGCATTTCAATCACCAAACTGTCGCAGAGGAAAATGAAAATATCCATTCTTTAGGAAATTATACATTCTTTCAATTTGTTTAAAAAATCTAATTATAAGGGGGCATAATTGTATTTAAATTATAACAATTTTTAAAATTTTCAGTACGAATACCCAATTTTGACATATTTTGATTATTTGATTATTTTCACTGGGATACCAAACTTGAAGTTGTTCAGTGAAATAGTTTAGGAAGTATGCGTATCTAAAGTTTTGAACTCCTATCAATATTATTAAGGACAAATGCGTCCGTGCGTAACGCTGACGTCATTTTGAAGGTGGCAACATAAGACTATTAAATTGAACTTTTATTAACTTTTATTGCAATCTTTTAAACTTCTAAATACCGCACATTTGGAATATTTACACCATCGAATAGGGAGAAAAATGTTGGGCAATTCCACAGAAAATTCTCATTTTGGAGAGGAAATAAAATTTATAATATATTTAATTTAAGGGTATGATTGGAAAGCTTGATATTTTTATGTTCTATAATAAAATCCTAATAAAAAAGCACTGCAAATTACTGTTTACAAACTAAGTTAAGCACCATTATTGTCTCTTTGTAAAGTCATAATGTTACGTCAGTTACACAATAAAAGTTACGCCAGTTACATGTATAAATGCCATTTTTTCTTTATGTTCAGAAATAAATTAAACAAGTTACTATTATAATTTGTCATTACTTAGTGTTGTTGAGAACAAACATTAAATCACTTTTTTAACGGGATAAGTTTGATCATTTTTACACTTCAATGAAGGCAGAAAAAATGTTTGTCTATTTTATGTTACATCGGTTACAGAATTTTGAATTGCAATTTTTGGTACTAAAAGAGAGATTGAAATAATCTGCAGGTATTTGGGTATTAAGTCCTTAGTAAGAAATATTGTAAATTGTAAAAATTTGTTCTAGCCTTATTAGTAAATTTTCTACAGTTTTGAAAACAAAATTCGACAATCAAGTGTTACGTCAGTTACGATGGAATTGACCTGCAATGAAATTTGTTTGAAATCTGTATCCTAATTTACTCAATTTTTATTTTTAAAATAATTTTCAAGGTTTTTTTCAAATCTATCTTTATTGCGTGCAGACGATTAGGAAAAATAAATGCGTTTGCACTTAAATTTATATAAATAGTTGTGTTCATCATTTGTTTCCAGCTTATATTTCATAAAGATAATAAACATTCATCAATAAATAAATAAAACAATAAAATATAAATAAATCACGAATGTAATGCATGTAATCGAACCGTACGACCTTAAACTACTGAAATGAACAGAATTAAAATGGCTGCATGTAAATAGCGATTTCTTCGTCTGTTAACTCCTGGCACGGGGCCAATAATTTTATCTGAACACATTTTTGCTATTTTTCAAATAAATATGATTTTTAGTATTGTTAATGGGCATTCTAATATATATATATATATATATATTATATATAATCATGTAAAAAATATGTTAGTTATCATTAAATATAAATAAACTATAAACTTTTGCGTGGCTTTCTCGCCGCAATTTTTGATAACTGATACGATTTTCATTAATTTTCGTTTAACTGCTTTTTTTTTAAATCAACGTTATTTACTGTATGCGAGAACCTTTCTAAAAAATACCCTATTAATCGCTGTACCTTTTTAGTACGTATAGAGAAAAAATGATGGTTTTCCCCTATATTCTGTAACTTGGGAAGCCCGGGTTTATCCCATTGTTACAATAAATGTTCAATAGTGCTTCTTCATTGTCAACAAATTGGTATAATCGCAAAGCCATTATTTCTCAGTGCAGAAAGTCCAGCTCAATATTTGGTATAGACATGGATAAAACAGCTTATTTCTGGGATCAGATCGGGATGGCTTTCTCATGAAAATGATCAGTTCTTTCTAGTAACAAATTAGCTCTCGAAATTTTAAAATTCGTCTACACATTCTGGATAGTAGGGAAATAACTTATAACAGTTTTAAGTAAAAAAAAAAAAAAAATCCCTAACATTCAATTTTTATGAAAAAAAAAAAAAAGTTTAAACAAAATGAAAGTGAAATTTCAGAATAAGAAACTACACACTACATAAGGAGTGATTTTTATTCAAAAATTTAAAATATTTTTGGCTTAAATATAGTACAGTTTTCAATTTGTTAAGATATGACCCAACTTCTTTTTTCGCATCAAATTTATTCGGTCTTGGAAAATAATCTTAATTTGCTCTCATCAAGCATGGACAATCAATTGCCATTTGCACAACTCTGGAACTTTCTCTTTATTTTTCATTGTTGATTATATAATGTCATGCTTGAAATTTATTTATAAAATCATAAATCAGTGCGTTGAGCTACAATTTTCAAACAAATTTCATTTAAAAGCACATTTGGAGTGGGATTTTACTTCTAGACCATTAATAAGCATAAAATTCCAATTATTCCTATAGAGGTTGCGTTTTGATGCTCGAAGACCATCCACCGAATCCAACACTGCCTAAAGCAACTTTGCGGTTTACCAGTATTACTTCAAATATATCATTCTCGCTGTGCTAGACGGTTTTTCCAAAGAAACCTCACCCCCTTCCACGTACCGAATAAAAAAAGTCCCGACAACGAATTCACGTGCGTCGTCAAAATAACGGTTTTTGGCAACAAAGTGGGTTACTTGGTAAACCGACACTGGATTTTTTCCCCTACTTCCTTTTAGTTGCGTTTCAGAGAAAATAATTAATGACCTTACCTTCTTTAATTATTAATTTTAAAAATGCCAATTAAAATTTTTCCTCGAAAGTCTGCTCCATACAGGGGTATAAAATTGAATGGATAAGGTATCAAATAAATCAATAAATTCATAAAAATAAAGCTTCTCATTTTCGACGAAATGAAGACTTTTATAAAGTCACGAAAAATTCACGACTCGCTATACGAATTCCAAATAACCTTTATTGAAAAGAAGACTAAATAAGTGCGGAGAAATATGCGAATTTTTCCGTGCAGCATTAACAAAAAAGCCAATAAAAAATCCAAAATGTGAGCTTCAGGTACATTTGGACCTGTTTTCGTCTAACCGGAATCAAATTTCCAGGGGATAGATCCCACATTTCCATGTGGGATAGATTTCCATAGCCCATGCACACGCACATACGCGTTTATTAATAGATATATTTAAAAAATTATCCTCGGAGTAGAGCTCTGGCAAAACATTTTTTACCTTATTTCATGTTTATATTCTTGATTTAAAATAACACGAACTAAGCTGCGATTCAGAGGAAAATCTGTATCAAAATCTTGCACCTCCCTGGATTTTTTTCTGCCGACACCCATGGTCATACGAAATAATTCCAAAATCAGAAATTTTTAATGCCATTACTTTTTTAGCTCACAGGCTATCAAAGCCTGAGAGCTTATGTGCCCGCCGGTTCTGTATGTACGTACGTGTGTACCGTAACGCTATAACTCTTGATAGAAATATCCAATTTGCTTCAAAAAAATTTTCTAGGTTCATTCGAATAAGGCGCTTTCCTGATTAGTTTTTGGAGTTCATTGGTTAAAGATAAATGGGGAAAAGGGGGGCTAGTCCCCCCCCCTTAATTTAGATAAATGGTTTTTTCATGCAGAAATATTAGATTTGCTCCAAATTTGGTATACCGGTTTATTATGTTTAGGAACTTTCCTTGTTAGATTTGGAAGCTCATTACTTAAGTATCAAGGAGGGAAAGGGGGGACGACACCCCCCTTAATTTAGATAAATGGGTTTTTCATGCAGAAATATGCGATTTGCTCCAAATTTGGTATACTGGTTAATTATGTTAAGCAGCTTCCCTGATTAGATTTGGAAGATCATTATTATGTATAAAGAGGGGAAAGGGGTGCTACTCCCCTTAAGATAAATGCGTTTTTCATGTAGGATTATTCGATTTTCTCGGAATTTGGTATACCGGTTTATTATGTTAAGCAGATGCCTTGATTAGATTTGGAGGTTCATTAGTTAAGTATAAAGGGAGGAAAGGGGGGCTAGACCCCTGCCTTAATTTAGATAAATGGGTCTTTCATGCAGAGTTATTCGATTTGCTCCAAATTTCGTATACCAGTTTATTCCGATATGGCTTCCTGCATTTGATTTGGAGGTTCATTGGTTAAATATAAAAGGGGGAAATGGGGGCAAGTGTCCCCTCCACTTAATTTAGATAAGTGGGTTTTCATGCAGAATTATCAGTACTTTTCGGTTAGCCGGGTGCCAATGTTATATGCATATTTATATATACATGTATGTATATATATTATCTAATTTAGTTTTATTTTTATTTATTTATTTTTTTTTTTTTGGGGGGGGGGTCGTTCATCTGACGAAACCCTATTCGTCTCACTCCTCTGTCTGTCTGTCCGTCACAGAGCCCGTTCTCAGAAACTATACATGTTAGAGACTTGAAATTTTGGGTACTTATAGCTGAACACCTCACATCATACAACAAATCATAAAATTTTGAAAAAGTTGGTAATTAACCGAATTACAGGCTAATTAACTTCTAAATTTAACCAATCAACCTTTTTAACGCAGGTTCAAACGGACCTTCTCCAAATCATCCGTGTTTCTCCTAAGGGTTGCCAGTAAAATCAGCCGATGCACGGTTACCACGGAAGAAATTAAGCCGAAAAATTAAGTGGACATTTTAAAGCGAAATCGCATATCAGAAAATATTGGTCCGAAAAATTTGTAAATGGAATAGACAGACGCGAAAAAAAATCTACTTTCATTTGGTATAAAGCTCACATTTCTGCGATGTGTATAACTTAAAATATCCACTAAAAATCGATCGATAAAAATTTAATTTCTTTAATTGGAAAGACAAGGAAAAAGATTTCAATTCGGCGGGAAAGCAGGTAGACATGACGACGCTGTGGTTTTCCATAAAGCATATTTTAATACGAAATTTTAACTTTTTAAATATTAAATTTTTTGGCATCCCGATGTCAAATTTCTCGCTGATTTCATTGATACCCATATCTAAGTCCTATCTTAATTACAAGATGAAATATTAATTATTTAATTAATCGGTTTATTGCTATCAAATGCGTCGATTAAAATGGAGACACGTGCTTTTTTAACCACGAATTAACTTAAATTAGGAAATCTCATAATGCGTGGGGTTTTTGAACAGCGCTATGAGATAAGTATAACTCATTCATCATCAGAAAGTTTACAAGTATTCATACCGCTATTTTCGAATAGTAATTTCAGGAAATATCTTGAATTTTTTGTTAAGACCGCCACTCGATCTGTTTGAAACTTTAAGATAGTTTATAACACATAAGAAAAAGTGTAAAAAAGAATGGAGTGTGATATTTAGACACCCAGCCAGGACGCCAACCGCAAGGCTAATGGACAAATGTCCTGGCAGGTAGATCCCTCCTCCACCCAGTTCCACCTTACCGCAGAAACGGGCTAAACCATTGGGCGATTATATAACTAAATAAAATAACAAATCGCATAACCTATATGCTCATAGCAACTCGCTATGTCAACACAAACGTATGTTCAAGTTAACATACAACTGAAAATACACAGTACAAGAAAAAGGGTTTATGGGTAACCCACAACCAATATAAGAAAATTAAAAATAATAACATAATATGGGGGTTAATGGATAACCCTCAACCAATAAATAGACCAAAATACTAAACAATGATACTACAAAAGCACAGGTTTATGGGTTACCTGTAACCAAATATAATGAAGAATGATGCAATTAAAAGTCTGCAAGATTAAATGTAATTCTTTAGAGCAAGTTCTAAATTGTTCCACTATATAGATCAGCTCCAATCCTCGCTCTTCATAACCAATCAAAAAGATCCAAACCAAACAGCTTCTCAATTGATGATAATAGAAAATCAATCAATACTGAGTTCATCAAGTGATTTTGGTAGTTGCATAAAATAGAACATAGATGATAACTTGTAGAATATATGAAGTGACAATGGGCAATCAAACTATGTAGTGTCACACACAGTACACACAAACTAATGGTCAGTCCACCACTCTAAATCACAACTATTACGATAAAATGTTAATGTCATAAGTGCGAATATTAATATACTGATATAAATGCAAATAAAACACAATGTTTATATCCCAAGAGATGGCTTATAGTAAATAAAATAAATTTTAATATGTCCATATGCAATAATTACTCTTGAACACAAAGTAGAAATGGAAATTACGAAAATGAGATAATGTAACGCTATTCGATACATCCAATATACTTCTTCATTTCTGAACATTAGTCAACAGGCTATGAAACTGATAATAATGCACCAGCATTAGAACAGAAAATTAAAATATTTGAACCATCTCGTACCCTGTGAGATCTTAATTCACATAGTCTAGTTGCTTAATAGCCCACAATAACAGAGACTTCAAATATAAGCCAAAATGTTAAATACAGTTAAATTACATAGAAGACTCAAAATTTATACCTTATGAATGAGTAATTAGCATTCAAAGCATTATAAATATCACATAATTTCCTATAGTTGTGATTATCAAATAAAATTCTTCTAATGTTGTATCTGACGCTTGCAGAGGTATCAAAATGAAAGAAAAAAGGAACTAATGGACACCTTCCAAATAAATAATGAGTAACATTGCCTTCCTTTCCGCAGTCACATTTTGTTGAATTTCTCTTCCCAATTTTATTTAAAAAAGATGGAAAGCTGCCATGTCCAGTTATAAAGTACTGTACCACCTGGTTTGAGCAAATGTAGTTAAAGTTTACCTTTCTGATAACGCCATATGTATCCCTTCCTTTACCGCTTGAATTCCAGTATATTTGCCATTCAGCATAAGTATTTTCCCGAGTTACACGTTTAATAAGAAAAATAGGAAAGTCCAAAGGAGCCTCAATGTCCGCATTTTCTTCAATAGTTGCTTGCTTTGCTAATTCGTCTGCTTTCTCATTTCCGATATTCCCAACGTGGGCTTTAGTCCAGCCTATTGTAACTATTTTTAAGGGATCGCTGATTAATAATTCGAAAATATCTTTAACCAAGGTATTAGATGGGAAAGTTCTCTGAAGAACAAGAAATGAAGCCTTACTATCCGTAAATATCCAAATTTTTTGAAAGTCAGAATGTAATGACCAATCTATTGCATACTTTAACGCAGATAATTCCGCTTGATATATTGAGTTGTGCTTATCCAATGATATTTTAAAGTCATAAATAAAAGATCCACAATGAAAAGTCGTAAATGCTGCACCAACGCCAGATTCCATTTTAGAACCGTCCGTATATATCACTGGAAGTCCCAGATCAACAAAGTATAGATCGGATTTCTCTGTAAAATTCAGATTATTTATATCATTATAACTTGGAAAGTCACTTGTTGTAAGATTTCTCATAATATTAGTAGAGTTAATAATGCAATCCCCTACTTGTATGCGTGCATTACTAAACATAGTTTCATATTTTCTAAATTCATGTTTAAGTTTAATATGGATTGGTGGAATTCCTGTCAGAGTACATAAAGCATCAGTAGATACCGTTTTGTACGTTGAAATAATAGATAATAGTCCAAGGCGTTGACATGAAGATAATTTTCTTAATGCATGAACGTGTAGATCTGGGAACCAGATTTCGAAGCCATAGCAGATCTGTTTTTCAATTACTTGATTATACCAAGTTTTCCGAAAATTAGCGTGCAGTCCCTTATCTCTACACTTCGTCTTGCGAACATTTGATGTAAAGTTGCGAATCTTTTCTCTTATTCTTTCAAAATGGCCAATCCAGTTAAATTTACCATCTAGTTGAAATCCTAAATATATAATATTATCCTTCACCGGTACGGTAACCACGTCTATCTTAAAAATCGGGTGTCGATTATCTAATGTAAATCTTCCAAACAACATGCTAACACATTTTTCTTTACTTATAGTTAATCTCAAGTCCTGACAGATCAAATTCATCAATTGGAGCTTGTCATTCATATTATGTTCCAAATCGTTACGAGTATCCCCATAAGCAATAACGACAAAGTCGTCAGCATAGGACAAAATATCTTCAAAGTTTAAAGTAAATCTCTTAATTAAGTGATCTGCAATAATTAGCCATAACAAAGGTCCAAGGCAACTGCCTTGAGGACACCCCTTAAAAAGTTGAAACCATTTGATTCCATACGTGTAACTAAACCCAATTTTTCTGTTACTTATATAATTTTTCAAGATACATTTTATATACAGAGGAATAGGTAAATGATCTATCAAATTAGCTAAAATTTCCCAGGCAACAGCATCAAATGTAGCTTGTATATCTATGGATGCGATTGCTACATATTTATATCTCTTTAACTTATTTTTAATATTGTTCCTCAGAAAATTCATAGCTGTGATCGTGCTGTGCATTTCTCGAAAGCCATGCTGAGCCTCGTTCCAAAAATTAGCAGCTTCAAGGTTTGGGACAAGTCTGATTTTTACTATCCTTTCCAAAATCTTCCCAAAAATGCTCAATAATGTTATCGGTCGATAAGATCTAGTTGTTTTTCCGTCTTTGTTACGCTTCCTAAAGAATATAACTAAACCATTTTTCCAAATAACTGGAAAATGTCCAAAACGTAAACATGTTGTTAGTAATCTTTTAATATATATCTTACTTGTTTTACATACACTTTTAACAATTAAGCCGTCGAACAAATCTGAGCCCGGAGCTTTATTTACATCTTGCTTGCTTAATGCATAGTTTAGTTCTCTGGAACTGACTTCTCTACAGCTTCCATCATTATTTACCAAATTATGTGAGTTATATTCAAAGATGTTATTAGGGACAACGTCAGTACTAAAATGCTCTTTCATTAAAGAATCTGCAACTTCATTATAAGAATCAAAAGCCTCAGATCCGTCTAATCTTGTAAAAATTAAATCCGTGTTACTCAATTTCTTTCTTGAAATATAAGAATACAGGCTACCATAGGTCTCGTTTGTTCTGTTACAAAAATTCAACCAGCTTTCTCTTTTCGCTTGCTTAATATGCTTTTTATAATTATTTCTATATGTTTTGTATATATCATGTAAATTAGCATTAGTTGGATAATTTTTATAACGCTTGTAACTTGCTGCCACCTTGTTTCGTTCAATTCTTAATGTATCTGTAAACCATCGAATCGTCGGCTTGTAGGACAAAGGACCTTTTCTAAAACATGAATTACAAATATCCGTTACTTTCTTCATATAGTTGCTGACATGGTTATCCAATTCATCTGTAGTTCTTACCTTTGACATATCATCCAGCATATTCTTTTCTTTGATCTTTTTATTAAACGATTGAAAGCTCTTCTTCTTTGTTTTATATCTTATATTTTGTTTCCTTTCTGGTATATAATTTAATTTAAATCTAATGTATAAATGGTCGCTGAAAGAGAAGATATTTAGAGGGGAAGGGGAGCTAGAATTATTTTTAAAATCTTGGCGTTTGTTGCCGCAGCAAATGTTTTAAATTCTTGTTTAAGACCGCCACCATCCCGACCCATGTATCTACGGAAAGATTGCGTAAAGGAGTTTCGTTCAGATATGCTTTTGTTAAGAATAGAATGCATTCCCTGGTGGTGGAATGTGGAACTAACCTAACGCGATTTTGTTAAAATTAGGAAATCTAACAAGTCTATCTGTTTGAAACTTTAAGATATTTTATAACACATAAGATAAAGTGTAAAGAAGAATGACACGTGAAATTCCGGGGAGGGGGGCGCTAGATTTCTATTTAAAAAAATTAGCGTTTCTGACCGCTTTAGGTGCCTTTTTTGAGGGAGTCCTGAGATATATGCTACTTATTTAATATAAAATTGTCTAAAGTTTAGTTACTACTATTTCCGAATAGTAATTTCAGCAAATATCTTAATTTCTTATTAAGACCGCCACCACCTCGAGTAACATATCTACTTATATGTTGTTTAACGGAGTTTCCTTCCGATACAGTTTTGTTAATAGAGTGCGCTCGCTGGTGGTGGAATGTGGAACTAACATAACGCGATTTTGTTAAAATTATGAAATATATCAAGGCGATCTGTTTGAAACTTTAAGATACTTTATAGCACGTAAGAAAAAGTTTATAAAAATGACGTGTGAAATTTCGGGCAGGGGAGGGGGAGCTAATTTCACTAAATAATTTATTTCTATTATATACTTATTTTACAAGGCAATCACGAGATGTTTCATTGCAGTATACTTCTGAACAGTGTCCGATTTTTTAAAATACAGCATAAATGTTACTTATGCCAAATAAAAATGTCAGAAGTATTGATACCACTATTTTCGAATAGTAATTTCAGCAAATATAATAAATTCTTGGTTAAGACCGCCATCCCCTCGACTAGCATATCTCCTGATAAGTTGTTTGACGGACTTACGTTCCGATACAGTTTTGTTAAGAATAGAGTGCGCTCCCTCGTGGTGGAATGTGGAACTAACAGACCGCGATTTCATTTCAAGTCAGAAATCTAACAAGGCGATCTGTTTGAAACTTTAACATAGTTTATAACACATAAGAAAAAGTTTATAAAAAAATGGCGCGTGAAATTTCGGGCAGGTGGGGAGAGGGGGAGGGGCAAAATATTTCTTTTTTGTTTCATACCGTTTCAGGTGCGTTTCTTGACGGAGTCCTCAGATACATGCTACTTATTAAATATAAATATGTTAAAAGTTAAATTACCACTATTTCCGAATAGTAATTTCAACAATCATCTTAAATTCTTGCTGAAGACCGCCACCCCCTCGAGTAACATATCTACTAATAGGTTGTGTAAAGGAGTTTCGTTCAGATACGCTTTTTTTAAGAATACAGTGCGCTCCCTGGTGGTGGAATGTGGAACTAACAGACCGCGATTTCATTTAAAGTAGGAAATCAAATAATGCGATCTGTTTTAAACTTTAAGATACTTTATAACAAATGATAATGAAGTATAAAGAAGAATGGCGTGTCGCATTTCGAGGGGGGTGAGGGAGAGGAGCTAGCAAAATGAGGAAATATAGCTGGACGTTCTGTTTGAAACTTTAATTAGCTTATAAAACATAACAAAAATTTTAAACATCAGGCCGCGTCAAAAATCATGGTGACCATTACCCCGCTTCACCCCCCCCCCCAAAGGGGGCACTTTTCTAAATTTGGCAGATACCCGTCATGTGATATATTGTAGCATTTCGGGGGGGGGGGGGGTGGCACGAACAAAATTGGGAAATATAACAAGGCGAATGTGTTTGAAGCTTTTTACGGTAGTTTAGGAAGGGTTTGCCAAAATTTAGTAGATGTTCCATGGCGATAAATGTACTGGACGTTTTGAAAGGAATATTAAACGAAACCCTTTGTGCGATCTATGATCACACTTACTCACTTGTTCTAGGTTCATTCTGATAAGGAGTTTTTCTGATTAGATTTGAAGGTTCATTGGTTCAGCATAAAGGGAGAAATGGGGGAACTAATACCCCCCTTAATTTAGCGAAATGGTTTTTTTCGTGCAGAATTATCTGATTTGCTTCAAATTTGGTATACCAGTTTATTATGTTAAGGAGCTTCCCTGATTAGATTTGGAGGTTCTTTGGTTAAGTATAAAGGGGGGAAACGGGGGGCTAATCCCTTCATTTATTTTTAGAGGGGCATTATTCTTTGAAATAAGAGTATAATATACAATTAGTGTGAATAGCCTGTGAGCTCAATGCCATTTGTTTAACTGAGCAATTTCCTTTTTATTTCTCAACTTGCCCCTCTGAAACTGACCTTTCATCCCGCGATGTCAGAGATGGAATTGACAGGTGGTTATTTTTATCTAATCCTGAAATCATGTTCACTTATTCAATCAAAAAAAAAAAAAAAAAAAAAAAAAAAAAAAAAAAAAAAAAAAATTCTTTTGATTGGGAGATTGTGATAATATGATTTACCTCCTAAAATCAAATTCGCTTATTCGTTAATAAATAAATAAATAAATAAATAAATAAATAAATAAATAAAATCAACTCTTCTGACTAGGGCTGCGAATCCGTCTTCGGGATTGAGATTTACTGTATGTGAGAAGCTTTCTAAAAATACCTTATTCATCGCTATTCCTTTAGTACGTACAGAGAAAAAAGGGTGTTAACAACAGAAAAAAAAAATATATATATGATGGTTTTCACCTATATTCTTTAACCAGGAAAGCTCGGGTTTATCCCCTTGTTTTTTGTTCTTTTCTTTAAGTAAAGCTTAAGCACCATATGTCGGAATGAGTTGTAATTTTGGATTTGCATTTTTAAAGCTTCTAGAAATAGATTTAATTGTTTATTGGTTGAGATAGAAATCTTTCTAAAATAATTTTATAATTTATATATTATATTTTGTTAAATATATAGCAAAAGTATTGTCCATGTTCGGAGATATGGACAGCAAAGAGATTTTTTACGTTTCTTTTATTAAAGTGCTAACACCAAGATTTATACCCAGGGCTGCAAAAAAGCCAGACCGGTTGGCTTTTATTAAAAAAGACTCACTTTTATTGGACTTTATTGGCTGTTTATAGAAAAAAATCTATTTACATTTTAACTGCAAGAAATTCATCAATAAATATCAACTTAACACGTTGAGTGCCACGATGACTGACACTGAAGCGCTGAAAATTTACAATGTTTAAAGTAATTTTTAAGAAAGTATAATCCTGTAATAAAAGGTAGGTAAATTTTAAATATTTGTTCAGTAATTATTTAAAACAATGGATATTTTTTCAGTTTTGTATCATATTTTAGACGTCAGCCATCGGTGAATGACGCGTTTTAAACGAAAGTTCGCTGTCAGCCACCGGTGGCTGACGTGGCGCTTAACGTGTTAAAACTAATGTGTTATAGTTCAAAGAAATGAAAAAAAAATATTCAGAAACTACAAATTTAAACACCAAAACATTGTTGAGATCAAAATTATTGTTACCAATCGTTTAGTTCAGATTCTAAAAATTTCTTTTTACCAAAAAAAAAAAATTTTTTTTAAGCCATCTTTTATAGGACTTCGATTTTGTTATAAAAAAAAAACTATTTTATCTGGAAGAAATTCATAATTAAGGATCATCTCAAAAATGTGTTCTCATTCAGGGAACACATAAAAAATTAAATAATTCGAAGTTTACAAATTTAGATGCAATCATTGTTTGGATCAGAATTATTGTTTATATATAAACTGTGAATGTAATATAATGCAAATATGCCTTTTTCACTTTGGAAAAGATAAAATTTGAAGCAAAATAAATCTAATTTTCAAGGGTTTTAAGTGTAAATTTATAGTAAATTAATAGACAAAAATTTTAAGTAAAATATTTCTTTTATTATTCATTAACCAAAATAAAATCATTCACGTCTTAGAAATCTATTTAATTTGTTACATTAAAATATTCATTGTATATACAATTAAAATTGCAATTAAGAAAATCTTTAAAAAAAATTTCTTTTTTAAAAAATCCGGCTTTTTAAAAATGATTTGTGGTTAAAATCCGACAACCCTGTGGTTATACTTGGTAAATTACAGTTGCTTTCGGCGTATAATCCGAAGATGAAACAAGCATGTTCAGACCCAGAAATTTTATTTAATAATTTGAGGTAAAATAAGTACCGCGATCGAGTATGTTGCATTTTTATTAACCGCTTACCTTTTTTGCCCGTACCTCATACGGGCAGCGTATTTTCGCCCAGCGTGATTTGCCCGTACTTCGTAAGGGCATCCCATTTTCTAGGCTGACATTTTTGTTTATCCGGTATATTTCAATCTAGATGACAATTTTGCTTATAAATGGCATAATTTTGCTCATAAATTTATATTTACAAAAAATCATCTTTATTTTTGACCGATAATTATTTTTTAAAACCTATTTCGTTTAAAAATGGCATGAAAATAAGATTTTTGCAATAAAAAATAGGCATTGAAAAGTTTTAAAAAAAATATATTGAACTGATACGTGGTTAAATGGAAATTGTGGGTCTACGTTGTTTTATCCGGGATTCAACACCGGAAATTATGGTAAGGTTATACGTGGGGCAACTGGGACATGATTTTACAAGGTGACGCTGGACATTCGGGCAATTCTGCTTCCAAAAACCAATATTCATTTGAATTAAAGTCTGAACCTTTGTAAATGTGGTCAGTTATGTTCATTCTATCAGACAGAAATTTTCAAAATTGTATTTTAATGTTTAAAAATAAAAAATATTTCATCTTTCTTTCTACATGGGTCCAGTTGCCACATAGATCTGTGTCCCACAGGCGTTTTTTTAAATATGGGGTATCAGGTCCTGTTTGAAAAAGTGTTAATAACTTTAAAAAATTTAAACAAGGTAGGTCATGTAAATTATATAAAAACTAAAGAGCGTTGTAAGGGGAAATCTTTGCTGCCAAGGTAATAAGTATAAAAGTTACATGTGTATTTTAGAAAAAAAATAAGATAAATCTATAAACCTCTTTTTTATTTGCCTCAATGCAAGTTCAATAAGTCCAAGAAATATGTGAAGAATGTAACCATGTTTTTATATCGAACAGAACTATTTTTTATTAGTTTCGATAATTTTATAATAATGTGACTTTGTCTTATGTATGTTTCTTCATCTGTATGGTAAAATTTCGAGGTTTGGCTATCTCACTTAAGAAATTTGGTTTGATACGAACTTGCATACTTTTTTAAAATTTTATAATGTAATTTTAATAATGTTGTACATAATTTTCTTTATTGCAAGCAAAAGAACAATGGAGAAATTAATTTCCCGTAGTAAGAGTAACTCCAAAGAAGTATTTAACTTATATCAGAGGTAACTAGATCCCATATGGTCCAGTTGCACCTGATATATGTCCTAGTTATCTCCATTCTTAAAAATTTTATGGGGTAACTGGGACATCGGCCATACATTTGAAACATGAAGTAAATATGTATAGATACCTAAGATCGATCGTATTAATTTGCCTAATCGTTAAAAAAAAAAAAAAAAAAAAAAAAAGTGTTTAATAAAAGTATTTACCGTATTTTAATAAAGCCGAGGAAGTTCCACCAAATCGACGTTGTTTGTAAAAATAGAAACCTAAATTTTCGGCAATCTATCACAGCCAAGACAGAGTTATGATTGAATTAACACATTTTGTTTTAAGAAGTAGAGATGGGGGTGAAATGTTGATAAAAGCTAAAACTTAAGACATCAACTTTTTTTTATATAAAATAGCCTATGGCCCAGTTACCTAGAGGGTCCAGTTACCCCAGCTTACCTTAATTGTCTAACGTATAATTATTTCCTCATCTTCTAGTTAGCGGACGATATGTTTATAGATGCAATATCGCTGCGACTCAAAATCAATTTTTAAAACCAAAGAAGAAAAACTCGCCGACACACAGTGAAGTATTTGACCCGAAATCCTGGTCAAAAATATTTTTTGATGTAAATATAGTCCGATTGGCTTGAAATTCTTAGATGTTATTGGGTATCACTATGGCATGTTTGGTATTGTAAATGAAGTCTATAGCCTTTACGGTTCATTTACAGAGACACCCAAAAGAATTCTTACATTATGGTCTATGGGGGAAAAATCTTTTGCTCTATATTTTAATGATATCACACTTTTAAACGTGCTGAAATTTATATTCATCACTAAGGTATACTAAGGCACTTATTGTAGAATAGTGTGTGCTTAGACTATATCGTTCATTTACAGGGACACACAAAAGGATATGGCTGAAGAATAAATTTAACTATTGAAGTCTATGGCCAATAATTGTTGGAAGTGCGTTTGTAGTTGTGATAGGCGTTTTAAAAAGAACAATTTTTTTTTAAATATTACTTGGTGTGGATACATTCTATAGATCATATACAGGGCTGCACAAATTTCTCAAGTACATTTCCGTTTATTCACGAAAATGGCTGAATGGAAATATTTAACTGTGCTATGCGTTTCACTGAACTCACTTTTAGCATACTATGAAATATACATACAAATCCATAGCTTAGTTTAATATTTTATATCTTTCTTTCTAACCGATGACCAGGCCATTACCTGCCGGGTTGCCCCAGCTTAACGGGTTTAGTACCTGGCATCGGGGCGAAAGACCGCCTAATCGCTGCGAAGCGGCAATAAACCTGACATCATTGCCCCGATCGTTATCCTATCTGCTGTGCCTACTGCTCGTTTGTGTATACTTTGTTTTGCCGGTTACTTAACGTTATATCCTGTTGTTTGGCACCTGCACATTGCTACTCAAGTTGGTCTCGTAATTTAGAACCTTGATCAGATGACGAGACCTTCACCTGGCAAGGCACCTCCAGAGGTATAATTCACAGGTAACTTGGAGGACTTTGCACCCACGACGGATTTTACGTGCACCAGGCGCCATTAGCGTACATGGCGGATTATAGCCAGCAGTAGGCCTAGATCCCGTGGCCTTAGCTGCGGATTCGATGCTCTGCCAATAGGGCCACCGCTGCCCGAACTATTTCTGATTGACCTGGGGTTCAGAAGCCGAATTGTTGGTGCAGACTTGTCGTAAGAAAATGGATTTGGAGGGGGGTGGGGAAGCAAAAAAGAAAAAAAAATGAAGCGCCGCAGATAGACAAGTTGCACCGAAAGTTAATTTTGGGCCAAAATGCTAGGCAAATATAACGATGCAGGGGGATGAGACTCTGCCTATCTACCGTTTAATTTTACTATATATAAAACTTATTAGTTACATTTAATAATGCTTATTACATTTAAATTACATTTTAATAATTATTTCATTTAATTTATGTTAATAGTGTTATGTTTAATAGTAGGTTCAGTAAAGTGGAGTTCATATAGTATAGATTGCTAGTTTTTGAATGTATTTAATATATTACCAGTTTCAAAGTGATTCTTCAGAACTCTTCATCTTCTTCATCACTCTTTTCTTGGCTTTTATCGGGACTACCATCAGACCTTGCTGGAAGAAGTTGTAGGGTCTCGCTACTGTATGGCTTGTTTTTTTAGTTGATAAACGGAGTTATCAGAAAATATGAAGTTGCTTATTTTCACGTACATTATAAAGTGAAAATTTTAATTAAATTTTCTTGGTGCTGTTTGTCAGTTTTGGAATTAAATTTAGGTGTCTCTTTTTAAGGACACCGCCCTCTAAAGGGTTAATTCTCTCCTTATGTTACACACATGAGCCCCAAGAACTAATTATGGAGCCCTTTTTCAATAAATTAGTATATACAATTGGAAGGCGAATGGATATTTCTATCAAAAGATATCAATTCAATACTAATTTTTATCAATACTAAATCATTATGAATGAGAATTTCGCGAAATTAGTCAGCTTTATCCAAGCTGCTTTTATTTAAAGTCACTTATATTTGGCTGCCAAATTTGGCGATTTCTTAAAGTGCCTGCCATTTTAAGACAACATGGTAGATGAGGTTAACCAGTGAACTTGGTCGAGACCTTAGTAATTGCTGTGCGCATGCTCACTCATATCGGAATCGGTTGATATATACGAGTGCTGTCGCAGGCAAAAAATCAGATTTTTCAAAATGTCACCCACTTTAGAAATTGAAACTGCTATATCTGAGCCATTTTTTAAGATAAAGACAAACAAAAAATGCTCCTGAATCCTTATATCAAGGTCAAATACTTAAGAAAGAAACCTTTTTCAATTTCTAATTTTTTTGCACCTCACTTTAAATATATATATTTTTTAATTTAATGGCCGCCATTTTGAAACAAGATGGCTGATGAAGCTGGCCAGCGAACTTGGTCGAGATATTGATGTATACTATCCACATGCCTTCTTCCATCGAAATAGGCGAATAAGTGTGGTATCGCGTGACAAATACAAGATCGTTTCAAAGTGTTAGCCATGATAGAAATTCAAAGTGCTATAATTCAACCACTTTTTAAGATATAAACAAAAGAACAAATTTTCAGAAACGAAAACTGCTCCAGAATCTTTGTATCAAGGCCAAACACATAAAAAAAATCTTTTTCATTTTCTAATTTTTTAATACCTCATTTTAAATTTTAAATTACATTTTTTTTAAAAAATGGCAACCCTTTTGAAACAAGATGGCGAATGAAGCTGGCCAACGAACTCGGTCAAGACATTGGTATGTACTATGTACAGGCCAAGTTACATTCAAATCGGTTCATAAATACGCCTGTTATAGCGTGACAAAAATCAGGTCGTTTTAAAATATCAGCCACAATAGAAATTCAAAATGTTATAACTCAGCCATTTTTTTAGATGTAGACGAAACAAAACCTGTTCCGGAATCTTTGTATAAAGGCCAAACACATACAAAAAAAATCTTTTTCATTTTCCAATTTTTTGGTATCTCATTTTAAATTTATTTTTTTTTAATTTTTTTAAATGGCCACCATTTTGAAACAAGATGGCGAATGAAGCTGGTCAACGAACTCGGTTGAGTTATTTGTATGTACTATGTACACACCAAGGTACATCCAAATCGGTTCATAAATACGCCTGTTATCACGTGGCAAAAATCAGGACGTTTCAAAATGTCAGCCACACTAGAAATTCAAAATGCCATAACTCAGCCATTTTTTAAGATATAGACGAAAGAAAAACTGCTCCCGAATCTTTTTATCAAGGTCAAACACATAAGAAAAAAATATTTTTTCAATTTTTTGGTACCACATTTCAAATTTTAAATTTTTTTAAAAATTTTAAATGGCCGCCATTTTTAAACAAAATGGCGGATGAAGCTACTAGCCAACGAACTCTGTCGAGACATTGGTATGTACTATGTACACACCGAATTACATCCAAATCGGTTCATAAATACGAGAGTTATAGTGTGGCATAGGTCAGATATATATATTATATATATATTAATATATATATCAATTTTGAACGGAGGGTGGTTTCGGGGTCTGGGGGTCATGATCGATGAAAATATACCAAAATTTTTTGAAATTGCTTTCCTCCGAACGGCTGCAATAGGTAGCTTTTTGTAAAGAAAGCTACCTAAAATGGACAACGTCCAAATCATAGAAATCAGCGGTCAACAGAGACGTCCCTCTGTGACCAGTGCTCAAAGGTTATCTCCCGTGCCCAGATATCTGGTTGCTGCATCTTTTAGAATTTTTCGTCTAGCTTTCAATATTTGACTGGGACTTGGACCTCGACTCTTGAATGCAGTTTCCGGGCATCTGGTCTGCGGCGATATTTCGCCATCACATATATAATGTAGGCTCATGTGCTAATGATCTTGTTTGGTGCAATTGTTGAAGGTTAGATGCTGTTTATGAACGCTTTAGTTCCAATTCTTATTAAATGCCGTGTATACAATACTGCATATGAATAGAATTACCAGTTTTTTTTTTTTTTAAACAAATGAATAAAGTTATGTCAGATATACGCGAATGAAGCAGATGTAGGACTATTTATTGTATACAGTAGTACCGACAACGTGCAAATTTGGAATAATCCCGCATAAGCTGGTGTAATCAGTAAACAGCGATTAGGTAAGACTTTCGTACGATAGGTAAAAGAAAGCCGTCATGAGTAACAGAAATTATGTGTTTGAGATTAGAAAATTTTGAAACTATAAAAGCTTGAATAATACCAACAACAGGATACAAATATGTCCATCGACGAAAATTTGTCTCAGAGTCTAGCCCAGGCCCGGACTGACGCCTTTGGGGGCCCTCGGCTAGAGATTGAAAAGGGGCCCCTTACCGAGAAATTTAAACGGAATACAATATTAGAATATTTATTTTTTTGAAAATTAGGCTTATGTGCTTAAAAACCACATTTAGCTATTTTGTTGCTTGTAAAATATTAGGTTGTATCAAATGTCATTTCGTTTTCACAATGAAATCTGTTTTGCAATATTTCAACGTAAAATAAACATATTGTTAAGAATAAAACAATGAGTTACTCAATGACACCATTTTTAAGGAACTCTTCGCAGTGAACTGTATATTTCTTTATTTTAAAACAATAATTGTTAAGAGTGAAACAGTCTCTCTGGCCGTTTCCAAATCAAACATTCCATTATCTCAATAACAACAACAACAAAAATTCAGTGTTTCCACTCACTAGTAACTAAATTACAATCTATCGTCAACACGCAGACGATTGGAATAATAAATAAAATTACGGCGCTGACACAGCGCCCTCGTACGGGAGATTTTAATTACGATCAGTAACATACTCCCGACCGTTGAAACCTGCAGGTTTCAAAACTACTCTAATATATAATATAAAATTACATAATACTACATATAACAATGCAAAGATATAATTAATAACAAAGGAAAAATGGCTAAATTACTTTACATTTGAATACAATAAAACATACTATAGAAATTAAACAACAAAATATATTCAAAATATACCAAATATATACATTAAAGAAATTAGTTTCCATTAATTGGAAGAGGACAAATACTTCTCACATCTCTCTTTATTATTGTACCGTTAGGCAGACGAATGTTCACTACTCGAACTTTTTTGTCCTTACCGAGAAATATCTCGGAAATCCTACCTGTTGCCCATTTTGTGCTGAGCATATTTTCATCTTTGATCAATACGAGAGAACCAACATTTATATTGTTTTTATTTATTTGCCATTTATTACGTTGCTGCAAGGTGTTCAGATAGTCCCGCTTCCATAATTTCCATATTTGCTGGCTATATTTTGTTATTTTTTGCCAGTTGCTAAGTTTGTTTTCCGAAATTTCAGTGAGCTGGGGTTCAATAATAGACGTTAAGGGCCTACCTATAAGAAAATGACCCGGTGACAGAGTCTCGAAATCGTCGAAATCTGATGACAATGGGGACAGAGGTCTTGAGTTCAAAACACTTTCAATTTCTAGAATTACTGTCAGAAATTCCTCTAAAGTGAGGTGCGCGTTACCAATTACACGTTTTAGATGGAATTTGAATGATTTAACCCCTGCCTCCCAAAGACCACCGAAGTTCGGCGCTTTCGGAGGAATAAAATTCCATTCGATATTTTCCCTTGCAAAATAATCAGCTAATGCTTCATCTGGGTGTCTAACCAAATTGTGAAGCCTTTTCAATTCTAAGTTTGCCCCTACAAAGTTTTTTGCATTGTCAGAAAATATTTTTGAACACTTTCCCCTTCTGCTAACAAAGCGCTTAAAACAAGCAATGAAGGCTGCAGAAGTGAGATCTGAAACGAAATCTAGATGAATAGCTTTGGTGCAGAGACAAACGAATATACATACATACACTTTATTATATGTACCTTTCCTTTGATTTTTGAATTTAATGTAAAAAGGGCCGCAATAAACAGTTCCAATAATGGAAAATGGAAATGAAGGTGTAACACGCTCTTTGGGCAAGTCACCCATAACTTGACTCGCTAATACAGGCTTGTTTTTAAAACAAGTGACACATTCATATGTTATTTTGCGACAGATGTTTCTACCATTAGTTATCCAAAATTTACGACGAATATGGTACAACAATGTTTGTGATCCTACATGTAAATACTTTAAATGAAAATATCTTACAATAATTAAAGTAAGGGGATGCTTACTTGGCAGAACCATAGGATGTTTTTCATTTGTTGTCAAATATGAGTTACCCAATCTACCCCCAACTCTTAAAATATTACTTTCATCTAAGAAACAATTTAAAGAATTTAGTTTACTTTTATTTGGTACCGAATTACCTTTCTGAAGACATTTTATTTCTTCCTGATACTCGCTTTGTTGAACCATCTTTATCAGTGATAATTCTGCAGCATTCAATTCTTTAGAAGTAAGATGATCTTTCACTCTATTAACATTTCGAAGGTTATGAATAAATCTAAGCACATAACATAAAATACGAATGATAGTTATATAATTATTACTAACACTAATAATATAATCTAATAAATAATTTTGATCATAAATAGCTAGAGTAACTAAAGAGTTATCATTTTCATATTTAACTGTTTTCTTTAGTTCATCAGAATAGTCATCTGGCGAATTTTGGATGTTGCAGTCATTAGTTGGGAGAACAGTTTCTCTCAAAAAGGGGGGACCTTTAAACCACAAATCCTTTTCTAAGAGCATATCAACACTGACGCCTCTGGTAAGGAGGTCGGCTGGATTAGACTTTCCCGGACAATGAAACCACGAATTGGAGTCAGTCAAAGATTGAATCTCGTTGACACGATTCGCTATGAATGATTTCCATCTTTTACTAGAACCTCTAATCCAGTACAAAGTGATTTTCGAGTCTGTCCAGAAGAACACATCTGATGGCTTCTTATGATCTACTATTTTCTTGACTGCATTACCTAGTCGGGCAGCAAGTAAAGCTCCCAATAGCTCTAATCTTGGTAAAGTGATTTTTTTAAGAGGTGTAACTCTACTTTTTGAAGTCACAAGGTTAACTTCAATAGCATTTTCTTTTACAATTCTGAGGTATATGACAGTGCCGAAGGCTTTCTTACTAGCATCGCAAAAACAGTGAATCTCTACCACATCTGAATTTTCTTCTTTCGTTGAATTTAGCACAATTCTTGGAATTTTTAGGTCGGAGAGGCGTGGGATCTCAGAACACCATTGAAGCCACTTTTCTTTAACATCTATTGGTAGATCTTCATCCCAAGCAATTTTCCTCAACCACATATCTTGAAATAGGCATTTCATGCGAATAGTATAAGGAGTGAGCAAGCCAAGAGGGTCGAATATTTTTCCAATAGCACGCAGGATGAAGCGCTTGGTGTTTTCATTTTTTGATAACATTTCTAATAAGCCTTTTACATCTACGATAAGGCAATCTTCACTCGTATGCCAAGACATTCCTAGAACCTTTGTTGAGTCAAATCCTAATTCAATTGGGTTGTGTAGAGGCTGAGTATCAAACCCTTCTTGTTTCCATCTCTCCATCAAATCGTTATCATTAGTTGACCATTTTCTGAGTTTCATACTTGCCTCGCTCATAATATAAACAGCATTTCGAGAGATTTCTAACGCATCTTGCAAGTTGTCAGCACCAGCGATGAAATCATCAACGTAGAGGCACCTATCTAATAACTTTGTTGTTGTAGGATATCTAACTTGAAATTCCTTGATATGTTTTCTTAGAGTAGCAGCAAGAAGAAACGGGGAAGCATTCATACCAAAAAGAACTCGGTTGAAGCGATATATTTCTATACCTCTATCTCCAATCCATAAAAACCTCACTGCATCTCTGTCTTTCTCCGCTAGGGATATCTGCAGAAAGGCTTTTTCTATATCACCTATCAATGCTATTTTGTTTAATCTAAAATTGATAAGTAGATCGAATATGTTTGGATTTAGATTTGGACCTGGCCAAAGACAATCATTTAACGATAATTCGCCAACATCGTGTGAGCTGGCATCGAAGACTACTCTCATTTTTGTTGTCAGGCTTTGTCTAAAGACAGGTTGATGTGGAAGATAAAAAAGTGGTTTCTCCACTGGCTTGTGCGTTTCCGTTATTTTTTCTATGATTCCTTTATTTTCATAATCTTTCAAAGTCTCACAATATTGAGCACGAAGCTCTAATTTTCGCTTCATTTTCACTTTAAGACAGTTTAGTCTATTATTGGCTATTTTGAGATTGTCGTTCATTTCTCGCCAATCTTTTTTCCATGGTAAGGTAACTTCGTAACGTTTATTTTTATAAGATACAGATTTTTCGAATATTTCTAATGCTCTATCTTCGTCAGTACATGTGGGATCGTCTTTTATCCCTAATGTTTCTAACTGAAAGAATTTTTGAACTTCTTTTGTCAAATCTTCATAGTTACAAACAAGCCCACAATGAGTATTTTGCGTGATTTGATTGTCAGGATTTAATACGCTTCCACAGGCAATGAATCCAAATACCGAGTTTTGGAATTTTAAATTAGAATTGGGGACTTCAATTCGACCGACTTCTAAAAGATCATAAAATATTTGAGCTCCCAAAAGAACATGAATTTTTCCAGGTTTGTAAAATTCTGGATCCGCTAATTTAATGTTATTAAGGTATTGTTCTGTTGGAACGTTAATCCGATTTACTGGAATAGTATCCGATATTTTTGGTACACAAAGAAGTTCTATTTCCGCCTTAAAATTTGAATTGTTCGAAATTAATGCTTTTACCTTGGAGTTAATATTCACGGAGATGCCATTTAATCCTGAAACCGCAACTTTTATTTTTTCTTTCTTAATTCCTAAATAATCAGCACACTGAATCGTAATGAAATTACTCATTGATCCAGCATCAATCAAACCTCTTAACGGCTTAAATTCACCAAATTTATTTATAATATAAACAATGACAGTTGATAAGATGCCAGAAGTTAAATAATTCATCTCACAAACAGATGTACCTGAAAATACTCTTTCGTTAGAAATGTGAAATGTTGCAGCATTCGGGTCTAGATTTGAATGCGCTATGATTTGATTCTGGTTTTGGGTATTGCAATCACTGACCTCGGGTTTTGAAATAAATTCATTTTTTCTATCGCTGTTTTGAATTTGCTTTTCATTTTCATTCTCGAAATGCAGTAAACTCGAATGTTTTTTCATACATTTCCGACAAGAATAAGTAGATTTACAATTTCTAACCGAGTGGAATTTTAAACAGTTAAAACAAATATTATTTTTCTTTACGAATTCATATCTAGAAGCTACTGAAAGATTTAAGAATTCTGGACATTTGTGCAAACCGTGGAATTCATTACTCTGACACTTAACACATTTAAATGTTTTTGAGTTTTTACCATTAGATGTAGATACCATACTAGTGATTCGTTGTTGAGCATTGCGTTTAGGAGTTACATTATTTATAAGAGGTTTGGAAACTTGCAGTGTTCTCGCTTGTCTTTTTAAAAACTCTATTAATTCTTTTAATTTTGGTAGCTCGTCTTTTTTTTTGTTCACGTTCAAACCATAATTTTGTGGACCCATCTAATTTCTGCCACAATATATAAGTTATTATTGTATCCGCAAACCCTTCAATTTTTTGATCGAGAATTTCTAGAGATCTGATACATTCACTGGCGGTATCTGCTAAATTAAGAATAGCACTAGGTGTTTCACTTTGTATTGAATTAATGGACATTAATTTTTTAATGTGAGCAAACACTTGTTGTCTTTTATTGGAATATCTTTCCTCTAATAAGGACCACGCTGTTTGATAATTATCATCTGAAATCGTTATACTTTGTACAACTTTTGCAGCTTCAGAATGAAGCGAAGATTTCAAATATGATAACTTTTGAGCACCCGAAAGTGCGCTATTATTGTGAACGCTAGATTTAAAAAGATCACTAAAATATATCCAATCCTGTACGTTTCCACTAAAAGAAGGTAGATTAATCGTGGGAAGTCGAACTTCCGTTACACTATTCTCTTGTTTCGGCTTTGATTCATTAAGAACATTTATTTGTTTTTGTTTCGCTCTTTTAATTTTTAACCAAGTTTCATCTAACTCTTTTTCAATCGATGATTGTTCATCGATATATTTATCAATTTCCTCCTCTTCGCACAATGAATAAATTTTATCAAAAATTTCTTTCAATTCTGTATTGAATTGATCACATTTCGTATTTACAAGTTCTAAAGAGCATTCATCAGAGTCACTTAATTTAATTTCACTCACAAGTTTAGTAATTTTACATTTTAAAACTCTTTTTTTAGTCAAAATATTTTTTAATTCAGTAGACATGTTAAAGAAAAGGTCCTACCTTATTCGAAGAAACCAAGTCTCGTCGCTGATTCTTGACTTTTAAAAGCAAACGATAAATCTATTTACTTTGGCCTCGAAGGACCAATTTTTGTTAAGAATAAAACAATGAGTTACTCAATGACACCATTTTTAAGGAACTCTTCGCAGTGAACTGTATATTTCTTTATTTTAAAACAATAATTGTTAAGAGTGAAACAGTCTCTCTGCCCGTTTCCAAATCAAACATTCCATTATCTCAATAACAACAACAACAAAAATTCAGTGTTTCCACTCACTAGTAACTAAATTACAATCTATCGTCAACACGCAGACGATTGGAATAATAAATAAAATTACGGCGCTGACACAGCGCCCTCGTACGGGAGATTTTAATTACGATCAGTAACACATATCACAAATCAGTATATAATCTATGGCTTCTTCCCATCTTCCTGAAAGTTAAACAATAACATTTTTATACCAGTCTTTGGATTTGGAAGCAAAAAAGCCTAGAAAACCCCATTGTAGATCGTCACTATTACACAAGCACCCCCCCCCCCCCCCAAAAAAAAAGATGCCATAGAATGGAACATTTGGCAGACCGAAGGAGCAAGGTCCAGACTATGTGGGAGATGAGGTAAATTCCGTCAAGCTCTTCTACTTTATTGCGAGACGTGTTCGGTCTTGCATTGTCTTGTTGGAGAAGATGTCTCTCTCTGTTCACTAATGCAGGCCATTTGCTTTTCAATGGAGCATACATCGTGTCCATCTGTTCATAGTAAATTTCAATTTCAGAGTTGGCCGATCGACCATGTGGAATGATTTCAAAATGAATTACATGCTCAAAATTCCACCAGACGTTGATCATGAACTTCTTTTCAAACCGCTCTTGTTTCGTAACATGTTGGACTGATTGTCCTGTCCTACATCAAACAATTATTTCTTGATTATCTGCGTTCTGTAGACACATCCATTTCTCATCATATGTTACTTTGCGTTTGAAAAACCGCAAATCTTGTAAGTTTTCCAGAAGAGTTTTGTACATTTCCACTCTGTGATTTGCTTGCTGCATAGTCAGTTGATAAAGAACTTCCCTAGAGTTCTTGTATGTTTTCTGTAGTTTATGTAAAGTTTGGTATATCGTGCCTTTGGACGGTCCTATCTCCTCTGAAAGTTTCCGTGTTCTGGTGGTTGGTTTAATCTCCACTCTTTGCTTCAAACCTTCCAGATTAACAAGTGATTGCCTCTCACTTCTGAGTTTCATTTTAAGTAACAAGTTATCTCCCTTAAAAAGTTTGAACCAATTTTGGGCTGTACGTTTACTTACGAATAGTTTATAATAGTTGTACGTTTACTGATCGTATCATCCCCTTCGACTTCTCGAATTTTACGAGATGCTCCAACAACTTTATGACCAATTTTAAAATAATGTCTTAGGATGGATAATATTTCAATATTTATATCAACCATTATGTAACCTATAAATAGATAAAAGAATAGATAATTATAATTTGAAGGAATATATGTTCTTTAATATAACATTTTGCACTAATCGTTAATTATAAGATAGTGTCATCTATAGTCTTTCATATAGATATAGAGGTTTCCTAAAAACGAAAACACTTTTGATACACCCTAACAATTGATTTAAAAAATGATATGCTTCTGCTGTAGTTTACTTACTTTCATAATAAATATTTATACTTAAAAATGACTTAAATGTAACTTAAAAATGAGAGGGGAAAATGTTTTTAGTTTTAGTCAACCAAATCACTGTGCTGAAACCATAATAATCTAAATCCTACTGTAATACCTAAGTAAATATTAACAAGAGCGAAAAATCATGCGTCCTGCAAATATTATGTAATATTTTCCAACACATTCAGAAATTATAACAAAACTTTGCAGTTTATTAAGGTCAAAGATGCCTAAATGAACAATTTAGAAAATGCATGACACAGTTGAAGAGCTAAGTGGAAGAACATGTTAAGTAACAAAAATTACATTTGAAGAAATTTGATGTGAAAGTTTTTGTTGTCAATTTTAATGATTTATTTTCTGTTTGATACCAATGAGTTTAAAATATTAGCAGGTGTGGTACTAAACTCTATCAAAAAAACTTATTTATATTTAATTTTTAAATATTAAAAAATATTATTATATTATTTGCATTATTAAATATTAAATATTAATTAATAATGTCTTAAATCTTCAAGGCTAAATAGAACTTTAGTATTTTAGCTTTACCATGTGATAGAATACCTGATAACACCTTCGTCCAAAATATAAAATAATTTTTAAGAAAATGTAGCATAACATGTTCTTCCACTCATCTCTTCAGTTGTTCTACAATTACTGAAATTACGATCAATGATCTAAAAAACATCAGAATTTTTTGTGCAGGTCTATAAATTTGTATGTATATTACGTTGTATGCTAAAAGACTATTAAATTAGATGCATAGTGCTGTTAAAAATTTCTAGCCAGCAATGTCCGCCAATAAATGGAAATGTACTTGAGACCTTTTGCGTAGCCCTGTATATGATCTATAGAACTGGTATTTGCCAAGTAATATGCAAAAAAATAGTTACATTTTAAATCGCGTACCACAACTGAAAACACACTTACAGCAATTATTCTTCATATTCAGTACTGTAAACAAATATTTCTGTGTGTCCCTGTAAATGAACAATAAATTATATGCACACCAGATTCTACAATAAGAGCTTTGTAGTACACCTCAGTGTTATACATAAATTTCAATATGCTTGGAAAGTGTTAAAAGGGACACAGCGGTAATAAAAAAAACCAAGCTTATTGAAAAAAATGTCCTCTTTAATTTTGATTTAATTGTTACAAATTGTAAAGTAGATTTTACAACAAAGAGAAAAATGACTGTACTATACCTTGGTATAGATACAGCGAACTAAGAAAGGTTATGTGATTGTGAATGGCTGTTTACTAACCTAACAGCTTTTTGGCCAGTTTTTCACTGATCCTGGCTACGCCATTTATCCACAAGGTATGGTTAGTACAAACTTGTAAGCTACATACATGTTTGTAAACATTCAAGATTGTGTGAGAGTTCGAAAAGAACAGAAAAACACAGAAAACATTGTTTCTTGCCAGAGGAATAACCATAAAAATTCTTGTATTCTTCAAATTCAGATTCTACATCATCATATTTACAGATTTCTTCAGCTCCATTCAAAGGCTGTCTTGTTTTCTTTCAATGTTAGTATTTTAAGCCATTGTAAAATTTTCACACTGATCTACAAACTATATCAGCTCTATCAATAATTGATTTCTTTCAACTTTACAAAGTTTAGAAATACTACAAATGACTTCCGTTGGAAAACTTTATAAAGCATTACGATTTCATTAATTTTCCTTGGTTCTAACTTGGAATCAATCGACTAAATCTTCCTTCGATACTTGTCCTGGAACAATCTAAAACACTGAAAAAGCCAGTTTATAGTTTTTAGCAGTTGAGATTCAAGGAGCTTCGTCTATTGATTTTTCAACAGGCATTCCCTTACTTCTACATAAATATTGTTATCTTCAAATTTGCTATTACCTGTACTTGCATAATATTTTGTTTTTGAATACTGAACCTGAAAGTGTTTATCATTCCTTTTATGCCTTACTTGTTGAAGCAGCTTCTGTACCAAGTTCCAAGTTGTAGAATAGTCTTACTGTATAGTATTTTATCCCTTACTTTGTACCGCTACCTTTTATCCCTTACTCCTTACTTTATAACAGTTTTACTTTGTAAATAATTTAAAGTAGGAGACGTAAGAAAAAATAAATCTAATAAAACAATATACATTAATAGGTTTTAAAATTTAGACTATTTAGTAATCAAATTTTTTGCCATGAATTTAGATTTGCATTCAAAACTTCCATTTGATATTTCTTTAAAACGATAATAAAATGAAATAGTTTCCCTGTGTTTACACTTTCCTCACATCTTAAAATTCTCTCATCGATAATCGAAGAAAGAGCTTTATATTTTTGTTGCTCCTATTTTTTGCAACCTGTGCAGTTTATTATGTGTAATAGGTTTTCTTTTTGTTTTCCTCCCCCATATTCTTTATTGAGATGAGCTTAGAAAAACGACAGATTCTTACACCAACCTAAATAACTTTTCTGATAGGAGCAACGTTACTATTGAATCAGCTACTATCAAGTTCAGTAGGTGTCCTATACAGTGAGAGTAAATAAAATCTTTGTTTTAAAAATCCCTTTTAAACTAAATTTATACACCATTATAGCAGCCTTTCATATTTGTTGCTCTGTCAAATGAACAAGAAATAATAACTGATGTAGCAATATCACACTTGGCTAATTCTGATCTTATAAGTTCGTACAAAGTCAATCCACATGAATTATCGACTACTTTGTTTCTAAACATCTTTCATATATCTTTCCTTGAACGACATAGCGGGCACAAATTGCAACCGGTCCATAACAGCTGCATATTGAGTACTATCTGATACAATTTAAAGTTAAATATTAGTTTAATAAGCAAAGGTTACATATTAAGTTAGGAATATTAGCGTGAACTGCATCTCGCTTCTTAAGCACGAGAATAACAATAACGCGGTAGATAAGAAACATTTAGGAGGTTGCAGTTGTACAACTTAAAGCAGGGCTAATTACTTTTTCATATTCAGAATAAAAGCCTTTTTTAAAAAGCAGATTCCTACGAAATGCAGCAGAGTAATGCGAATTGAAGGAATTACAAAAAACTTTTGGCAATTTTTTTCAGCTGTCTTTCCAATCCTGGTTACTATTTTCAGTAGAAATTGAGCATGTGCAGTAAATCTTCGTAGGGAGGCTTCGCTGTTTCGATCAGCCACTGTCGTGATGTGCTCTGAACCTGAGCCTATGAGCACTGCACAGAGCGCGATGAGCAAGTCAGCACTCCTCCTCCGTTTCGCCAGCGACACGACACCACTACCGGCGCTACTTACATAGGCTACCAGCTACCATAAACAGAAACCAGCTGGCAACTGCTTAAAATTGATTCTAAATGCGTAAGATTACGGGGAAACAGTAAATTATCCTGATGTAACTAGTTATGAAGTAGTATATCCATTTTTGGAGGCTCCTCCGGGGCTCTCTTACATAGACTACCTTAAACCAAAACCAACTAGCAACTGCTTAAAATTAATTGTAAATGCGTAAGATTACGGAAAAACAGTCAAATTATCTTGATATAACTAGTTATGAAATAGTATATCCATTTTTGGAGGCCCCCTCCGGGGCCCTCTTACATAGGCTACCATAAACAAAAACGAACTGGTAACTGCTAAAAATTAATTGTATATGCGTAAGATTACGGGAAAACAGTCAAACTATTCTGATGTAACTAGTTATGAAGTGGTATATCTATTTTTGGAGGCCCTTCCGGGGCCCCCTTACATAGGCTACCATAAACCAAAAGCAACTGGCAACTGCTTAAAATTGATTGTAAATGCGTAAAACTACGGGGAAATTACATTGAAACAGTCAAATTATTCTGATATAACTAGTTATGAAGTAGTATACCCATTTATGGAGGCCTTCTGGGGTCCCCCTACATAGGCTACCATACACAAAAAACAACTGGCAACTGCCAACTGCTTAAAATTGATTGTAAATGCGTAAGATTACGGGAAACTTACGGGGAAACAGTCACATTATTCTGATGTAACTAGTTATGAACTAGTATATCCATTTTTGGAGGCCCCTTCGGGGCCCCCTTGTGCCGGGGGCCCTCGGCAATCGCCGACTAGCCGACCTGGCCAGTCCGGGTCTAGTCTAGCCGGATACGCATAGCGAAATGGCCCCCATGGCCGATGTTTGAAAAAACATATGTGATAATAAGACTTACTATGAGAATACAATATAGTGTTTTTAGCCCCTGACCTTGAATTGTCCTTGAGATAATCGCCGAAGTATGAGCCGGCGCTACTATTTTTCAAATGCGTTTTTCTCAAAAAGTTCAAAAGTTAAAAAAATGAAACCAACGCCAATTATTGAAGAATATATTAGTTCACATTATATATTTTTTCCCGTTTTTACACGAATTTTAACGTAGAAAAATAAACGAAGATATTTTTTAAAAAAATTATTAATGTAGCAATTTTATATTTAAACTAACCAAAAAATTACAGATTAATGCTCAAAGTATTTACTTTTCAGAAAAAAAATTTCGTTAAAATCGAAGATACTCTTTTTGAGGTATAAAAAAAAATGGCTAGCTGCTTTCTAAAATATTCATAATTTTCCCTGTTTGCATTTGCAGAAATACGCTACTATCAATGCATTGGTCGATGGTCGATTCGTGGCATTTTCACTTGGACAGGATGCGCAGTGCGCCAAAATAAGAGAATGTTTCCATACATACCACTTCCCTATAGGTTTGTTTCGTGTTTGTAAATATTGTTATTTTGGCGTACTGCGCATCCTTCTCGCGAAAATAATACCAAGAACTGACAAACAAAATGTAACATTTATCTAGCATGATTTTCACATAGAACGCTATGGGGCTGTATGTACATATATAACGTATCAGTTTAGGGAGGGGGGGAGTGTGTGTGGGGGGGAGGTGTGGCACTTGACATCGGAAGATGTTTGTTGTGGGAGAGAGGCTGTCATTTGTATCATTATCATTTTTGGCCAAAACAAAATTTACTTTTTTAGTATCTTGTTCTTTATATCTGTTATCTTAATTTTTAAAAGTCTGTTTTCTTCTTTTTATAAAAATACAAAGTTATTATTAAAACCATTGAATGATTAAAAAACATTTCATTACAAAATATGGAATAACCTAACGTTCACCATTAATATTCTCCTGCCATATGCGTATATAATTCATTGTTAGAGAAACCAGATTCGAAATTATATTCATTTTTGCTAGTAAAAGATGGGGAAGAATGTTGTCCACTTGTTTTGTTTACAAGTTCTGTTTATCTCCGTGCAAGGGCGAAGTACAAGAAGACAATATTATTGTTCAATGCATTATGTAACAAAGAGCTATAATTGCAAACAATAGGTATTTCTTTAAAATGTTATTTGATACAAAGTTATTTCTTATATAATAGTGATATTTTATGAATTTCTTCTCTTCATTTAAATCGGTAAAATATGCGAATAAAAAATGTACAACCATATATGTGTATGGTTGTATAAACGTATAAAAAATTTGTTGGCACATGTATAAAAGAAAAAAGATAAAAATTGTTAAAATAAAAAGAATTTTTAGACATCGATGATAATATTATTAGGGAGAGGGGATTCGAGGAATGATATCGGTAGGTTGGGAGGGGGTCCGAATTTGCCAAAAAGTTGATACCCTTATATGTTTACGGCTCCTATTTAGCTTAACATGCACAATCTACCAGGCTATCGACTTGATATTATTACGCGAGAACGATGCACAGTACGCCAAAATAACAGAATGTTTACAAACACGAAACAAACCTATAGGGAAGCTGTACGTATGGAAACATTCTCTTATTTTGGCGCACTTCGTATCTTGTCCGAGTGGAAATGTCACGAACTGACCAATGCATTGATAGTAGCGTAAATGCAAACAGGAAAAGTTACGAACATTTTAGCAAGTTGCTAGCATTATTTGTTTTATAACTCGAAAAGCGCATCTTCGATTTTAACGAAATTTTTTTTCTGAAAAGTACACACTTTGAGCATTATTCTGTGACTTTTTGGTTAGTGTAAATATAAAATTACTACAGTAATAATTTTTTTATAAATATTTTCGTTTATTTTTCTATGTTAAAATTTGTGTAAAAATGGGAAAAATATATATAATGTGAACTAATATATTCTTTAATAATTGGCGTTGGTTTCATTTTTTTAACTTTTGTTCTTTTTGAGAAAAATGTATTTGAAAAATAGTAGAGCTGGCGCATACTTCGCCGACTATCTCAAGGACAGTTCAAGGTCAGGGGCTAAAACCACACTATATTGTATTCTCATAGTGAGTCTTATTACCACACATGTTATTTCAAACATAGGCCGTGTGTGTGTGGGGGGGGGGGGGGGGTAATAATAATAATAATAATAATCTCGCCGTAATTTCGCTATTCTTATCCGGCTAGACCCTTTACATGAGATAAGTTTAAATTTTAGATTGCTATTAGCATTTTTACGTAAGTCTCCATAATTTAAAATTGCAAATAGTATATATACTCTATATATACTTGAAAGTATTCGCCATGCTACGAGGAAAAGTACCTAACAGACCCAAATTAAGAACTTGGATGTACAACAAGGTAACTAACAAAATAAAAGTTACGAGGTACTAAAGATTAAAGTTTCCTAAAGAAAACAACAAATAAAACTTGATATTGCTTCCCCTAAAAACATCTGATTTTTCAAGAATGGACCTTCAGTTAACTTATGTGCAACACCTTTTGTCTGATGGATTTTATTGCACTTATAAGCAAAGAGTTTCATTATTAAAATCCATATCCAAAATTGAATTTTGTTACGGTACTAGCTGAAGCGCCTGGCGTTGCCCGGGTACGTAATAACCTTAAATATATTTAAAATCGAAAATCTGTTAGTTTCACTTTACACCGTCAGGGGTGCACTCTGTTCTAAACAAACCTCTAATTACTAACAACACACTAATACACACTAATAATCTTAGATTAAGTTGATAGAATCCTTTTAAATAACGTTTTTAGCATTTGGCAACGTTTAATATTTAGTTTTTTGCAAAAATTAAGAAATTGCAAACCGATTTTTAAAAAAATGGATATTCGGATGTAAAAAAAATTTCTACATTTGCTCGGAAATTTTTTATATCAATATGTTGATTAGCTTTCTTAATTTTAACTAATTAGTGAAGATTGTCATTAACTATCATTTTCACTTTGAAATGAAGTACAGCTGAATCTGTTTTCTGCCGTTTCGAGAAAAAAATAATTTTTAAGTAGTCTTTAATGTGTTTTTAATTAATATTTGGATTAATTTATATCTGATTTTTATGAAATAAACATTATTGAAAATAAAACAAAATTTACTATATTTGGCTAAAAGATTGAAACCGGATTATTTTTATTAACGTAGAAAAACCGCCTCGAAATGTGAAAAAAAACCTCTGAAAATCGCATAAATTAAATTAAAAAAAAAATATCCAAGATCAAGCTTCGAGGTGCAAAATTTGTAGTTCTGTCTGCAGCGGTCTCTTCAGAACACTGTCGACACACTCACACACTTCTTTCTTTATTTTAGATATACTGACTAAAAAAGGCCTTGTATTTTAAAAGGTTGTCAGGATGCAGTTAAACAATTTTACTTGACAACTAAAAATAAGCAAAAAATGTCAGTTATCTTGATTTACATCCGAGACGTTAAAATGGTCAAAACTCAAACTCATTATTTAATAAGAACTTGTGATTATCAGATTTATTAACAAATGAACTCATGAATTAATGTCACTGATCGTCCAAATTATCTTCCACGGAAAATACTATCAGTATTTCAATTAATGTTTTTTTTTTTTCTTCTAGGACTAAAATATCACGACAAAAGAATGGCCTCCTTTGAAGCTGTCAATTTAACCGAATTTAACGCACCTGGGGATGCTTTTGATCCAAATGTGGAAAATAGTAAGTTTTTATTTTCCAACTGCAAGTTTGTGAGCTTTTTTTTTCCCCTCCTTGTTTGTAAGATTTTATTAAACCTGGTATTTTTGTGTTCATATTAACCCCTTGAAGAGTGGAGGGATATTTTGTATACCACTTAATTTAATCATGACATGTACCAGGATTTTTGAACAAATTTTATAACTTTAGTGAAAAAAGATGTAAAATTGCATTTACTTATTTTAAATACTACTTCCACTATTTATTGCATTTAAATTAAAAAAAAAAATCTGGTGTGCATTCAACATTACAGAAACACAATAACTTGCCCCTGAAATGTTAACAGCAGTGATATATTGATCTTAATTGAATTATTTAAACAGATACTTAAAATACCGATTGAGTTTACACTTAATAAATTATTTTATACTTAATAAATGAAATCAAATAAGTATCACGTCAAAAAAGCTACGTCTTATTAAACCACATTTCAGATGCTAAACATTTTAACTTAGTCAAATGAGCTTCATTTTTTGATCGGAGAAATTAAATCGTCCAGCGATATAAATCGGGAAATTCTATATCATAGTCCGTAAAACCATGATGTCAATTTTTGGAGGAGGTATAAAACTATGGAAAGTTATAATATCATATAAAATAATCCTATATATACACTAGACATTTTTATGATTATGCAAACTTTTCTAGATCCCAATAACGGCGCCACGATACAAATTCACTTAAAATCCAAGCCCAGAGGTGCTTTCAAAGGTGACAATCTGTGTTGGCGAGATAATGAAGCATTTTTTTAAAGCACACTTTGTAAGGATTATCTGTATTTTGCGTTATATATTTTCAATTCTATATATTTTTACCGCAAAATCAAGTTAAGTATAATTTTAAATGCGATTATATAAATATCTTTTCTTTATTACAAAGTTTAATTTATTTCGGATTTAATTTACAATCTATCCTTGTGTAATGATGACAATTTTCAAAATGGTACCTTTTTGAAAATTCATTGTCAACGATCAGTAAGAATTTAATTTTTTTCTTTACGAGCGTAATGTGAAGATTCCGCCGATATATATAATTTTCAAACATCAGAAGAATGCTCCGTATTTTATTTTTTTTTTTTTCCAAAATTCAAATTCTCACTTATCGAGGCCTTCAGTTTAAGTGAGGCTGACTCTTGCTGTCTTTTTAGTGCTAAACTTGTGGCGTATTTATAGTGGTGGGAGTTCATGAGGAGTCTTATAGGCTTTAAATATAGAGCTTTTATTCAACAACGGGCAAAGAGTTGGCAGACAAAATCTCATACATTTCGCCCTCACTCCGTGATAGCAATAAAACAATCTTAAATATAAAGCTTAAAAGTTCTCACGTAACTTCATTTCTCCGGAGCGTGCTTGAGCTGCGACGGCGGGGTTCATTTCAAATCCACGTCTAGATTTCATCTCATTCTAAATCTGTTCTTGTTCCCAGGCTAAGCTCCAGCCGTACATGGTCGTTTCTCCACACCAAAACAATTTACGCCAACTCACACTCTCTCCAACGTCTAACTGCACTGACTAACTAACCGCTTAACATGTTTTCGCTCCCCTATTTATATTCTGGCAGACTGAGCAAATAAATTTGCATACGGTTACCGCTAACTCACGAAACAGTGAGCTCCTAATTAAGGCTGGGATTACGGTGCCTCGCTCGACCGTATCTTACGCTCGATCGTAGGATAGGCGTTCCTGCGATCAATCGTAACTTGGTATTACGGTGCCTCGGCGCAAGTCCTCGTGCTTCGGCGTAAGTCCTCCTGCAGTCAGCCAATCACAGGCCGCAGTTACATTTGTTGTGGTTGAGCGCGCATCCACTTCTGTCTTAACTTACGGCTGCTTCCAAGCTGTCGTAAGATCGCGAGGCACCGTAATGCCGTTTACGTTTTGTTTATATCGTAAGTCTCTAAGTTGATCTTAAGTGAGGCATCGTAATCCCAGCCTAAAAATGCACAGCGGACAATTAGACTGCCTCTATATTAGAGTTGTCTTACACCATGTTCACCTTCAAACCAGTAAAGAGCCTTTGTAACAAAGTTACTGGTTCCTTACAAACTGAATTTACTTCAAGAACAAAGTCGCCCTCAAATTTTGAAAATATTCTGCTATTGTGCCCATAGATTGGTAATATTAAAGTTGCAATAAACATATGCTGATTTTCAGCGATAAACCATTTTAATTTTACGCTTATCACTAAAGCAACATTTGTTTCAGGTTCTCATGATACTGGAGTTCAACAGCCACCAGTTACCCCTCGAGACGAAATTGGTTCATCTAGTCAAAAGGAAGGAAGTACAATCGACATGAATGAAACTACTACTCCTACAAGTCGCAGTTCATATTTAAGAAGCACGAGCTTAATTTTTCTTTGTACTGGACTATTTTTTGCAACGAAAGAAAGCATTAATTACTATATTTTTAAATGTTTGTTTTAACTTATTTTTGTTGGCTTGGGAGAACTGGAGAAAGGCATTAAGTGCCATACCGCTTATGAGTGTTCCTATTGTTATTTTTAAATGTTTGAATTTTTAATAAATCTTTTAACCCTTTAATGCATTTGTTGTGAGAACTTCACTTATCGCAAAGAAAACTCTCACATAGGTATCGCCATGTATTAGAAACTTAACCTTTTTTATTTCAAAGTACCCAAATATTTCGGGTGAAGTCAAAAGGAACGATACATTTGAATCGATTTTCCTAGTTGAAGTTAGTGTCAAACATTTCTAAAGAGCGCCAAAGAAAATAGCTTCCCCGCTAAAGGATTTTACCTGTGATCTTATCTGGTCGACCTCCCAGATCGAAAACGAAAGCCAGAGAGTAGGAACGCTCATGTTCGTGGGAAAATTAAGCAGAGCCTATCCGAACAAAGTTTGTTGATGATGCAAACAGCTGAGGTCGGTTAAATGGTCAAAAACGATACTTCCTTTGTTGAGACGGGAGGGGGGGGGGAGAAAAGTTTTGCAAGAAGAGGCTGGGAGACCAGATCAGTTGGGTCTAAAATTTCAGAGAGATAGTTGGTCAAGACTAATCTCTCTGTGAACGGAACAAGATGATTTATCACCGGAAAATTTACTTCGAATCTTCGA
Organism: Maratus speciosus; assembly: GCA_963932465.1. Taxonomy (NCBI): domain Eukaryota; kingdom Metazoa; phylum Arthropoda; class Arachnida; order Araneae; family Salticidae; genus Maratus; species Maratus speciosus. The sequence goes on from OZ010796.1 coordinate 478,063,972, forward strand.
AGGTATCTTTATTGAAGTCAGGCTTAGACTTCAATCTGTTCATCTCAAGGAAACGTGAACTGAGTTTAATATTCTTGCACCTTGTTATTTTTGTAGAGAAACCTTCTGTCAAGAACACTTTTCGTATTTTCTACTACTTAATGAACAATTTTCGCACATTGAAATCTGTGGACTTTGAGATCCATCACTGACTGATTTTATAGACTTCCTCAGCGCCTAGAAAGACTTTACCTCACCAAAATCTATCATTTCCTCTGAATCAACGAATTCTGTAAAAGTGGTGACGAACTCGTCTATTTAAGTGTTGTATTTAATCTAGAAGTTTAATATAACTTGTTTATTTAATAAACATATTTCTGAATTAAATTGTGCCTCGGCCGTAGACGCCATAAATTCACGCTACCCGTCCTACGTTAAATCCGGGGCATTACAGTATCATACTGCAACATATTACATTCTACATATCTACCCATGTACCACAGATTTACACAAATTAAGTCTTGTTCCACGTCAGTAGTAAATTAAATATATATGTAATAACACCAGTTTATCTACTCGACACCATTGCTGTGACAATTTAGTAAAAAAATAAATAAATAAATAAATAAAACTCGTTTTAGTGCCGGAAAGCACTGAAAGTTTATTTAAGCTTTGGTTGTAAAAAAATGGAATCGTTAAATGTAGTTCTTAGATGCAGGGAAATATTTTTCTAAATATAAGTTGTAGAAAAGTGGACTGTATAAAAATTATATTTCGTATTTAATATGCATACAACCCCTTGTAAACAGGGCGACCGAGTCGGTGGGGGAAAACGGACGACTCCGACTCCGGGAATTTTAACAGATCAGACTCTGACTCTTTCGCTCAAAAATGGGCCCGACTCCGCAGCCCTGCTTGTAAAACAAATGTTATATCTGAAAGATATAACATCATTTCATTTATGTACATTTTGTATTTAGAAGTATATCTGCATCAGCGACTTAAGAGATCGCAGGAGATGAGCGGCGGTGGTAAGGATCGAACCAGAGAACCCACGGTCAGAAAGCGAGATCTTTCTGTGAGCGCCCGGCCCCCGGAGATGCACGGCGTGACAGGCTCTGTGCTATGAGAGTTGTCATAGGCTTTTGCGTGCTGTGGGCGTTTCACAGGTTTTGCTTGCGTTCTGTGAGTGTTTCACAAGCTTTGCTTGCTGGGGGTGCTTTCAGTGCTGCCATCTATTTGTCTCGAGCGAAGATGAAGTGCGTGTTCGTTTGTCCAAGGTACCAATGCAGGAGATGAGCGGCAGTAAGGATCGAACCGGAGAAACCACGGTCAGAAAGCGAGATCTTTCGTGCCGAGCAAGAGGCTAGTTTAATCGCTTCGTGCAAGAAACTAGTTTTACTGACCGTGCAAGATAGCGTCGCCAGAAGATAATCGCCAATGCCTCTATTTTGAATTCCGCAGTATATTAACTTGTATTGTCAAATCTTGCGTTCTATTAACATTTTCAAATGTTAGTTTAAGTAACGTAATTGTGGTAGTGCACCTTATTTTTAGTATTATTGAACAGCCAAAGTTTTTAACATTGTAGGCAGTGCATTTCAGATCATTTTGCTGTTAGAACCAGAAGCCTTCTCAAAGACCAAAATACCGTGATATGCAAAGTTACCAGGCCTCCGGCTTTTTGCACTCACTATTATCTTAGAGAAAATGTTGTTCTTTTAAATCGTCTAAATGTTTCAATGAAATAAGAGAATATTTTCTGTACAGGTATTCAAAAAGCTGGAGACTTGGCAGCTCTGGATATGTTTTATATTTTCTTTTTAAAATATTCATATATTCCATGTAATTCCTTCCCATTGGCTACCATGCACTAGCAAATTATTAAGATAGATCGTAATCAGGGTTTTTTTTTTTAAAGTTCCGATAGGATTTTTTAAATTTGAGCTACACTATTTAAATTGCCTTAAAATGTTAATCGATTATCATACATATAAAATAACTAAAAAATAAGTTATTATGCCGCCATGAAATATATATTTTGGTATTTGAATATTGCTTTGGACTTGTGAGACATTTTCTGGCAAATGTATTTTGAAATTGAAGTAAGTTTAAAGATAACTTGGCCTGACTCGAATGAGGAACATTTGACTAATTGTGTAGATCCCCTACCTCGGAGTTTCTTCAGACCTTTTTGAAGCTACTCAAGTTGGGCTGCTTTATTCCAGCCAGCAGTATTTCGAATGGATAAAGACTTAAAAGGGATCTTGATGCCAACACAATGCATCTTGAAATATACAAGCTATCCTCACAATTAGACATAATTTATGTTTTGTACTTGGAGATTGAACTTCAGAATTGTATTCTATCGTCAAAAAAGCATTTGAATACGCGGAAACTGCAGTAAGTAATGACTCTGATCTGGACTCAAATCACGAACGTTTGACTAATCGTGCGAATGGTCTACATCTGATGAGAGAATATTAAGAGGTTAGCGATAGCTCAAAAGTGGTGCAAAGTTTTAAGCGCAATACGTGTGGCGGAAGTTGAGGATCACATACTAGGAATTCCAATGGTGAATCAAATATCTACTGTATTCAAAGATCGCGAGTACAGCGCAATAAGATTTCTAAGATTAAACTTTTACTCATATATTCAATCATCTGGTTCTCTCCGTGCGAATAAATGAGTTTAAGGGGTTACTTCACTCACGCAAAAACACCCGTGCGCTAATGTTAATTCTAGTGGAAGAAATTTTTTAAAGATAGATCGCTTATATTTGAATATTTTTAAACTATGTTTTCTGCATTGAGTAGCTCAGGTCTATCTGTACAAAGGCACTTTTTTATTTTCTTTGCAGGGTTTTTTTAATGAGAATACTTTTACTTTCGAAACCGGTTCCGAAAGTAAAAGTATCCAAACAAAAGGAAACCTGCAAACATAATCCAAAAAGTAAAAAACTGCCTTTGTACAGATCGATCTCAGCTATCCAATGAAATAAAAATCGTTTAAAAATATTAAAATGCAAATGAGATATCTTAAAAACTTTCTTCATAGGATTATCAATAGCGAACTGGTATTTTCGCGTGTGAGAAGTAGCCTCTTAGGGCTCCTGTCCCTGCAGGCGAAGACACTCGCGAGCTAATATTAAACCTATGGAGAGGTTATTTTCTAATATCTCGCTTGCATTTCGACATTTTTAAATGATTTTTTTGCATTGAATAGCTTCGATCCGTCTCTACATCGCTCCTTTTTTACTTTTTCGATTTTGGTTGCAGATGATTTTTATAAAGTTACTTTCACTTTCGAAACCGGTTTTGAAAATGAAAGTGTCATTAAAAAAATATCTACTACCAAAATCGAAAAAGTAAAGGAGCGATGTAGAAATGGACCTCAGCTATCCAATGCAAAAAAAAAATATTTAAAAATGTTTAAATGCAAACACGATATTAGAAAATAACCTCTCCATAGGTTTAGCATTAGCTCGCGGGTGTCTTCCCCTGCAGGGACACGAGTCTTAAACAACGTGATCGCAATCCTTCTGTTTGTAACCAACCAATAATAATCGTCAGTTTGTCTGCCTGTAATATCGCTCAACCAATCAAAATCCAGAAAAACCAGTGGGCAAACAAATGGCCACCATGTTAAGTGGTTGCTAGGGTGTGACGTCAGTTGAAACTGATTTATCAAGCTAACTCCAATCTCGCAATGCAGCTTTTGTTCCGTACTGCAGTTCCTCCAACAAAGCATGCTTCTGAAGTCATTTTGAAGAATTCTATATCTCGGATTTCTAGTCACAGTAAAACCAATAGTCTTATTCTCTAATGTGTATCTTAAGCTACTTTCACGTTATGAAAGTTAACTTAAAAAAAAAAAAAAAAAAACTTTTATAAGGTGTTCTTAAAGGGTCAAAGTTACTTCCTGTGTACTAAAAACACCACCACTTGTGCAAATAGAAAAAGTAAAAAAAAAAAGTTAAAGACCCATTGAAACTCCATAATTTTGCATATTATTGTAGTTCTGTTCAGCATCTTTTTATTGTGTAACGTACTCGAATTTCGTATGAATTATTTTACTTTAGTACGAATTATTCGATTTGTATAGGGTCAGGAGGGGTAATTATGACTTTGTATATTTCAACATTACTTTTTTTTTTTTTTTTACTTTTTCTATTTGCACAAGTGGTGGTGTTTTTAGTACACAGGAAGTAACTTTGACCCTTTAAGAACACCTTATAAAAGTTTTTTTTTTTTTAAGTTAAAAGGATGGTTATATTTACTCCATCAAAAACTCACAATCACAAAAGTTTGGGGTAATTAAGACCACCAATGTAGAAATTATGACCACTATATTTTCTCTTTATACTCGCCTATACACATTTGTTTGGGGTAATTGAGACCACTTTGAACTCAAAAGTGACAAATCCGTTTATCAAAAATTTTGGTAGACTTAGTTTCAAATTGCTATACGGATCTCAAAAAGGCTTCAGATTAGTGATAAAGAATATCTAAAATGAAATATACATAATGTGGTTAATATCTAAGCTTGAAACAAAATTTTACCATACACAGTTTACTATAATGTATAAAAATGTGTAAATTCCTTTCAAGGATGGGTCTTTAATTTCTTAAAAACGAACTACATGTACTACAATATGGCGGCGGTCACAATTACCCCCTGGTCATAATTATCCCTCCTGACCCTAATCTTTAATTTATGAAAACCGGTATAGAAAGGAAGACTATCATTGTGTGAAGACCTTGCAATAATATTCCCCTTAATACTTTTGAGATATTTTATTCTGAAACTTTACTGTCTTCCATTTAATTTACACATTATAAGCCTCAATGCAAAAGCTTATAATAACCTGTGTTTTTAATTTTACACAAGCAGGCGCGGATCTACGGTGGGGGAGAGGGAGCACCCCTTCCAAAAGAATATAAATCCAACACTTTTTACAGAAGTTTTAGTTGAGCAGACACGAACAAACTGAAACCAAAACGCTTTTGGTGAGTCAAAGGTAAGCCTAGATGACGTTTCGGCAAATTAATGAACAAAAAAGGATTATGTCTTGTCAAAAGTCATATGGCGCCGCAATTTTTGACACTATGGGTTGAGGTGGGGAACGATGCCACTTCGTGTACTTTTTTGTTGAAGCTCTACAACAGAAAATTGACACCATTATGTGGATCCCTTTAAAGTGTGGAAACTCTAATCTTTTCAAAGAATCTGAAATTCTAATTTCTGTATATTTTTGAAGAGTGGTTTTTTGTTTGAGAAGAGAATGGGATTCGTAGCAATTTCCAAAGAAAGAAAGAAACAAGAAAAAGAAAAGTCCTTTCAAAATCTCGTTTAGGCATGTTAATGTTTTCTGAAGAAAGCCACTAATGTATAAAAAATGTACTGTTGTTGCCACCCACATTGGCGAATTTCAGAGGGTATTTGATGAATGAACAAAAAAAGATTGTCCTAGTCAGTTAAAAGCTAAAATGCATATGATCTTTAATTTCTTAAAAACGAACTTGGTAAACTGGTTCTTCCCTTATGTATTTACTTAATAAAATGCCTTCTAGGTATTTTGAACTGAAAATGGCACCTGCTGTCACCCACAGTTCATTGTTTCGTTTATCTTTTTTGCTGTCTTTCTGCCTCTTGTAGAGAAGCTGTGGAAAGGGACCTGAGCCTCGGTGATAAATGTTAACTTTGATAGACTAATAATGAGTAGACTATGAAGAGGTGTAACACACCACGTAGACGACACATTTTGACTTTAAAGGATATTTCAGCCCCTTCTTTGAATGAAACGCTTCGATTTTGCTTTTACAAAATTCGGCTTCTAAGGAAAGTATGTTTTCACGCTCTTGGCATTTCCCCCTACCCTATCCCCCCCCCCCCGCTTCCTAACTCCAAATACAGGAATATTTCTTATTTAAATGAGTTTGTATGCTGTAAAGTTCCAAGAAGTCTGAAACTTTCATTGGATATTTAGAAATATGGGTGTAAGCCAGATTTCTTTATTATGAATGGCTTGATCAGTATTGGGACTCAAAACGGCCTATAGAGGTGCTGATCGCAGCCGTCGCACAATGGGACGTTTTGACGATCTAGGTGGACAAAATTATTTCGTTGAAGTTTAATCAGTTTTTGCAGTTTTTTTGAATGCATCACTAATAAAATACTCCAACAGTGAAAAATATTTGGTATATTAACAACAATTTTGTCAGGTTCAAATGAGCAGATACTATTTCGAATCACTATATATGATATCAGGAGCTTGTAAGAGCAAGGGCGAATCCCGAAATCGGGATGTTGGGAAATCAAGCTTAAAGTTTTGCATGTAGTGTTATAGAATATGGTATTACGCAATTTAGCACGACACTGTGAGAATACTAAGGGCGAACCAGGGTAAAATGACTTACCTACGTGTTGCCCTTGCCTACATGTATCTGAGGTAGAAAAACCAAAAAAAAAATTTAAAAAAATCGATTTAACATATTACAACGACCATTTGGAAAATGATTTTTTCAAAGACTAAAATTTAAGACATAAAAAATCGCACGGAGTTGATCATACATTACGTACGCCATGAATTAAACATTAATAGTGTTATTACACGTAAAAATTGCAAGCGACAAAAATCGCCTGCGACTCGTCAGATTTCCTGAAACTTACGTATTATTCACCTGAAACTTGCGCATTATTCACCTGAAACTTGCGCATTATCCAAGCATTTCATTGGCTGTTCGGGAAAAGGCTTTTCCATCGTCGACCCATTTTAAATGAAATTTCATTCTTAAACTTCTAAACATCCCACAATATTACTTTTTACACCGTCGTATAGAGAAAAAAAATGTACTTTTAAATGCAATTTGTTTGAAAGCTGTATCTCAATTTGTTTCCGAGTTATTAATTTTTTTCTTTTTTGTAGTTATTACTTTTTTGTCATAGTGGCAACAGAAGTATCCATCCCTGTTGAAATAAAAGGGAAAATACAGATTACTGTATAGACCAATCAGAAAACGAATAAAATGCGGATTCAACCAATAAAACGCTTCAGATATGGTTTTGATTTCCTACCCTGAGAGAGGACAATAACCATTTTTCCAAATGGTTAAAAAAAATCGATTTTTCGGATTCGCTCTTGCTCTTCCAAGCTCCTGATTTTATCTTTTTACTTATATATTGTATTTGTCACTTTCTATGTACTGGAGTCTTAAGTGTACATTTATTCCTACTCTTGAAGTCTTTTGTGTCAATGAATAGCAGTTCCCCTGCCTATTCAGGTGCATTCCTGGGATTGGGGGGAGGACAAAAGAGTTTCTAGCGAGATAATGGACATCACGGGAACGTGACAGTTGAGGTTGGATTGAGGGGAGTGGACCCTGGTGTCAGAGGAAAAACTCCATATAGGTTTTTTGGGGGAGGACTGAGATAGCTGAGAGAGTTTAGTTGATGCGTGGATCTCTAGGGTTGAGGTCACTTTATTTCCGAGTAGAGCTCTTGGACAGAGCGTGTATTAAGTTGTGTGAGGCTCTTGGAGTATAGAGCCGATGTGTTGGGAGATTAAGGGTAATCTCCGATAAGTCTTTTTGTCTAACGTAATGTGAGAGGGATATAGAATACTTTAATAAGCGGACCAGTACGTAGGAAGCAATTTCTATATGCAACTTAATGTCGGACCGGATCAGCTATATCCGAGTTCTTAAGTGTAAATTTTGTTTTGCTATTTGTAAATAATGTGTAAATAAACAATTAAATTTAAAAAATCAAAAAACTCGACTGCGTAAAAAGCGAACTAATTATTTTTCATCAATGTGAAACTATTTTTTTTTTTCAATTCCTACTATTAGCTCACACTCTCACTATATATATCTTGTTCAAATTTTCAATCGTTAATAAAATACTTATTATTCATCCAATCAAGTTCAAATAAATTTTTTTAACTTGTAGTGAATGACACTTGATGTTAATCCAGTTTTTTTTCAAATATTAATTCATTAATTAAATTAATTAATTTTCAATAATCGAGAGAGCCCTCTTCTTGATCAAGGCATTTTAAGCGCCACTCAAGATGAAAGAAGAATGGGAGAAAAAAAATTCTCTTATTGACCTAAGTAGGAATTGACTTAAAATATTTCTTTTATATTACTTGTTTATATTAATTACCTATTTCTTTTATTTACTTGTATTGATGACTTTTAAGTTGTGTTTAATTGCTAGTATCTATAAACACTGTTTTGATGAAGTCTATAGATGTCTATGATGGTTAGAGTTGCAGTAAAGCTAGAGATCCTACATACACAACTTCCAGGTTGTATAATATTTTAACGGAGTTTCTGACTGTAAAATAGTCAATGAAACATAGTCTTCATTTTGAAAGACCTATCCAATGATATGCCACTCAATAGGGTGCGTAATTTTTTTTGTCTCTACCGCCATTTTGAATTTATAAAAACAAAACCTAGCCTATAACCATCGGGCCGTTAAGAAGAATTGTTAGAGACATCATTCATTAAAATCCATCCAGCCGTTGGGATGTTTCGAGGGTGTAAAGAAATCCACGTACACAGATACGCGTGAAACACACAACCCTTCTTTTCAGTCGGGTAACAAATTGTTAGTTAAGTTTAATTGAATGAGTTAGTATTCTTTTCAAGAAACCTCTCATAGCGTGACCGATATCACGTAATCTCATCAGTGGTGGTAGCATATAAAAATAAAGGAAGATTATTCAAAGTTGTGTGGACTTACAGGAAACCCGACAATGGCGGAAGAGACGGGATCGAATCGCTTGAGACCAGTGACCAGCGAGCCGTGTTACATTGTGTTAATGCCAGAGCATCCAGCGGAATTTTCGAGTGTTAATGCCGGAGCGCCCAGCGGAATTTTAGCGTGGTAATGCCGGATCGTTGAGCGGAATTTTAGAGAGCAAACAACCGTGGATGTACAGAGTGTGTGTGTCCTATCGTCGTTTACAGTGAATCGAATTACAGTGTGTGTTCCCGAGTGTCGAACATTTTAACTGTGTTAAAAGTGAACAGTTATGAGTATTTCACCAAAGTGACTCTAAAGTGTGGAATATTAATTTCATCGTGGAACTACTTGTGAGCAGCAGAGTACCCCAGCAGATAAAGTATAAGGTAAGTTGTTTTGACCATTCTATTCTGCTGACATTCTCAAACCCACTGTGTTTTTTTGTGTTTGATGGTAATTTAAGATAAATTATATTAAATTTTGATAATTTATGTGCAATCAAATAATTGTGTTCAGATAGGTATGAGACTATAACAGCCATATTTACTATTGTCTTAAGAAAAGGTTATATTTTTTTTTTTGCTAGTATTTATTTCGTAAATCTTTTTAACTGATAATGGTAGTGAATAAAATTAATGCATTCTGTTAATAGTAGTTGGAAGGAATAATTGAATTTACTTAAATTTAAATTAATATTAAAGTAATATTCAAATTAAGCAACACGTTTCAAGTTTGAAGAGGTGATAACAAACGAGCAAGGCACATTTGCTTAGAATTTTAATAGGCTGGGAATAAATTTCGAAAAGAAAAAAGACCCACAGAGAGAAAACAAAAGAGGGTTGTGATTTTATTTGGTTTAAGTGTGAGAACCAGTATTTAATTAATATTTTATTGAGGATAATTTTAGGAATTTATATGCGTATTTTGTGCAAATTTTTTTATGTGGATATCTGTATTTAGTGACGGGCATCAGTACTTTTATTCAATTTGCAACGTATCAGTATTGTTATGTAAATTGTATGTTATTATTTAATTGTATAAATTGAAATCTGTATTGCATAGTAATCAAATTGAAATTATTTTACTTTTTTATTGGAAGTAAATTGTGCGATATCAATGTTTAAGGAAAATTATGTCATACAGTATGTTAAATTAGAAATAATATATCGATTATTTGAAATGTATTCATTAGTAATAAGTGGAGGTAACTGTACTAAAGTAGAAATTTAGGAGATATTAATTTAATAAGTTTAACTATTAATATAGGGTGGTAATAATAATCGGTAGAAAATATGGCTTTCTTACTAAAATTAAAAGCGGATCTTCAGATGATATCCGAAGAATTAGGAGTTGAATTCGTGGAAGATGATATCAGAATTCAGCTTGGGAAAAAAATAATGGAGAGCAATGATTATGAGGAGGAGGTCATTATGGAATTATCTAACACTATTTTTACGGAACGTTTAGAACAGGAAAAGGGTGATTTAGAAAAACGGGAAAAGTTAGAAACGGTTGAACGGAAAAAGTTAGAAAGAGAAGAAAGAGTTGAACGGGAAAAGTTAGAAAGAGAAGAGAGGTCTGAAAAATCGAGAGGCTAAATATTCAAGGTTCGGCAAATAACTCTAATGGGGCTAGGGAACTTAATAATTCAAGTAGCATAGAAAAATTGATCAAAAGTGTTAAAACTCGGTCTATCAAAGTACTGGAAGGGACTGAGGGATGGAATTTGTTTAACAGTTTAGAAAGGCCATTCAAAACTAAAAATGTACCGGAAAACCAGCAGGCTGAAATTCTACTAAATATGTTAGGAGATAAGGCGGATAATTTATTAATTTATACCACTAGGGAACTAATTGAGTTATGAGGAATTAGTTCTAAGGGAACACGAGCCGACACCGAAGGCGTGTTTGGAAAATTTAAAAAAGACTAGAAGAAACCAAAATGAAACTCATGTATTATTTGTATCGCGTTTAATAGCAACGTGGGAAAATTACTGTAAGATTAGGGGTGCAGACTCATATGAAAGGGTTAATCAGTTAGTAATTACTGATAAGTTGTTAAATACGTTAGATGAGGAAACCGCGTCATATATATTGGGTTAACTCAGCAGAGTAATTTGTTAGAAGCTTCTAAAATTGCTAAAGAATGTGACAATTATTTCGACGCTAAACACAAATCTTATGCGGTTGCGTATAAAAGTTTTAAGGGTAAAGATAGATATGTAAACGGTGAAAAGGTGAGACCGAAGGAGGATAGTAAATTTAGTGGTAATTGGAGGCAAAACGGGAGTTATGAGGTTAATTCTTTTTCGGGTAGGAAAACTGATTCTGAGAAACCTAGTGATGATTCAGCTCCTAGATGCTTTAAATGTGGTTTAAGAGGTCATTATCAACATTTTTGTAATGAAGTGGGTAATAAGGGAAATAATAATACTAGTAAAGGGCGAGAACAGAAAGCGGGTGTAAATAAGATTGTCGTGAAAGGAAACAAAGAGTTACCTAAAGGAGCTATGTGGCGAGGATATCGGCAAAGGCCGAAAGGAGAACTCATGTTATTGGTGAGAAATTAAATAAGCTCGAGAAAATTGAAGTTAGTGTAAATGGGCAGAAAGCGAAAGGGTTGGTAGATTCTGGATGTGAAATAAGTGTCGTTCATAAAGATTTGGTACCGGAAGAGAAATTAAAAGTAGCTGGTAGTATTTATTTACAAGGACTATTTGGTGAAGCAGTTAAATCACCATTGGTTAAATTACCATTAGCTATTCCGCAATTCAGACAAACTAATGTAATTCTTCAGGAAGTACTTTGCGCGGTAACCGATAACATTAATGAGCAAGTAATTTTACATCCCGAAGTGATTAATGAGTTTTCAGGGGTGAATCGCGAGGAGCCATCGTTAGAATCCCGAGAATTAGAAAGTACGGAAATTAGTATTGATAACTTGAGCGGAAAGGGAGGTATGAATAGCGATAATGGTAATGTTTGCGCAATAGAAACGAGATCGGGAAATTTACAATGTCAGAACGAAAAAAAGACTGAAGTAGAGGAAAATGAGAGTAATAAAGTTACCATTAGTAATTCGGATATGTTTAAGAAATCCCAATTGGAATGCAAAAATTTAGAGTTTGGGAATTAGCTAAAATGAATAAAGGAGATTTTTATATTGTAAATGGTTTATTGTATCATAAGGATAAATTGTTAAGCGAAACTATTGCGTAATTAGTAGTATCCAAGGTAAGAAGTGAAGAAATTCTAAAATTAGCGCATTTTTCGGTATTTGGAGGGATCATGCAGCCAAGAAAACGTTACAGAGAATCGGGTATTCTTTTTATTGGGAGGGGATGCCGAAAGAAACTAAACAATTTTGTGAGTCATGTTTAGAGTGCTAATTAACTAGAGGGATTAAAGTGAATGACAGAACCCCTATTTCCCCAATATCGCGGCCAGGACTTCCATTTCAGGTAGTCAATGTTGATTTAATTGGGCCTATTGTTTCTAAAAGCTCACAAGGGCATCAATATATACTAACCTTAATTGATCAGCATACCAGGTGGGCGGAAGCGATACCTCTAAAAAGTTTAACTGCTAAAACAGCGTGTGATGCGTTACTTCAAATATCCACGAGGACAGGAATTCCAAATATAATAGCCGGTGATAATGGGACCAATTTCACTGCCGACTTAACGAAAGAATTTGAGAAAAGATTAGGTACTAGTCCACGATTTTCGACCCCACAGAATCCACAGTCTAACAGTCTTGTGGAACGTTTTAATCAGACGCCAAAACGTATATTGCATCATACGATTAGAGAAGAAGGGAAAAGACGGTATGAACAAATACCATTTATATTATGGGCGTATGAGGAAGTTACAAATTCTGCGACAGGAATCGCACCTTTTCAGTTATTATATGGTAGGCGCCGGAGGGTCCTATCAGTTCTGAAATCATCATGGGCAGGAGAAAATAAGGGGACACAATTAGATACTCTGCCGATTCATGAGTATTCAAATAAACTTAGGGGACCCTTAGAAAGAGCCGCGAATGAGGCAAAATTATCGTCCGAGGTGCAACAAGGCAGAATGGCCTATCATTATAACTTAAGATCGAAAGAAAAAACGTTTGAGGTAGGCGATAAAGTAATACTGTTAATCCCCGATTCAACTAATAAGTTATACTCTAGGTGGCAAGGTCCGGCGACTATTGTCGAAAAACGAAACCGGCATTCGTTTATAGTTGAGCTAGCTGACGGGAGTAGAAAGCATGTGCACCAAAATAAAATAAGAGAATTTATCGCTAGGAGCAATGTAGTCAATATTGTTTTCGAAAGTGATGAAGAATTTGGAGAAGTTGGAGAAATTCCTATTTTAAACCGGGAACAAGAGGTAGAACGGGACATAGACAGGTTTCAAATAAAAGGGTTACCTAACAGTAAAGTCAAGGATATGAAGTCCCTTTTCAGGGAAAATAAAGATGTATTTATGGGTCCTGTGCGACCAGCGGCAGTAGGGGAGCACCGTATTGATTTGAAACCGGGTGTGGTAAGGAAAAAGCCAAAATTATGTAGTGTACCTGTTGCTTATACAGAGGAAGTAGATAGGCAGGTCCAGGAGATATTAGAATTAAATCTAATCGAAGTATCAAATGCAGAAATTAGTCATCCAATTGTTTGTGTGGCGAAAAAAGACGCAACTGTTAGACTTTGTATAGATTATATAGGGCGTTAAATTAAGTAACGCAGGTTCCAACCTTTCCTATGAAAGATTTCAGGAAATCATGTATACTGCGGGGCAGCTATAAATATTTGTCTTCGATCGATTTATTGAGGGGTTACTGGCAGATTAAAATGGCTGAGAAATGTAAACATTTGACAGCATTTACAACTCATAATGGAACTTATCAGTGACGAACTATGTCTTTTGGTTTATCAGAGTTGGCTGCTACTTGCCAAAAGGATATGAATGAGGTTTTTCAAGCTCATCGGAGGTATGCACAAGCATATATTGATGATGTCATCATTTTCTCAGATAGTTGGGAAGAGCATTGTGAGCATGTTAGAGCAGTCATCGAGGAAATGAAAAATCGAAATTTTACGAGTAGACTGAATAAGTGTAAATTTGGAGAAAGGTTAACTAAGTTTTTGGGGTCATGTAATTGGGGGTGGAACGCATGCACCGTATGAGGAGGATAGGAGCGATAAGGGATTTAAAGAGACCGAAAACTAAAAAGGAAGTTAGATCTGTTTTGGGATTAATGGGATTTTACCGATCTTATATTCCAAATTATGCTGAAATTGCCATACCTTTAATTGAATTAACTGAAGGGAAGGTTAAAAATACCGTACCATGGGATGAAAGAGAAGAACAAGCATTTAATACCCTTAAAGATGAATTATGTAATATGACGTGTTTGGCTACAAGTACGGTAGGCCTTGAGTATCAGCTTCACGCCGATGCTTCAGACCTGGCGGTAGGGTGTTGTCTTGCTCAAAAAGATGAAAAGGGTCAGTTTAAACCGATAGCTTTTGCTAGTCAGAAATTATCAGGGGCGTAGCGTGCTTAGCCGAGTATAGAGAAAGAGGCCTGGAGTGTTCTCTTTGGGTTGCGGAAGTTTGAAAAATGGACATATGGATCTCAAATTGAGATCATAACTGATCATAATCCATTAAAATTTATCACCGAAACAACCCCGAGATCCCCCAAACTCACTAGATGGTCTCTTGCTTTGCAACGCTGGAACCTGACTATTTCTCATCGCCCGGGGGGTACAACATTTGAATGCTTACGCAATTTCTAGATTATCTAGGAATAGCTGCGAGGAACAGACAGAGACTACCCCTAGATGCGTCAGTCACTGAATAATTAATAAATAGCAATGTGTAATCATCCAGTTTTAAATTTTTTGTGTATGTGTAATTGTATTTACATCTTGTATTCATTAAAGTGTATTAGTATATTGTTTAATTTTTCTTGAGTAATCATATTAGTATACGGTTTATTAGAGATGTCAGTAGATAATGTTCAGCTACCTTGAAATATGTATGTAACTATAATAACGGAGAAACCTGCAAAGGAACTGTTGAACTCTTCTTCTATAGGTTTAAGGTGTTACAGATAGTACTATATGTTTGGAGAAAATTAGCCCCTAAATGGCATATTTTCCGCTAAGGTGGGGGATGTCAGATTCTGATGAGCGGATACTATTTCGAATTACTATATATGATATTACCTTTTTACTTATATATTGTACTCATGTCACTTTCTATGTACTGGGAGTCTTAAGTGTACATTTATTCCTTCTCTAGAAGTCTTTTCTGTCAATGAATAGCATTTCCCCTGCCTATTCAGGTGCAATTCCTGGGATGGGGCGGACAAAATAGTTTCTAGCGAGATAATGGACGTCACGGGAATGTGACAGTTGATGTGTTATGAAGGGGAGTGGACCCTGGTGTCAGAGGGAAAAACCCCATATAGGTTTTTTGGGGAGAGGAGTGAGATAGCTGAGAGAGTTCAGTTGATGCGTGGATCTCTAGGGTTGAGGTCACTTTATTCCTGAGTAGAGCTCTTGGACAGAGCGTGTGTTAAGTTGTGTGAGGCTCTTGGAGTATAGAGCCGATGTGTTGGGAGATTAAGGGTAACCTCTGATAAGTCTTTTTGTCTAACGTAGTGTGAGAGAATACTTTAATAAGCGGACCAGTACGTAGGAAGCAATTTCTATATGTAACTTAATGTCGGACTGGATCAGCTATATCCGAGTTCTTAAGTGTAAATATTGTTCTGCTATTTGTAAATAATGTGTAAATAAATTGTTAGTTAAGTTTAATTGATTGAGTTAGTATTATTTTCAACAAATTTCTCATAGCGTGACCGATATCACTTAATCGTATCGGTAGCATATAAAAAGTAAAAGAAGATTCTTCAAAGTTGTGTGGACTTTAGAGGAAACCCGACAAATGACTTAAAATAAAAATACAGTGTGCCCACTGAAGTCGGTCCCACCCTCTTAACTGCCGAACGACTGCATCTATAGTCATAAACGTGGTGCCTAGGTATAGTAAAGAGGCTACGCGCTATTGGATGAGGTCACGACACCTAGTGCAAAATTGCGGCATTAGTTTCAATGGCGGCATTAGTTTCTTAGCGTTCCTATCGCGAAAACTGTTCGAAATATGGGATAAAAGTGAGTAACAAATTTGCAGAGCATCATCGATTTAGTTCAAAAGGACACCTTGTGAACATGAATGCTAAATGAATCTCGTTCTGAGAATGAATCTCGTTTTCGAGATAGGAATGCTAACTTAGCTGTTTTGCACCACGTGACGATGGAAGCGGTGTCATTTGGTAGAGTATAGCCACTTTACTATACCTAGACACCACTTTTATGAGTATAGCTGCAACCGTTCGGCAATTTAGAGCGTTGGAAGGACTTTGGTGGGCACCCTGTATAATGCATTACAAATAATGCGTGAAACATACTTATTTTACAATGAAGTAAAAAACAATTTAATACACACATGTAAGTTAACATTCATTTCTTTTTTGTATTTTTGTTTACTCCAAATTTCTCGAGAAATTTATGTAGACATCCTGAAAAAACAAATTTTTTAAAATAAAATCATATTAGAAAAAACTTTAATGTTTTGTGGTACCCTGTAAAACATATAAATGCTACCAAAATTATTTTCTGTTGAAAAAATGCTGTTGTGTGAATAAATAACCTATATAAATTTGATTCAATTTGAAATAAAATTTCTGCATATAGACGTTAATGTATTCGAATTTTTTATGTGTCCCTGTAAAAGAAATACAACTGCTACGCACTTTGTTTTCAATTTAAAAAATACTATTGTGTATCTCAATAACCTATAGTAATTTTGTAGAAATTTAATAAAAATTTCTGCTTTTTAGCAGCAATCTTTCCGCTCTTTTTTGTGTGGCCCTGTAAAAAAGGCATAATTTCTACATTCGTCAAATTATAATTTAATATAATTGTCATCGGAAAAGCACATGTAGGCAAAGTTTCAGCTGAATCGGATAATTGAAAGTGGTTTAAAATTGTCTTGCAAGATTTGAATTAATCTTTTATGTGTCCCTGTAAAAAAAGCGTAACTGCTACGTTCCATAAATTATCATAATATTGCTTTGTCATGAGAATTACATATCCTGAGTAAAGTTTCAGCTTAATCAGATTATTGAAATTGGTTTAAAATTAACTTGCAAGTTTTAATCTGAATTTTTGTGAAGCCCTGTAGAAACAGTATTCTAAACAAACTTGAGCGTTCTTTAAATCATAATAATATTGTATAGTCATTGAAATTATGCATGTATTCATTGTTTCGGCTCAATAGGATAATTAAAAGTGATTTTAAATTTGACTTAAAAGATTTGAACTAAACATAGTCAGTCACAAAAGTCTACATACATCCATCAAAATAGAGATTTCAGCAAAACTACACGAATTTACAAGCAAAAACACATTAGTATATTATTCTGACATAAAAAATGATTCCAAATGCTTTGTAAAAGCTTAAAAATGATAACTAGTAAAATTTGCATATTTACTGCAACCAGCATGTCAAAAAAGTCTACATACACTTGATTGGCTGTTGACAAAATTTGCGTATGAACCTTTATCGTTTTCAATTTTAGCAGGCACGTGAATTTTAGTTATGCTGCTCTTCATCTCCCAAGATAGTCGGAGTATTTAATTGTATGTAAACGTTTTGCATATAATGTGAAAGATGAGTCAGGGAAAATAAACGTCCTTAGCACTGCGTAAACTGGTCGTAAAATTAAGAAACTAAAATAAATCTTATGGCAAGTTTGCCGAAATTATAGGAAAAAGTCGTGCAACTGTACATACTATACTTAGAAATTATAATTTCCTTGGACGACCTCATCGAGATTTGTTTAGCACATTTCCACGTAAACTTAAGGACCATGATGCAAGAATTGCAGTAAGAAAAGTTAAAACAAATTCGAAAATTAGTGTCCCACAAGCCACAATTAACCAGGCACATTGTGATGGTAAGTGGCAAGAAAGTGCATCTAGAAACTGTTCATAGGTGGCAAGAATGTTCATCTAGAAACTGTTCGTAGAATTCTTCGATCGGCAGGCCTCAATGGTAGAGTTCCCAGAAGGAAAAGGAAACCTCTCATTTCATTTTCAAACCAACAAAAAAGGCTAGATTTTGCATATAAACATATTGACAGACTTTCACTTTTGGCAAAGAATATTATTTACCGGAGTGAGTAAGTTTAATATTTTTGGCTGTGATAGGCATGGAAAAATTTGGCGAAAAAAATTCCACAGAAATTAAACCAAAAAATTTAACACAAACTGTTAAATACGGTGGAGGGTGGAGGGAGTTGGATGCTTTAGGGTTCAATGGCGGTGGCTGGGGTAGGTAATTTAGTGTTTATTGACGGTACAATGGACCCATTCGGATATTTAAAAATACTACAGAGCAATCCTACATTCATCCATTCAAAATTTAGGACTGGGAAATAGCTGAGTTTTCCAACAAAATAATGACCCGAAGCATACTGTTAATAAAGGAATGGCTTCTTTATAAAGTACCCAAACAACTGTATTCGCCATCACAGTCACCAGACGTAAACCCCATTGAGCACATTTAGGATGAACTTGATCTTCGAATTCGTCCACACACAATTACAAGTAAAGAAACCTTGAAGATCTCAATACACCGCGCATGGTCGGCAGGGGCGTAGCTTGAAAATTTTATTGGGGGGGGGACCTTTTATAATTTTCATTTTTCGCACCCCCCCCCCTCCCAGCAACGTTGTCTCTATCCGTGCTAAGGTTTCTACAATTTATATTATAGTTGCCCTAATCGTGCTATCATTATGTATTTTATGTATAATTCATCTTCTGTGATACTTTACGCAACAATTATCTTGATTAATATTTTTACCTTTTTAAAACACATTTTGCACTGTTGATATATGTAGATATATCAGTGTGTCACAATATATATCTACCTAATGTAGATATATATTGTGTGGGGGATGTAAAAACTCCAAGTGGTAAGATTGTTCATAATTGATTACATTTTGTATCTGTATTATTAGTTAAAAATTCAAAAATCCGAAAGAAAAGAGCTCAGAAACTAGATTCACAGGCGATTTTTACTTTTGTCTATCTTCAGTAGAAGAAAGTGTTGTAATCAAAATTTTTTTGACGTCTGGTTTTCAACGGCTTTACACGTTTTTTAGGGGTCAGAGATCCCCAAAAACATGTTTATACAAAATGTCCGTGTGTCGCCATTCTGCCATCGAAAAGTGTATGAAGTTATGCTTATGCAGAGAATTGAGCCAATTTTTGTATATGTTTTTAGCTATGGCAAGCAGGTCCTCCTTCAATATGGAAATATTCTGATGGAACGGGCACTATAATGGCGATTTTTGAGCCATTTTCATTGTACCATCGACAAGTGTATGAAGTTATGCATAGAATTGAACCTAATTTATTGTGTAATGTATTGGTATGACAAGCAGGTCCTCCCTGAATTTGAAAAAATTCTGCTTGTATGGAACGCTGCAATTGCGATTTTTGCCCATTTTCCTTATTGTACCATCGAAAAGTGTATAAAGTTATCTATAGAATTGAACTAAATTTTTTATGCATGTTTTTGGCTATGGCCAGCAGATCCTCCTGCAATATGGAAATATTCTGCCGGGAGGGGGCGTTGTAAGGGCGATGTCTGTGCCATTTTCATTGTTTTACCATCGAAAAATGTATGAAGTTATGCATAGAATTGAACCAAATGTTTTGTGTATGTTATTGGCTATGGCAAACAGGTCCTACCTGAATTTAAAAATATTCCGCCGAAAAGGTGTTCTGTGATAGCGATTGTTGTATAATTTTCTTGATTTTTTGTAGTTCTATTGTCCATCGGCGGCTCGTGCACCGACGGGAACTCGCGTCCTGCTAAGCCGGCTATTCGCAAACAGCTGATGTACAAAAAAAAAATAACGGAAAACTATTGATTTTAATAAATATCGTGAGCGAGATTAACTCGTTTTTACTCCGATTAATTGAATGAAGTACAAATTTAAGATGAAAATCAAAGTTGGTATAGTAATGAACTAATAATATTGAAGTATTAACATATGTAGTGTAGGTACTTTTTGAAATTTAAGCTGTATGAGATAGAAGAAAGTTTTGGGATTGGCACATCCAACTAGTTTGGTAGTACTATATTTAGACATTCCTCATTAACTCAAAGCAATATTGTATATAATCTATTATAAGAGTATAGTTGCTAAGATACACTGTAAATTTTGGAAAGGTTACCGTCCGCCACCTTTTTCAGACATTAATCCATTTGAATGCATTTATGCAGCAAAGACAAAAACTTTTCAACAAAGTTAAAAAGTGTTAAATGAGTTTTGTTCTAAAAAAAGTTTTGTTCTCTAAGAAGGATTTTTTTTTAAATTTTTTCCCCATCTCAAAAATGCAAAAATGTTTGATGCAACACAGTTAGAATGTTGATTTTATGTCTACATGCATCAGACATGCTTTCAGATGTTCAGATTTATGTCTGCATGCTTTCAGATTTTCATATTCAAATATAAACGAACCGAGAGAGCTTTTTTTTTCCTTTTAAACATGTGAAACACGCATTGAATTGTAGCTTGTTACCTGGTGATCACTTCTCTCACTATCACGTCTCGAAAGCCTGTTTAAAATATCAGTTTTGATTTTTACAGAAAAATTCCAGTGCTGTTTGATTCTTAGAGAACTGGTTAAAAATACGTGAAATTTTATATGCCAACAGATGATGATGATTTTACGAATGTGTCAAAAGTAATATTTTGGAAGGAATTTGAGCTTTAACTAAACAACTGTAAATGCTCTTACATTCTGCTCATTCATCAACAATTTAAAACAAATCTTTCATAAATTAAGTTACATAATCTGCTTCCTTCGTAAATTTTTTTGTTTTCATTTTTGTAAAAAGGTACCTAGTTTTTTTCTTCCGTTTATTTACTCTTGAGGAATTCGTGCCTGAGATACCAGTTTATATATATACATTCACTTCAAGAAACACATGTCCTCAATCCTCCAAATGACTGGAATGCACTGCTGTCACATTTTGCACAAGAGGAGAATTCAAAGAATTCAAACTTTAGGTAGAGGAAATTTTTATTCAGAGGATTCTTTCAGGAGAATTGCTATATGATAACCTTAAAGGTCTGCCTCTGCACGGCCGGAGTCCGGTACAGGACGAAATAAAGTCAAATTTTCAAACGGGCCCGCCAGATAAAAAAAAATTAAGAGGACCTCGATGTACCAAGTTTTAAAGAAATGGGCCTGTGCCTATCTCTGCAGATTTTCACGTCCAGAAACTCTTGGTAAAGAAATAGCATATTTTGGAAACCTGGGGTTGTGATCAAGGGTCCGGCGCTCCTATAAGTGCCCTGATACACTCAAAACTCTCGGGGGGGGGGGGTGATCACCGAACTCAGCCGCTTAATCCTCGAGTCCCCCAGGGGAATACCTTCTTTAGGTATTTAAGGGTTTCGCGACCCCGGATTCCTGAGCGATCTTTCTCTTTTCCTATTTTCTTCTCATTTTGGTTGTCTATTCTTTTTTCTTTGTTTCACACTTTTTAATCTTCTCCCTCTTTGTCCTAGTTCATGTTCTAGTTTTTTACTAACTTATTTCTTCAATTGTTCTTTGTTCTGCTAACATTGTTCTCGTTCTGTTGGTAAAAAAAAAGTTTAAAAAGACAAAATATACACCTTTTAAGTTCTCTCTCACATTACTTTTTCTTCTTTACAATACTGGATTTTTTTATTTTCACGTGAGACACTCTGGATGTTGAGGTTTTTTAATCTCATCGCCTCGTTTCTACCTTTTTAGGTTGATCTCGAGTCCCAGAGTGCAGGGCATTTCCGAATTCCGGTTCCGTGATCGGTGGACGCCATACTTGTATGGCGGCGGTTAGGAATTCACTGGGCGACTGGTACCTTTCGGTGTAAGGAAGTTGTAGGTTGGACAGAGATGTAAAGGCTTACCTACGACTACCGAGTTCCACTGTGAAAGAACTAGAATTTGGAGATGCTATCGAGTTTAATCCAACGTTCGAAAAACGTGGAAGTTTGTTGATAGTTTTCACCCTTTTGAGACCTGCGCCTAAAGTAACGGTAAGAAGAAGGGTCGGTGACCAGGCCCAATGCCTGGCGTTTTTCACAAATTCTCTCAAATATGGCTACAAAATCAGACAATAAGACATGCGATGTGGAGGCCCCACAAGCTAATAAAGAGATTATTGATACATTGAGCTCTAGCTCAAAGGCTACTGTCAATGAAGTCAATAAAGAATCATGGAGTGAGAGAGTCGAGGATTATGTTTCCAGAACGGAATCTAACAATCCCAACTCTCATGAAAGTAAAACTGAAGAAAGATTCTTTGCCGTCAAACGCCAAGAAGGGAGTTTTGATAAAACATCGCCCTTTCTGATTAATAAATCTATCCAAGGACAGGTTGGCGAACCCAAAACAATAAAAAAAACTCCGTACAGGTGAACTGCTAATTGAAGTAAGCAATAACCAACAAGCATTAAACTTAAAAAAATGTACTCACTTTGCAAACATTGCTGTCATCATATCGCCACATAGAACCTTAAACTCATATCGCGGAGTGATATCAGAATCTGACCTCTTGCATGTAACCGAAGATGAAATAGTGGAAAACTTAAGGGAACAAAATGTCATAGCAGCTAGACGTATAAAAATCAACCGCAAAGATGAACAAATTCCAGCTAACCAAGTACAAATACCTACCAAGCATATTATTCTGACCTTTAACACTCCCAACTTACCCAAATATATAAAAGCTGGACATTTATCATGTTCTGTCAGACCGTACATCCCAAACCCACTGCGTTGCTTTAACTGTCAACGCTTTGGGCACTCAAAAACATCATGCCAAGGTAAAGAAACCTTCGGTCGGTGCAGTGCAGTTGGCCACGAAAGTGGGCAATGCAATGCTCCACCTTGTTGTGTCAACTGCAAAAAAGATCATCCTATGCTAAATCGTGTGAAATGTGGAAAATAGAAAAAGAAATACAGACAATACGCACAAGACAAAATATTATCATACCCTGAAGCCAGAAAAATAGTCGAATCCAGAACGCCCAAAGTTGGTGTATCATATGCTGCTGCCTTATTTAAAACCGTCCATAAAACTTATAAACTATTGCAACTCAAACTGAACTCCTAACTAAACCTAATTTCCAACCTAATCAAAAAGAAAACGACCTGTCTAATAATTCTGGTAAGACAAATAGATCAACGCAATCTGCTCCTCCTAAGTCACCTAAATCTGCTCCTCCTAAGTCACAAAAATCTGTTCCTCCTAAATCATCTATAAATGCTTCTTCAAAATCATCACAATCTTTTATTTCTAAACTTCCACTCCATAATAAAGGTTCTCAAAATACAACTAAAACACCATCTGTGAAACCAAACCGTAAATCTGATGCTGAAAAATTTAACCTACCAACAATTAAAGCCACTAGTTCATCTGAAAATACAGCCAAAAGGAAAAAGAATAAAACATCCAAAAATAAAACCCAATCAATACAGAATGATAAAATGGAGGAAGACGATGTTGTAGCTCTTCACCCAGAACCGGATGAAGAATTTAACGATGGAGATAGTATGTCTACTATCTCCGGATAATGTAACGCAGATAAATAAAAAAATAAAAATCCTTCATGTCTAATATTATCTCATGGAAATGCCGTGGTTATCACAATAAACATGACAAAATCCGAAATATTTTATCCGATCATCAACCATTATGCTTAGCTCTACAGGAAACTCATCTAAAGCCCAATGACAAAGCGAAATTATGCAACTATGCTACATATAGAAAAGATTTTACAGGTAATGAAAGAGCTACTGGTGGAGTGGCTCTTTTCATTTCTCGCAGTTTACCTCATTCTCATATTTTATTAAACACAAGCTTACAAGCCGTTGCAGTCCGTGTACATGCAAAACGTCTCATTACAGTCTGTACCATTTATTTACCACCCCACCAAATTATTCAGTCAGCACTACTTGATGATCTCCTTCTCCAACTCCCCACTCCTTTCGTCATTGTTGGGGATTTTAACGCTCATAGCCAACTGTGGGGTAATTCTGACACTAATCAACGTGGTGATACAATAGAGAAATTAATTTCTGACAATGGCTTATGCCTACATAATAACGGTGATCATACGTATTTCCATGAACCGACACGCACCTTTCATGCCATAGATCTCACTATCTGCTCTCCATCTATCTATCCGTATTGGAACTTTTGGGTCTCCAATAACCTGCACGGCAGTGACCATTTTTTCATATTTATTTCACAGACAACTCCTGACAGGGGTTCTAATAAATATTTTAAGCGCTATATCTATGACAGAGCCAATTGGCTAACTTTTACAGATCTGGCTAAAATTACAAGCGATATAATAGAAGGTGATATTGACGATGCGCTTGATAATATCACAGTGTATTATCAATGCTGCAGATCTTAGCATTCCTAAATCACTGTTTACACCGCGACACAGGAAACCTTGGTGGAATGATGAATGCAAAATGACAAAAAAAATTCAACAGAAGGCTTTGGGGCATTTTCCGACGCTACCCGACTAATACTAATTATATTGCTTACAAAAAAGCAAAGGCTGATGCTAGAAGAGTGCGACGTAAAAGACAACGTGAATCGTGGATGCAGTACATTTCCAACATAAACTCTAATACATCAAGTAAAGATCTCTGGAAAAAAGTGAAAAATTGTATGGGACTTTACTCAGAAAACCATATCTCAATCACAATGGACAAACAATAGCTTCAACCAAAAATATTGCTGAAACAATAGCAAATACACTTGTATCTAATTCTAGCTCCGACTCATACCCGGAACCTTTTTTATCATATAAAAGACAAATGGAAACTACCTGCATCAATTTTAACTCTCGCCACTCTTATGAATATAATATCCCTTTTACTATTTCAGAGCTCTTAAATTGTTTGCAAAATAGCCACCTCTCTGCTCCAGGTCACGATGGCATCGCTTATACTATGCTGAAACATCTCTCCGCAAACTCTCTTAATAACCTACTTGCTTTCTTTAACAGAGTTTGGTTGGAACACCTATTTCCTCACGCCTGGTGTAAGGCTATCATTATCCCCTTTCCTAAACCAGGAAAGGATTCCAGTGACCCAAATAACTACAGATCTATCGCACTCTCTAGCAGCCTTTGCAAACTTCTTGAAAATATGATCAATTTCCGCCTTGTGCATGTTTTAGAATCTAACAATTGCCTTGCCGCATTTCAAAGTGGATTCCGACGTGGTAGGTCTACTATCGATAACCTGATCCATCTGGAACATTACATTCGGACAGCTTTTCTTAAACGCAGCCATTTGGTGTCGGTATTTTTTGACATGGCGAAAGCCTATGACAGAACATGGTGATATGGGATACTTCGCGATCTTTTTAACCTCAACTTCCGTGGGAATCTCCCTATTTTTATCAATAACTTTCTCAATATTAGACTTTTCCAAGTACGGATTGGAGGAATTTTATCTAGTTTTTATGTACAAGAAGAGGGTGTACCCCAGGGTAGTGTCCTGAGTGTCACCCTCTTTGCAATCAAAATGAATAACATCCTTAGTCAACTACCCCCTTCAGTCAAAGGAGATCTATATGTTGACGACTTTCGAATTATGTGTATGAGACAGGATATCAGTTTTATTGAAAGACAGTTGCAAATTGCAATCACCCATATTCTTAATTGGACTAATAAAAATGGTTTTATAATTTCCCAAGACAAAACTTCTTGTGTGCATTTTTGTAGACGTAGGGATCTGCATCCAGATCCTGAAATTTTTATTGGATCGACTCAAATTCCTGTTGTGGACAGTGTCCGTTTTCTTGGCCTTCAATTTGATAGCAAGTTAACCTTTTTACCTCATACTTTACAATTAAGGACAAAATGTGAAAAATCACTTAACTTACTTAAGGTGCTTTCAAATACTTCCTGGGGAGCAGACCGTACTTCTCTACTTAAAATATATCGAGCTGTGATCCGTTCTAAAATTGACTATGTCTGCCAGGTCTATGGTTCAGCGCGTAATTCTACTCTTAAAAAAACTTGACACCGTGCACTTCGTGTGTGCTCTGGTGCATTTCGTACCTCTCCAGTTTTAAGTCTGTATGTTGACTGTAATGAACAAGCTCTACACCACATTCGTGAAAAACTCTCTGGATTTTTATTACCGTATCCTTTCACATCCTAGACATCCTCTTCATACTTACATTCTAAATACAGACAATGATATTCTCTATCAGCATCGACTATCTTGCATACCATCTTTTGGTGTCAGAATCAGGAATATTATAGACAATGGCCCTCTGAGTAATATTGAGGTGAGTCCATGTCCATTGCATAATCTCCCTCCTTGGAAACCTCTTAATATTACCTCGCTCCATCCATTTAAAGGATACGATAAAAACACCTTGGCTCCTGCAGTTTTCCAACAGCTATTTGCTGCACATCGTGCAACTTTTAATACCTATACTGAAATTTATACAAATGGTTCTAAGAGTGAGAATAGTGTTGGCTGTGGGGTTTTTATGGATAACACTAGTTTTAGTTATCGGCTTCAGGCATTAGTATCTATCTTTACAGCTAAGTTGATTGCGATAGAGAGAACCATGTTGCACATATCTCATCACCATAACACATCCTTCATCATTTATACTGACTCAAATAGTTCTATTGACGCAATAAGATCTTTTAAAAAGCATCCTTATGTTTCAGCCATCCTGGATTTTTACATTAATATGACAAGACGCGGTTATCAAATTTTATTTTGCTGGGTACCTGGACACATGGGTATTCCTGGTAATGAGAAATCGGATGAGGCGGCCAAACGTGTTCTTAATCCATTGTGCCATAAAATTCCATTCTCAGACGTTAAACTACTTATCAAACACTTTATTTATAATAAATGGCAAGAAGATTGGAATTTAGAATGCAATAATAAACTGCACCAAATCAAACCTACCATCATGACCTGGTCTCCGAGTTATCCAAGGAAAACGGATGTTCTTCTGACTCGTCTGAGAATTGGACACTCAAGAATCCCCCATAAACATCTCTTACTTCGGGAGGATGCACCCATGTGTCCACATTGTCATTTTGATCACCTCACCATTCATCATGTTTTAACTGACTGTCCGGGTCTCCGGCAACTGTATAGGATTTATTTTAATTCATCATCACCAATCTTGACAAACCTCATTGGGGAAATACCTCATGGGGCTCTCTTTACTCTTTTAAAACGTGCAGGATTTTATTTTGAAATATAATTTTTCGTTTTTTCTTTGTTCTAATGGCTCAGTTTTATACTTTAAACTTGTGTGACATCTGGATGGGACCCCATCCAGAATGCACTTTTCATTGAATTACTTTTATGTTTTAACTCTCGTTTTTAGGATTTTAATTTTTGTATTTCTACATTGTTCGGCTACATCTGGATGGGTACCCCATCCAGATTATTCCTCTCATCGCTCTTTTATTTTGACATTGTTTCTTTTTCACCTTTCTGATGTTTTATTCTACTATTTTGGCGCAGCATGTCCCTTAAGGCATTTTGCGCCATAAAACCCCATATAATCAACGAACCAACCAACCTTGATCCTCGAGTACTTAGGTTGTACTGTCGTTGCGACCATGTCGTCCAATGGTGTTTGGGGAGCAGGGAAAGTGACATGCGTTCGGCGGTGCTGTTCTTTGGCCTGTAGAATGTGTCATGGCGGCACTTAGACTGGTGAGGTGACTTGCGTAAGGCATGTTCATTTTGTACCAAATTAAAAACGATCGGACTAAGACGATGAAATATGAACAATTTTCAATGGACTTGGTTGGACCAAAAATAGGTTGTAAATGTGTTGCACGAACCGATGCTAGTTTGACAGCACAATACAGAAATTTAACATGCCCAACGTAGAGATCGGCATTGGGCAGTTGCATTGTGTCTTAGTACGGGCCTATTTTTTCCTGTGGACTCGGGCCAGTCTCAGGTGTACATTTTAACTACATACTTGTTCCGGGCTGGACTTTGACTTAATTGTTACTAGGACGTGTCAGCCGGGACATTTTTTTATTTTATTTTATTTTTTGAAAAAAGAATAGTGATAATGGAATCTTTGGAAATATACTTTAATGAGTTAGGAAGAAATATTTTCAAAAATCTATTTTTTTTACAATACAGCTTCAAAATGTATGTTTTTTTTAACGATTTGTTATATTTATTCTAAACTAATTTTTTTTTAATGAGTCTTTATTTGAATGTAAAAGTCTAAGAGTTTAAGTGTTCCTTAATGTTGCTATTCTGTATTCTATGGATTGCGTACTTATAGTCTGAAATATAGGATGAGGTGGTGCAAGAGTGCGCGGTGTACAAAAGTACGTAGAGCGATTAGCTAATCCCAAAACAGAGTTTTGCATTTAGCTGCAGTTATAAACGATGTAATGACAGTCATTACTGTAGGTAAATGCAAAACTCTGTTTTGGGATTAGATAATTGCTCTGCGTACTTTTATACATCGCGCACTCTTACTCCACCTTATCTTATCTTACTATAAAAATTTCACATAAATATGTATGCAGCATTTTTTAAAAGAAAATCTTAATTATATGTTAAGAAAAACCGGATTTTTTTTGTCGAAATTGAGCCGTTCTGGGTTTTTAATTTTTTTAAGGCTCCAGGTTTAGGCTTTTAGTTTTAAAACCAACCAAGATACCTTTGTTTTGTATTGGGGCGTGTCCGGCCTTAGAAATTTCGGCCGGTGCAGTCTACTAGATAACCTCCACCCTCTCTGAGCTATTATAACTCCCTCTAGTCTTTTCAACTTCTTTCCACTTTCTTTCTATTACAAGAGTGACCAACAACTACCAGGATAAGGATAAAATGAACTGCTAAGGATCGAATTACACTTACTCTCTCGTAATTGGCTACAATTCTTATTTTCAGAATTATCTCTTCCGCATATATAAATTGCTTTTGTTAGGGAATAGAGGTAATAACAATTTTAAAATTAAACATCTTATACAAATATGGTATGTTAAAAGTAACTTACTTTATAATTTAACATTTAAAGTAAAGTGCTTGTACAAATAATTGTAACTACTATTTAAATCATTTCTTTATGGGTGCCTGACGGCGGCATTAAACCTTGTGTGGCGCCCTTCTATTTGACCATATTTGTGAACCGTTCTAACCCCTACAGTCACATCCACGTTTTTTCACCTCTTGTCACCAACGGTGACAAACAACTACTGAGATAAGAAGAATCGAATTACACTTGCTGTCCCGCAATTCATTACAATTACTGTTTTTAGAATTTTCTCTTCTGCATGAATAAATTGTTTTTGTTGGGGAATAGAGGTAGTAATTTAAACTCTTTCTTTTGAGGGTGCCTGGCAGCGCCCTTAAACCTTCTATGGCGCTCTACTACTTGCATATATTGGAAAACTCTTCTCATCCCCTACTGTCACTTTCAGTTATTGACACACTTTCTTTCTACTGCTAAAGGCGACCAATCTAGACGAGAAGGAAATAATTGTATTTCTAAGGATGAAATTGCATTTACTGTTCAGCAGTTGACTACAATTCCTGTTTTCGGAATTTTTTCTTCCGCGTGTATATAAATTGTTTTTGTTGGGAAATACATGTAGTAATCTAAATCCCTTTTCTGTGGGTGCCTGACGGCGCCCTTAAACCTTCTGTGGCACTCTACTAAACTAAACTAATCTCTGTGGCCATACAATCCATGAAGGATCTGGTCGATACTGCCCATCCCTGTCTTCTGGACCCTGGGCCCTCAGGTGCTATGCAGCATACGTCTCGGTCAGGTGGTCAGCCAAATGCGGGACCCTCGGTGTTTACTTACCAAGCAAGCTCGGTACTCATTTCATCGACCCCGAAGGAATGAAAGGCTGAGTGAAGCTTGTCTAATTGGAAGTCGAACTCTCGACCTGCAGTGCGGCTGACAGATGCTCTGGCCACTATTCCACTGGGCTTCGTGGCTCCCTACTATTGAACATATTTGCGAACTTTTCTAATCTCTCCAGGTACTTCTTTCCACTTTCTTTTTACTGCCAAGGGTGACCAACAGCTATCGAGATAAGGAGGAAATAATTGTACTTCTATCCTGCAATTGATTACAATTCCTGGTTTCAAATTTTACCATTCCGGATGTATAAATTTTCTTCGAGAGGGGGGGGGGGTGTAGTGGAAGTAACAGGTCTAAAATTGAATGCCTTATACAATTTTTGTATGTAAAAAATAACTCACTTTGTAATTTTACATTTCAAAATAAAAATATTTTATAATTACTTTTTACTACTAATTAACACTTTTTTACAGGCGCCTGACGGCGCCAATAAACTTTCTGTGGCGCCCTACTATTTCAACATATTGGGGGGGGGGGGCCCTAAAGCTACGTCCCTGATGGTCGGGTATTACTCCCAATATGACAAAAAATCTTGTTTTGTCAATGCCAAGCAGTTACTAGATTCCAAGGCAGGTTCTACAAAGTATTAATTTTTAATTTTGAACCCACAGTTATGCATAAATGTAGTATACATTATTTGTATTTAGACTTTTGTGACTATATAATATCGACTTTTGCACAATTTCACTAAATTGTGACTGTTTTTTCTTTAATGGACATACGTTAATGTCTGAAATGTTTACTAAAATAAAGTTTTACTTTCCAAAATATTAGTATTGCGTTAGATTGTTGTAATTTTATGGGTGTGTGTAGACTTTTGTGACTGACTGTGGATGTACATGCACTGGAAGTTAATATGATGCTTGTTTATTAATAAAAACTTACTGATCTGCAGGAGTTTAACTTTTCAATATTTTAGGAATGGCGCTTTGATTTATAAAAATGCTTATTGCTGAGAATAATACTGAATAATTTGTTAAAAGTCAAGAAGAAATTTGTAAACAGCAGCAAGGATCATTCAGAATTTCAGCCTATGAAAAAACGGTAAAGCGGGTTTAATATCGCTTATTTTCAAACAAAAATTTATTAAATCTGACCTCGACAAAGCTGTGACATTAGATGAGCAAACTCGTGCTTTCAAATAAAACAGAATAGTCACGACGTGCTTTCAAACTTAGAGGAAGCTAGTGCAACTTTTGAAACTCCCTCAAACCAACTGCCAAATGACCACTTTACGGTCACGATTTTTTGCGTCAAAACTAGTACGGTTCTCGAAAATGCAGACATTCAGCTACCATTACACGCGGTTTTGTCAAATTCCGAGTTAATTGGTGTCAGGTTCTGATGAGCAGATACTAATTCGAATTACTGGTATATATTATCATTTTTCTTATATATTGTATTCATGTCGCTTTCTATGTACTGGGAATTTTAAAATAACAATTTTTACTTATCTGGAATTTAATCCAAGTAGTTAGTGACATGGCTTTAGTTGAAGGAATGTAGCGAATCAATAGAGTGGGGGATTTCCCTGTCATTCAAAGTGCATACCTGAGTAAGTCAGACAAAGGAGTTTCACTCATCTATCTTGGGAGACAAGTGACGTCGCGGGAAGGTACGGTTGGAGGGAACAAGGCCCTGCTGACAGATTGAGTATCCCCGTAGACTGTGTTGAGAGAAGGGTGATGCATTTTCGCCGATCCCAACCGTTATAGCAAAAATGAGAAACAACGCATGCGTGGGGACTTTGTTTGAAATTCACATACTAGAAAACAAATATGTACAAGGTTACCAGCTTGGCGCTTTTATCATATCAGGCGTGACATTTTCATCCCATCAACAATTTTTTCAGTTGATTAGCAAAACTTTCTGTAAATGTTGTAGCAAGTCAATGGCTTATAATAAATAAAAATACATCTACTATCAATTATATATTTTCACTCTCATTGTTTAGTTATTTTAAATCACCCGCAAAATATATTTTTAAATAATTAAAGGTAATTTGGTGAAAGTTCATGTAAAGTTTTATTAATTTCAACAGAAGGAACCACATATTATTTAATAATTCATTTATTAAATACACAACTTTATTTAATATTCTATTTTATCTATAAAAATGTACCTGCAAATATATATTATTCTTTCCACACTTAATATTAAGAAGAATGAATAGCTTCTTTTTAATATATTTTTTTAACATAAAGTTAAAAATATATTCTTTTAAATCTTGTATGTTCTGCTGCCAAAAATAGTATATTTTTAAAGTAACATTGTTAATTTATTTTAAGCAGTACATATAAATTTAAATGTAATAGTTTGATTTTTACAAATTTAATAATGCATTATTTTTTTTACGATTCTGTTCTACTTTATGTAATCTTACTAAATATTTAATACATTTTTTATTGAATTTATTGGCCATTATTACTATGGCCTTCCTTTTTAAATACAACTTCTTGTAACAGTTTTTTTTAATTCAGTATAAGCAATTAAAAGCTATCTAATCAGATAATTATGAAATCCTTTTAATAACCAATTTCGTTTAAATCACTGGACATAGATGGCAGCAAAGTAATTTTTTCCACTTTTTTGTGGAGGTGAGGGGGGGCGGGGTGATATTATTTGATCCAACATCAATATCATTTATACTTCTTTAGAATTTTTTTTTCAGTTAATGATTAACATGATATGATGTTTTTGTCACATTATAATTATGGTGTATAAAAATTAATAAAGAATTTATATGAAACCGTTTTTCGGGATACATTCAAATAAATAGTAGTGTTATCTTATATCGGTGATCTTTTTCTTTTATTTCATTCCATATACAAATTGTACCTTAATATTATGTAATATCACACATTTATCAGAAAATAAAAATTTCTTCGCAAAGATATAAATTATTATTAAGAGTTTTTTAAATTTAAAATAGAGTTCATTTTAGTTACACTATTATCAAATTAAGTTATAATACACATTAATTAGATAATTAACTATTTATAATTAATAAATAAAAACAATGTTTAGATATTCCAAATAGCTAATTAGATTTAATATTTTGTTTACAAATTATTTATTGATAGCATATTATTATGTAATTTTCATACAATTTTTATAAATAATTATAGCATATTTGAATATGAAATAATAGAATATTGAATATAGAACATTTGATAAAGATAAATTATTATATTTTGTAATTTATAATTATGTTGTTATTATATTATAAAATTAAATATGTCACTGTAATTTATAGATAATTGGTTTGATATTAACAAATTATTAAAAATATAATGATACAATAATATTAATACTTAGATTATTATCAAATTTTTATTATTATTATTATATTAGTAATGTAATACTATCCATATATTTCAATAAATAAAATTTTACATATCAATATTTCATTGAAAATTAATGATAATTTATATTTATTTATAAAATATCTTCTTTAGACAATAAAGAAAATATTTATTATGAATTACACCTGTTTTACTTATAATGAAAATATTTAATGTTGATAATAAGTAAATACTATAACAGTATAAAAATATCAATAATGATCAAATATTTCAGTAAACCATTTAATGATTAAAATAAATAAATATATAGATTTAAATACTACATAACAGCAATTTTTTTTCTTACAAAATATTTTAAAATTAAGTTTATAAAAATAATAATAGTTAATAAAAATTATATAATTAAAATAGAATTTCAATATTTTATAGTATGTATTATAAAATATCTCTCTATAACATATCTTGTAATATTATAAATTTATTTATCTAATATAGATAATATTTATTATAAATAGTATCTCCTTTTTTATTTGCATTGATACAACAATAATATTAATATCTGATAATATTTAATTACAATACGTTAATGATGATAAAAAATAAATATTATAAAATATAACATACTATCAGTAATGCTAAAATATTTCAATAAACTATTTAAGTATCTTTATGTGAATAAACCACGAAACAGATTTAAAGTATACTATAAATTAATATTGGAGATTTAAGTAGCTATATTCACAAAAAAGTAAAATATCATAAGAAAATCTCAAGTCCTTTAAACACCACTGTCAATCTAATAATAATAATAATATTTTTGTTGTTGTGGTTGTTAATTACCAATTTAAATTATCTGTAAATTATATATAGAAGTAGTTGCGATGTTGAGAAAAATGTTTTCGAACGCAAAAAAGTAATCGCCAATCGACATAGCAACCTCGGTAACCCTGTGCATGTTTTTCTAGCAAGAGAATTTCAATCCCCACGCATGCGCAGTTTCTAATTTTTGCTATAACGGTTGGGATCGGCGAAAATGCATCGGCTTGGTCTAGTCGGAACGGGTGCTTTGTGCTTAGATTCGGTTCATAGACTTCTAATATAACTGGACGCAGAAATGGTAACCTTTTCTTGAGGCACATATCATGCTCCCCACCATCACGTGATGGCGGGTAGAATGCATAGATTAAGGACCAAGATGAGGCATTTACGGCAAAATCTGTAATGGCAACAGTACTAGCGTCACTATCGGCAAGGGGGAAGAACTAACAAACCTCCGAAATTTACCTATGTTGAAGAAATATGTTTATCCTCTATGGTTTGAATATCTATTCGTTCCTAAAACGAAGCAGGTGTCAGACGATATTCTATTCAAGCTTGCTTTATTTATGTAGCTGCTTTTTTTTTTTTTTTTTTACCGTACTTGTATTGTTCATTTTTATCTTACAAAATGATAATTAGACTAATAATATAAAAGAAAGCGGCCAGAAAATTCTGTTAAGAATGCAAATATGTAAGTTTATAAGATTAAATTGTAAAAAATCAAATTCAGGTATTGTGTCAATTTATTCGTATCGAATAAAATTTTATTGAGTGTAATGTCAGTACCTCTATTTATTTTTACCTTTTAGATTTACACAATTCTAAAAATTTGTCGAAAGGAATTTTTCCCTATCTGTAATATTATTATTTCTTATATGTTAATATTATAAACATTATTGAATTGATTGTACGTTATTTACATTAAAAACAACATTTTTATTTTATCTGTAAGGAAGTGAAAATGCATAAATTTTAAAAGATTATTGTAACTATTATTTAATACGTTGAACTTCATAAATTTATAAAACACGGGCTATAAAAATTTTCCTGCCAAAGGGAAATAATTATGAAATTTTCTGGGACTTGTAGAGTTCAACATTTCGTATATTTTTATATTACACCATTACTTTTGATATATAGTATTCAAGACGAAATTTTTACCTAGTATTCGTTGCACTTAAAACCGTTCACTAATCATGTAAAAAAAAAAAAAAAAAAAAAAAAAAACATATATCCGTGCATGAACATAGAATAGATATTAGATATATAAAATAGAATGTCTATTCTATGTTCATGTATCGGTGTAAGATTCTATCGAAAGCGTAAACATGCAACATTAAAGAAAGAAAGATCACAATAAGGTAGATATTCAATAATAAGCATACTACAAGGAGGGGAAGTTTCTTCCCCATTGTCACTAAGGGCGCTACGATCGCAATCGCATTACCATTACGCTCTATTGGAATGTCCGATCTTGGATGTTAATCTATGGAGAGAATGCGCGTTAAATCGGTTTTTCCCGCATCTCACCAAGACCTATTTCGTCTGCGTTGGTTTTGGAGCGTTTCTTTTATCACGAGAATGAAAGCGGAAAATTGCCAAGAAAGGGATCACCGCCAAAAAATGTTACCCTTTTGGCGATGAAATCTCCGACATGAGTGCATCAAGGTTCCACAGATGAGAATGATGGGATTCGC
The DNA here is from genome assembly GCA_963932465.1 of Maratus speciosus. Lineage (NCBI taxonomy): Eukaryota > Metazoa > Arthropoda > Arachnida > Araneae > Salticidae > Maratus > Maratus speciosus. The sequence continues at coordinate 478,099,574 of OZ010796.1, forward strand.
TCTCTATTCAATTCCTCCTCTAAGATTCGGTGATTCGGTTGATTGGTGCACGCCCTCTAGTGGGGAAAAGATATATCGGCCGGGATCCAGGTAAATGTTTCACTGTTAGCGAGACGAGATTGACCAATCAGAAGCCTACATTTTTGCGAACTTTTAGCTATTTGAAGTAAACAGCAAAAGGCTCTAAAAATGCAGGCTTCTAATTGGCCAATCTCATTTCGATAACAGCGAAAAGTCTATCTGGATATCGGAAAACCCTGTGCAAGCCCGCTGCATAACATGTTTAAAGCTACGATTTCACTGGTTGACCCAAGGTCTAACCATGGATTCCATGGGTCTAACCAACTCAACTTCTGACCTAAACCCCAGATTTTAGGTCTGAAGGACTGGATTTTACTAGCATCAAATCCTTGATCTGAACACACTGTACTTTTATTCCTGATTGTTAAATACTTTCATAATGGAATGACGCTGGAAATAAGAAATGAATCATTTGCAACATTAATTTAATTTAACTACGTTGCACGGACAAAGACATCAACATACAAGCTAAGATACAGAAGCAGAACTGAAACTTTTTACAGACGAACTCTCAAACCCAGGAGAGTTTTTACATTTAGACCATGGAGGCAATACAGAACAGTAGAAGTCAATAAGTTCGTAGAGTCAATACATGACACTCCTCCCCTCTAGGAATAGAGTAGATAGTCACTCAAATGTTTTGGAGTGGATCGGGGACGTTCAGAACGTCGTAGTGTAGGTTCCTCATCCACAGGCTCGGAATCATCTCCACACACGGGATCGGGAACTGTTGGAGAATCAGGTGGCACTGGAACCTCCTTTGGAGATGGCGAAATCGCAGAAGGTGTACTCACAGAGGGCTCTGTTGACGTTTCTGCTGGTACACGGCTGCGAACTTGATCGACATGACGTCTGTGGATAATACCATCCACTAAATCTTGAGTTTTGTAGGAGACTGGCCCTGTTGTTTCTACAACCTTTGCTGGAATCCAAGGCGGACCTGAACAGTAATTCCGGATGTACACGGGATCGTCTATTTGAAATTGACGTAGACGTTTACTTTTGTCTACCTCAGCCAGTTTCTCTTTCTTGGATTGCATCTCCTTATTAAGATCAGGGTGTAACCTATCCAAGAGAGATGTCAACCGCCTGTTCATTAAAATCTCTGCCGGCGATTTACCGGTAGTTGTATTCGGCAAGGTATGCTGTGCAAATAAAAATCTAGCTAGACGAGTTCTCCAGTTACCATGAATTATATGTTTCAAAGCTTGTTTTGTCGTAGCCACCATTCGCTCAGCTTGGCCATTAGAGGAGGGATGATAGGGAGCTACGAAAATAGGTCGAATCTGGTTCAGTGCTAGAAATTCTTGAAATTCCGAGGATCTAAATGTTTTACCATTATCCGATGCGATTGAATCTGGGAGTCCATGAGTGGCAAATATAGATCTGAGGTTGTCAATGGCAGCCGAAGACGACATGGAGGAAACTGGTATAACCTCCAGCCACTTGGAGTGAGAATCTACTAAAATGAAAAATGTTTTCCCTTGGAAAGGACCAGCGAAATCTATGTGAAGGCGAGACCATGGTTTTTCTGTCCATTCCCAAGGATGTATTGGGGCTTTGTCAGGTGCTTTTTGATTTTCTTGGCACAAACTACAGGATTTTACTGAATTCTCAATGGCACTATCCATATTAGGCCACCACACATAGCTGCGTGCGAGACCCTTCATCCTAACTATTCCGGGGTGTCCATTATGAAGGAGGACGAGGACTTCATTTTGGAGTGGAGTAGGTATAACAACTCTACTACCCCATAAAACCCAATCTTGATGGACACTTAATTCATTGCGGCGATTAAAGTACGGTTTGAAATTACTGTCAGTCATTTTGGCAGGCCAACCATTCATGATCATCAGAGCTACTCTAGAAAGTACTGGATCTTTTTTAGTTGCCGATGAAATCAATTTAGAATTGAGCTGAGTGACAGGGGAAAATTCCAATAGTAGCACATCAGCTTGAGCCGGAATTTCACAATCAGGGGTGTTCAAAGGTAAGCGGCTAAGCGCATCTGCATTCACTATGTCCTTACCCTTCCTATATTCTAGATCATAACTATAAGCTGCCAGTATTAAACCCCATCTAAGAACTCGCGGAGAAATCATTTGGGCTAAAGGCTTATTTGGATTAAATAGGCCTAAAAGAGGTTTATGGTCAGTAATAATTTTGAATTTACGACCCTGCAAATATTGATTGAATTTCTTTACCGCTGAAATTATTGAAAGTGCCTCGCGATCTGTTTGGCTATAGTTTCTTTCAGCTGTTGTTAGAGTTCGGGAATGATAAGCTATGGGAGTTTCCTTACCGTTGGGTAAAATGTGGCTTAACACACTACCAACCCCGTAAGATGAAGCATCACAAGTAAGAATCAAGGGAAGGCTTTCATCAAAATGTGCTAAAACGGTATCTTCCGCCAATAAATTCTTAGCCGCGGCGTAAGCTTTCTGGTGTGTAGGCGTCCAACGCCAAACTGTGTCTTTTCTTAGCAATCTATGCAAAGGTTCTAAAACAGAAGATCTATTCTTTAGAAAATTACAATAAAAATTTAATAACCCTAAGAAAGCTTGAAGTTCAGTCTTGTCTTTCGGACTAGGAGCTTCGTGGATGGCTTTAACTTTATTTAAACTTGGTTTAATACCCTCTTTAGTAACTTGAAATCCCAATAACTCTATTGTGGGAACTGCAAATACGCATTTTTCGCGTTTAAGGTGAATGCCTGATGATTTTAAACGTTCCAATACCTGTTTTAATTTCAAATTATGATCATCTATAGTTTTACCCTGAATAAAAATATCATCTAAGTAAGGTAATACCCCGTTAATTCCCGCCAGAACTTCCTCAATTTTTTTCTGGAAAATTGAAACAGCAACTGAGATGCCAAATGGCAGTCTAGTTACCCTAAAAAGACCCTTAATTGTATTTAACGTTAAAATTTTAGAAGTAGGCTCATCCACCGGAAGTTGTAAATAAGCTTCGGACAGGTCCAATTTGGAAAAAATAGTACCACCTGTCATAGTCGCTAAAACCTCCTTAACGGTAGGCAGCGGGTAGCTGAATTGTTTCACAGCCTGGTTCACAGTACTGCGATAATCTCCACATAAACGAATGCTACCATCTTTTTTGACAACTGGAACCACAGGTGTAGCCCAGTCGGAATAAGAAATCGGCTGAAGAATCCCCTTATTTACCATATTTTGAATTTCATCGATTATTTTATTTCTTAAAGCGAAAGGTACATTACGTGCTTTAAGATATTTAGGAGCACAATTTTCATCAACCTTAATTGAAATGGGGGGTCCCTTAAAACTACCTAAAGTTTCACTGAAAATATCACTGAATTCTAATAAAATTGAATTTAAAGTTGGAACATACATTTTATGAACATTAGAATCACCAACATTAATATTTATTTTCAAAGCATCAAACCAACTACGACCAATTAAGGTTTTACCCCTACCCTCAAGAACTAATAAAGGCAAGGTAACATCTTGTGAATTATATTGCACATTTACGTCAAAATAGCCATTTACATTTAATATTTCAGAATTCCAAGTTCTCAGATATTGATCTGAAACTGGCAGTAAAGAAGGAGGATTTACTGGCCATAACCTAGCATAAGTGCTAGAACTAATTATGGAATGTAAAGAACCGGAGTCTATCTCCATTTTATGGCTGATACCATTTAATTTTACACTTATATCGTTAGGCGGACAGTCACTAACGGAATTTAAAGCATTAATATTATATACACAATCATAACAATCGTCGATAACTGACTTACCTGAATCTATCTCGTGAACTTTAGAATTATTTATAACTGCCTTTTTGAAATTTTTTGAATTACACATCTTGGCTATGTGACCTACCTTTTTGCAGTAGTTACATGTAGCTTTTAGAAATCTACACTCCCCGAAAGGGTGATTCACCCCACACCTATGACAAGGTTTTTTGTTTTGAGTAATTGGCTTTTCCTTTGAACCCCTGTTGTGCGCTTTAGCTTTAATCAGATTCACCGGCTTGTAAGAATCATTAATATTTCCTCGAATTTCAGATGCTTGTCGTAACGCCGCTTCTCCTGCCAGAGCGATATCCATGGCTGTAGTGAGGGTTAATGCCGGATCGGCCAATAACTTACGCTGAATTTCTTCATTTCGAATTCCGCAGACCAGCCTGTCGCGGAGCATGGAATCTAACTGAGCACCGAAATTACAATTTTCGGACAGTTTCCGGAGTTCTGCAACAAAGTCAGCGATACTTTCATTTTGTCGTTGGTCCCTTTTGTTAAACTTGAATCGACACAATATTTCAGATGGTTTTGGCGAAAAATGTCCATCCAACGTCAGTAGCAGATCAGGAAAATTCACAGCATCCGGGGAATTCGGGGTACACAAAGAACGTATTAAAGAATATAGTGCTGGCCCGGCCACACTGAGAAAAATAGCACGCTTTTTAACGGCATCATCAATTCCATTTGCTGCAAAATAGAAACCCAAGCGTTCCTTGTATTCCGTCCAATTAATTTTTCCTATTAGAAATTCTTCTAGTTTACCGAGAGACATTATGCACTTGGCAACAAAGAACGAATCGAAACTAAAATAGTTCAGTTCAGAAAAACTAAAGAATAAAACATTACTTCAATAAAAATGAATCCGTTTGTTCTCGCTCGTCGCCAGTGTTAAATACTTTCATAATGGAATGACGCTGGAAATAAGAAATGAATCATTTGCAACATTAATTTAATTTAACTACGTTGCACGGACAAAGACATCAACATACAAGCTAAGATACAGAAGCAGAACTGAAACTTTTTACAGACGAACTCTCAAACCCAGGAGAGTTTTTACATTTAGACCATGGAGGCAATACAGAACAGTAGAAGTCAATAAGTTCGTAGAGTCAATACATGACACTGATAAAGACCCACTCCATGTTTCAGTCTCTTTTACTCGCGCGAAATACGGGCGCCGTCCGTGAACAGAGTCAATGCGTCTGCTAGAGTCTAGTAATGTTTTGTTTTGCTTAGAATTTACCATGGCTCCAAGTCAAGATATATCTAAAAAGAATTTAACTGTTCTTGCTGTAGTGGTGGGCTGTTTTGCTGTACTATGGCCAAAAATATTTTATCCTATGATCCAGTCTATACTTTTTCCAAATGAAGATGAAGGTAGGTACATCTCAAAAATGTCTAAAATTCTTCTATGGTCATTTTGAATAGTTTTCTTTGAATGTATTTTTTATTTGAAATATAAAAAAAAATCTTTGCTAAAACTTTTATTTATTTATTCCCTTAGTGTTTTTAATTATATTTCTCGAGCTCTGCTTTTACATTTTGTTATGCCTAAGTGTGATTCATGAATAAGAAATATCATGTCCTGCCTGAGTGCATTGAGAAATCACAATTTTATCCTCTTAAAATACTAGACCATCAGCAACATATATACTGTTTTTAACTTTATAATAGCAAAGAAGATTTTTATTAATTAATTTTTTACTTTTAGGCCAACCCTCCTTAAAAAATTTGGAAACTAACTTAAGTTCCTCATCTTCAGCAGTTAACTTTTGGAACTGTTTGAATTTGTTTCCACTCATCGGCAAGAGTTTTGCAACAGAGTGTACCACATTTAGCATGTCGGGGTCTTCTTCACCCACATCTTTTAAACTTGCTCTTGACAAGGTGTTAGCAAGGTACATTTTACTACCTGGGACATATTTTATAGTAAAATCATACTTAAGCAATTTAAGCAACATATGTTGCAAGTGAGTGGTAATTTTACCAATGGGCTTGTGCACAATTGACGTTACAGGTTTATGATCACGTTCAACTAATACTTTATGACCATACAACAAATTATGATATTTTTCAAATGCAAATACAATTGTGAGCAATTGTTTCTCAATTTGAGCATAATTTGTTTCACACTCGCTCAAACTTCTAGATGCAAATGACACTGGGTGTCCCTCTTGTAAGAGACAGGCACCTAGTCCACCTTGTGAACTGTCACACTGAACAGTTATAGGTAATGAAGGATTGAACACTTTTAAAACAGGAGCTGAACTTATTAATGTTTTGATATTTTCAAAACTAGTCTCTTGTTCATGGTTCCACTGGAACTCTACATTATTTTTTAACAATTCTCTCATTGGGGCTGTTACTGTTACAGCTGATACATTGGGTAAAAATTTACTTAAGAAATTAACCATACCCAAAAGCCTTTTGATATCATGTTTACATGATGGCTTCTCAAGCTCATTAATTGCCTTAACATGACTAGGATCAGCTTTAATCCCATCCTTAGAAATAATTAAACCCATATATTTAATTTCATTTACTGTAAACTGCAATTTGTCAGGATTAAACTTTGTTATTTGATTGTGCTCTCTCTAAAACTTTCAAAAGAATTTGGTCATGTCCCTCTCTAGTTCTACCTCCTATAATTAAATCATCGAAATATATTTCAACACCTTGTATATCACCAGACATTTTAAAATTAGTTTTTTGGAACACCTCTGGTGCGGAGCAGATTCCGAAAGGTAATCTATGAAAGCAGTAACGGCCAAAAAGGAGAATTAAATTACACAATTTTGAGCTAGCTTCATCTAACACAATTTGCCAGATTCCCTCCTTTAAGTCGAGCACTGAAAAATACTGTTTTCCTTCAAGTTTACTAATGATTTCATCAGCAGAAGGAATAACATAGTGCTCCCTTTTAATGGCTTTATTTAAGTTTCTAGGGTCGACAAATTCTCAACTTGCCGTTTGACTTTTCAACCACTACAAGGCTACTGACCCAATCTGTTGGTTCATTTACAGGGGATATAATGCCTAACTTTGTCAATTCATCAAGAGTTTTGCCTAGTTGTTTATGGAGGAAAACTGAGGTACACTTCACAGTGGATTTATAATGGGTTTCACATCATTTTTCACTTCAATGTGATGTGGCTTGCCAGGAAATTTACCTAAACCCTCAAAGACATTTTGATTAGGGATTGACCGAATACCGAATAGTCGATTTGGTATTCGGTGATTCGGCATATAAACCGAATATTCGGCTTCGGCCGAATACTTAAAAGTATTCGGCCGAATAATTGCAGATTAGTATTTTCTTAGAAGTAGAAAAATTCTCTTTTACTTAAAAGTAGAATAGGCTAAATGATGAGTTTCAATATTATGTGCATGAGTTCAAAGTTTAGCTGCACTACCAAAACAAGTCGAAGGCCATTTTTAATTACAAAAAACTTTTTTTTTCTTTCCTAAAATAGTCTATATAGGGGTGAAATCAGAACAACTGCCTACAATATAGGAAAAAAAAGAGTAAGGAATATGGGCATCTTTCCATTACCATTTAATTTTAATTATTTCTACATTAGTTTTTCCAATTTAAATTTATTTAATGTGTATTCTCTTTAATATACACCTCAAATAAGTATATCAGAGTTCATCGCTGTATATCTAAGGTTTATATTAAAGAAAATACATGCATCAAATAAGTATACTCCTATGCCTATTCTATAGCTTTTATAACTATTAAATTAAAATCGCTAAAATTTATCGTCATCACTGCAGTGATAAATATTAATCAAAATATAAATATGTATCAATAATTTCACAGAAAAAGTTAAATGTACAAATTGATATACCTTTTGTATTTGAGAACATTTCAATTCCATATGTATATAATTAGACAATCAGTAAATCAGCTTAATGACAACATTGTTTCTTTTTATTTGAATGAACTTTTGTTTTTCTGAGAATCCTTATCCTTAATAATAGCCTGTATAGTTTAATACTTTCATTGGGTTAATTTGGATATTGACTAGTGATAAAATAATAAAAAATAAGTGATGGGTTAATGAATTTGTGAGTTGAAAGAAGTCATTAAATTTTTTTGTGTAATTAGATTTAAGAATAAAAATGTAACTGAATTAAATTATTAAGAATTTAATTTTAATTAAAGTTTATTAAAAAAGCTAATATATGTAAAAATGTGTATTAAAAATTTTTAAGTATTCGGTTGCCGAATACCGAATATTCGGTGTATACTTTGACCGAAGCTTCGGTATTCGGCAAAATTGCTGATTCGGTCAATCCCTAATTTTGATACTTACTAATGACATTTAATTTAGAATCTAAATTAATTTCATCAATCAATTGTATCAGCTGTAACTCTTGGCATGCCTGTAAACCCAATAAAGGCTTAGCCTTAACATCCACAACAACAAAATTTAACTTTACATTAGAACATTTATCAGTATTACATGTTAGCATAATGCACCCTTCAGGTTTCAGCTTATGATTACCATATGATAATAAAACAATATCAGTTGGGATCAAATTAGTTTTAAACTTTAAATCAAAAGATTGTAAAACTGACACAGGAAGAATATTAACTTGAGCACCTGTGTTTAGTTTAAAATTTACTTGCTGATCTCCAACTGTTACTGTTTTTTACCATTCTTTCTCAGTTGAATTTACAGTATCAACATCAATTAAAATATTACCAATATATAAACAATTAATATCAGAGCTATTTACCTCATTGACTTTTTGAAAATTATTTCTATGTTGGCTTACCTTATTTGAACTGTTGCAAACAGCAGCAAAATTATGCCTTATTTTTACAAAGGTTACACGAGAGTTTCCCCTAGACAGTTTCAGGAGGGTGCTGTACCCTGCCTGCCCTTACATTTACAAAATGGCACACCTCTTGCCCCTGATGAAAAACATTAGCACCCTTGTTGCCCCCAGCTGGAAAAAGTGCCTTTACTCCTTTGTTTAATAAAAAATTTACTTGCATGGTAAAATTGACTCATTGCTGTCTTTAAAATAGTATCCTGTCTATTAAATATTTAACAGTTTTAAAAATCAAAAGAATGCCTTAAAAAAAAAAAGTGCCCTTAAGAATCCAAAACATGCCCTTCGAAATCCAAAAGTGTCCTTTTTCTACAAGAAGCACCCTGCCTTTTTTTTAAACCTGGGGGGAACTCTGTTACACAGTTTGTTGTATGGTGGGCACTGTTCTTTGACATGTTTTCTTCCACACAATTTACTGTCACTAAAATTTTTAAGGTTTTATGGCTTTTTTCTTTTGATTAACCATGTTAACTTCACTGCATTTGGGGTCATTAATGGTCTTCATCTGTTCTCTACTAACTTCACAGGCTCGAATGCTGCCCACAGCTTTCTTCAGCGTCAGATCCGATTTCCGAAGTAGTCTTTCCTATAAGCTCTTGTCCCAAATTTCAAGTACTATTCGGTCTCGCAGGAGGCTCAATTCTTGTTCTCTAAATCCACATGACAAGGCTAATGTCTTTAATTCCATCAGTTATATGGCTATGGCTTGTCCATCTTTCTGAGAGCAGGAAAAGAATTTGAAGCATTCAAATACCTCGTTGCTTTGGGGCAAGCAGTGGTTTTCAAATTTCTTAATGACGTTGTCAAATTTTTCTTTGCTTTTTCCATCTTCAAAGCCAAAAGTGTAGAATACACTGACGCCTTCATCACCAATAATGTTCAGTAGAATGGCTATTTTAATTTTATCGTCCTTTTCATTCTTTTCAGAGGCCAACATAAAGTTATCAAACTTTTGTTTCCATTTCAGCCAGTTGTCTGATAAATTTGGTGCACTGAAAGTCAATTCATTGGAGGACTTGAAACTATCCATATTTATTTAGAACACGGGGGTTCACTGTTATTTACCACGTGATTATAGAATACAAAAGTTCCACTTAAAGCAGTTTCAACCTCCTTCACGAAACAGCATGATCGCTCAACGTCTTAGAAGTCTGTTTCCATCCAAGTCAAATACGAACTGACACCACGTAGCATGCTTGGATTTATCGATGAAGAGATATCTTGAGATGGAACTAAGTTTATTAATAACATAAGTTTATATTTAGTAGCATATTATCTGGGCTAAGATCACGGCATGCATCGTGATTACAAGAGAGTACTGACAGCTCCAGCACATACCATCATAACAATAAATTTGTGTTGCCTCTCTAAAATATAGTGTTGCCATTACATACTAAAACTTGAATACTCAATAGGTGTTGCCACAAGTATACATATATTACAAAGAGAAAAAAACTTACAAAAACTCATGTACATTGAAAATGCGATTTGTGATGTAGGCTCTAAAAACGTGATACAAAGTAATAAAAACTGATTTCCTTAAAGCATAATTTAGAAAACTAATCTCTAAACCATTGTAAATAAAGAAATAAAAGCTATGTTACCTAAAATTAGTCTTTATTATATGCCCAGTGGTTTTTGTCTCATCCTGATTTATCGTTTTCCTGCCATATTTTCCATTATTGAATGAATTTTAAATTCTTGATATCACAATCATTACTGCAAGCAATAATTTTTATAGACATAATTCACATATCAAAAAAGCAATAATGGATTAAAGAACCAGTTTTAATTTTTTATTGATTAATAGTATTATTATATAGTTCTTTTTTCCATAACTTTTCAAATATTACTGCTGTTTTAAAACAGTGCCAAGTTTTGAATTATATGTAAAATGTTCTTTAAAATGATGCAGGATTTATTAAATTTGGAATTGAAGTTAATTTAAAAAATGTATGCTCAAATCCCAAGTACTACATATTTTCAAGTGGTGCAGAGCTTTTTCGTCTAGCTGTAGTATGTGTGTGCATTAAATAGGAATGTAATTGTATTTGTAACATTATCTTCTGGGTTTTACACCTTAATCTGTATTTGGTACTCATTCAAAACAGTATTTGGTACATCACCTAGCTGTGAGCTAATTTAGACTTAGTTAAGTAGTTATATTTTCGTGTAATTAAGAAAGTTATTTGTAAATTTTAACTTTTGCTATATTGCTTTCATTTAACTTTTTTTTGTACTGTTTACTTTGTTTCCAGAAATTCAAGGTAATATCAAGAAGTTTAGCTTTGATGACATGTTGCATCCTCAAATGAGAGAGTCAATGGGAGAGGCCAGACCAGCCGAAAAATTATTAAGAGATGGCAATCGAGTAATTATTTATCTGCATTTGAAATTATACTTTTGTTTTCATGAATTTTGTAACTCCTGTTTTCATAGAAAGGTGTTATGTATAACTTAAGATAAAAGTCTTGCTTCAGATCGGATAGCTTGAGTTTACCTGCATACTATTTGACTCATTGGTCAGGTTTGAATCAGTAATTTATTTTTTTATTATGAATCCATTTGACATTTTTTTTCTCAGATCAGATTTCTGTAGGGTTTAAACGAAGTTCAACATTTCTTTAATGAAAAAGCTAAAATAAATAACCAGAAAGCTTTTTTACGATGCTAAGGTGTCATTATTCTTATGAACAGGGGTCGGAAGTACAGACCTGCCAACTGCTACAAAAAAATCGTAGTTGCTACGATTTGGATCTTTAAACTATGATGCTACGAAAATCGGTCTCAAACTAAGATTTAAAAAAAAAAAAAAAAACACAAACACATTTTTTTTTTTCCAGCTGAGATTTTTAGTCTACGCAGCACATTTTTCAGGAGTGATTCTGCTCTGAAATTTCCTAAATTTTAAAGTATTCGGTTCCGAAAGTTTTTGTTTAAAAAAATTCGTCATTAGTCCAAAAATTCGAACATTAAAAAATGCCTAAGTGAAAAAAAAAATGAGCTGCAAAACAAACTTCTTAATATAAAACCCCTTAATAGATGTTAACCATGAGTGAATCGTGCATCTTTTAAATATTTATTAAACAGGAATTCCCTTCCTTAGAAACAGGGATGCCATTCTAAGAGTTTCTTGACGGGCGGGGTTTGAAATATTGTGCGGAATCGCGTGATTTGCACAAAGAAAAGGAAAGTCCTGCATAAGGAAAACTGCTGTGCAGTATTTCCCCCTGAAAATTCTTCCACAGACCTATGATTCTTCTGCGAGTATATTTTAAAATTTCTTGGAAGCCCACAAATTTTTTTCTTTCATGAAATTTTTCTAAATCAATTTGGGAATCGGTCGTGAAAAAAATGGAGAATTTCTTCAAACGATCATGGCGAAATATCTGATATTTCGTCGGAGCTCTCAGAAACAAATGATGATTATCTTCAATTGTTCGCTGAATAAAATCTAATTTTGTTACGAGTTCAGAAAAAAATTGAAAATTTCATCAAAAAATTGCGAATTTCGATAAATTATTGAGGGAAAATATTTCAAATTTCTTCAAAAAGTCATGGAAACAAGTAGTGAATTTTATTAATTGGTCGCGAAAAGATATCGAAAATTTTACCAATTGGTCGCGAAAAACTGTTGCGAATTTTGCTGATCGGTTGCACAAAACTGTTGCGAAATTTGCTGCTCTGACGCTATAAACTATCGCAAATTTCGACAAGTGACCACTTAAAAAATCAATTGCGTCGAAGTATTGCAGTAAGAATGTGAATTTAGTCAAAATACCGCAGAAAGAAAATGCGAATTTCATCAAAAGATCACGGAAATAAAGTGCAAATTTCATCGAAAGATCACAGAAAGAAAACACTAATTTCACTAAAGGATCGTGTAAAAAACACAAAATTCATCAAAGGATTAAGATAAAAAATGTGAATTTTGTCAAAAGTTCGGGTTAAAAAGTGCGGATTTCAACAAAGAATCGTGATCAAAAAACTGGAATTATGATTGTGTGGAAAAGAATTGTGAATATCGTAAAATGATCACGAGGAAAAAAAAAAAGCGAATTTCTTCAAAATTTACTGGACTGAGCTCCTTTTATAAATGTAGAAAAAAAAAAAAAGCTGCAAAATGAAAGAAGTTCAAAAAATCATATAAAAATTTTCAGAAGAAATAATTAACTATATTGAGTTAAAAGACTGAAACCTTCTTCCTTTTACGAACGTCAAAAAGTGGCTGCAAAACACAAAAAACAACCAACCAACCTCCAGATTAATTTTGAGTGCTACGATTTCTCATTTTCAAAAGTTGGCAGGTCTGGAAGTAGCATGTTACAAGTAGTAAAACTACAGTAGTCGCTATTTTTTATAGTAGTTTGGTGTTCTTACCATGTTTTTTTCTTATCATTGACCAATAGCCAATTCCTAAACTGTTAGTTTTTGAGGTACAGTTCTAATTTCAAAAATATCTCAAGGGTTGTTCTTTATCATATGAAAATCTATTTACGTTAACGTAGTTACTTTTTAATTACAGTAAAACCTCCCCTAAAGCAACCACGTTCCATTCCAATAAAAATGGGTCGCTCCAAGAGGTGATCTCTTAATGAAGGTTATGTTTAAATCTAGATTTTAATTGTTGAAAAAAGGTAACAATTAATGTTACTAAAATTTATTTTTCACATTGTGAAAAAATATAAAAATTTAAACATCAAAACAAAAGTTAATTACGTAAGTTCATTACTGCAGAGTTAAAAAAATGAATACATTGACATTTGCTTTGATTTTATGGTTTTATCTTTTATAACTTATATTTCCAAGTCTTTTCGAAGTTTAGTAAATAAATGCAATTTTTTTTTTGGACAGGGACAAATAATGACGATTTCATTAATTTATCCATTTCTTTGAGAGTTTCTTTACAGAGTAGGGCAGGGGAGTTTATTGACCATCATTCTTAATTTGTCATCAGAGTTAAATTCATTGCCTAAAAAAGGCACAAAGGAGATTAAACACTTAAAAGTTACTGGAATAAAACAAATCTAAACAGTTAGAAGTTTGATGAATAATGCTCTTTCCAGAATTATTTTTCTAATAAAACCCTCTTCAAGCGACCAGGAAAAAACGGAATTTGTTTGATTTTCTTCAAAGAAATTGGGTGTTCATGGAGGGAGTTCAACTGGGATGATCTCTGAATGGAGGTAAAATTAGTATTGAGCCTGTGGGAATAAATTTCGTTCCATGAAAAAAATGGTCACACAGGGAGGTTTCACTGTAGTTTCAAATTTTAAATTTTATATGATGTCTGGGTCCTATAAGTTTTTTTTTCTTTTTGATTTCTCCATGTTCTAACAATGAAGTCCATAATTGAGAATCAGTAAAATTTCATTCTTCTTTGATCAAAACTTACTGAGTTATGATACTTAACATTTTATCAATTTTCATGTCACTCTAAATGGAAAAGTGTGCTTTTAAAGCCAGAAAATGCTAAATGTTCATGAAATTCAAAGTATCATAACTAGGTAAGTTTTTGCCACACAAAAATTGAATTTTTATTCGGTAAAAGTATTTTAACCACTTCACCGTCAGCAGGTATAAGGAGACAGTTTTTTTACCCCTGACTTATCTTGGGGCGAACGTTGAAGTGGTTAATGATGTGGATTCTTCTCAACATAAAACAATGGCTATACTTACTTCCCAAAATTATTTCAAACATTCTGTTTAAAGGCCTTTTAATTAAAACATTCAGTGGCAGCATATATAGCAATTGATTATACGTAAAAAACAAAAAACAAAAAAAGGTTATTGGAACTTATTGCCAATGTCACTGTGATGAAACAATGCAACCTGTTAACCAAAAGTAACTGTATTTTTCTTCTTTAATGTATATATATATGCATATCTGTCAATCTTTCATTTTTTAAACAGTTAAATAAATATAATTTGTATCAGAAATTTTAATTAATAAATGAGATCAAATAAGTACCACATAGAAGCAAGATCCATTATTAAATCAATTTTCTAGCTCAATATTTATAAGTAAACTAAGAAAAATATATTGTAACAAAATTACATATATTCTTTGTATATACAGGGTGATTCTAAATTGTTTTTACAAAATAAGAGGGGTGATAGTACCCATCCAGACGAGTAATAATTACCATAGAACACGGGGTTGCAAACCACTTATTGAGTCACAAATAAAGAGTGTTTCATCCTAACTGAAGTCGGCTCAGTCTTAATTTTGCAAAAAATAAAAATATTTCAATAAAAATATAACGATATGTACCTTATTTTGTATGAAATGTGATAACATCACAAAAAGTTCTGGAAAAATAGAGTGCTCACACAATCGATGATACCGTATGAATTGATAATCACAGTCCAAAATGTGGAGCGTCAAATGATACCGCTGGTGCATATAAATGAAACTTCTACCACTTTTTTTTTTGTGTGTTATCATATTTACAACAAAAGTGAGCATGTCAATTAAAAGTTTGTTTGCTGAAAATTATTACCGTCAAACAATGTTCGATTAGGGTAGAACACCCTGTATTTGTGACTAAATAAGTGGAATGTGACCCCATGTTTTATGGTAATTATTGCTCGTCTGGATGAGTACTATCATCCCTCTTGTTTTGTAAAAACAATGTAGAATCACCCTGTATATGACAATAGCAAAGTCAATCCAGTTTATTAAAGATGCGCACTTTTATAACACTTATTTATACTGTAGCATGTTGATTTCAGCTTTTTTCCCTGCAGGGCTGTAATACGTCTGATTAGTTTCATTTGCAATGTTTCATTTTGTTTTAGCTCTAGTTTGTTGTTATATAAATAGAAGTAGAATGAGATAATCGCTGCTAATTTTTTTTTTTCTAGAAAAATTTTCTGATATGTTTGTTGTACTTATTTTATATTGAAGAGTGAAGAGAATGTAAATTACAATATATTTAATAAAATATCAATTTTAAGTAAAATGGATTCCACATCTGATTAAAAAAAAACTATTATTTACTAACTTATTGTACACCCACCTCCAAAAGTTTAAGAACAGTGACTGGATGCTTTCTATTGTACACAGTTTGTGGAATATTTACCTAAATTCTTGACAAATTGTCCTTGAACTAGGAGGATGCAAAGAACATGTTTCACTTCACATTTTTCAGCGAAGATTTAGTCACTGGGACAATTAGGGGGGCCAACAATAAATTTAATAATAAAAATTTTTATGATCACCAAAATAACAAAAAATGCTCAAAATGGTCTGTCACTGTAGCAAATGATTTTATGGATCCTATTTAACGGTTGTTTGCGTAAGCATAGCACACATATTAATGAAGATGTTAACCTTTCTGTGAAAAATTCAAACATTTTTTGGTTTTAGCATACTAAGTTTTAAACCAAATTTAACACCACTTTCCAAAAATATTTAAAAGAACAGTAGAAATAGTGTGCTGCAATTAAAGCATGAATACATTGAATATTTGATTAGATATTGGCATTTGCATGGAAAATTGTTTTAATTCACATGTGAAAGATTCCAAAATTTTTATTTCATAATTTGGTAATCAGCTATTTAGAACAACTTATATAAAAGTCCAGTCAAATATTGTGAAAACTCAAAAAGATACAGTGAGCTGTTTGACAAATTGTGACAAAATCCCTTATAATAAAGCTACTTTTAGAAAGTAGCTCACTATATCGCTCCTATCTTTCTGAATTTGAAATAAAATAATACCATATTATGAAATAAAGTTTTTGGAATCTTTCACACATGCACAGTTAAAAGTTATTTCAGTATACTATACTTTTTCATATTTTTCAAAAATGATGTTAAATTTGGTTTAAAATTTTGTATGCCGTAAACAAAAAAATTTGAATTTTTCACAGAAACATTAACATCCTCACGAAATGCATGCTATGCTTACACAAATGCACAAGACCATTAAACAGGACCCACATAGTCATTTGCTATAGGAGCAGACCATTTTGATCATTTTCTGCTACATGGGTGATCGCAAACATTATTTTATTATTAAATTTATTGTTGGCACTCTAAATGTCCCTGCAATTAAATCTTCACTGAAAAATATGAAGTCAAACCTGTTCTTTATATCCTCTAATTTCAAGGACAATTCATCAAGAATTTTGGTCAATATTCAACAAACCGTGTACAATTAAAGGCATCTGGTCACTGTTCTTTAACTGTTTGTGGCCAGTGTATATTGTTTACAAACTTAATCTCTTAACTGTTTTGCCCAAACTGTGTTCATGCATGCTTCAAGTTTCAGGGATGATCTTGCTTTGCTCGGAATTTCATTTTAAGTCTTTATTTCAGCTTATTAGCAATAGATGTCAGCACTACACAATTGAAACATCAATGTATGGTTATTCTGAACATTATTTTGCCGCACTTCATTCATCTGGTTCTTTTGTTTGGAATTGTTTGTGAGTAGTGTCGTTTTGATAATAAGGGCATCTTATATGTATGTATTGTATTAGTGCTGATTCCAGTGAAGAATACACTTTGAATACTTCTGGCTTGGAATCTGACAGCCATAGATTATATATCTGATAGTGAAATGGAAAGTGATTTGGATGCAAGTTTTTCTGTTGCTAGACAGTGATGTTCTGTATATACTAGGCCCACTTTGAAACCTGTACCACACAATTAGTTGATTTATAAAAGTATTTGACAAAGAAGTGAGAATTTTTCATTTCACATGTTATTATATTTAATTGATAAAATATTTTCCCACCAAAAAAATAATTCTTAATTGTTATTAATGGTAAAATGTTTTTCCTGCCTGTCTATAATGATGCAGAAAAGAAAACATGTAGGCATATTTTGTCTTGTGTTCAAAATTTATTCTTGCAATAATTCGTTAAATTTTGTAAAAGAGGTAGTAAAACTATTTTAGTTCATATTATACTTGCATATAAAGATGAAAAAGCAAATAAAAGATAAAATTTTTTTACCCCATTTTGAAAAAAAAAACAAACAGTTTAGTGGCTAAGCAATTAAGCTTGTAAATAATTATTTAAATTTCCTTTTATTTATTTCAACAGGCAAAGTATCTTTAGACACTTTCAAAATTATATTTATCTTAGGTTATTGTTCTTTTTCACATTGTTTTAAAAAGTAAGAAATTTTATGATTAAAATCATTGACACCCTATTGCTAGCTTGTTAAAGGTTTTTACTTTTAATTGCAGGCTTCTTTTCATCCGTATTTACAACAAGCAACTAAACCTCAGGCCAAAGGGGCTGGTGCTGTGAATCTTGTTATTCCAGTATATACAATTGCCATTATCTTGTTTTTTCTCTATTCACTTTTTAAGGTAAATTCAACTAATATTAAGATATAACTCTAAAAGACCTGTTATTTTTTTAATTTTAATTTAAAATTTTATTAATTGTTTGATTCCCAGATGACTCTAAAAAGATCAGATGAATCGCATTCAAGTGTAGAAAAGTCTGTTTCTTTATGTCAAAATTCTTTTTGTGCTCGCAAATATTCTGAGAAGGAAGACACTGTTGGTGTTCGTAAAGAAATTCCCCAAGAAAGGAAAGCTCAGCGAGCTCTTGAGCAATATGGAAAAGATAAAGGTAATCTCTAGTAGTGGCATTGAATGTATTTTTATGTGTGCACTAAAAAATTACATTTTTATGAAAAATGTTGTTCATTGTTAAACTTTTGAAACAACAAATTTCTTTACTGATGTTAATATTCGTTAAATGTAAACTATTTTTTTTTAAATATTTTCAAGGAACTGTAAGTGGGATAGTTAGATGAATTTATAAAAGATAGTGTTCTCTGTGTAGCTATTTTTTTTTATTTGCAATGCAAGCCTCTGTGCTAGTTCTATAATGATTTTTTTAATAACTAGCATTGTCTGAGATTGTATTGAATGTGGGGTGTTTCTAAATGAATATTGGGGTCTTGACAATTAGTAGTATTTATTACATAAAACTTAAAATTATAATTAATACATAAAATGAAAGAGCAACTCAAGCAGTTTTACCTACAAGCTTACAAGTGTTCAATATGAGCACCTTTCGTCACACGACACACATCAAGTCGATAGCTCAGTTTTTCCCAAACGTTGATTGGTGTTTGTGGGGTCATTGTTGCAACAGCTGCAATGGTCAGTTGGTAGTGGAGGTTCATACATATAATACTTTATGAACACCTGCAGGTAGAAATCACATGGCACCAGATCATGTGATCATCTGAACAGAACTTCTTTGCTAATCAACATTTGGGAAGAACTGAGCTGTCGACTTGATGTGTGCCTTGTAGTGGTGTACCGAGTAGTACTTTGGCCGAGTAGCTGAGTACCGAGTACCAAGTAGTTGTGTAATAAGGGGAAAAAATGCTGATGTGCACATAAGGTGAGCTTAGTTGTATATATGTGTGTCCACATATATAAGTATACCTGTGTACATATAGATATCTATATACCTGTGTGTACATATATATAATATACATATATAGTATATATAAATTAACTAATTAAATTTGAAATTTATTTGTGCGCCTTTTAAAGACAATTTTTGACAATTCAAAGTTGTAGCAAAAAAAAGGAAAATTGACACATAACAAGTACAATTATTAACTAATATAAAATTAAAACATTCTTCAACCCTCCAAATTATTCCGGTACCTGAAATCTGTCTATCAAAAATAAAAATGTTTTTTTGGTTACTGTAACAATTCATTGAATAATGCAAAACATTTCATATTTATTTTGTAACTGTACCTTATTTTCTTTTAATTAAAAATAAAAAGAGCGGTACAAAAAGCGATACAGGCTTTCTTAACAGAAGACTTATGTAAAACTGACAATCCATTTGCATGGTGGGGGGAAAAAAAAACTTTTCCGATTGTGTGCAACATTGCAAAAAAATTCTTATGTGCACCTTCAACCACTGTTTATTCTGAACGTATATTTTCAGAGGCAGGTCAAATTTATAGTAGTAAAAGAAATGACCTGTCTACTGATAATGTAGAATGTTTGGTGTTTTTGCACCATAATTTGAAATATAATAAATTTAATTATTAATTTTTTTTGTTACATTTATTGTATTTTCAGTTTCTTTATCCAAAATAATAGTCTTTTCTGTTTTCCTATATATTTAAAAAGAACTTATTTTTATTTGTATAAATGTGAAACTAAATTTTAATCTGGAATTATTTCATGAGGGTTTTTGTTCTTAACTTTTTCTATATTTTGTAGACATATTGTTAAATACCAAGTAAATAGTTTTATGAATTATTGCATATATTATACATTGATATTCGAATAACTTTTTACAGATCAGTTTTAAATTCATATGCTTATAAAAAGAAATTCTTACAACTACTCGGCATTGGCTGAGTACTCGGGCAAAATTTCACCAAGTACCGAGTATTTACCGAGTACTCGGTATGTACAAATTCCAAATAAACTTTTGGGTTGCTTTTATCACTGGCCCAAAATTGTCAGCAGGCTTGGAAAATTGGGGAAATATACAAACATTCCTCTTCAATATAAAATAACAAAATATCTCATAAAAAAAATTAACAGCCAGGTGCAATGGGACTTGTCTTTCTCTATCCAGAACCAAAATTACCAATGTCTGTGTATGATAAATTTCCCTTGTAATCACTGACACATTGAGACAAACACTTCCTTTTATAAATACTAGGGGCTCCAACCCATGCTTCCCGGGCTACAGAATATAGGTGGAAAGCATTTTTTGTAATTGAAAACTCAAATAGATTTTTTACATTATTTCATCAATAAATCAAATATCCAAACACACTATAAATTTGAAAAGAAGGTGTATATTAGGGCTGGACGATATCAGAAATTTAATATTGCAATATTTCAATGAGTTAATATTGATATTTGTGATATATCGCAATACCTTAAATTGTGCAAGAATAGAAATTTTGCTAATTTTGAAACATAAATGGTATAGTAGCAGCAATTTAAGTAAAAACAGATGTAGAGAGCAACAAATCAATGTCTTCACACATCATTAAAATAAGTATATATATATTTATACAAAAATATTTTAGAAAATAAACCAATGTTTCATATCTGTTTGCACTTATACCATTCATTGCAAAGTATTTTCATTCAAAAATAGTTATGTTTCCTATTTTTCCTACTCTAAGCATTATATATCAGTGACATTTTAACTATTTAAGTACTTTGCGAATAATTGACAAAATTATAAAATACAAACTAAAGTAAAACATTCTTAAATTTAGGACGTTGATGATTTTATTTTAATTAACACAGTAAAAGAGGAAGCTCAGGAAATTAATTTAATGCCACATGTCATGCTAATATACTTGTTATTAAATAGGTTTCAGTAAATGATAGATGCAACAGAAATGTTGCTTTTCAATCTTTCTCTAAGGAATCAATTCATTCTTAATAGAAAAAAAATTACTGTATTTATATCTTCCTACATATTTACTACAAGAAAAAAACATTGAAACCTTTTTTTAAAAAATATAAATACTCAAATCACAGTTGAGAATAGTTTTATACTAATTTAAATTTTGTGTTTTGATAAATATTCATACTGAAAAATATCAAGACAGGACATATTAAATTTACGCAAGAAAACTTTGCTCTAATGAAAATACGACGAATGACAAAGAAGAAAGTTAATATGAATAAGTATTACTGACTGGGAAGCTCTTTTTAAAAGCAACCAATCATCACAGGGAACGACTCCTTCGGCCTTGGGCATTTCACCAACTTTGCTATAAACAAAAGGGGAAACTTTCCCATTAGCAGACTGATTGGTTGCTTGCAAGTCGAGCATTCCATCTGTTTAGGTATAGACTTGATGATAATGAGCTATCTTCCATATCAAACTTGACAATGAATAACCAATGCTCATGCGTGAGTATTCATGATGTATCAATTATTTAGAGTTATTGGAATATGTGTAGGCCAATCACAGTTATGAGATAAAAAAGGACGATAACTTTTATTCAGACGCAGAGAGTCAAACTCTTCAGCGAAGGGGTGGATGTATTGTAATAATTGGGATATTTTCTATTGTAGATAATCAGTGGAAAGGAAGATTATCAATGTCGATTTTCTGTTTTAGATGGGGCAGGAGGTTGAAGACATTGGAATAGAATTTTTTTTCTGGGGCCACTGGCTGTGAGTGCAAAATGATATTTTATTGAGATATTGGGTGGTATTTTTTTTCCAATGCTTGTGTTCATAATTGCAATGTTTGTTAACACTGTTATTTTATTGGGATATATCAACAGAGTAAAAGTTTAGATAATGTAACTGCAATAGTTAAGAAATATTAATATCTGTCGATATATTGATAAATAACCCAGCCCTAGTGTATATCAATAATATTAATAACATTTAACTATGAAAACCCCAAAACTGACAAATTTGAACTACATAGGTAAAAGACGGTCTGTACTTCCTCAGTGGGTGGACAGACAGACCTAACTCCTCCCCTACTGTTAACTTGTAGGCTTCTAAACACATGTCTATACTGCATTCAAAACAACATCAAAACTAAATTATCTTGAAAAAATTGTCATTTAAGATATAAAATTTAAAAAATAAATTAATACAATTTAAAAAATAAATTTCATATCTTAAATGATAATTTTTTCAAGATAATTTAGTTTTGCTGCTGTTTAGAATGCAGGACAGATGTGTGTTTAGAAACCTACAAGTTTTTAGCAGTAGGGTTGGAGTTAGGTCTGTCTGTCCACCCACTGAGGAAGAAGAGACAGTCTTTTATCTGTGTTTTTTACCTGTATAGTTTAAAAATTGACAGTTTTGGGGTTATAATAATAAGAATTTGCTTTGGTTTATGATCAATATATATATGTATATATATATATATATATATATATATATATATATATATATATACATATGTTTATACTATGATTGGTTATTATTTCTACTTCTGTGATCTATAAGTGTATTATATATTAACTTTTGAAATAAATGCTTTCATGAGATTATTTCTATTGCCACATTACAATAATACATTTCTCGAAGCACCTAGTATTTTGATTAACACACATCAGAGGCAGATCAACTCTTACCCGGTCCCCTAGGCTTGACTTTATTGGGAACCCTCTCCCGTACCTCTCTCTCTATCTATATATATATATAGAGAGAGAGAGAGAGTTCACATATTGTGCATATAAAACTAGTTTAACCTCGCTGAGCATGTCACAAGCCTATTTCCGTTGGTTTAAGTTCTTATGTTTTTAGATATTTCATATTGTTTAAAGTTTACTGGTTTGATGTCGTGGGATGATGGGTTTGTTTTTAAGTTAATTTAGTAGTTGTCGTTTTGTTCAGTTTATTTTTATTTTGGACCAGTTCAGTGGTTTTGCATATTTTTGGATATATATATATATATATATATATATATATATATATAAATACAATCAACTTCTTAGATCCTAAAATTACAATAAAAGACAACAAAACAATAACAGATCTATATGATAAATGTAAAGACTTTAAATTCAAAGTTAATATATTTACAAATTTTAAATCTTGTCTTCATAATTCTGTATATTGAAATATAATACTTAACCATTTATATAGAATAAAATGTTTGTTCTTCTCATCTAATTAATAATAATATTAAAAAACTAATTTATGATGCATTAAATCAAGGTTTTCCAAAGAAATTCATATATTCTTTAATATACAATTAGTACTTGCATGATCTTTTTAAAAAAACAAATTAACACATGCGTAAACAAAATTACAAAAAAAACTTATAAAATAAGAAAATATTTATAAAAAAAATAAAAAATTGTAAAATAATAAAAAATTATTATAGGACAGATGGGTGGGTAGATGTTAGAGTACGGAGGAGGGTGGTGTTGTCTGGATAATACGCAATGGTTAATTTTAAAAAAAATAAAAAATGATGGGACATTTGAATTATAACTACATTGCTAATACACTTTTTATATGGAGGTGATCCGATACTTTATATATATCTGGTGACGTTAAATTTTTATTTCAATTCATATTGAATTTATTAAGCTTAATTAATATTTAATCAAGTTAACAATTAACTTGTTTTTAATTTTTAGTCTTCTCGGGACAATATCATATTAATTTCTAATTGTATACCATCTTTATGGTAAATAATATAGATAAGTTTATTTGATATAACTAATGATATTACAGATTGTATTAAAATTGGATTATTAGTATTTTATTATTCCTCTATCCTTTTTAATAATGTTTAATTTTGAACTTAGTATTAAATGATTAATTAACGGTTTTTTGTGAATGTTAATCCCATATTCATATTCTTTAGTTTTTTATGGTTAATATGAAAATAAACCACACAATTTATTTGCTGTTATAAGGCAATTGGGAAATGAAGATTCTGACATAGAGATATCAACATCCATTTTTTTTTCTTCCTGTTCATTTTATTAATTTTTTTTTATAAGTATTTCTTATAGTTTTATTTTTATTATATATAATTGTAATTATTTTGTATTTATTTAATATGTATATGAATAATGAAATATAATATGGTATTTTTATATTAGGAATTGTTGGGATATAGCAGTTGGTATATTATGAATGAATTAATTTATATAGCATAATCTTTATGACATTTTGTTCATATTAGTTTCAGGTTAATATCATAGATGGCAGCACTAAAATTTAAATTGGATTCTATCTGATGCTTCGAATAGAGAAATAATATCAATTTTTAACACAAGGTGGAGCTTAATTTTGGCTATTTGTGATTTTGTAAACTTATAGTTTTGGAATTTTTTACTTTAGTTAAGAAATTTAAAAGTGTTAAGAGGTAATTTACTCATTATGTAATTATTTTCTATTTATTATTTTAATTTCCTTTATCATGGTATTTCAAAATAGATTAACTGTATACATTAGGTTTTAAAATCTGTGTTAACTGTAAAAATAACCTTAAAATTATCGTGCTTTTGGATACCATGTGCTGATGTGTATTTGGATAGAATTACTGGGATTTTATTAGATACTTTGTGTAATATTACTATTTTTCCTTGTTATAAATTAATTATTTAAAAGGTTGTATTGCTTTTTCCATTTCATAGCATTTAATTTTATTCTGTTTTCAGTTTGAAACTATTGTAGTGGTTATATTGGTCGTTAGAGTACAGGAGAAAAAAAAAATTCAGCTTTTAGCTTTTTTTCTCACAGAAAACGACCGATTTTGCTTATATAATTGAATTCTGTACTCTTGATAACATGATTCAATATATAAGCTTTTCAATAATTTTTATCGAAATCCATATTCTTCTCTTTTTTTTCATTATTAATTCTTGTTATATAGTACAAGGGACTTTATTTTATACATAGCAGCTTGTTTATTTTTTTTTTTTTTGGTATCCATTCAGTGTGTTTGGGGACACTGTATTGTTGTAAATTCATTCATACTATCACAATTATTGATCGTGCTCAGTAATGTTTAATTAATGGTTATATATATAATATATATAGTTTGTGTGGGGAGGGGGACTTATTAACCAGGAGAAGACCCTTTAATTGCCTTTGAGGACGACTTAAAGGAATCAACTGGAAGCGGAGACTTAATGTCCAATCCGCATCTTCCGGTACAGCCTGTTAGTACCCTTGCCTAGTACATGGGGAACAAACTTTGGATGGGCTTCCTCCAATCCACTTGGCCAGCGTGGAGGAATTTGCCTGCCTCCCCCCTTATTTTTTAATGGGAAATACAAAAGTATCTCCCAGGGGTTAACAGTTAGCAGAGCTGCATTTACTGCAGTAGATACGTTAATGCTGATTTATAACCCCGAATTAGATATTACTATTGCAAAAGTTAATTAAAGAAATTACTACTAGAAATAAAATAACTTAAATAAATAAATGTGGTGGTGTTAAAGTAAAGATGACATAGTTAAAATAAACTAATGTACTTTATTAACATTTAAAAGACAAAAGCATAAAAACAATATACATATACTTTAAATGAAATTAAACTTTTAAAAACAAATGAGATATATCTTTAAGTTCACTTGACAATAAATGAAATAGCATTAAACTTATCTGATTGTAAATAGGACAATCATGATGCGATGAATACAATATCTCATTCTGACACTTCATGTAAAAGATGGCTAATGAACTGGAACTTAAAAGGTAAATTGACTGGACTCAAGAAGATGTACATGTTCTTATAAAAAGAACAACTTTACTTGCAAATCACAGTCAGACAAAAAAGATGATTTTGATATATGGAAACTTCCAGGGAAAATCAAAGATGTTGCTAATATGGATGAAAAAACTCAGTTCAGCAGAACACATTTCTTAACACCAACCTTTATCCTTTACACAGCGTGACATTAAGTACTTTATTCAGAGATGCAACTTTATTACATAATCTCAAACCACTGTAAATATATTCAACTGAAGAGTTCCCTTTTCATGTTAAACATTATACTTAAACAAAGAAAGACTATTTCGAGAAAATCAACATCATTTCACAACATACTGAACATTGCCAAACAGCCACACACCTCTCGAGGCAATCAAAGACATCAATGGTTGACAGAGACTGAAGGCAAATCCTTTTATCCTCTGCCGATGTCTGAAGACCGACCAATACGCATGACCGAACTCTTTTCTACCTGCTTCCAGAATGTCATATGCAAATATTGATGGAACGACGTAAATCGTGGAACAAGCCACGATCACGTCATATCTCAACACCATCTGTTAGCAGTAACAGTAACTATTGAGAAAAATAGATGATAAAGTTGGACACGTGAACGTTACGGCGAAATATTGATGTCAGCATTCATTGTAAAGAGGTAAAAGAAACTAAAAAGTAAAAGTACTATTTCCTTATATTTAGATAAGAAGAAAAGTTATAGAAAGAAATTTATTGTGAAAGGTAAGTTTATTTTTCCTTACAAATAAAATATAACTTAAACTTAATAAAAATAAACATAGTAATTGGTTTACCAAGGGAAAGGTAAGAGGCAGAAATACTTATGCATATATGCAATACAAGCCACATGTAATTATGGGCAAGTATGCTAAAAGTATGCCAATAAATATAGAAAGTATTAGAAAGGGGATGAGACACAAGGATAAGGCATCTTATTTTGCTAACAATTTTATCATGAATTCATAAAACAAATCATGGCCTTTAATTCCCAGCAGTCTGCATGTTCCTGATTATGGCAGAGATCAGAAAGACATGAAAACAGAGGGTGTTAAGAATCGCCAGGCTCGGCTTGACTGCCATAAGTTGATGACCTTGGCTATGTATAATGGATGATCCCTATCTTCAGAAAACCATTTACAGGAACTTGAAGAAGAATTAGAAAGAATCAACTGGGACATCCTAGGATTATGTGAAGTAAGAAGAAAAAGAGAAGAGAAGATTGATCTTGCAAGCCGACATGTATTATACTACAGAGGCACAGAAGGTGGAAGAATCACATTGTAGAATGTGATAGTGCATAAGATTGAGTTGCAAGGTTAGTAATACAAGTGTCCAGAAGATACAAGCTGTAAACTACCCTATTTTTTTGTGCCAACAATAAGCTATACTGATGAAGAAATTGAGGATTTCTATAAAGAAGTAGTTTCAATGCATCAAAAGGGAAAATGCTACATAAAATTAATAATGGGAGACTGGAATGTTAGAAATGGAAAAAAGAAAGGTAAAAAAAAAAAGAGGTGAGTTATCAGTAGGAAATCATGGATATGGGATGCAAGTGAAGTGCGTAATGAAAGAGGAAGCAGATTGATTGAGACTGAGTTTGCAGAATATGAACAGATGTATATCATGAATTCATTTTTCAAGAAAAAGCCACAAAGAAAATGGACATTGCGTAGTGCAACAAGTGAAATCAACTACATCTTGACAAACAAAAAGCATCTTATTCAGGATTGTAGTGTTCTCAATAACTTCAATACAGGAAGTGATCACACTTTGGTTAGATGCGAACTGCTGTTAAATACTAAAGTCAAAAGAATGAAGCTTTTGCAACACTCAAAGTAATCAATCGATATTATAAATCTCCTGAAGCATAAAAATTTTCATTTGGACCTTAATAACCATTTCCAAATACTTCAATCAACTTTAAAAGAAAAGCAAGATGTCACAGTAGTGAACAAGAAACTAACCAATACTCTACAAAATATTGCAAAGAAGATAGCTGGTGATGCACAAGTAAAGCAGACAAAGAAAATAACAGAAGACACAAGAAGATTGATGAAGAAATGCAGAGAATTTAAGATAAAGAAAAACTATCCTAAATCAAGAGTTGAATACTCTGAATTATGTAAAACGGTAAGAAAATATGTTACAGAAGATATCAGAAAATTTAACAGTGATCTTGTCAAAAAAGTACTAGAAAATAACAAAAGTTTAAAATCAGCTAAGCACAAACTATGTGTTGGAAGTAAAGGTATTTTTGCACTAAAAAGGGCAGATGGAACAATCGCCAAAATCAATATCAAAATAGTACACATTGTTAAAAAATTCTAAACTATATAAATGTGAAGATCAAAGGGAAATCAACCTATATGATCCACTAGGAAACTTTACAGAAACTGGTAAGATAATCGCAGTGATGACAGATGAAGTTTTACAAGCCATTAGATCTATGAAAAAAGGTAAATGTCCTGGCGAAGATGGAATTACAATTGACCTTATCAAAGAAGCAAGAGAAGAATTTGCAGAAATGTTATTCTTACTGTTTTCCAAATGTCTCGAGAAGTCAGATGTATCAGAAGATTGGAATAATGCTGTGATGGTGCTACTTTACAAGAAAGGGGAGAAAGAAAACATTAAAAACTACTGTCCGATCACTTTTACTATCAGTGATTTATAAAATTTTCACCAAAGTTTTAATGACAAGACTTGAATCAGCTCTAGACTCAGCTCAACTTAGAGAACAAGCAAGATTCCGAAGTGGATTCAGCATGATGGATCATATCCAAATGGTAAGGGAACTCATAGAAAAACATAAGGAATGTAATTTACCTCTCTGCTTTGCCTTTATTGATTATGAAAAAGCATTTGATTTGGTCTATACATCAGCAGTAGTAAAATCTCTGGAGGACATTGGTATAGACAAACCTTACATCAATATCATAAAGAAGATTTACAAGAAAGCAGCAGCAACCATCCATTTGGACAAAGGAAAAGTGAAGATCAAGCTTGGAAGAGGGGTAAGGCAAGGAGACACCATTTCGCCTAACTTCTTTACTGCTGTCTTAGAAAATATTTTCAAAGAAGCTGGATTGAGAAAACAAAGGGATTAGAATAAATG
Source organism: Maratus speciosus (assembly GCA_963932465.1). Lineage (NCBI taxonomy): Eukaryota > Metazoa > Arthropoda > Arachnida > Araneae > Salticidae > Maratus > Maratus speciosus. The sequence goes on from OZ010796.1 coordinate 478,128,607, forward strand.
GGGAATATTTAAGTCATCTCTGATTCGCTGATGACATTTTAATTTTCTGTAACAGCCCTGAACAATTGGAAAATATGCTAAGAGCTTTGGCAGAAACTAGCATTAATGTGGGATTAAAAATAAATTTGGAAAAGACTAAGGCAATGTTCAATTTATTTGCATCAAAAAAGAAAATAGTCTACAACAACACTGAGGTTAAAGAAGTGCAAAGTTATGTGTATCTTGGACAGGAAATATCTTCAGATAATAGTACCATGAATGAAATCAATAGAAGAATAAGATATGGATGGAGTTCTTTAAGGAAGAACAATATTACACAAGATTAATTTTAACACAATTATTCTAATTGGTAAATAAATCATATTGGATGTAAATTTCCAACTGGGCGAAAAATGTCTGGACCAGGATTCGAACCAGGGATCTCCTGGCTGAAGCCGCCAGTGCTCTGCCATCTGAGCTATCCCGGACAAATCTGGTGGAACTTTCTCACCCAGCTAACTTTAATGATTATAGCATCTGGTCTGAAACCTGGTTCAGCTCAACAGAATAAATCTCAGGTAATGGAACTCCAGAAAACGCTGGATATGAAATTACACTAGATTAAATTTAACACAATTATTCTAATTGGTAAATAAATCATATCAGCCAGAAGATTCCTTGGTTCGAATCCCGGTTGGAAATTTACATCTAATATGATTTATTTACCAATTAGAATAATTGTGTTAAAATTAATCTAGTGTAATTACGTATCCAGCATTTTCTGGAGTTCCATTACCTGAGATTTATTCTGTTGAGCTGAACCAGGTTTCACACCAGATGCTATAATCATTAAGGTTAGCTGGGTGAGAAAGTTCCACCAGATTTGTCTGGGATAGCTCAGATGGCAGAGCACTGGCAGCTTCAGCCAGGGAGATCCCTGGTTCGAATCCTGGTCTGTGTTAGATAAAAAATGAGACTGAACGTAAATAACAATAATCGCATTCAATCACAAAATAAAGATAAGGTAAAGCTCCTTACCTTTTATTTCTAGATCGTCCACGTCGAAACCGGTAAGTTTCTTCATATCCATTGAAGGGGAATTTCTGTATCCATATCCATTGATTATTTAAGTATCCTCTAGTTTAATCCTGAAAAAAAAACTTGGATTTTTTTTTAATTTATGTGTCCCTTTTTATGCATGATGTATCAAATGGATTCTTCAGAATTTTAGTTTTAAAATACTATATTTTATCTGTCTCTAAAATTACAAACTGGAGCATACATTTTTGCTCCTTACTCATTATATTTCAAAATACACACTAGAGAAAATTATATCCTACAAAAAAGATTATTGATATATGATTAAAGAAAAAAAAAAAACAGAATCTTGATTACTTATATGTAAAAAACACTAAATACTTAAAGTCATAAATTATTAAAATAGTTCTTTCATATGTCACAATAGCAGTAATTTAATCTGAATGTTTATTAGTTTCTTAATCACATATTTCACAAACAAAGAAGTAATTTTGTGAAGTAATAATCAAGTCTTTATTTATGATAGCTAAAGTGTTTTTGAATGACAGGAAAAAACAGTTTATCTTGATTAATGATGAGTTTATACAATTCTGAAAGAGATTAGTTTGTCTAACATGATTGATGATGTTTATCTAATTCTGAAAGAGATTAGTTTTTCTAACATGCCCCCTTAATCTCTTCAGATTGATGAGGCAAACAAGTTCATTGAATTTCTGTGATTCACTAATTCAGGTTTGGGGACTGGTTTAGTTAGTACATCAGCAATCATATGTTTCGATGGACATTACTTTAATTCAATTATTCCATCTTCTTTGAGTTGTTTTATAGCATGGAAATGAGTGTCGATATGTTTACTTCTTTTGAAAACTTCTCATTTTCAATCATTTTGATACAACTTTGGTTGTCTTTATATAAACAGATAGGTTTTGTCTGTGCTAAGTCTAAATCTTCCAGGAGTTTCAATAAATAAATAATTTCTTGCCCTGCACTTGCGGCTGAGACATATTCAGCCTCTGCTGATGAAAGGGCGATACATGACTGTTTTTTTGTAATCCATTGAATTGGATTATTACCTAAGATAAAAAGGTTGCCGCTGGTTGATTTTTTTGTACTAGTGTCACCTGCCCAGTCGGCATCCACAAAAGCCTTTAAAATCAGTTCAGATTTCGTGTCAATGTGCAAGTTTAATTGTTTTGTACAGTTTAAATATCGTATTATTCTTTTAGCTGCCATCCAGTCCTTTTGACGTGGGAATTCATTTCTTCTACTCAATATATTAACTGCAGCAGAAATGTCAGGTCTACTGACAGATGCGATATATAGCAATGAACCTATCGCCTGTCTGTATTTAATATTACTTGGCAGTAGATTGTCATTATCTTCCAATCTATTAAAATTAGGTTCCATCGGAGTACCGACTGGTTTAGCTTCCTCTAAATTAAACTTTTTTACTAGTTCTTCTATTTTACCCCTTTGATTTAATTCGTAACCTTCTGCTGTTTTCTCTATTTTGATTCCTAAATAATAACTTAGTTCTCCTAGATTTTTTAATTCATATTCTTAAGTTTTTCTATTATCTCTTTAATTTCGTCATCTTTTTCTGCTATCAAAATATCACCTACATAAACAATAATATACGTTTTGCTTTCTCCTTCATTTCAAATATATAAACATGTGTCTGAATTAGACAATCATTTAATGATTTTGTTATCTTAGTGTGCCATGCCCTGGCTGCTTGTTTCAAGCCGTAAATGGATTTATTTAAGCGGCATACTTTGTTTTCCTGATTTGGAATAATATAGCCTTCTGGCTGAGTTATGTAAATTTCCTCATCTATGTTACCATACAGGAAAGCCGTCTTGATATCAACGTGATTAATTTTTAATTTGTGGTAAGTTGCTGCTGCTATAAAAGATCTGAGTGTTGTATATGAAACAACAGGGGCAAAAGTTTCTTCGTAATCTACGTCATATTTTTGATAATATCCCTTTGCCACTAATCTCACTTTGTATTTCTGTATTCTTCCTTGATCATCATATTTGGTTTTAAAAATCCATCTGGATCCAATTATTTTTCTACCATGTGGGGGATCTACAAGTGTCCATGTTTTGTTTTTATTAAGAGAATTTATCTCTTCTTGTGTCGCATTTAACCATTGCTTTTTTTTTTCTGGATTTTCAATATTCATCATGTCATGAAAATTTTCTGGTTCTTTTATATGTTCGTGTGTTGTCATGTAAATGAATCTGTCTGGAGGGATTCCTTTATTTGATTTATCTGACCGCCTTGGTTCTGGTGTTAATTGTTTTGACTCACTTGGTGTGTCTTCAGTGTTTGTCACTTCAATTTCTACGAAGTTTTTGTTCTGTGATTTGTCATTTTCATCAGATTGTTTTTCTCTCAAATTTAATTGTGTTTCTACCTTCTTGTGTGTATTTTTGTTTTCTAAAAATTTCACTGTTCTTGCGATTATTATTTCTTTACCACTTGTGTAGATGCGGTACCCTTTGGAGTAATTGTCGTAGCCGACAAAAATACCTTCAACTGCCTTATCATCTAATTTTTGTCATTTATTTTTGTTCACATATGCAAAGGCTTTACAGCCGAACACTCTAAGGTAATGTAAGTTTGGTGATCGTTCATTCCAAAGCTCATATGGGGACTTTTCAGTAGCTTTTGTTGGCAGTCGGTTTTGCAGGTGATTCGCCGTACAGATAGCTTCACCCCAGAATTTTTGAGGCAAGTTTGCTTCGCTAAGCAAAGCTCTTGTCATTTCAATTAAAGTTCTATTTTTACGTTCAGCTACGCCATTTTGGCTCGGAGAGTACGGAACAGTGTGTTGGTGCTTTATGCAGTTTTTTATGAGATAGTTGCCCACTAAATCATTGTTAAATTCCCCTCCATTGTCTGTTCTTATATTTTTCGGCTTTTCGCCAAATTTATTACTAACTAAGGCAATAAATTCCTTAAGTTTTTCATAAACTTCTGATTTCTTTGATAATAAATACAGAATTGTAAATCTAGAATAATCATCTACTGATATATGTTAAGAAATATGTTTTTCTCCCAATAGTTGGTATTTGGAAAGGCCCACATACATCAGAGTGTATCAACGCTAATCGTTTAGTGGCTCTATAATCTGCTAATTTTGGGTAAGGTGCATCTGTTAGCTTTGTTTTGATACAAGTTTCACAAGTTGTGTCATGTTTACAATTATTTATTTGTATTCCTTTCGCTAGGTGTTTTTCTTCGATTTGTTTTATAGATGCAAAATTTTTATGGCCGAATCTTCTGTGCCATAATTCTATGCAATTATTATTGTTGTGATTGTAAGTTTTATTTACATAGTTTACGTTCGCACTTTCATTTGCTAATATAATTTCATATAAATTATTTTTCTTTACCGCTTCTAGCCGGGTTATTCCATTATACATTAACTTACATTTATCATTTTTGAATAAAATCTCGCATCCATTTTCTGTAGCTTTACTAATGGAAAATAGGTTCGATTCAATATCTGGAACAAATAACACATCTTTTAGTGTTATGTTATGTGTTTCACCGTCTGAAGTTAAAGTATTTATTAGTGTATTTCCTGATCCATAAGAAACTAATTTGTTTCCGTTTGCAATGACAACATTAGTTTTTTCATTTGATTTAATTTTTGTAAATAAATGTTTATCATTTGTTATGTGACTGGAACTGCCACCGTCAACTATCCACGCTTTGTTATTGCGCGGTTTTATAATAAACGCCCAATGTTTATCACCTTGTTGACTTTCATGTTCATTGCAATCGGAATTTTTATCCAAATTTGATACATAATCATTTCTTACAGTTTTATCATCCTTTTGGAAAACAAGCAAAGAATTAAAATTTCTTTTGTAGTTTTGTTTATAGTTCGTATTATGTGAAGTATTGTTTTTATTTTTATAATTGTTATTATGCCAGCAATCTTTAGTGTTATGGTTTTTAATTTACAATTTGAACAGTATTTTTGTTCCTTCTTGTATCCCACATTATTGAATTTGTAACCTGCATTGTTAAATTTCTTTGTAGTTTTAAATGCTCTAGCGGTGTTTTCCGATGATTCTGAACTATTGCTTCTGCAATTATATTCATCTATCAATTTACTTTTAATAAAACTAGGTGTCAATTCTTCTTCATTACGGGATTCTAATGCCGTTAGCAATGTATCGTATGAAGCTGGTAAGCTACATAGCAACAGCGCTGAAATATGATTGTCCTTTATTGTTTCTCCGATTGCAGATAATTTATCAATTAATTCTAGTATGTTTGCGATATGCTTTACCATATCACCACCTTCAGGTAATTTTGTGCTATACAACTTGCATAAAAGGTATAGCTTGCTTGACAAATTACTGCGTTCATGAATTGCCTTTAAGGTGTTCCACGTATGTTTTGCATTTTGAATATTTTTTACGTGGACGATCTGGCTATCCTCAATGCTGAGGTTAATTATAGCCCTTGCCTTCTAGTCCTTTTTGGACCAATCGGTTGTAATTGGGTTTGGTGGTTCATCAGTAATGATCTCAAAAAGATCTTCTTTAATGAGAAGCATCTCGATTTTAAATTTCCAAACATTATAATTATTCGAGTTTAGCTTCTCTATTATCTGTGCATCTTTTGATGTAGTCATTTTTGACTTCTATTACCACCTTTTAAACCCTTTTATTAAATTATCATATACTAATATTTATTATTTAAGGAAGGCAGCGCGTCAGTCTCAATCATTGTTAGATAAAAAATGAGACTGAATGTAAATAACAATAATCACATTCAATCACAAAATAAAGATAAGGTAAAGCTCCTTACCTTTTAATTCTAGATTGTCCACGTCGAAACTGGTAAGTTTCTTCATATCCATTGAAGGAGAATTTCTGTATCCATATCCATTGATTATTTAAGTATCCTCTTGTTTAATCCTGAAAAAAAACTTGAATTTTTTTTTATTTATTTATGTGTCCCTTTTTATGCATGATGTATCAAATGGATTCTTCAGAATTTTAGTTTTAATATACTATATTTTATCTGTCTTTAAAATTACAAACTGGAGCATACATTTTTGCTCCTTACTCATTACATTTCAAAATACACACTAAAGAAAATTATATCCTACAAAAAAGATTATTGATATAGGATTAAAAAAAAAAAAAAAGAATCTTGATTACTTATATGTAAAAAACACTAAATACTTAAAGTCATAAATTATTAAAATAGTTCTTTCATATGTCACAATAGCAGTAATTTAATCTGAATGTTTATTAGTTTCTTAATCACATATTTCACAAACAAAGAAGTAATTTTGTGAAGTAATAATCAAGTCTGTATTTATGACAGTTAAAGTGTTTTTGAATGACAGGAAAAAACAGTTTATCTTGATTAATGATGAGTTTATATAATTCTGAAAGAGATTAGTTTGTGTAACATGATTGATGATGTTTATCTAATTCTGAAAGAGATTAGTTTTTCTAACAGTCCGGACATTTTTCATCCAGTTGGAAATATACATCTAATATAGAACAATATTACTCTGAAGAGTAACATGCCTCTTTGTTTGAAAAGAAAGGTGTTTAACCAATGTGTTTTGCCTGTACTAACTTATGGAGCAGAAACATGGACGCTAACAAAACGAATGGTACAAAGATTACAAACAACACATAGAAGTATGGAAAGATGTATGCTCAGGGATGTAGTGGAGGGTATACGGAGGTATACGCCGTATACCCTCTGGATTTTTTTAAGGAATACCGTATACCCTCTGTTTCTCAAGAAAGCTATAGTACATATATACTAGAGTATACCCTCTGCCTTGAGCGTATACCCTCTGGTTTTTTTGCTGGGTATAACTAGAAGAGACAGAAAGATAATAACCTGGATAAGAAGTCAGATGAAAGTTTTTGACATCATTGAAAGAATTAAACGGCTAAAATGAAAATGGGCTGGGCACATTGCAAGAAGACAAGACAATAGCTGGAGCACAAACACCCTACAGTGGTATCCCAGAGATGTAAAACGACCAAGAAGATGACCTCAAGTAAGATGGAGTGATGAAATCAGAAAAGTGACCGTTGTTAATTGGAGGACTAAAGCACTTGACAGGAGCCATTGGAAAAATCTGGGGGAGACCTACATTCAGCAGTGGATTGAAAACTGATGATGATATGTGTGTGTTTGTGTTTTTATTTATTTATTTATATATTTATTTTGGTATTACAATTCTGAGATAATATTTGAATATTTTGTATACATTTTCAAAATTAATTTGCAGTAAATTTACAAGTTAATTGATTTTCATATTTGGCATTTTTGTAGAGATACTACCATAAATAAATTTTCTCCTCTTTAGAAATGAATTTAACTACAGTAAATTTTACATTGCATATTGACATCAACTTAGTTTTCTTATTGCAATTACCATGCTTTCAAAAAAACCTCATCTCCCTATTAACAAAATTGTAAAAAATATTTGAATATACATCCATTGAATATAGTGCATCCTGTTCAATGTCCTTTATTGGTAAGCAGTTCAGTTACCTGTCACTTATTTTTGAGCGAGAGTGTGTCTTTATTCTGTTTAGAGATGAATGAATATAAAAGTAAAAATAGTTTTAAAAAAAACTCTTTTATAAGCATATGTAGCAAAGTTATACAAAGTGAGGAAAGAAATAATTTATTAAGTTATGTTTTTACAAAACGAGCATATTTGATTCGCCTTGCCGGTAACTGTGAAAGCAAAACATAAACACAGGGAGAAAATACATGAGCACAGCGCCATCTATGAAGGATAAGGAAAAGTACAATTTTATTTTAACACTGCCTAAAGTTGGACTATTCCTAAAATATGAACAGTTCACAGTGTTACATAAGTCTAATATTTGCATAGTTCTTTTGAATGTAAATGTCCAATAGGCTTTGTCAACATATCTGCTACTTGATTTGCCATGTCCACATACTCTTTCAGGATCTTTTTCTCTTTCACTAACTTTTCTTATATGATGATATCTAATATCTGTGTTTGGTGCACCTGTGGTTAGCTAGATTATTAGTTAACTGAATTGCACTTTGGTTATCAATGAGTACACATCCTTGGTTTCCTGGTTGAAATTCACTTATTAAATTAGTCAATCAGATTGACTCTGGATGCTGTTGATGCAGCTATGTACTCTGATTGTCATGGAAAGTGTCGCATCCTTGTCTTTGACCACTACAAGTAATTGCACTTTCACCTAAGGTAGAAATACATCCTGTTATGGATCTTCTAATTTGCACATCACCAGCATAGTCAGCATCAGAAAACATATTTACATAACTATCTATTAAGAATAGATTCCTGTGTTTATTGTACCTTTCAGATACCTCAAAATATGTTTAATAAATTTCCGTGATCCAACAGTAGGTGTTGACATCCACTGTGCAGCTATTCCAACTGCATATGTCAAATTTGGTCTTGAAACAACAACTAAATACATTAATCTTCCAATAGCATTTGGATGTTCAGAATCTAATTGTTTCACAATACAGAATATTAGGAAGAATTTTTTATCTACTGTCACGTTAGCAGGTTTGCAGTCACTCCTTTTAAACATTGACAGTGCTCTTTTACCATAAGCTGTCTGATGAATTCTTATGTTATTTTTCACTAATTCAATTTGAAAACCTAGAAACTGTCTCACATTTTCAAAAATTCAGTTTGCAACTGACTAAGATGTGTTGGATACTTCATTATTAGTGGCAGCAATCAATTCATCATCAACATATACAGCAATAATGATTACATTTTCAGCAACATGCCTCAGACATGCACAAGGATCATAACTACTAACTTTGAATCCAATACTTGTAAAAAATAGTTAGTCTTTGATTCCAGCATCCAGGTGCCTGTTTTAGACCATAAAGACTTTGAATCAATCTGCAAACACGTCCAGATCTATCATTATAAACCTCTGGTTGCTCCATGTATATCAGTTCAAGTGTTCCATTTGAAAATGGTCTTGTAATCAAATTGTGCTATAATTTGTTTAAATAAACCAAAATAGAAAACATACTGTATCATACCTTATAACAGAACTAATTCTCTTCACAGTTCATTCCATACTCCATACTGTTTCTCATATCCACTAATCACCAAATGTGCTTTAAAGCATTCAATTTCATCATTTGCATTTGTTTTGATATGAAAAATCTATTTGGCAGTCAATGGTTGAATTGTTTTATCATGTTTCACAAGCTCCCAAGTACCATTATTTTGATGAGAATGCATTTTCATCTTTCATAGCTTCAAGCCATTTTTGTTTCTCTGGTGCGTCCATAGTTTCCTGATATGACTGAGGTTCAATCACCTTTTGACATAGATCTGAATGGCGTATAGGTGATTGTATTGTTGATCATTCTCTCAAGTCTTAACTGGTATCTCATTGGTTCTTCATGTTCTAATTGGTCAACATGGTATTTCTTCTCTATCAATTCTACTATCTCTTGCTATCCTTGACTCCAATCTATCAGTGTATTTGGTACTAAAACTTCATGAAATTGAACATCTCTACTCATTTCTATTCGATTTTCACCTGTATATACTCTATAATTCCCAGTGACTTCTTCATAGCCCACAAAAATTCCACATATACTTGTTTTACCAAACTTCTTGTACTCACATCATTGCTTAGAAAATCGGACAATACATTGACTTAAAAAAGGCTCAAGTGCTTTAATGAATATTCTCTTCCATAGCATGCCTCATAAGATGTTTTACTTTTCTCATGACTCTTACCAGTACGATTCAAGATATATGCAGAACAGTTCACTGCTTCAGTCCAGAAGCATTTTGACAGTTATTTTGTCAACAGCATTGTTCTTGCCATTTCTATCAATATTCTATTCTCACGTTCAACACATCTGTTTTGTTGAGGTGTATATATAGCTGATCTTCCAATTTCAATTCCATTTTTCACAAGGCAATCTATGAAATCTTGATCTGTATACTCTCTTCCATTAACTGACATAACTGTCTTGACTGTATTTCCAGTTTGAGTTTTAACATATGGTAAGAACTGTTGCAATTTATGTTGCATAAAATATACTTTATGGCACTGGGTGTAATCATCTTTGAATGTAACAAAATATTTAGAACCTTGAAATGATGGTTCTTGCATTGGACCACAGACATCATTAACAATCAGTTCCCCTGCTTTACTTGCTTTTGGGATTTCTCGAAAATTTGTTCTCTAAAACTTTCCAATTACACAACCATCACAATATTAAGTCTCATCAGTTTGTAATACAGTAGACTCCCTTAAATCTGTGACCCTAAAATCCACGTATTTTTTCAGATGTAAACAGTGAAACTTACAGTTAAGTTGCATGAACAAAATTCAAGATGGCGCTGAAATCAGCAGCAATCACATCTTCTTTCTTTCTTTTCTTTTTTTTTTACTAATTTTTTTTAATCATGCTTTTTTGGCTATTACAGCTGATTAATTACTAAATAAAATTGTGTAGCTTTTGATTTTGATGTAAATTAGCGTATCTATAGCAAGAATTTTCCTGCATAATATTTGCAAGTGTAAACTGTAACCAAATTGTTTATTTTTCTGGCATTTTTTTCTCCGTGTTCAATTTATATTTTTTTGTCAAATTACATATGCATTTTAATATTAAATCGGATTAATATGACCAAACTTGAGCTTTTTTGTGAAGAACATATTTGATATGAATTTATTTCCAAAAGAATCAAGATACTGCTAATATCAATGGTGATCACAATCTTTTTTACAAGACATTTTTTAATCAATCAAGCTTTTTTATTTATTAAATCTGGATAAACATGACACAGGGTTCATACTCATCAGGGGAATATGGGATTCCTGGGAAAGTCAGGGGATAAAATTCGGGTCTTAAAAATCAGGGGAATCTCAGGGGACAATCCAAAAAATACCAAAAACCTGGGGAAACTTGACGAAATGATCATCTATTCTGGGAAATAAGGGTAGTCTCTTCTATTCACATGCTTTCTGATGTCATAATGCAATCGAATTAAGGACCCACCTTCAAACCTCGTGAGACATCAAATCGGAAACTAGCCATGCCTTCTAACGTCTGGCGACATCCACTCAAAAACCAGACACACCTTCAACACCACCAAGCACTGCAGGGGAAAGATTTTTTCTCCATGGTTAACTATTCTTCATTCATGAAGTCTGAATTTAACATCATCTTCAAATTTGTTTTGAAAACGATATGATCGTCAAACGAGTGGATCGTAGATGTAAATAGACAATATTATGTGTATTATCTCGTGATTGTTTGTAGAAATATAGTTAAATATATCTTGAAGTGGACAGAAAGTCAAATATCGATTAACTCAAATGCATTATTTAATGGATTGTAAAAGGATAAATGTTCATTTATGAATTCGTCAGTATTGGATTTTTGATATTTGTATTTTCAAATTCTGAATTTTTTTATTTTTTTGTGAAATATTTTTTTTCATATCAAAATGAGCTCTGCCAAAACTGTTTTTAATTTAGACTGGACAGATAAAAATGTGAATCCAGAATTTGCATTTTGTATTGAATGTGTTGAAAACTGATCCTTACAAGTTTTGCTGTCGTTTCTGCCAGAAAGGAAGGTTCAGAGAAGGTTGTCTTTAATCTCATAGGGTCTAGGAGTCAATTTTTTTTTTTTTTTCTTCCCTGTAAAGATTAAATTTCAAAGTTTTCAGTACCTTTTTAATCTGAAAAATAAAAATAATAAACTTATTTAATTTTTAAATTAACTTGAAATGCTCTCCAGATTTCATTTCTTTTTTCCCTATTGGGTGCAGAAAAGGTTTAAAAGTATAAAAAAGAAAATTTTTGAGAAGGATTTTTAATTGATTAAGCTTAAAGTTTTAGTTATGGGCTAGGAAAGTCAGTAAAACATAAAAATCATTATGCGTCATCTGTTAATCTAATCATCAGAAATATGCAGTTTGCTTTATTTAACTTTGTAGCATTTTATTAAAATGGGAAAAAAGCAGACATGTTAGTGTGCTTGTGATTCAGCAGATTTTTGGATTAATTTTTACAGATAATACATAATACAACTTAGGTAGGTAGAAAATATATATAAATTGTATTTTATATCCGATGCATAATCTTTACTTTTACTGATTGCCTCTTTATTTATTATTTTTGGGGGTAGGTTGGGACATGATACTGATTTTTAAAAATGTCGTTAATTGTCGACATGGAAAAATTATTCATCCTGAAAAATACATCAGGGGGATTCTCAGGGGATTTTTTGGGGGAAAATGAGTATGAACCCTGTAACATGAAATTTTGTTATTTTATGATTATGTTGTAAATTCTATTCTTATCTAAGATAAAAATACAGAGCAACTGTAGCTTTTGCATAATACCTGCAACTGTAATTGTTGAAGTTTGTTTGTTTACTTTTCTGTATTCATTTCGGTTTTAAATCTGTTATGATTTTTATTTTTTCATAATTTCATACGTAATTCTGCCTAATATGGCTGATTCCCATATTTCTAATGAAAAAAGACAGGAAAAGAAAACATGTTAGCTTGACAAGAATCCAAAAAATAGAGGTAATAAAAAACCTTGATCCCGGTTTTAAAACTAAATTTTCATTATTTTAAATAATTTTATGTAATTAGTAATTATTAAATTAATAAATTATTTTAATATTTTAGTTAATTATTTTAATAATTCACTTTATTGGAGGTATTCATTATAATATCCAAAGCTTAACTACATTCAAATTACTGTTTAAAAAATGTAAACAAAACAGTGACCAGAAATCCACAAAATTCTAAAATCCATACAACCTCTAGTTTCAAGTCGTGCAGATTTGAGGGAGTCTACTGTATTTCAATTCTTTTTATATTGTATTTTAATTATTTTCAGCAGTTCTCTTTTATGATTTTTACTCTGATGGCCAAATTTTTCATGTCATATTTCAAGAGAATTTTCTTTGATTTCTTACCTTAAGACTGCTTTCTTTATTTTCCAGAACATCTGTGTCCAGGAAGTAAAGTTGTGAAAAAAAAAGTAAACACTTTCTGCTAACTCTGCAACTAATTATAATAGAAGAATGTTGCTGATAACAAACGATTGGAAATACAGTCTACTTTTAAATGATGTATATAAAATTTGCTGACCAAACTTCGTTTTTTTCAATGGCAACACCCAATTTCGACAATATATTTTAAATCTTCTGTTCAAACTATGCCAGAAAATGAAATTTCAAGTCATTTCGATAATAAGTTTTTGAATTATAAACATTCAAAATTTAAGGTTTCTAATGTTAAGGGTGTTCTCAAATCCAAAGGGGCAACTTTATGACACAAGTTTAAATTAATTTTTGTTCGAAAACACCTGAAATTGGCAGGTGTTGTTATTCAGAAACTATGCGATCAAAAGACTTTTTCCATTTTTTTGGTAAACATAAAAGATCTTTCAGAAAATACTGTCAAAGTTGGTATTTTGAACCAATTTTCCAGAACAATGGAGTCAACCAGTCAGAGAAGGTAGAAAACCCCCGAAATTGCTTATAACTCAATAAATAATTTATGAAAAAATAAAAAAGGCTTTTGATTCCAAATTGCTTCCATAGTAGCACAGCCAATTTTGTGCCTTTAAATTTAAAAATGAATCAGTAAATGTGTCAGGAAGTTTCAGGCTTGTTGAGCAGTAGACTTGAGAATCGCCTTAAATTACATTTTCATATTTTTATTAATATCTCCTGAAATTATAAACCTAATGGGATAATTTTTTGTGTGGTTATAATATTAAAAACCCAAACATAAATACATTGAATTTGTAATTTAAAAAATTTTATAATATGAATTATGAAATTAATATTCGAAAAAAATATGAATTGCAACCTATAATTTTTTTGATAGGTTTATATTAATTTTGTCCTGCTTTATGCAAATTCTCAATTTAATATTTTTCATCCAAGTAGTTTTCGAATTATGATTAAAAAAAGTCAAAATGATGGTTTAAGGGGCTGTCTATAATCTGCAGAGAAGCATAATTTGAAAAAAACATTTGTCGGTATCATCTGGCAGTAGTCGAAACATATTAAGAGAGTGAAACGGTCATATTGGCAAGAAATAATACATTAATAGAAGTGACATAATCCTTCTGTAGCATTTCAACAATCAAGTATTGAACTTCAATTTGGGTACAACCCCTAAAATATGCTCATTTTAAAATAATTAATTTCTCAACTAATCATGCAAATTTGTATTTAGGCTAATTGAAGAGTGTAGAATTTATTTATGGTGTCAAACTTGGATATTGCTATTGAAAAAAAACAGTTTGGGTTTATTTTGATATGTAGATGGCCCTCTAAGCAAATTTTATATACATCATTTAAAAGTAGACTTTATTTCAAATCGTTTGGTATCATTAACTTTCTTCTACAATAATTTGCTGCTGAGTTATATGGGGGATGTTCACCTTTTTCCCCCATGACGGTCTACATATCTCCATATCAATGTCCTTCAACAATAAATTTATTATTTCTCTTAAATTTACATTTATTTCCTTCAATAATTTGTAGGAAGCCTTTCTCTGCTGCATATTTTACAGAAAATAAATTTGCTTTCATTTCAGGAACATATATAGCATCACAAAAATATACTTTTCCATCTAGATTTGAATGAATTCTGATATTACCAATACCTTTGGCTAAAATTTTTTTGGTTAATTCTTTATATATTGTAAAATATTCAGGTTTCCATATGTTGAACACATCCAGAATCAATTATTGACTTTGATCCTCCATATTAATCTGACTGAAGTGTATTTACAAAAGCAAAACTTTGAGCCTTTCCCTTTTTCTTATCAGAATCTCTATTTTGTTGATTCTTTACACAATCACACCTCAGATGTGTTCTTCCATAAGTCCAACATTATAATTTCAATTTCCTTTTATCGCACCTGCTCTTTTCCTTATTGAAATGAACATTGAACATTTTCTATGCTTCTGGTTTTGGAAAATTTCTTGTTTGGCTGTTGTTTTCCCATTGCCAATGCTGATTCAAGATTTATATTCACATCAACAATACCTAATCTAGTTTCTTCAATCATCATTCTAGATGATAATTTCAACAATGTACTATCATCTAATGATGTTGAGTCTCAAGCACTATGAAAATGGCGATACTGCGATGGTAACATATTCAAATTCAAAGCAGTTGCCATTGTTAGTGAATCTCATACTGGTTCTCTAAGTTCATGTAAATGTCAGTCGAAAGATTCAGTTTTGCTAATATGTGTAACTATATCATCACCAGCAACATAGTCATACTCTGTAAATTGAGTTTGTATTAAATAAACAGAGCCTGCTGACCTTTGCTCATACACATCCAATTACTTAAACCACATTTCTTTAGCATTTTCACAGTTCATAATTAAAGCTAAGGGCTTTTTATTCACCATTGTCACAAAAATCTCTTTTGCTGTTTTGTTTGCTTTCTTCAAATTTTTTCATTTTGACATCATAATTATTGCTACCAGCTGTTGGTTGTACAGGTGTTCCATCAATATCAGTTCTAATGCATCACGAGCATCGAAAATTGCACATACTTGTGATTTTCACTGTGTCAAATTATTTGAGTCCACTATCTTTTCTATTTTCACTTTGTCTCTTTGTTTTCGATTTTGCTGGTAAAAATGGAAAGTTCAGAAAACAGTTCAAAGAAGCGCTTGCTTTGTTAGGCTTAACAATTGCTGTAGAACTAAAATACAAAACTTTAACAAAAGTTAAATTTAAACTAGCAAATTCTTTTCAAAAGAGAACCTCACATTAAGGCCACAAACGTGGGACCAATAACCTGTAGCAAAATTATACAATGTGAGGAAAGAAAGAATTTATTAAATTACGTTTTAACAGCAAAATTACAAAACAAGCATATTTGACTTGTCTTGCCTGTAGCTGCGAAAGTGAAACATAAACACAGGGAGAAAGTACATCAGCACAGCGCCCTCTATGAAGGATAAGGAAAAGTACAATTTTATTTTAATAGCGTATAATATTAATCTTAAAAATTACACCTAATTTTATGACTGCAATTCATGTTGTTGAAAAAAAATATTCATTTCAATACGTTAATTTGGCATGAACCAATTATAGAAAATTTATTGCTTTTAAATATGTTTTGTAGGAGGCTTGAACTAGGTAATTCATTAAAAAAATTAACTTATCTTCAGCTTCTTTTGAAGATATGGCTTCTTTTAGAGATGCTGTGGAAGTCGGACGACAATTGAGGAGGCTACAAGCTAAGGACAGAAAATAGACAAAATACTTAGATAAATCTTATTAGCTTCATTAGAAGGTATCATTCATAGGGGCTCAGAAAATATCCCACCCATGACACCGTGGGTACTAAAATCATCCCTGTATTGTAAATCCATAAAAAAACAGGCAGCCAAAAATTCTCAGGTATCCAATGCTTTTTTTTTTATGAATATAGAAGAAATTAAAAATATAGTAGTGTTTGGAATACAATCTATATCTTAATGATCTACATCTAAGAGGTTCAATAAGCAAATAAAGCAAAATATTGCACACCTTTCTTCTTTATCATAAATTATTAGCCCAAATTACAAAGAAAAAATTCGAAAAATTCTTAGTGCTAGACCCCGTTTAACTTCTGGGCATTGTAGGCCTCAGCCTGATGAGTAATCCACCTCTCAATGCATAACTGTAATTAATTGTTATTTTAATGTTTGCATTTGTTCTTTTCTTTTTTAGCTAAAATTTTCTTAATTAAGCTAATATTATTCTAGTTTGTAATATTTCAAATAGATCAAAACTTTTGAAGCAAAAATCAATTTTCTGGTTAATTGATGAAGTCTCTGTTATATTCAATTTGTTCCATGAATTTAAATAGTTTGAAAAATCTCAAATATAAAGTTGGTATTATCTGACATTTTCACAAAATAATTTTTATCAGTAAAGGCATAAAATTTGTAGGTTTTGTTATTCAGGCTCTTAGGAATTGGGTATCATTTTTGTTATATAAAAATAACCAATGTCAAATAAAAATAACGAAAATGATATCGAAGTTGGCCCTTTAAACCAATTTTCAGTTTATGACAGTGACATGGTGGTCATCATACTGCGATTAGCTTTAACTCAAGTTATATCAAATTTATAGGAAAATAAAAAACACAAGTCAAGTCTTAGGCATCTCAGTATAAATACCTGAAATTTTCAAGAAAAATGAAAGAAAATTTGTTTGTAAATGTATCAGAAAGTTTTGTGTTGCTGAGTGAGTAAAAAAGCATCTTTTGAGCATCCTCCTAAATTGTAATTTTCTGCTTTTGTATCCCAAAATGAATGGCATATTTCAGAGTTGACTATATTTCTCTCTCTGTTTATATATAATGTATATTATGTATTTATAATTTTATATTATATACTATGTATATATAATCCAAGTCTCTATGTGTCCTTCACAATTCCGGTACAACCACCTCATTGTAATGAGTAATTATTGAAAATTACTAATGCAGGGTTACCACAGTAGTGCCAAATGTTGACCAACTTGGCGAAATATTGCCAAATTTGGCAACAAAAATAAGTTGTCATAAATAAAGCCAGCTTGGCGACAGCTAGCTGATTTCCATTTCCATAGCGAAATTTCCATTTAAAACCATTAATATTTCATAATTGAGGTCACTGCAATTTAATTTAAACTTCACACTTTTAAGGGTTTTTTTTTTTTTTTTCAAAATCTATGGGTGAGAATTTAAAGTGTAATATACAAAAATGTACGTCTATACATTCTTCATCCCGATGCTACTAATAACATAACAGCCAATAGACAGCGCTGTACTGTCTGAGCTCTTAACTGCCCGATTTTAATGTGCTTTAGGTACTTTTCTAGTACAGGGGCCTTGGCGAGATAGAGAAAATGAAATTTGGCAACATATTTTCTAGCAACTTATTCACTGTTTCATGTGCACAAGTAATTTTTCAATATTTATACAATTTATTTAATATAAAGAAGCCATTTAACTATTTTTGTATACAAACTGAAGTAAATTGTATATAAAAAAACAACAATAATATTTATATAAATAAAATGTTTCTAGATTATATAAATAAACTTAAAAGTCCATTAATTTTGTTTTCCATAGCTGTTTATATTATTTGGAAAAAAAAAATCTCACTTCTGAAGCCCAAATTATGACAAACTTTAAAAAAGTATGCCAAGGCCCCTATACTGGAAAAGTACCATGTTTTATATAGTCAAATACAAAAGTTAAATTTTTGGCACTTTTCCACTTTAGGAGCCTTGGCAAAGAAGAAAAATGGACTGCATATTTTCTGGCAACGTATTTGGTGTTTCATTTCATATACACATGCATTTTTTTTTTTCAATATTTATGCAATTTATTTAGCAAAAAGAAGCCATGTATCTAATTTTATAATATAGACATGATCTGTAATTCGCAAAAAGCCTCAAATCCGCACAATACTTGGAACCAAGCTGTGCAGATTAGCGGCCTTCTACTGTATTACAGTTTTTTGTAAATGAGTTTCATTTTTAAAATCTGTTATTTTCATCTATCACTGCGTAACAAGCTAGAAAACTCATATTCTTATACATGTGTTGTATATATCTTTATATCTCATATTCCGTCATTTTTGACAGGCTATCTGTCTAGTGTATATATATAATGTAAGAGTGCACTTCTAAAGGATCCTTTAAAATTTTTATTAGGTTCTTAACCTTCTCACTGCCACAAACTGATATATCCGTTCACTAAGCTGCAAGCTTCACAGCAATAGAAGCTTTATTTAATTTAATATAATTTTACAAATATAATGCAGTTTTAAAGCATTTTGTTATGATTAATACCCTCAAGGCTTGTATTCCTATACGTAATTAAATTTTTTATGTCATGTTGGAAAAGTGATGCTTTTTTAGAATTTTTAAACAATTACAGTGAAAACAACTTTACAATTTTGCCCATTTGCTCGGCGGTCAGGGGGTTAAGATACTTTACTGTCCGTTACTTTGACTACTACAACTTACCTTTACTTGTCTATTTATGATTAACTTTTTGTTTAAAAAATTAATTGCTATTGAAATTAGACTATGTTATAATTATAGTTATTGTATTTTTAGTTAAACTGTGACACATTTAATTGTGAAAGTGGTTATTTTACTCGTCACTTTGGGTGTTGTTGCTTAGTAATGCATTTCTATGTTTAAAGTTTTTTTTTTTTTTTATGTACTTGCTTCATATTTTAATAAAGCTATTAAAAATATTTCCCTAAAAAAATAGTATTTTATTTCAGTCTTGACTGCACTGAAGACAATTATTCTCGAAATGGAAGATATTAAAGAAAATTTTTCTGAGATGAATATGAAGTGTAAAATGACTTCTGACTGCATTGGTAATAAATTCTGTAACTTATTCCTCCCACCTCCAAAACCTGCAAGATTTAAGTAAAACAAATTAAGGTTAGTTGGGGCAACTCGGCCATGATTTTACAATGTGACTGGAGCTTCTGACAATTCAGCTTCGAAAAGCTAATGTTCATTTGAATTCAAATCTGAACTTCTGTAAATGTGTTCAGTTAGGTTCCCTCTATCAGACAGAAATGCTCAAAAGTACATTTTAATATTTAAAAATATAAAAATATGCATATTTCATCTTTCTTTCCTCGTGGGTCCAGTTGCCTCATAAAAATGGCGTAAGTGGACCAGGAGGGTCTATGTTCCACACGCGTTTATTTTTTTTCATATGGGCTATCAGGTCCTGTTTGAAAAAGTGTAAACAACTTAAAAAAATTTAAACCAGGCAGATCATGTAAATTATATAGCAACTAAAGAGCATTGTAAGGGAAATCTTTGCTGTCAGTGTGTCTGAAAAAAGCACTAAAAGTGAAAATATTAAGATTTATTTATACCAAAAACATAAAAATTAAGTAAGTACTTATGTACTTGTAGGTAATAAGTATAAAAGTCACATGGGTATTTTAAGGAAAAAAATAGCAAGGTAAATGAACAAACGACTACGTTAAGTACTTAAGTACTTTACCTGTATCCAGGATTCACATTACATAGGGAAATTTTTATTGTTCCTACCAGAACCCTGAATGAGTTATCTTCATGATCATTTTTTCTAACATGTTCTAAAGAAAGTTGCAATGAAGATATTTTTTTCAAAATAGTTGTAGGAATAATAAGTTTCCCTATAGAATGCGACCCCTGTGTATCATACAATTTCAAGGTTTGGCTCTCTCGCTTTCAGGGGCAAGGTACTTGCATTTGTAAAATGTTGAAATAATTTAATGACACCGGTATTTACAAGATAATCTATTTGTAAACAAGTAAAAGTATATTTTCACGTACTTAATAAAGGCGAAATTTTCATTATAAAATTCCGGTGCCAATGTGGCAGTTAGGAATTAAAATTATGTGATGCCATAACAGCATCACTGCCTCTCAAGGGGTCAAGAAATTTGGTTTGATACCACCCAATATGCTTTTTTAAAATTTTAATTTGGTATTCTATAATTTTCTTTATTGTGAGCAAAAAATAATGGAGAAATTTATTTCCCATAGTAAGAGAAACTGAAAAAAAATATTCATAACTATTGGGGTAACTGAATCCAGCATGGTCCAGTTACCCCGGATAGATGTCCCAGTTACCCCATTCTTGAAAAATTTATGGGGTAACTGGGACACCGGGCTTACATTTGAAACATGAAGTAAATATGTATAGATACCTAATGATATTAATGTAGTTATATGCCTAATCTTTAAAAAAAAGATTGTTTAATAAAAGTAATTACAGTATTTTAATAAAAAGACGAAGTTCAACCATATTGACATTGTTTTTTAAAAAAGAAACATAAATTTTTGACAACCTATCACAGCAAAGTGAGAGTTATGATTGAGTTGACACACGTTGTTTTAGGAAGTAGAGATTAAGGTGCATTGTTCACAAAAGCTAAACTTAAAAAACATCAACAGTTTTTTATAAAATAGCCTATGGCCCAGTTACCCTAACTAACCTTAATTTGTTTTAATTTCCATTTATGTATATTTAACATATTGTAAAAAAACCTTTAAAATGTTTTAAATATTTTTGTAAAAAAGGTATTTAACTATATCTTCAATAATTATAGTACTTATCAGTGTATTTGTCTGTATATAGATACAGGGTGTTTTATAACTAATACAGCAATCTTTATATAGCTCGTTAAAACTAACAATTTTTTTTGCCCAAGAATAGGCGATCAGC
This sequence comes from Maratus speciosus, assembly GCA_963932465.1. Lineage (NCBI taxonomy): Eukaryota > Metazoa > Arthropoda > Arachnida > Araneae > Salticidae > Maratus > Maratus speciosus. Next base: position 478,149,924 of record OZ010796.1, read on the forward strand.
ACTTAGACATTGCATTATTTTCATCAATCAAAGTGCTAATGTGAGAGACAAATAGAAAATAATAATTATTATTAAATCTTTATTGTATTTAATTACCAAGAATGCTAAGAAAAGGAATATTGCCAGTCATCAACTGTTTTTTGCCATATTTTTGCGTGGCATTCTGCTGAGAGTTTCTGCATTTTACCACTTCCTTAGAGTGATTCTCATAATCAGTCCTTAAAAAAACTTATTTTCTATCCTTTTCTTTTTGTTTAACTTTTTCATTTTTAAAATTTCTTTTGCTAAAGATATTCTGTAATAATATTCTGGCAATCATTTGTTTGACATTATTAATGAAATATATATATTTTCAAACAAGAAACACCTTTATTTAGAGTTAAATGCTCCAGCTGTGGTCAACCATTTTTTGATAAAAATGGTTTCTTTCATTAATTTTTATGATCCTTTAAATTTCTATGATCCTTTCATTAATTTTTATGATAAAAATGGTTTCTTTCATCTTTTTTTATGATCCTTTAAATTCAAAATCCCTCTTTCATATATACGTGTCAGATGTCTTCATTTAAGGGCAAAAACACTTCTTAATAACATCCTAAAAATTAAGACATGTGCTTCATTCAACTACCCAAATTTGATTTAACTTTCTAAATTTCATTTAACTTACTCTTGCACAAAAGGCATCTTGTTCAACTTATGTTAATGTTAAAATGAAAATTGTATTATGTTTAATCATGTCAGCAATTCTATATAATCTGGCTTTAATTGGTTGTTATACATTAAAATTCTAGTTAAGAAATTAGATGTAAGTAAGCAGCATGAGGACAAAGTTAAATAACAAGTGTGTTATGACCAAATGTGTATTATTCTATGACTCAACACTCCCTGTCCTTCAAAAAAAAAAAAAAAAAAAAAGCACTACACATTTAAAACATAGTACAAGTACTACTCTTTATGTATGTGAAAAGTAACATTTGCAATATGTTTTAAAATTTTATTTATAAATGTATTTTTTTAACTTCATAATTTGATACAATAATAAGTGAACAAGTAGGTTCCAATAATTGTATTGTATTAGTTTTCTTACATATGAATTAGATTGATAGCCTGTTTTTCATACTTGAAAATAAGAATTAGTTTCAATTTATCACAATTATCGTCTTATATTTCCTTATTCTTAACTGAAATTCTATTATTATTATAGAGCATAAACATTTTGCATAGTCGAGTTCTACCTATCTTGCTCCCCATATGTATGTTATTCCCATATGTATATAGTTTGTATTCTGGGTGTCGCCAAATTCAACCAACAAATGCAGAGGGGTGATAGTAGGCATCAAGAAGATGAAAAATTACCATAGAACATGGGGTCGCAAACCACATTTAGTTGGTGAAATTTGCAAAAATAGACATCGAGAGGACAGTTAGCCTGACGAAAAGAGTGACCAAACAAATGCAAGGATTAGGAATACTGAGGTCGAGAAGAAGAAACCTTTTCTTATGCATTTTTTCCATGCATATCGGGGAAATAAAAGCAGCGAGCAAGTATTCATTAGTAGGCATCAGACTTCAAGTAATCGTAATCCTGTAATTGTAGTCGATTATAATCGATTACAAAAACTGTGTAATCGCACTGTAATTGTAATAATTAAATTTTGGTTTCAAAATAATCTCAATGTAGTCATAATCAATTGATTTCACTCGATTACAATCGTAATCTAATCAGAATATAATGTGGTCCCATTGTAATCTGATTGAAAAGCTCTGTAATCGTAATCTTACACAAACATACGATTACGTTCTACGATTACACTCTTTTTTTTCTTCCTTTTGCTTCTAAACCAAAAAATACTTGATTCATTCGTTAAACATAGTACCAGGAAAAGAAAAGATCTGTTCATGTTATAAACTCATTAAATTGCCCCTAAAGTGGGAATGTAAGAGGTCAGATATCATTGGGGGACAGGACAGTCAGATAGCCTTTGGGGTAAAAGTGAAACAGAACAGAATGTATGGACATAGAAATAGTATTACTGGATTTGATTTGGTAAGATATGGGACTGGAAAAAGAAACTCCTGGTCATTTGAGGGGCCTTGGGTCATTCAGTGGCAGTAATGAAGGGTAAAAATAAAAAAAGGAAAGAAAGAAAAATATTATGATTATGGTTTTACTATTGCCACTTATATCAATTGGACACTGTATAACACTCCCTCAAATGTGGGAATCTAGGAATGAAGAAAATGGAAAAAAAAAAGATGTTTTAAATAGCATACGACAATTTATCTAACAACTCATTCTCACTTTGCTTTTCTTAGTGCTTTTTAGTTGTTTAAGTTTTGAGTGTATATTATAGAAATATCTAAGAAATACAGTAAATTATTTAAGACTATTTTGATGAATCTTATCAGATTTAAATGACAAAGACGTAAAATTTCTAAAATATAAGTATAAAATGTGCTCATCAGATGACTGGGTCTCCATCAAAAAACGAAATCCAACTTGAACCACCCACATCCAGATAAAATTTTTTAATGTTGTACTAATTATTAATTTATTTTAGAAATATTGCATGCATACTCGTATAACCCATCTTTTCCTTTCAAATTGTAATGAGCTATTTTGTATATTTAATTAACTATATAGTGTTTTTAATCACAATTATGAAATTATCTGTGTATTCAAACATGTTATTTTAACATATGTGAATAAGATACACATATAAATCATTTTTCTTAATATGGCACAAGCAATAATAGTTTTATTTTTATAATTTTAATTACATTAGAATAAAAAAAACCGGACACTGGTAACTATGATGATGATACATTCTCTTAGCATATGTGCCGACAAGGGAAGCAACACAGATTAATTGAATTTTGAAATTTAATTAACTAAATTTCTATTATCTCTGATTATTATAAAAAAACAGAAAAATTATCCTTCCAAAGTAGCTTAAGAATTGTTAAATATTAAAAGAAAAGGAAACTAAGTTTTTTTTTGTCAGGCAGGGTGGTTGCATGGTTGCTCTGCCCCCTCCCCCTCCTCCTGCTAATTTCCCTCATACCAGAAGGCAGTTTTATGCATATATATACATATTTTCCTTTAAACGTTTCATGTTTCAAATTTATTTTAAACGTTGGGTTCAGGGGTTTAGAACCACCCAGTTGAAAGATAAAAGAATGAACTTGTATTTAATTTTTCTGATTTATAAAATTTTTGTAGAAGCTTGCTTATTTTTGAATGGTTAATATTTCTTCATTTTTAAATTTTTGTTTTTTTTTTTGTATGCCGAAATGTCTTGTAGCAGGAATTCTGAGAAAAAAACTTAGTTTAACTTATTTCATGTTTATATTCTGCATTTTAAAAAAGCATATTGAGAGACTGGCACAGAGAGAAGACTTCCTGCGTACGCCTATGTCTGTGAATCTCAAATCAGAATTTCGCATGCTACATTGCACTATTCTATCAGTTAAATATCCATAAAAATGCTCTTTGGGAAGATTCTTTCAGACAAGCTTAATTGCTTTTGAACAGTGAGCACACTTACATATAAATACTAATACAGTTCTTCATTCCTAAAGAATTACCAAATGTGAATAGCATATACAGATAGAGTTAAACAATGAATTTGAAGGAAGAGAGGTTCATAATAGAGTCCTGCATAGGTCAGATAATACTCAACCCGATCCCTAAAATTTTATTTTAAATGAATCCGAACACCCTCGACATACTTCAACCAGAAACTGTTCCGAACCTGAAATGGATGAAAATTAATCTTTATTTTAATGCAATTATAGAATATTAGTCTATAATTATATCTCTAATATCAATTTTATCTTTTGTGTGAAAAAAAGAACATGCATACACAAACACACACACACACACATATATATATATATATATCCTACTCATTAATATTCAAGCATGCAATTTTTTCGCCCGACAAAATATTTAGGACTTTTTTTGTTGTTGTTGTTGAAAAATTGAGTAAATCTTAACCTGTCTCGCAAATGCCAAAACAAAACTGACACGCACATGAAACATTTAACATTTGACCCGAAAATCAATCTGACCCACAGCCAAAAAAAAAAATCCACCCATTCCCGAACTGCAAGGAAGGAAATTTGCACCAACCTCCTCCAACCCGATCCGACGGTCCGGTTTGGGTAAAATCAGGTTACCTGACATGATGTAGGACTCTAGTTTGTAACAAACAGATTATGGAATCAATGTAATCGAATTGTAATGGTAATCGACTAGTTCGATAATCATAATCCAACAAAAAATATTAATCACAATCTGTACGTAATCGTAATCTAGAATTAAAAAAAAATAGATAATCAAAAATGTAATCGCAATCCAGCTTGCATAAATATAGACAAAATCGTAATCAACTTTCAGAAATTGAAAGTAATCATAATAGATTACAGTCCGTAATTGACTCAAAGTCTGGTAGGCATTGCAGAATTCACAGGCGTTAATCTTCATTCAAAAACATGTTAGATTACATGAACAAGGAATATGCAAATATGCATCTGATTTATGCTGAGCAGGTGGCAATGGACACCTAGCAAAGAAGATGTAGAAAAAGCAATATCCAAAGAGGCATTGTCTGCACTATAATACCACCTTCATGAACATGAATCGGCAGCTGCAGGAGACCAGATCCTTTCAAATAGTGAGGTATAATGCAGTGTCTGCACACCTGAAACAGAAAACAGAGTATTGTAATGGTTTGCCGTTTCCCCATCAACAAGTATATGATCGGTTATAGTTCAAATCGTATTCAGCAGAAAACATACACGTGCAAAGGCCCAACTCCTAGGTGAGGTGATTGGGGGGGGTTGGGGGGGGGGCAATTACCCACTTCAAGTAGAGTTTGTACACTGGATGCTTGATGCCACACAGAATGATTCACAGTTTCTTTTTACTGTTTTATTCTCAGATGAAGCCCTCTTTGCAAGAGAAGGTGTGATAAACATGCACAATGTGCATATGTGGTCCAGTGGCATAGTCATAAAAAAAATTGAGGGTATACGCTCAAGCCAGAGGGTATACCCTACAGTGTATATACTATAGCTTTGAGAAACAGAGGGTATACAGTGTTCCTTTAAAAAATCCAGAAGTTATACAACATGTACCATTGTATAGTATATACCCCCTACTACATCCGTGATTTGGTCGTCTGAAAATTCCAACAGCACTGTCTTGTTGCGAGTGCAACACAAGTTTGGTATTAACATCTGAGTAGGGATTCTCGGAGATCATCATTTGGGATTGTACCTTCTATCTGAACACCTCAATGGTGCAAATTACTCTGTTTTCGTACATCACTTCCTACCAGATTTGATGTAGGGAATACTGGCTACTGTGTGCCAGAACATGTGAGTCATGCATGATGGTATACTAGCACATTTTGTGATTGCAGTGCAAAACCATCTCGATGATACATACCTTGATGATTTTCTGGGAAGTGGATTGGACGTGGTGGACCTGTTCCTTGGCCTCCACACTCCCCAGACCTCAATCCCTTTGATTTCTTCTGGGGCCACCTGAAATCTGTTATTTATTAGATGCCTGTGGATATACTAGAGGATCTGACAGCACAGATTGTCATTGCTTCAGAAGACATCACCAGCACAGCGGGTACTTTTGAATACGTACTTCCACTGCAGTCCTTCATTCTTTGGTGTCAGCTGTGCAAGGACCTTCACAGCCGCAAATTTGAACAATTCCTGTAAAAATGTCTCATCTCCTTTCTGATGTTGAACTGTAGTACATTGTAATCCTGCATGTTTTTCTATGTACAGTAGATTCCCTCAAATCCGCAACCCTAAAATCTGCACATCTTTACAGATGTCAACAATGAAACTTTTATTTCTGATGTAGGGGAAAAATTACAGAATTTTTTAGTGTTATTTCATCCCGTATGTGTTTTAATATGTAATTCTTACTAATATGACAATTTGTGGTTTTCCATGAAAGGAGTATAATTTTTTTTTTTTTTTAATCAAGATATTCTTGGTATCACTGGTAATCACAATCTTTTTACCAAAAATATTTATAGATTAATTAAGCTGTTTTGGTTATTACGACGATTTTGATGTGAATTAATAGGGTACTGTTCATTTCATTGAATAATTCAAGGAAAATGTATCTCATCTTTTTAATGCATATTCAAATATGCATTATTAATTGTTTACTTGACCTTTACTTTTAATAATTTATACATTTTTTAAATTATCTTAATTTTTATCATTTTAGTTTATTACTTTACTTAATTATTTTACTATATTGCAAGCATTCTTTATAATTTCGATTGCATTATTACATTCAAATTACTGTTTATAAATATAAACAAAGAAATGGACCAGAATCTGCAAAATTCTAAAATCCACCCAACCTCTGGTCCCAAGTTGTGCAGATTTGAGGGATTCTACTGTATTATTGACTCTTTTTGTTCCACTGAACTATTTTTGCGATTTTCTTCCACTAATTATGGTTTGCAACCCCATGTTCTATGGCATTTTTTCATCCTCTTGATGCCCACTATCGCCACTCTGAATTTGTTGGTCAAATTCAGCAACACCCTGTATATATAAGCATTATTTTGTACTATACTAATAAAAGAAAGTTTTGCTCTGTGTGTGATGGCTAGCAAAATTTACCACACATAGAAGTATGAAAATTTGTGTGAAGGTAGTCTCTCAAGACACCCGTATCTGAAAAACTATCAGACCTACAAATGTGAAATTTCGGGCACATGCAAAAATAAATTTTCTCTTTCAAAATATCTAAAAAAATTTATATACTGCCCATTAGAAGTTGAAATATCAATTAAAAATCTGAGTTAATGAATCAATTTAATTTCAATTGCATTTCCTTTTGTTGACAATTTTTTTCACATTTGCTGCCAATATCAGTTTCATAAAACAGCATTTCAAAACAACACATGACTAAGGACAGTAAGGGAATTTAAAGAGTTTTTAAATTTTAAGAACCATTTGAGGTAGAAATTTCAAACTTCGGATAGATATGCAGACCGATATACTATGTAATAAAGTAAACAAATCGAGAACATCTTCTAATGCATTCCAAAGTTATTAAATAAAAGGTATTTAATGGAACAAATTAATATTTATTTGCAAGGCTCCATCATGTCTGCTTTGAAAAACAGGTGTTTTCATTGTCTCTAGTAGATAAAAAAAATGCAGTAAAATTTTAAGGTACATTCAAATTTTAAAATCTATTGCAGGCAATGATTTCAAAATCAGGATATATATATATATAAAGCAACATTCTATTTGACGGTTTCAGAAAGTGAAAAAATCGATAAATAACTTTTTAATTTATCAAAAAAAAAATTTTTAAGGAAAAAGAAATGTTCTATGGCACCTTATCTTAATCTTAGCGACTGCAGGGGTCTTCGACTGCTGTCAGGCCCCCTGCGCCAGGTTCCATAACTCGGCAACTGTATTTCGGATTTCAATGCAAAGGATTTCAAACATTATAATTAACTTACGGCTAATGTCAGACGAGCGGTTTTGAAAAGCAGTCGTATGTACACTCTCTCTTAAGAGTATACTAATCTTCTGGTGTGCTCAGATGAGTGCCCAGAAATAGTTGTAGTAAAAATTCCAAAAAGCTTCATGCCGAGGCTCGGCCTTTCCTCCAAGCCGCTAGCAGCTGGTGGCATGCTCGTCTTTTGTTTCTTCCATGTTGTTCAGATGAACAGTAGTTTTGACGCTGACTTTGATTTTCTTTATCAGTGATTCGTAAGTTTTTGGTTCTGATTGCGTATCAAATTATCTTGCTAGAATTTAAAATGGATTTAATACACGTGGAGCGAAATACAAGAGCGTCCAATATTGTGGGACACATCGTGCCCACATAATATAAAGATAAAAACTAAAAAATAATAACTTGGTTAGAGGTATCTGGCATCCTTGATTTAAAAAAAAAATCAGAAAAATGTAAAGAAGATCAGGAAGTTGTTGATAAATTATATGAATTAATTTTGTTTCATATAAACGAAAATATCATTCAAAATTATGTTAATGTTACAAGTTACATTTATAAGAAAAGTATTAAAATAGTAAAGTATTATTATAAGGAAAAATTGAATGTAAATTTTATCAATACTAATAGAATACTATTTTGTCCTAGCGTCTACTGAATTAAATTCAGGGGTAATTGCAGGATTTTTTTGTGTGTGTGTGGGGGGGGGAGGAGGGGGAGTTGAAGGAGGCATTTTACGAAAAGTTAAAAGGATATTTGTGAAATTTACTTTGTTTGTGAAAAGTAACATTTTATAACGAAATATGAAATCCAGTTACTGAAATTCGAAACAAGCATTTCTTAATAATTTCTTTAAATCTTTCTGCTAAAGTTTTCCTTTCTGGAGGAACTTGTTTTCTTTTCAAATTACAGATTTTTAAATGTAACAATATTAAAATAATTAATAAATAGTATGCTATTTATGGAATAGAATTTTGTGAAAGGGCCTGTTTTATTACGATTTTTGAGAAGGGGCCTGTTTTATTAAATGGATTTTTGTGACAGGGCCCTAAATAGACCGCAAATGTTGCATTTCTTAATAATAATGAATTCTTAATAATAATTATCTGAAATTAAAATCATTACAAGTTAGGCCTCGTTTTGAAAATCTGGTATGGGAAAGGAAACAATAAAACAGAGCCTCTGCGGTCATATCTGGTACCGGTTCTATTTACTGCGAGCATGTAGTTTGAAAAATACTGTAATTTTTTTTTTTTTTTTTTTTTTTTTTTTGAAAAATGCTGTAATTTTTTTTTGCATAAGTATATGTATATTATACCTTCCAAGTTTTACGCTTTTTCTCTCACCACTATTTTTTAACATTTAAATTTGTCTTATTTAATCATCGAAAACCTAAGATTAAATAAGTCTAATTTTTCTAATCAAAAATAGCAGTAGGAAAAAAGCGTAAAAGTAGAGATTTATGGTATATAATATTCTTTCAAAAGGGTTTTAATTGTAGCAATATGATGGTTAAAAAAATCGACATTTTTGTAAAAGTTGTCTTGCTATTTACATAGGATTTTTGCTTGTGTAGGGCTGTGAACTGCATCAAAATAAACTATCTGTGTTAGACCTTGGACAGACTTTAAGCTTTTTTACACTTAAGCTGAAAATTGTGATCCCTGTAAACCTTTAAGTGTACTATTTTACGCTAAATCTAGTAATTCAGATTTCTTTTTTATAAATATCTTGTAGAGATAAGAATTACTGAAACCTCGTTAAAAGGAAAGCTATCTTCTTTGCTATTTTTGAAGCAAATATAGTTAAGTTTGGTAAAGTGGCCGTTTTTTTTCTTTTGTAAAATTTTGTTGTACAGCAAAGTTAATTTTCTCTGATAAAGTATATTATTTGAATATGGCGACAAATTTACTCAGTTATAGTGTAATGATGACATTTATGGCAAAGATATGTGAATTTCCCCAGAAATGTTTCATTTTTCAACACTAGGGAGCTTTGCCCCTACAAGCTATGATCGCCAACCTCCGCTCAGACTCTAAAAATCCTTTAACCCCTTGGGGACGAGCAACCAGTATACATGCCGCGTAATGTGCTCAGAATCAGTTATTATTCTCCCCAGTAAAATTTTATTGTACATTTTTCCTTATTTAATTTGAGCATTTTCCCGATTCATTTAGGCAAAAAGTTCTGTTTTCTAAAATCGGTGATAAAAGATTAAAAATTCTGTAAAAGACGCTCGTCCTGAAGGGGTTAATTTGATTGGCTTTAAAAAGATTATGGAAGATTGAATTATAATTAAAAAAGCAGTGGCGATCTCCCTGTAAACAGGTTTCCATTCATTTCTCTTTTACTGAGGGATTTTAAGACCAAATCAGCTGCTGTGAATTGCTGTTTTCATGTTTGATTAAATAAGATGAGTTAAACATTTGAAAATTAGCTAATATAAAATGAACTAGTAAGTCAACAGTCTTTGCTTCCTGGTATTTTTTAATAATGTTATAAGAAAATCATTTTAAATGTAAAGTTTTAAATCTGACGTTACTTTTACCAAACTTTTCTTTCTCTTTCTAATATTCACCTGAAAATATTTTAATTGCTAGAAAGGAAATATTATTTGTGTTGTCTTAGAATTGGCAAGATTAGTTAAAAAGATCACCTCGAAATATGAAATAAATCTCTGGTGTAAGTGTAATTATATATTTTTTAATTTAAACTGTTTGGCAATGTTATTATCTGGCCATTTGAAATGGGACGTAATTTCATCCACATTTACTGCTTTTAAAACACATTAAATAATTCATTATTTTATAGTTTCCTTTCTTTTTAAATATTCACGTGTAAAAACAATTTTTATGACGTAATTTTCAATATATTGCTTTTAACACGTAATCATTTAATTCTAATTGCATAGAGTTTTTTTCTATTTATAATAATCACATGTAAATAAATTTTTAATTTAAAGGAAATATTATTCTTTGCAAAGTTTTTACAACAATTTAAAATAACCTTTTCTAAAATATGTAAAAAATATCTTTGGAAATGCTGAAAATTTGAATTTAAAATTGAAATAAACTCTCAAAAAATGAGTAAAATTAATTTCTTAGTCAATTTCTCTTCCAGCGTCTATCTTTGCTTTGTCTAGAACGCAGCGTAGAAAAACATTCGTGTGACTGATTGAGTGTTTGCCAAAGCAGGTGGTGTGTTGTTATGATAAAACATTCAATGTGGAAATAGACGGTCATCTGACATTAGCCTAATAATGAGCCTCTATATCATTAAAGTAAATTTATGAGTAGTACATATCACTTTTTTCGAATAATAATTTCAGATATTTTTTAGTATTTCAAATTCTATGGGCCCGATGATGATGGGGTTTAGTTCATTCAACTTGATATCAATATCCTTACTACTTTTAGTTTCAGTTTTAACCACTAGGAGGTGCTTTCCTATCTCTGGTTCTATGGGCCATAGTATGATGGGATTAGACTCATTTGACTTGACATCGATAGCCTTACGTATTTTAGTTGCAATTTTTGCCTCCCGACTAGGGGACACCATGGCAGTGGAAGGTGTAACTAACAGATTTTGCAGCGTGTATGCATCATGCTTGCTATACGGTCCCAGAGGCAGCAGGGACATGTCAAATTTTCATTCATAATGGTAAAATATGCTCGTTCTTATCACTGGACATGCATATTTCCATTTACATATCATTTATTATTTTTATTTACTTTATTTCCTTTGTTAAAATACTCTTTATTTACAGTAATATACAAGTCATAACAATAATCTACTTACCTTATTTTTTTCCCATTTCTGTTCTTAAATATTCCATAACTTTTTTAAAAATTTTCTTATTTATCACATGCATCTTTATTTACTTTCTTCTGCCATGATTCAAAGAAGACTTTACTAGTTCATAATGATGTGATTCTCACAGCTGCCACAAGATGGGGCATCATATGTCTAGGCTCCCTTCGTTTGTTTGAGTGTTTCATTTTTGCGATGTTGTCAGCCTAGCATGTGCTCATCTGTCTGTTGCATTGTGTAATGACTTAGTTTCTCTTTCTCCAGATTGTATAAAGTGCGGTTCAGTAGATCTTTTCCTTGCCTTCTGTTATTGACTTACTAACGTGGTGTGTTACATATATGACTGACAGGAAGGCGGCAGTAAAGTATATTGCCAAGTTCAACAATGTTATTACAGTTCTTTTTGTTTCTTAAGTTGATTCCTAAGCATCATGGTTTATCAAGTAGGATAACTGTAAATAAGTTGTGATTCTGCTATCTGTGAGCCTTTTTTTTTTTTTACGAGATACGATGCAGTGGAATTGACATTTGCTTTAAAACATCATGTTTTTTTTTACTTGCTTGCCAGTGTCTAGTCAAGATAAACTTGTTTTGCTTGTTCTGGAGCGCTTATGCATATATTTTTTAAAAATGAGATATTGTTATGAAGCTCATAATGTATATATTTTCAAAAGAAAATTCTGCTATTCTTTTACATCAGCACATTTAGTACTGTTTTAATTTTTAATTGCTATTCAGGATTTATTTAATTATGCATTTAACTTTTCAAACATTAATTCACTTTAATAGGTTTTAGGGATGTTCAGCGTGGAAGCGTTTTTCACTGTTTTTAACTTAATCTCTGCTAAATTTAATAACATTACATAACGTAATATCTTCAGTTCGGAAGGTGGATTGTTTAGAATAGAATGTGTCTCCTGGCAGTGGAAAGTAGAAATGACAGATTTTGCAGTGTGTGCACAGCATACCTGCTATTTGCTGCCGCAAGCAGCAAGACACATGTCAGAGGTTCATTTAGAACTACTGAGCTCCGTATATAATAGGAGATCTGGAAATCATGTTGGGGAAACACAAAGAGAGCAGTCAGTGTGGAAAGATATAGTGATGATAATTTGTGTGTGCATTCATGGCAAAAAATGCTGTTTATCACATTCTCTTGCATAATTAGGGAATCATTTATTAATTTGATAAGTATAGCTTAATTAAAGAGGCCTGACCGCCAACTCAGAATTCCTGTTGCATATGGAGGTCAGTGTTTAGAACATATTGTGCCCCCTGGCGGTGGAAATACAAGATTTCCTGGCAATAATCAGTTTGTAAGCAAAAAAAATTCACTTTGGATTTATATGTGAAAAAAAATTGTTATGAACAAGTCAGTGATTTTTACAGTTAATTATCAGTATTTTCACACAAAAAGTATACAGTCGTTGGAAACATTCCCCCCCCCCCCCACACACACACACATGACAGGGTTCCCAGTATCATGGAAAGTCAGGTAAAATCTGGAAAGTCAAGGAATTTCAAAGTACCGTAATTTCGGGAGTAAGTGCCGCGGCGCTTATGACTTTAAAAGTTAATAAATTGCCGATGCGGCGCTTACGATTTTTTTTTTTTTTTTTTTTTTAATTATTATTTTTTAAGTTTTTATAAAGAATGTTGAAAACAGTTAAAACTGATAGCAATATATACCAGTTCTTGTCACCATACGTGTTTACCTCCAATGAGAAACCTATTTATCCGTATTCACTTTATTTCTTTTATTAAAGTACTTTTATTTACAGTAATACACAATGCATTATAATAAATTAACTTTATTTCCTTCTTCTTTATCTTCTTAAATAACGTTGCTTTATTTACTTTCCTAACGTACGTCTCGTACTTCTTCCATGTTTAGTTTCTTCTGTTATGTTTGAAAAACTCCATTAAGTACATGGTGACGTAATCCTAACAGCTATCACATAATGATGTCGTCATCTTTGCACATGTTTGAAGCTGTCAGTTGCATTGTGTAATGACTTAGTTTTGTTATCTCGCCTTCCCTTCTTTGACCTACTAACCTAGTGTGGTGTTTAACGAATGACAGGAACATAGTAGAGTGAGTAATGAAGTTCCGTACAGTTTATTTTGTTTCTTTAAATAGATTCTCGGGAGGAATGTTTTTATCCAGTGTTTTATCCAGCTTTTATTCAGGGGGTGACCCGGGAGGGGGGGGGGATTCCCCCCGGAAGATTTGAAATTTTGCATTTGCAATGGTCAAAAAATGCCCCCCCCCCCCCCAGCATCACATGCAACAACAGTGGGAGACATGGATGTCAAGTGGATTGCATTCATATACTAAAGGCGGCAATTGGAAGAAAGCATCTTACGCGGAAGTGCCGAAATGGGTATCAGCAGCATGGAATGCCGTTGAGCCGAGTGCTATTATTTCAGGATTCTCAGCGGCAGAAATAATTCCTTCGAGTCAGGATGCTGATACAGGTATTGAGATATCGGACGATGAGGAAAATAGCCTCGAATTGAGTGACGACATCCGACAATTGTTCCAGTCAGACAGCGAATTGAGCGAATTTGATGGTTTTTAATTTTGCTGTTCCATATATAGTAGATGCGACCCACTAATAAAAAGTGTGCCTAGTGGCGCCGACCACTTTAAAAAACGTGGAGCGCCACAAGGAGAAGGGTTCGCGTCCCGCGCTCTGAATGGTTACATTATAATTAACCAACGGATGTCTCCTTAAGTCCCTGGGAATAAAAAACTAAATAAGTCATTTTGTTTTTTAAAAATTCTTTAAAACATTAAATTAATTTTAATTGCGCTATTAATTGTGCTTTTTTTTAAATGTCTAAGTTTAGGCCTTTAATCTACATTTAGTGCGGCGCTTACGCCAGATACGGCGTTTACGCCAAATTTTTTTTTTTTTTTTAGAAAGAATATTGCGAGTGCGGCGCTTACTACCGAAATTACGGTAATCAGGGAAATTTCAAAATATATAGGAAAAGTCTGGGAACTTACAAATATTTTCTAAAAAGTCTTGGAGAAAAAATTAAAAATGATGCAAAACTCATCAAATAGTCTCTCGGGGGGAAAAAAATCTCGAAATTCATCAAACTATTAATTTTAAAAAAATCGAGAAATTTGAAGAACGATCACAGAGAAAAATCGCTAATTTTGAAAAAGGATTGCAAAAATAAGTAGCAAATTTCATTGTATGCCCGTTTGGTGAGGGAATTTTTTGAGATTTGGTCAGGCAAAGTCGGGGAATTTTTTGCGATTTCGTCAGGGAATTTCCCAGTCATGTTTTGCTGGGAACACTGCATGAGCGCTCCATTTTCTGTGGCAGTTATTTCAAGCTACAAAATGTCAGTTTTTTTTTAACCGATTTTTTACACAAGTCAGCTGGCACATATTTCAGACAAAACCGAGTTATATGTAAAATCATACAAATTTAATGATGCTCACTTAAGAATATTATCATGGGTCCGGGCAATGCCAGGTGGGTCAGCTGGTACAAAATATGTTAATACTTGATGGAAATCTAAGAGAGCTTTGAAAAAGAGTGTTTGTGTTAACAGTTATGATGTTTTTGTGAAGCACAAGGCTACATATAAAAAAAATTCTATATTATGCTCATTTTATATAGCTATTATTATTGTTTTTAATTAACTGATTTTAAAATTACAATGTAATAATGTCATAAAGTATTAAGTTTTATTGTTTAGTCTTAAGAATAATGTGTATACATAATGTATATTCTATATATTTTTTTATACTATCAAATTTAACACATTTTTCAGTTTATATTTTCTGTTTTATGAGTTTTTGATTGTCTGAGACACACTTTATTAAGTCAATAAGCTGGATTACTTTGTTAAAAATCTAATTTTCAATTTTTATTATTTAAAATTGGTAATCTAAATTTTATTGACCTCCATATGTAATGATTTTTTAAATTACTTATTTAAATTTAAGATGTTTGCTTCAACTTTTATTTTAAAAATTCATTGAATTTATTTTTAAATAATATGTATATAATTAAAAGGTGTGATCAGTGCTCTGGTACCAGGCGCCAACATAAATAGATATTTCATTGGTACTGTCAGTTATTATCAATGTACCAGTGATTGGTAAAGAAAGCAAACAAATTTTTGTGCACCAAACACCAAATAAAGGTTTTTCAGTATTGAATAATATGTGTATGAATTTTAATATCAGCTTTCTCATTTTAAATTATATCAAAGCTATCATTTTAAATTTAATAACATGTATATTTCATTACATTACTATTTTTTGTATTTTTTTTTTTTTTTTAATTTCAGATAAACTCACTAATAGTGAAGATTTAGAAGACTTGTAAAATACCTTCGTTGTGTATGTGCTTAGAATTTTTCTTTTCTCTGTGTTTATTTATCTAATGTGCATAATCAAAATTTTTATGATTTTGTTATGATATCGTAACAGTAAATAATTTTGCAAAGTTGATTTATTAACAGTTTTTATACCTAGAAATTATTGCCAAAATTATCAATTAGATTGTCACTTTGATTATTGATTACATTAATTCATTTGGAGTTTAGAATTCGGTCTGTTTTTGTTAGATATTGAAGTCAATATGTTGTGATTAGAATAATTTGTAATATACTTTTTAACTTAAATGAATCTTTATGAATATAGTTGGATATTCATTTGAAAAATTTTTATTGTTCTTAAAGAAGAAGAAAATTCTGAAAGTACAGGGTATGGCAAATATTTGAAAACAAAACAATGCCTGCTTTCAAACCTAAATAGAAACTAGAGATGGAGCATTTTTTACATTTTTATTGTTCCATACAGGTGACCAGATATACAATGGATGGCATCAAGCACTCAAACCACTGTCAGCTGCAATAATAGCCTCTACATGCTGTTGAAACCAACTGCAGGCAATAACTAGATGTGTCTTCGGAACATTTGCCACTGCATACAAATGTGTGCCCTGAGTTCTGCAACAGTTTTGTGTGGATGCCTTTTAGAGTCCCTCTTAATCATGCCACTTAATAAGTATTGGGTCAAAAACTTTCTGCAAATTAATTGTAAAATGTTTAATAAAATAATGTGTTATATTATTTTGACAGTATGAATTAAAAACAGTAGTTTTAAAATAATTACCATTTAAATTAAAAATTAATTATTTTTAACTACATAATAATTATGTTGGTTAAAAAAATAATAAAGCTAAAAATCCATGATAAGAAGAGATGAATTCTTATCAATTATTTTGTCAATGCATTTGGAAACAGCCCAATCCTTAATATTGTGACCTCTTCGCACAAAATGCCAGTCACTCTGTTCACACGAGTAATGTGACATTGCTTCTGAAACAACTGAATCACATTTTGTAAGGAAGAGGTGTATTCATAGGTATCATTATTAAAGAGACCGATGAATTTTTATTGTGGCCCTTTGACGAAATTCTTGTTTTTTCCGCAGCCTTTTGATGAAATTCTCTTTTTTCTGCGATCATTTGACAAAATTTCTTTTTTTATCTGATCCTATGACACAATTCACTTTTTTTGCTATTTTTTGATGAAATCAGTTTTTTTCCAATGATTCTTTGACGAAATTAACATTTTTTTGCGATCTTTTGACGAAATTCATGCTTTTTCCTGCACCATTTTGACAAAATTTGCGTTTTTTGCAATCCTTTGATGAAATTTGCATTTTTCTCGCAATCGTCTGACAAAATTCATGTTTTTACGAATGCTTTTACGAAATTCGTTTTTTTCCTGCACTCCTTGGACGAAATTTGCTTTTTTTCTTTGATCCTTTGACAAAATTTGCTTTTTTTTTCGTGATCCTTTGACGAAATTAGTGTTTTTTTCACAATCCTTTGATGAAATTAGTGTTTTCTTCATGATCCTTTGACGAAATTAGTGGGTTTTTTTTTTTGCGATCCTTTGACAAAATTCATACCTTTTCTGCATCCCTTTGATGAAATTCGTGTTTCTTTATTGATTCTTTGACGATTTTTTTTTCTGACAAAATTCATGCTTTTTCCACTCTGCTTTTACGAAATTAGTTTTTTTTCCTACGATTCTTTGAAGAAATTTGTGTTTTTTCCTAGGTCCTTTGACAAAATTCGCATTTTTTTTCCGTGATGCTTTGACAAAATTGGTGATTTTTTTTCTGCAAATGATTCATGAAATTGGTTAATTTTTGGTGACTATTTGTTGAAATCGCACAGTATATTTCAGTGATTTTTTTTTATATATACTTGAATTTTCAGACTGATGGCTGACTTTTTTAAATTTTCAGAACCGAATGCCTTAAATTTTTGGAAAATTCTGAACAGAATCACCCCCTGGCAAACAATAAATAAATCGTACATAAAATCGAACATTTTTAATTTTTTGTAATTAAAAAAAATATATTTTTTTCTAAAAGATTTTCTGCAAAGTTCCAAATTTTACGGAAAATTTTCCGTGTACAGTGTGTGCATGTGCATCTGTATTATACAACTGAGCACATATGTAATACCCCTTCAGGCTAATACCTGGGGAGCTGGGGCACAACAAGTTGAGGATGACATGTTCATGAAAGTTTTTGCCCATCTATTGTTGGGTTTTATGAGCTGTATGGATGGTGCAGAGTCTTGTTGAACACACATAAAACAACTTCACACATGTAATACAAGTAATCCAGAGCTTTAATACCTCAATAAAAAAACAGTGTTGACTCTGGCACCTTGAAGCACCTCATGCATGCGGAGGTATGAGGTCGTCTTTGCTACTCACGACCCCCCCCCCCCCCTTCCAGAATCATCAGTGAGGCTGGAAATTTTCTGTGCATAACGGTCGGAATCTCTTTGGGGATTTTATACAGCCACCGATCTTTTTACAGTTCACTTCCTGGACCTATACTAAGATTTTTCATATGAGGTAAACAACAGCATTCCTGACTCCTCTTCATCTCCAGCTTGTTATTTGTAATTTGGTTTTGTTCAGGTGGTTGTCCTTGGCTCTCTGGACAAGAACTGTCCTCTCCTCATCACGTATGACCTCTAGTGAAGGTTCTCACAAATTGTACATCAGATGGTGACCTCATCAACCTGCAGCTCCCTAACGAGTGCCCTCATTGACTTCCTAGGATTTTCATCGACCCAAATGATGAATTTCAGCACCTTGATATTGTCATATCACCAACAATATCATTCCCTGTATAAAATGGTTGCCACATCAAACCTGGCAGTCTTCAGTTTGCTTCTTACTTTAAAGACAAATGACCGGGAGAGTTTCAAGAATGCAGTAGTCTCTAAATCAGAGTGTTCTTGAGCCAATGACAACATGCCTCTTCATTTCCTCAGTTAGTTTAGGTTCTGACATGTTTACATGCAACAGAAAAGGATTTGTAACCATGATGTGCAGGGTGGTATTTCATCTATGTGTGTTCTCAAATACCTGCTCCACCCTGTATATCTAATACATATAAGCCCTTTACTATGTGCATGTTTTTAAATAATAGAAAAGTGTTTAATATGCTATATTTATATAATTTTCTGCGATACGTAATATGTGTAAAATTTAATTTAGTTTTATGAAATAAATGATCAAAAATTTAACTTGGAATAGTTTTGGTTCTTTTCCAAAACAGTTAAAATTTTATTGTTAAAGTGGCATTTGCACTTTCATCTAATAAAATTTACATTAAAATTGAACAAATTTTGAATTTATTAAAATTATAGATTATCTGCCCTTAGAGATGGGCAACATCATTCCTTTTAAGGAATTGTTCCAGCCAGAATCTTTCACCAAAAGGAATGAGTTCTTAGGAGTTGTTCCTGTTGGAATCATTCTGTAAAAAGGAACGAATCTGAGAAATAGGAACGACTCTGATAAAAAAGGAAACATTTTTAAAATAATGGATTCAAAGGGGGGAAAAAACACTTCTGAGATAAATAGAATGATTTTTTAAAAAAAGGAACGAATCCGGAAGCAATGGAATGACATGAAATCCATAATATGTATTACTAATTTATTTTCTTACGTATTGATCTATTTTTTTACGTATCCATTTTCTTACGAATCCATTCACCTTAATTTATTTTTTTGGACAGATGATTTTGTTTTTAAGAATTCATTTCATTGATCAGTGTGTGCAATTAATTAGCTGTTATTTCTAATCACCATACTACAAGTATTCCTTCACTTAATGATTTATGGCATTAAGTATAATTCCACCATAAAATTTACCCCTGGTTGACCTTTCATTTACTGCTATAGTTTATCCAGGAAATTTTATTGTAGCTTCGGTTTTGGCCATCAGGGTGGTGCAGCGATCTATTTGATTTTCAGTGTAATCATTGGTGTCTTCTTGAAAATATATTGTCAAATGACCTTCCATTTATATTATTATTTTATATAGGAAATTTTATTATTATTCTGATATTTGTCACCAGAGTCTATACAATTTTTAGTCTTATACATTTGTCTTCAAAATCCACCCATAGGTAATCTTTTATTTACATATCAGTCATCAGAACCAGCCATTTTCAGTGCGATTCCTCAAAAATGGATTCTTTTTGGAGTCTGCTCATTTCAAAACAATTCCTAGGACTCCGTCCATTTAGGAATAAGTTCATGTGTGAATAGAATCTTTTATAAAATCAAACTCGGATACTTGTTAATTTTGTAAAACATAATTAGTTAAATGGAGTGTATTTTGAGACTCTTAATATATAACAATGTCCATCCTGACTGCATCATCCATGTGCAGCCAAAACTGAAACGCCTACACCTAAAATCATAAAATTTTAGTTGTTACTTCCTACTATAAAATAAAAATCCATTATAAAGGTGTTTTCTGAAATTCAACCCTTAAGGGGGGGGGGGGGTGAAAATGGGATTGGAAGTTTCTGAAAAGGGATACAAAAGAAATCCCAGGATATATAAATTTAGAAATTGCATATAATTAGAACTATGGATAATGAGATAAGAAAGAAAATCATAACTATATAGTTCAATAATTTAATTAACTTTAGTCAACTTTATAGTTTAATACAAATAAGTTTTCAAATACATGAAATAAATAAGAAAATGAAAAATACAAAATGCAATATTGTTAAAAAGGATTTTATTTTTAAAATAGGAATACATAAAATTTACTGATTTGGTGAAATCTTAAAATAATCCACCATTAACAAGAGCAGCTAAAATGGTAGTACAATTCAACATTAGTTTCTTGATAGTAAAAAAAAACAAACATGAATAATATAAAACTGCCAGGAATAGAAAATCATTTCTAAATTTTTATTCATTGGTGTAAGCAAAAAATTTGAAGAATAATTGATTTTATTTGAATAATTTTTGTTTATTAAGTTAAGAGTTTTAGCTGGGAAATCTGCTATAACCAAAATATTTTTGAAATAAGAAATGAGCCAAATAAATTTTTGAAACTTAGACATTTAATAATTTCAATATTATTACAGCCGATTACTAATACCACTTCATTTTCATTGTTGTATAACCCAAACTTACTTATCACCGGTTAATTGTTGAAAGTAAAATCATTTTGTGCCCTAATGATTTTGTAAGTATATAGTAAATATTACTGCTATATTATCAAAACTCTCTTGAAATTGCGACATATGGAGAAAAAATTAGAATGTTTGCGAATTATAATACGCAAAAGTGAAAATATGTGCTAAATAAGTAGACATTTGTAGTTAAAGAATTTTAATGCAAAAGTAAAAAAAAAATCTGAAATTAAAGTAGTTTAAAACACAAAAAGAATTCAAAATATAACCACATTAATTTTTCTCCGAAATGTTTTAGAATAAGTAAAAAGAGAAGGAAGTTTTCATTATTGTTAATTATTGTGCTACTAATATTTCCTGGCCCTTTTGATATAAAAATGTATCATTATTTAATGAGAATAAGGAATAAAACTAATTGCCATAATCGATCCTGTAAAATAAATCTTTGGAAAACATTTTTTTTTTTTTATAGATTTGTCAGTACATTTCTGACTAACTCAGAGGAATCAGTCCTTTTCAGAGTTGTTACATTTCAGACCGATTCCGAGGATTTGTTCTTTTTTAGTTGTTACATTTTGGACCAATTCTGGGGATTTGTTCCTTTTCAAAATCATTACATTTCGGACCGATTCTGAGGATATGTTCCGTTTTGGAATTGTTCCAAAAAGGACAGATTCCTTTTTACAGACTGGAATCATTCCTTCAGTTTCACTGCCGGAATCATTCCTTTGGAATCATTCCTCAACAAATGGCACATATCTATCTGCTCTTGATAACTATTAAATGTTAGTTATATTGTACATTTAATGGATAACTTTAAACTATAAAACTTTCAATACAGTTACAACAACCTGCAATTTGATTGACATTTTGCAAATAGTCAGAAAGTTTGTCAAACATCATTTTAAGAGCCTATGTTAGTAATGCAAAGACACTTGCAAACTGTTAAACCAAAGGCAATGCTCTTTTGAAATCAGTCATTTGCATTTTAATAACTAAAAATGTTTTGTTAATGTTAAAGTTGTCTATCCAAGCACTTTCATATTTTTTTTCAATTTTGGTTCCAGTTTTTTTCTTTTAATTCAAAACTGGTTCTGAAAGTAAAAGTGTCCTCAGAAAAAGAAATTGCGACCAAAATTTAAAAAAAGTAAGGAAATATCTGGTTATGCTGCCATTGGTTTACACTAGCTTCGGAATGTTTTTGTATTACTACTGTAGAAAAAAAAATACGAATTAAAATAAAATGAGAGACTTCACTGGAATTGATGACAGACGACGTAGATACGTTTAATTGTTTTACTTGTATATAACACAATATTTCCAATAAACACACACAGCTGAATCTAAAGTGCATAATATTTACATATTTACATTTAAAATAATTTTGTTTTGAAACAATCATTCTGAACATGTTATATATCAAAATAAAAGCATTTGCTTCCACGTTCCATTGTTACGACTCAAAAACCATCAAACAACATTCTATCTCAACAAACCTGCCGTTGCCATTTGCAACAAAGAAAAAGTGACTTCTGTGGGTTTCTCCTTCTCGTGACAACTACAGTAGGCTCTTAAGCTGGCTCAGTAAATGGCTTCTGAATTGTCAGTTGTACATTTAAAAACTGCTAACCTAGAACCAAATTTCCTTATGCAAAATTAGATCTTTACTTATTGAATTTCAAGTTTCTTTTCTCCCTTTTTTTAGACCTAAAATGTCTTTTTAAAAGCTTAAAAAGGATGTTCTGCATATATTTAAATGTATTTTTTAGGTCAAGCCAAAGTATTAAAGTGATTGGTGATACCACATTTCAATTAGAAATATAGTCTGGCTGCCAATAACTGGTGTAATTTCAGTGATGCAATTTGAAGCACAATATTAGTAGTCAGTTTATTTTTAACTGTAAGTATATCTATTATCTTTTACCTAAAACAATATTGTTAGTTGTCTACAGATATCTTTATTTGGTACTTCCTTATTATAGCAGCCCTTGCAATTACAATGAACCAAAGTCGCAGTTAAGATTTGGAAAGGGCATTGCCAAGCTCTTGGAGTGCAAATGTGTAATAGAGAAATAAAAATAAACACAATAACAATAAATAATACAGTACTTTATAAGGATACTTATGCAGTGTTTAATATGAATATGTTTAATAATCTTTGTTATCATACTCTACATTATTGTAAATATTTTTGAAATTGCTTTGAATAACTCATCAAAATTTTTTTTATACATTGTTGCGAGTCATTCCTGGCAATCTACTGTAGTCTGTGTTAGTTCAATAGTAGTGAGTTCTGTAGTCCTGTATCTGGTAAAATCAGATTAAATCTGAACCTGAACCAACCCACAGTTCATGTTAGATTGACACAAATGCTAATTCTTTTCTTTGCAAGTTGTGTTCAGGTCGACTTGACTTTAAATTTTTCAGGTTGGAGTTGGGATTTGATTCTTGTGGGTCGCGTTTGGGTTGACCTAATTTTTCAAAAAAAGTTTAGAATTTATTTTCTCATGAAAAAGTAATATATTTGAATGTTAAAGGGTATATATTGGGAGGTTGAATAAGTTCTTGCTGTTTCTTTATGAAAAGTAATGCTTTATTTAAAATAATTAGTAAAAAACATGTCAGTGAAAATATTGTCCATCGCTAACCACTGCTTTTATCCATCTTTTTGACAGCATTTGAATTCCATAAGAATGAAAATTAGGCTCAGCCAGGCCATGGGCCATCGATCCGAACAAGTAATAATCAGATGGGGCAATGTCTAATGAATACAGCAGGTGGGGTAGGACTTCCCATTTAAGCATTTCCAATTAAGTTTGTCATGTTGCAAAATCACTTTGTCATATCTCTGCTCGTATAGTGGCCTTTTTTCTTTCAATGCTTGGCTCAAATGCATCAGTTGTAGTTGATAGTTTTCTCCTATGAAGGTTATATTTGGTTTGGGCAACTCATAATGAACTTCACCCTGCTGTTCCCGGCAAATGCAGAGCAGAAGCTTGGAACCATTGATATTTGGCTTTACTGATGAAGTTGATGCATAGCCTGGCCTTATCCTATGATTTTCTATGCTTAGGGTTATTGTAATGTATCTTTTTTTCATCACCAGTCACAATATAATCCAAAAAATCTTTCCTTTTCTGCCATTGACGCAGCTGTTCACACATGAAAAAATGCCATTTGACGTCTTTCAGCTTCAACTCTTACAACACCAAATGCACATGGTTTAGAATCATTCCTAATGCTTTCAAATGTTTTGAAACTGTTGTGTGATCAACTCCTAATGATACTGCAAGTTTAGCTAGAATTTGACATGATTTTTCATGAAGTACATGTCTAATTCTTCATCTTAAACTTTTGGTGCACCAGCGCATTTATCTTCAACATCAAAATCATTATTTGTGAAGCATCTAAACCAATCTCTGCATGTTGTTTCCGACAGGGCATCGTCACCATAAGTCTCAACAATAATTCTGTGTGCTTCAGCTGTAGATTTATTTAAAAAATAAAGCTGTGCAGTAAAATTCTTCACAAATATTCTGTTTTTGGTGCCAAATTCGACATTTTTAACACCATGAAGAGTTTTTTACACTTCAGCAAAATGACATACACTGAATTTCAAGCTTGCTTATAATATTTCTTTATAGATGCATTACAATCTTAAACTACATGCATGCAGTTCTGATAATACCATTTGTAGGAAAATAGTGAGAATTTATTCAACCTCCTAATATATATGTCCATTTTTCAACATAAAATATAAAATTGATATTAGGGATAGAAGATTATTTTGCGATAATTGTAATGAAATATGGATTCATTTTCTTTCATTTCATGTTCAAGTTTTAAGCATTTTTGGTCTGTGTTGACTTGAAATAAAATTTGTGGGTTTTGAGTCCATATAACCTGATCCATGTATCTATGCTGGATTTCTCTCGAACCTGGATAAAGCATTTTGTTATCTAACAATGGTCTGTATTTGTTAACTGCATATTTAAAAAGGTATACAAGGGATCTTAAAAAGTAATATGAAATCTGATACAAGAAATATGTTGTGGAACATTAATGAAAAACCAGTATGACAATAATATGCTAACACATATGCTTGTAACACATGCTGTTTCTTTACGACTGCAAATGTTTGGTGAGATTTTTCCTCCTAACTTGGGAATGCATCTCATTTTCTTGATATTTCATTCGTGGGATTAATAAGAAAACTATAACAGAAATGATTGTTCCCAGAAATTTCTTCTGATTTCAGGATTTTTTTAAATTATTTGTCAATGACTGTTAGGAAAAAACTGCAGTATTACAAAAATTTTGAAAGTATCTTTAGCATATAAAATCCATTTATAATATTTACTATTAGTGTTTTTTATTGGCTGCAGTCAAATTTAATGTTAAAAATTTTAATCATCTTCTCAAATCATCCATATTTATTTCCTATAACATTAAGATATTGTATAGAGCCACAAACATATTAAATTATATACATTTC
Organism: Maratus speciosus; assembly: GCA_963932465.1. Lineage (NCBI taxonomy): Eukaryota > Metazoa > Arthropoda > Arachnida > Araneae > Salticidae > Maratus > Maratus speciosus. The sequence goes on from OZ010796.1 coordinate 478,175,257, forward strand.
ATATTTGTATCCTTGAAATTTTTTATGTAATTTGCAAAATTTGATGAAATTTTTCTCTTAATAAAGACATCTACATTATTTTAATAATATTTTAAGTTTAATAAATTTTTTATCAGCAATTGAAAAGTTTCTGTGTTTATACATGCTTAAAATTTCATTGAAATGATTATAAACTTTTAATACTGCTAATCCATTGTTCATTCACTAGCACATCAAGGCTTCAATGTTCTCCTTATTATATATATATATATATATATATATATAATGTAATTAAGTCCTAACACTTTATTTAAGGAATTTAAAACAGATCTGCATGAAACTATTATGACTCTTATTCCTATTAGCTATTTAATAAGTATCCCAAGCAACCAACCTTTTTACTGCATAGAACTTTCAGGATTTTGTAATAGATATCACAATCATCCCTGATATAATGGATCCCTGATGAACCTGTATTCTTAATGCATATTTATTTTTAGGCTGTTCTCTCCAGTTCAATTTCTCTGAGTTGACTGACTGACTAGAATTTTTCTGTGTGTCTATTGAGAATCATTTTTTTATTTGTCTGTCTATTACAAGTTTTTATAATTTCATGTTCTGTACCATATATTTCTTCCTTCTGTCTAGCTGCAAAAAATAATTTGATGGGAACACTTTATAATATATTCTTTATAATTAAAAGTATCTGTACTTTCTTATTAATAATATGCCTAAATTTGTTCTGGCAGTTTTAACTGAATAGACCTGCTAAGCTATCCAGTTTGACATTTTTTAAACAATATCTAATTTTGTACTCTCATGGTTTGTTTTAAATCGAAGATGATTAGAATTGTTGCAAAATCCCCCTTTCCTGTAATTTTCACTATGACTGTTTATCATTGTATTGTCAGTAATTTGTGCAACGTTATGGTGGTTGTGGTGAAACATTCATTGAAAAGTACTCGAACGTATGAGTTCTTTCTCAATTTTTTAAAATAATTATGATAATACAATAGGAAATTTTTTTAAATGCAAATTCATTTTCTATTTAGTGCAACATTTCTGAGATTATTTTATGTGTTTATTATTTCATTAGATTTATTATCTCAATTCATTTCATCTAAGATAACTCAGTAAACATCACTGTGTCTAAGATCTG